>JALPQD010000006.1:15586084-16818563 GCA_023101885.1 Typhlomys cinereus | reverse complement strand
TTCCTTAGTATTCCTGCTATTTCCAGTCCTACACCATCATGACAATGATGCCTTCTCTACTCTAAACGTTTCATAGAAATAGAGATGCATCTCTGTAGTCTTTCTTACTGGCCTCGTTCATGCTTGCATCATAAAGCATATGCATATTAGTACTTCTTTTTATTGTGTAAACACATTGTGTGGTGTGGAGAAATCATGTTGTATTAATTCATCCTTTAGTCAACGGACATTTGGGCTTTTTCCACTTTCTGTCTAGTATGTATAATGCTGCTATGAGCATTCATGTAAAGTTTTAGCCTAGTATTATGCTTCATTTCTTTAGGGAGCATCCCTTTATGTGTCTTGGAGTATTTTCAATGGATTGGAGCGTAATGATATATTGAATATTAAATGTCACAAAGGAAGCATATGGTTTCACTTTATTTTTGCATGTGTAAGTGTGGGTGTACAAGTATACACGGGAGTGTCTAGGGTGTTTGTAGGTGTGTGTGTGGGTATGTGCAGACAGTTCACTCTGCATGCCATTGACTTTAGGAAAAAAACTTGTATTGCTCTAACTGCTTATTGCTTTGTTCTGGGGTTTACATATTTCTAGAGCCAGAAGTAAAGGCCATTGTTTTGGTGTTTTTACCTGGTATCTGGAATCCAAATGCAGGTCCTTTACTTGAGAGACAAACCTTAACCTCTGGGCAAGCCTCCAGTCTGTATGTGTTTGTGTGTGTGTGTGTGTGTGTGTGTGTGTAAATATATTTTGACCAGATTACCAGTGTGATTCAGGAAAGACAGACTTTCTAATATTGGTTATTCATACACAAAAAATAATTAAAATAGAAGAAAACATCCAATACAGAGGAGTCTATCTAAATACAAAACCTAAAACAACAAAATTTGAAAGAAAAATATGGACAAAAACTTTTTTATCTAGGTTTAAGGAAGTATATCTTGTATAAATCACTCTAAACACAATAAAATATATTGATTCATTGAACTCAATCGAAAAATAGAAACATTGTTCTTGGTATTAACATTAAAATAATGAAAAATTATTTCATACTCAGAGAAAAATTGTGTTCATACATGTATGCATAATGTCTATGTAGCAGACAAAAACACTTATCTAATTAAACATTAGTTGCACAGTGGAGGAGTTCATCATGCTAATAACTGGAATGGTCTATGCATTTATTGCTAGCAATGGTAATAAGTATGTAGTGGCATGACAATAAACGTCTCATCCATCAATGAAATTTTTGTCCAAATTAGCTTTGCTTTAAATTTCCAATTAAATCTTTTAGTTTTGAGAGAACATTAAATACACAATTTAATATTTAATATTAAAATCTCTCTTAATTTCAAAAGACACATCCATTTTCACCAACAGATTGCAGGATATTTTTTAAAGTTAAATATATACCTATTGTATGATCTAGCTACTTCACTTTATGGTATTTATCCAAGAGAAATAAAACCATATGTCCATACATAGTCTTGCACATGAATATTCATAGCAGTTTTACTTTTAATAGTCTAAAACGGGAGTAGAAAAAGTGCTCACTAGCAGATGAATAGACATGATGGTATTCTAAAATCAAAGTAAAATATTATTGATATGTATAACAAGATAGAACAGCTAGACCAAAGTTGTATATTGCTGTAGAACAGTGTTCATTGAGGAAAACAACCATTGTCTTTGGCAAAGCACATGTGACTACTGGGGAGACACTCAGAGCTGTTGATTGTTGACATTTGTCTTGGACGGAGCAAGTGGGAAGGTCACTAGATCTTCATCTGAGATCGTAGCTGCTCATCCCTGCATCTTCTGACTAGTTGTTTGTGATTTGCCCTAAGTGCATATAGCCTCATGGTCTAAAGAGGTGAACATGGAGGGTTAACTGAGGGTGGACTCCATCCATGCAGCTATAAAAAATCATCATTGTACTGAAAGGACAGTTTCACCCATCAGTCACCCTTTCATCACCTGTGTTTCTATGAGCTACTTCTCATGTATGCTCTGTATTTGAGCCCAATAAATTCATTGGTTCCCTAAGTAGACCTTTAGTATAATCATACTTGGCTTTTCATTAAAGCTGTATAAGGAAGGAAGGCATTAACATATTTTTATGTCTCCTCCAGGAAAGAGTTCTTGTAACATATATACTCTTTGTTATTAGTGATATAAAATTTAGCCAATTCAAACTCATCTACATGAAACAAAGGAATGCTTGCTTAATAGAGTGAGTAGAAAGTGGGTGGATAGAGTTAAAGTAGATTAATTACAGAAGCTGAGGAAAGTTTGGGCAGTGATGTATCTGTTCATTACCTTAATTGTTGTGATTGTTTCATTGGAGTAAATGTACATTAGAATTTGACAGTGTGTATACCTCCAATATGTACATTTGTTATAATCAAATTTACTTTTAATAAAGGTGCTAAAATAATTGTGGTAATTTGTACAATTTAATTACAGATTTTCAAGACATGTAATCAACTCATTATCCCTCAGTAATAAACAATGGACAGTGTCATTCTTCATCATTGAAATGATGGCTAGAGAAACAAAAACGGACGTCCAAATGCGTCAGTAACACTGGGATTATTGAGAAAGCAAAAGTGGAAACATTTGTTCTCTTTCAAACACTAATAAGTCCTCTGTGTATTGTTTTCAAAGTGAGAGTAAATAAGACATAGAAGCAGTATTTATTCAGTAATTCTACCAAATCTCAGGAAGGAAGAACAGTGAGGATCTGTGGTATTTTAGCCATAAACTGTGCTTCCCCCACTTGCAGCTGTGAACAAGAATATCACTGTGTCTGAGCTTCCTCAGCTCTCTGCTCACAAGGAAGGCTCACAGTGCCTTCCTAAAGGGAGATGGTGGACAGCGTATCTCATGCTGACCAGCTCCATCTGAAAAGAATCAGTTTCCAGTGAAGATGTCCAAGAAGACATGTCCTGGCTCCTTTCACTCTGACCCTAGTTTTAAGGCAAAGATTCTAGACTAGACATAAGAAGGGAAAATTCTATGACCACAAAGGCTTTTGTCCAAGAAATTTCATGTGGAGGTTTTATGAAGCAGTTGTCAGTTAAGAAGACCAGAAGGTGTTAAAAAGACTTATGGTGCAGTGTTTGTAACTTAGCAATGCCTCTAGGCAGAAAATGGGTTAAAAGTCCATATCAAGCCTTAGGGAATATCCAGAGATTTGGTTCAGAAGAAGTCAGTCTTTACAGAAGAAAACCCTGAAGTGCCCCTCCAAAGAATAATTTTTTCCTGTTGAGCAAGATGCAAACATGCTTAAAGTTAAAAGATGTTCTCAAAAGCAATGGAAGTTCTTATGGTAAACAAACTATGGGAAGCTAACTCCACAAGAGTCATAGCTACATTGTAGGCCAGTTAGATGATGAGAGAGAATAAAGGAAAGACAGAACAAAGAGTAAAGGCTCAAAACATACCCAAAACATTGATGGAAGACTCAAACATTCTCCTGTGAAGGGATCTCAATATGAGATCAGAATGAACAGCAGTTAGTGCTCCAGGACATTGTTAAAAACAATAGGAGAGTCAGACATAGACTAGTTGGTACTAGCATTTGGATGTGACATAAAGAAGCAGATAGATCAGTGAAGACCTTTATGAAAAATACAAAGAGAAGCTAGGCTACATGATTATCACCCTCGGTTGATGGCAAAAAACTCTGCGGCTATTTGTTCGAAAAGTGATACCCGAGATGTGACACTGCAGGAGACAGTACCAGTGTAACACAGACAAGTCACTGAGCTCAAAAATCAGACAAGCAAAACATACTAAGGGAATCAGATCCAGAGTAGATACAATATATCATCTAAACTCATCAGATTTCACTGAGAATTACAAATACAAGTAAAAACTCAGAGAATGGAAAGATAAACCAAAAATACCTTTGTTTTCAGTTGAAAATATGGGAAGCAGTTTTGTGATTTAAATGCCATACGAGGAGAATAGAAGTGGAGACTAGGAACTGCCTTTTGAGATTAACCAAACAATTAAAGCAACCATTATCACACATTTGAAATGATGTGGGTCTTAACCTCTCAGACATCATGGACTGAAGGTTCATATCCATCTTTGGACACTAAAGGGAGTCGTGAGGAGGTGGGAGTGGCTGGAGCATGGTGGACCCCTACGTGCACCCTTTCTCTCTTGGTGTCCTGGCTATCATGAGGTGCCTGTCTGTCCACTTTGCTGTCTTCCTCATCACAAGCCTCAAATCAATGATGTCAACTGTCACGAACCAAAACTGAGGGACCATGAGTCAAAATAAATATTTTCTCTTTGGGTTGTTTTCAGATACTTTTCCATGGCGATAAAAAGTTGACAAAAACACCATGCTTGAAAAAGTAGAGGAATATTGGACAAAATTCTTTTTGGGTATATATTTGTGTGTATGCATGTGTCTGTGAGTGTGCATGTGCATATGTGGTGTGTACAAGAGCATGTATCTGTGGTGGCTTTACCTGGTTTTGCTTTGCTTTAGGGTTTCCCAGGCTCCTCATCCAGGGCCAGAGATTTAGGCGGCCACCATGTCTGCCCACCGTATTTTATAAGGGATCTGGGGATCTGAGATTAGGTGCCTTTGTTTACCAGGCAAAGTCTTTAGGCCGTGACATAGCCATCTCCCCAGCCCATCTGGTTAAAATTCTGTGTCGAATAAAAGGAGTCCACAAGAGGACAGAAAATTAGAATCTTTAATAATAAATGAAAAATCTAAACTTGGACATTAAAGTAATTAATATGAAGAATATATTGTAAGAATACTTCATATAAAGTAGTCTTAGAAGAAGAAAAGGATTTGAGGATAGATCAATAGAAATTAATTATTTGTAATAAAAAATTTAAAAAAAGAAATTATTTATTTTATATATCTGAAAGAAAAAGGCACACTGACCTTCAAACTCATGTGGGTTAACAGCAATTAACCAATCAATTACATAATATTATCATATAGAAAAGATAGGAAGAAACAGAGAAAGTAAAAATGTCTGCTGATTCCCTGAGTTCAATTATTAATATAATTTTACCATACTAGAAGTTCATTAAATGAGAGAAAATATTTAAAAAATTGAAAGATCAACACGTAGACACTTTAGAGAACTTTAGAACTTTCAACTTTAGGGAAAAATTGAAAGCAGTGAAAGAAGATTGGTCATGTAAAGGAAAGGCTAAGAGAGAAGCAGATTTCTGATCTGAAGCCTAGAAGAGTCGATGAGAGGAACGGTTTAAATCACTGAGAGTGGGAAAAGTGAAAATGACCACTGTAACATCAAAAATCTCACGGAGTGCTTCTTCATCAGTAATCTTACCTCCAGCAACCTTGCTTTCTAAACCAAAGGTAAAATTAGAATATTATCAGGTAAAATAATCTGAGAATAAATTTCCAGCAGCTCAAACTTACAGGAAATACATAAGAAGTTATCTCAGAAGAAGGTAGACAAGTGACTCCAGACATTAATTTATACAAAAGTATCAGGACCATTGATAAATTAAAGAATATAGGTATAATACCTTTGTTGATTTATTAAAAAGTATTTTTGGTAATAAATGGGAACATGCCACTGTCTCAGTTCCTTGTATCTGAGCACTCCAAATCTTTAGATCCAATCATTAGCAGATGGAAATATGTTTTAACAATTTCATGTGAATGAAGTATTTTCTTGTAATTGTTCCCTTAGCAATAAAGTATAATGGCTATTTACATAGCATTTATATGGACAGGCATGTATGTTATCATAAGTGACAATTTAAATTATATAGGATGATGTCTACAGGATATATGTAAATACTGCACTAATGTATAAACAGTCGATGAAGCTCCAGATTATTTGGGTGTTTCCAAGCAGCTCTGGAACCAGTTCCTCAATGATACTGAGGGGTAATTACACATATATTTCTGAACCTATGTCATATATAAGGGTATTTGGTTTTTATAGAACAACGGAGGTGGGTGTGAACAGAACTGCACTAGAAGAGAGGAAAGCAGATGGCTACTAAAAACCCTAGAAACAAATGAAGAAAACCAGACATGTTAGCTTAGCATAACAAACATTGCAAGTATATACTTGCCCTTCTATTTCCTTCTTTAAAATACATAGACATGCACAGTGATAATTATAACAACGTGTGGTCGTTTTACTAACATATGGACATAATACAGCAATAATAGCACTAAAGGAGAGAAAGAGTTATCATATATAGCTAGCATTTTTACACGGAACATTCTAGATGTTTAAAAAGTTTTAAGTCATTAGCTTAGATTATTTTGGAAGATTATCAGAAAGAATTAATTTCTTTGACTAGATAAAGCTACATCCTAAACTAACTGTTGCTAAAGAAATTGCATGAGAATAGCAGAGCTATGTTCTTATCCTCTTTGGTTGTAGAGTTTTCCACCACAGTCTCTTGTCTAAGGGAGACTATTTTATGTTTTTCCTCTGAAGTTGGCTCAGCCTTAGAAATTGTGGAGAACTATGTCATGCTTTTATTTTTATTTTTTAAAGAAATTCTTGCTTCAGCAGTTTAGTCAACTAAATGATTGAGAGAAAACAAAGCCTGAAGATAGTGTTTAATGTCAGGGGACAAGCCAGAGGAGCTGTGATCTCAGATGAGGAAAAGCAGAATTCCTCCAGGCGTTTAGGCTCCAAGTCAAATCAGCGAGGATGTACATCACAAATTTCAGACCAAGACAAACCAGAATCCAAGAATCAAAGAAATGGTCTGAGGGGAAGGGTGGTTGGGATGTGTTGTATAAGTGTATGACAGTTTCAGATATATAACTAAATTTAAAACTTCAAATATGAAAGAGGAAAGTGAATATAGGTCTATCTGATAGGGCATGGTTTACAAGGCTATGTGTTATAATCGAGAATTAGGTGCTTTAAATATTTCTCAAATTTTAAGAAAAAGTGTGTTCAAATGACCAAATAAGTATTTGTGACAAACCAGGCACTTCCAGTAACAACTAGCAAATAATGAGCTCTCAGTATGTATTTGAGGGAACAAACATAGTGATTGAGGGATCAGTACAATGGGTGATCAAAGAGCTGTGTTGAGACAGAAGGCCATTTAAATACTTGCTCAGAGAAGATTTTGTATAAATGCATATTTAATGCTATTGGTCTTTGTCCCAACATAGTTGTGGTTTATAATGTAGAAGCTCCTCTCCTATGTGTTTGGAGCAGAGGGGGAATACTTGCACTCATTTTGTGCTTAGTGTGAGAGCATGCATCTCTTTATTTCTTATGATTAATTATTTGTAAACATTGTTTTATTTGATGTTGTTTGTTTAATGTCCTGTTTATTGTCTTTGGAGTGGAGTAAATCTTTTTCCTGGGTTCTAGATCTGGCTCTGCCAATTGCTTGTCATGTCACCTTGATTGAATAACTTCATCTTTCTGAGCTTCATTTTCTTCATCTATACAGGAAACAACAATAAAATCCTCCAAGTCCTGAAGAAAATAATAAAATACTGCTCTAAAAGATTGTTTTAAGGTTTGTTGAACATCACTCATGTTCAATCATTTTTATAATAGAAGCTGTATTTGAACCTTGTCGGTTTTGGCAACACATGACCACAAAGTTGTGTATTGATGCTGTGCCTGGTAAGCATCTCTCTTAAGGAAACACTAACACTCTTATTCAACATGCTATCAAGCACCGGAGAGTGAAAATGCAGACTATTCAATAGAAATTGTGATCATCATGCTAATTCTTAGCACTGAAACCAGAGGTACAACTTTATTCCTGGACTGTAAGATGTCATTTTTATTTATGCCTGCCGGTTATCAGAGTTTGTGAAAGATCTCTATTTTTCCAAACATTACATAATTTCATGCTATTGGTATTTTGTTTCCATTTTTGATTTTTGTTTTTGTTTTATGAAGCAAAGGTGGTTTATTGGGAAACTGCTAGAGAATCTGAAATTCCAGTTAAGTTGAGCATGAGGGCAAAATTCACCTGAACATTGCCATGGAAGATAAGAAGTGATTGAATAAAGTGAGGAGAGATTTTCATAAAATATATGGTTTTTTTATTGTTTTATCTTTGGTGATTTATACTCTCATTGCAATTCATTAAGAGTTTTAGTTTAATAACTCATTCATGTAATAATACAAGACTAGATGATTTTGAAGGGAATTTGTTCAGAAAGGCTATTGTTCAGGCTTCATACATTTTAGAGGCTGATAGTTCCTTTGGATATCATTTATCTCGAAATTAGCTGACAATTTCCATCCTCAAAACAGAGGCATAAAGTTTTCAAGAAAGTGTTTTCTAGTTGAGTTGCATCATTAATAGCTTATTGTCAGCATGTGAGATGAATATTAATAATGTTTGTAAGTGAATCTTCAAACAAAGAGCAATAATTGTAAGTGTGATTTACCCAGTGGAAAACTAATTTTAAAAGACTTTAGTTTTCTTTCCTTATGACATGGGCATTGAAGCAGTGATTCTCTCAATTTTTGGCAAAGAATAGAATGACTTTCAAATATACATATTTAGAATTCCCTTAGGTTCATCAATTAAAATTCAAACTGTACCTGTCTCGTGCTATCTTGCTGGAGCTTGGGATCAGATATCACTTCAAGGAAGAAGATTATTTAAAGCACAGATGTAGTTGCACATCATTCAAGGCTCTGTTGACTTCTGTATCTGGGGTTCCAAAAAGTTCTTTAGCATTGTACGCCTGTTTACTCTACTCTCCAGATGTAGTAATACTGACCTCATATAATTTTGAGGTATGAGTGAGACTAATATATATTCACCATGTCATATATTTCATATTATTATTTTCTATTCTGAGAAGGTTATATGCAACTTTTAGCATTTTTTTTCATCCTATGAGTGTGACTGTCCTTTATTTTTTTTATTTTTTTTTAACTTCCACTCATACAAACTTAACAAATACACCGGTCTCCCCCCTCCCTCCAACCCCCTATCTCCCTGTGCCCCCCTCCCATCCCCGGAGCATCCTTTAATATGCATGCCAAACTCTACTCTGGATCCTCCTCTCAGATGAGATGCAAGGACTCAGTAGCATTTCCCAGAATCCTTCCCTGTGTTCCAGTTAAGCATAGGAACACTACTGTGGCTGTAAATCCCTTACCTCCCAGGATCCTAGTGCCTTTATCAAATGCTAAACTTTGTGAAATCAATAATGTGTTGGACATTGCACAGGGCATGTAAAGTCCAAATATGATTGCTTTGGCCCTAACTTGTGTGGAGTATCTTGCATATCATTGCTCCTCCCATCCTTGTGCTCTTACAATCTTACCGCCCCCTCTTCCTCAAATTTCCCTGAGCTTCAGGATGGGGAGAGATTAGGCTGGCATAGTTCCAGGTGATTGATATAGAGTCTCTGATGTTCTGGATTACGGTTTGCTGATTTTCTTTTGCAGTTTTGCTGCTCCTGCAATGCCCTTGGCTCCATTCTGATGGGTATTGGATGTCACCCCCTGGCCAGAGATAAAAAGCTGTTAAATTAGAGTCTTGTTATGAGAGTATATTCAAAGGTAGATGTAAAAAAAGTAGGAAACCGCGGTGTGGGAGGGGTCAATCACACATCTGCGAAATGGTTACTTTCTATTTGCCAGACTATACGCTTCCCCTTCTGGTAAGATCATACCCCATCAGTTGTAAATGATCAGGAAGGAAAGTCTGTGAACTTAACCAGATGTCTCATTAGTTACTTGCAGTCCTTGATGGTGGCCGATTTTCTCTGCTGTAACATGGTTACCTCTCTCCTTGTTATTGGTGTGACCTTCCTTCCCCATGCCTCCTGTTCATAATCTTCACAATTACTGTAGTTATTACAGAGATTTATCCTTGAATGTCTCTAAGTGGGTTTCGTACTAGGAGCCACCTATTAATGAGTATATACGGCACTTAATTTTCTGTGTCTGGGATACTTCACTCAATATAATTCCATCCATTTCCTGGCACATTCCATTAATTCAACATTTTTGATGGCTGAGTAGTACTCCATTGTATAGATGTACCACTGTTTCCTTATCCACTCATCAACTGTTGGACATTTGGGTTGATTCCATGACTTTGCTATTGTAAACAGTGCTGCTATGAACATGGTCATGCTTGTGCTATTGAAGTGAATTTTTGCTGTATGAGGGGTTATTCCCAAAAGTGGAATCGCAGGGTCATATGGCATTTCAATCTTTACTTTCTTTAAGAATTTCCAGACATCTCACCAGAATGGCTGTATGAGCCTGCATTCCCACCAGCAATATAGGAGAGTTCCCCTCTCTCCACATCCTCTCCAGCATTTGTTGTTGTTTGTATTGTGGATTTTTGCCATCCTGACCGGGGTAAGATGATATTTCAGGGAAGTTTTGATTTGCATTTCCCTGATGGCTAAGGATGTGGACCATTGTTTAAGATATTTGTTAGACATTTTAATTTCATCCCTGGTAAAGTTTCTTTTAAGTTTCAGGGTCCATTTTTTAATTGGGCCATTTATTTCCTTAGTGTTTAGTTTTCTAAGTTCTTTGTGCACTCTGGATATTAGAACTCTATCAGATATGTGGTTAGTGAAGATTTTCTCCCATTCTGTGGGTTGCCTTTGAGCTCGTGTGACAATCTCTTTATCTGAACAGAAGCTCTTTAATTTCACCAGATCCCAACTGGTGAGAGTTGATATCAGTGACTGTGCCATTGGATGTCTGTTTAGGAACTATTGGCCTAGCCCAATCAGCTCGAGGGAGTTCCCTACCCTTTCACCTGTGGTTTTTATAGTCTCTTGCCTGATATCGAGGTCCTTGATCCATTTTGGAATTAAGTCTTGTACATGGTGACAAGTACGGGTCCAGTTTTAATCTTCTGCATGTGGAGATCCAGTTTTGCCAGCACCATTTGTTGAAGATACTGTTCTTTTTCCACTGGATTTTTTGGGCCCCTTTGTCAAATATTAAATGGTTGTAATTTTGTGGGCTTATATCTGGGTCTTCAACCCTTATCCATTGATCTGTGTGTCTATTTTAGAGCCAATACCAGGCTGTTTTTGTAACTATGGATTTGTAGTACAGACTAAGGTTTGGTATGGTGATACCTCCAGCAGTGTTTTTGTTACTCAGGATTGTCTTTGCTATCCTGGGTCTTTTGTGCCTCCATATGAATTTTGAGATTGTTTGGTCAACTTCTTTAAAGAATTGCTTTGGGATTTTAATTGGTATAGCATTGAATTTGTACATTGCCTTTGGTAGGATGGTCATTTTACGATGTTGATTCTGCCAGTCCAGGAACATGGGAGGTCTTTCCACTTTCTGGTGCTTCTGCAATTTCTTTCTTTAGGGTTTTAAAGTTTCCATTGTAAAGGTCTTTTACTTCCTTGGTTAGGTTTATACCAAGGTATTTCATTTTTTAGGGGCTATAGCAAATGGGATTGCTTCTCAGGGCTTTTTCACTTCTTTTATTCTGAGCATATAGGAACACCACTGATTTTTGTACATTTATTTTGTATCTTGCCACCCTGCTGAACTTCTGTATTAGTTCCAGGAGGTTCCTGGTGGAGTTTTTGGGATCACTCAGGTATAGGATTATGTCATCTGCTGCATAAAGCTTGACATCCACAACACAACAAGCAACAGAAAATACACTAACTCCTGAAAACTTAACACTATGATGCTGAATGAGAATTGGATTCAGAAAGAAATTACAAAGGAAATTCAAGATTTCCTGAAAATACAACTTACCAAAATCTCTGAGACACAATGAAAGCTGTACTAATAGATAAGTTCATAACTCTTAATGCCTACATCAAATAAATGGAAACATCAGAAATAAATAACTTAACAATGCACCTAAAAGCTTTAGAGACACTAGAGCAATCTGATCCCAAAAGCAGTAGAAGGGAGGAGATTAGCAAAATAAGGGAAGAAATATCTGAAATCGAGACTAGGAAAATGATACAGAAAATCAACCAGTCAAAAAGCTGGTGTTTTGAAAAAAATCAATAAGAAATGATACACCCCTAGTTAAATTAATCAAAAGCAAGAGAGAGAAAACCCAAATTAAAAACCCAAATTAACAAAATTAGAAATGAACATGGAGTTATCACTACTGATACCCAAGAAATCCAGAGAATTATTATGTCATATTTCAAAAACCTATACTCTGGAAAATTTGACAACACAAAAGAGATGGATGAATTCTTAAGTAAACACAACTTACCTAAATTGAATCAGGAAGTTGTTAATTATTCAAATAGTCCTATAGCATATAACATATGCAAGTAATCTCAAATCTTCCCACCAAAAAATGTCCTGGACCAGATGGACTCAGCACAGAGTTCTACCAGACATTTAAGGAGCTAATAACACCAATACTCCTTAAACTGTTCCATCAAAGAGCAAAGGAAGGAACACTACCAAATTCCTTCTATGAAACTAATATCGTCTTAATCCTAAAACCTAATAAAGATACACTTAAAAAAGAAAACTATAGGCCAATCTCTCTGATGAATACAGATGCAAAGATTCTCAATAAAGTCTTAGCAAATCAGATTCAAAAACATATCAAAAAGATCATCCACGGGGATCAAGGAAGCTTTATCCCAGGCACACAAGGTTGGTTCAACATACGCAAATCAATAAATGTAATTCACCATATAAACCAGTCCAAAGTTCAAGACCACATGATACTCTCGATAGATGCAAAAAAAACTTTTGACACGATCCAACATCCCTTTATGATCAAAACCCTAGAGAAGATTGGAATGGAAGGAACCTTTATCAGTATAATAAAAGCTGTATACAATAAGCCAACAGCAAGGATTATACTCACTGGGGAAAAACTTGAAGCATTCCCACTTCAATCAGGAACTAGACAAGGATGTCCACTCTCACTATTTCTTTTCAATATTGTACTTGAATTCTTAGGTGAAGCCATAAGAAAAGAAAGGGACATAAAAGGGATTCAAATCAGCAAGGAAGTAGTCAACTTTTAGCATTATATATTGAAAAATTATAGCAAATGTCAAACATTCACCTTGTTCATACATAAAATATAAATAGTATTGCAAACTGTTCTGAAAACTTTTAATTAGACAGTTTGTATGTGGGTATGTGCATGCATACTCACATATGTATATGTGTACATGTGCACACGTGGGTGTATTTGTACATGTATATTTGGATGCATGAGTTTGTGTGTGGGTTCACATACCATGTATACATATGTGTGTAGGCCAGATACCAGAATACATTGTTTTCATCTATCACTCTCCATCAATGATTTTGAGAAAGAATTTCTCACTGAACCAGAACTTGCAGATACCAGTCTCAGAAATCCCATTCTTTCCTCTACTCAGCCCTAACATTATAGATAATTGTAGCACCTGGCTTTTTAAGTGGGCGCTTGGGACCAAAATCAGGTCCTTTCCTTAATCATGTTCATATATGTGTTTGTGTGTGTGTATGTATGTGTGTGTGTGTGTGTATGTGTGTGCATATCACATATTTTTGCCTAGTTATACAAGCTCAGTAAGTACCTCCCTTCTTCTCCCTTCTCTCTCCCCTTCTCCCTGTTGTCCTCCATTCCATTCTTCTCCCCTTCTCTTGTTTTCCCCCTTCCTTTTAACCCCTTTTCTTTCTCTCTTCCTCTCTTGGTGCTTCCTGCTTTCTTCCTCCCATCTCCAGAACATCTGTTCATGTGGTGAAGGTTCAGGACTCACTGGCATAACTTGGGATCCCTTGGGCTGCCCAGTAGTATGGGAACTCTATTATGACTGTTTCACCCTCTTAAGTTCTTAATTAAGTTCTTAATTAGCCATTTTATTACTCCCCTCAATATTTTAGTATAACGCAAAAATAAGAGAAAGAACTTTACGTATTCTGGAGGTGTCTCAATATGCCTTCACAATTACAATTATGATATTTAGTAAGTGCTCATTTAGATTTGTACATGATTTTAAGTGCTTTATGCATTTTAATTCAATTAGCTTTTACAATAATATATGGATAAGTTGAATGTTAAATTTATTTACCTATATCTTTAACCCAATTTCACCAATCAAGAAATCAATCCATGGAAAATTGACATAGCTAGCGAAAGAAGTCAGTTAAAATGATATCTGTCTCTAAGCTCAGAAAATATATCAGATTCCAAGAGAAAACCTGTTCTATAAAGCATCAAAAATACTGAAGAACTCAATTTCATCTTCAAATAGATCAAGTGGAAGAAAGAAAAAATGAATAGCAAAGAGAACAGAAGGATCAATTCACTGTGAATGAGGGAAACACGAACTGCAGTATGTGTTGTGGGATCATTTGTTTCCAAATTTGCATTATTAGTAAGAGAATTAAATATATTGCTATTTTTCTGAGGTGGCTAAAAAGACAAGTTTAAAGATAATGAAGCAATTAGGGATATAAAACATATATAATTAAATATAATTGTATATGCAACTATGGATGAACAAGCTAAATCTTTACTACATTCTCTTTGTATTTTGAAGATTCCCTCTGCAAAGAGCTAGCAGAAAAGAAGCCATACCAAACATCAAGACTCTCAAGAGGCCCAAGATGGTTCCTCAGACAATCCAAGATTTGTCCCAGTGACAGATTGCTGTGAGGCACTGGACAGAGGTTCGATAGTACAACAGCTTTGAAAAAAATGTATGCTTAATGTAATATTTTAGGGGAAAGATAAGCCTCTTTCTAAAGTGTTTGTCAACAATGAATGAAATGAACGCTTCTTCATAATTATCTCACCTTTCTATGCTATTTGATCTTTTTCTTTTTAATCTTTTTTCGTCTTTCTTTCTTTTTAAATGATATATTAGATGCCTAGTCAAATTTAAGCCCGTTTATTTCATAATGTATCTACAGCAATGACTCTTAAGGTAGGGCTCACATTATCCAAGTCATAGGAGAACTTGTTCAAAAATGTTAATTGTTGTTCATAATTTTAGTTTTCTTGAACCATCTTAATTTCTGCTAGCAACATTCGAGAGCCTATATTATGGTTCCCATGGAATTTTACCAAAATAAATTTATGTGTATTGGAAATTGATATCTTAAAATTGATATTTTATTGGAGATGATTGAAACAAAATATTAACCCATTTCATTTAGAAAAATATCTGTTATGAAGGACTTAGTGAAGGAGCATACCAAGACTCTTGTCACCTCTGGCAGATGAAATGAGCCACAAGATTGTAAACCAGTGGACTTAGAGCATCAAAGACAGGTAATCAGGAGAGTGATAAAAAATCAGGTAAGTGAGAAAAGCAAAAAATACCTTTTCTAAGCTTGTTAGAGTCCAAATGTCAGTTATCATTATTTGTGTTTGGACAAGAATCAAAGCAGGTAGAGAAGTGAAGATATTGTACACTGTAAGTCACGAGAATGTTTTCTCCTGTTTGTAGGGATTTGCATAAGGAACAGAACACTTAATGTATCTTTTATGGAATTTTATTTGTTTTCAGTATTTGGTTCATATGTGCAAGTGAGGACAAGTATGAAGAAAGACAGTTGTTAATTATATATAATGTTTAGGCCATTTGGGAGCAAGAGTCTGGGGCCATTTTTGAATGACTCTCTAAGTTGTTGCTCAAAAGAACATTTAGTTTCCCGGCAATTCTGGCTTAGAGTTATTGCTGCTCACCCTGGTTTAGTTCTACTGGTGACACGGTTTAATGTTCTGGACAGGATGTTGTAGATTGTTGGTCTATGTTTTGTTTTTTAAGGTATTGTATTTACTTATTAAAGACAGAGACAGGCATGCCTGAGCCATGATGAACTTTTAGAGATCTGAGGATAACTTTTAGAAGTCAGTGTTCTACTTCTACAATATGGGGATTGGCAATTGAACTCAGGTTGCTAAGTTTGTGTGCAAGTTTCTTTACCTGATGGTCCATCTTGCCAGTCCATCAATTTTTTTTGTGTGTGAAGGTATCATTGTTGATTTTTATATACAGTTTCACAGTAGATTTGAAACAATGTAAGATTTTCTTACCTACAGGAAAAAAAATCCAGACAATCTAATCGAGATGAGCAGTAAACTAGAAATGACAATTGAAATAACAAATGCAAGAATGTGTTTATAGTCTTATGAAAGATATAATAAATTATCAGTATACTTGTAAACATATCAACAGAGAAAAAAATCACCTTACTAGAAAATATTCACAAAATAAGAGAATACATTTAACTTCAATAAGATGCAAACAAATTGAGATTCAATTTTTAGTTTGTATCATTGGGAAATATTAAAATGACTGACAAGCATAAATGACAGCATGAGTTGGAAGGAACAGATACTCTGATGTGCTACTAATGGGACTCTAAATTGGTCCAACTTTCCTGAAAGGCAATTTGGCAAGTATATCAAATGCCTGAAATGTATGTCTTCCTTTTGGGCCAACAATGCTCTTCTAGGACTTGATCCTAAGAGACAATGAAACGAATGAGACAAAAATAAATTTAAGTCTCTTATGGGTCCAGCAAAAAATGTATTAAGTAAATAATGACTCATGCACAGTCCTTAAAAGAGTGGTAAAGAACCAAGTGATGTGGAAAATTGCAAATTAAGTTAGCACTATCTACAAGAAAATAATTTTGAAGAATCTAAATACCAACAGTCACCAACTCTGCTGGATCATGAGGTTGTAAAATTTTATTAATATCACTATTTCACAATAACCTCTAATTTTCAACAATAAATCAGTATTGCTCAATTATAGCTTAGTGTTAGCACAAAAGCTGTAAGTCAGAAATGTATAGTTTGCAATCACTCCATGTAGAAAATCCCTATTGACATTTCAAAAACTAATCCCTGTGAATTACCAGAATGTTCAAATAATTGCCCAAAAGTTTCATAATGAGAATTGGCACTTCCTTTCCTTCCCTGGTCCTTTTTAAAGATAATTGTTGCTCCTGGAATTTCATGTATTTTTGGCAAGTTTTAAAGGGGCAAAAAAAAAGTCTATCCATCAAAACATAAGAGAAAATTAACAAGCAATTCCAACCTGATGCCACTTGGCACAAGAAATCAATCTAGTAAACCCTGCCTTCTGTTCCTCTTTAGATCTTGTTCTAATTTCCAGTTTTGTTTCCCATTGACATCATACTAGCAGCATCCAAACCACACCTTACAAGCTATAATAGAGTATTTAGTTTTCTGTAAGCATATGGGTTTAAAACCCCAACTTTTTTGTCTAAATTAAAAGTCCCTTGCAGAGGTAGATTGACTACATGATTATATTCACTTCATTGTTGCTCTCTGAACAATCCCATCACCCAATAAATTATACAGGGCTCTAAAACTTCTCCCGACCCTTTTGGTTGACACAGGAATTGAAATGGAAAGCTGAAGTAATTTAAATAAATAGCTGCAATTTTTGTACTTTTCTCTCAAGAGACATGATAATCTCATGTCTGAGTCACAGACTTTACACCAAGAGAATTTGGATTGTGCTCTTGTTTTCATGATGAAAACATTCAGATTTATACTACTTCATCAAAAGAAGATGGCCACTCATGATTACTTCAACAAACAGCACGCAGAGAAATATAGGGAAATTTTAAGAAGGAAATTACTTCTCTTTATATATGAGACCTCTTGCATCCATATTTAATTCTTCACAGGAAATTTACTGATTCTACAACCTGGTAAGTAGTTGTTGTTTTGTTTTGTTTCATTTTATTGTGATTAAGCTCCTGCGGAAAACCTTGATATTGATTGCTTCGCTTCTGGAATCTTGGCACTTAATTAAAGAAACTATTCTTGATTCAATGGTAACTTTTTTCAGTAAAGTTTCCTGAAACACTTATCATAAAATACTAGATCTAAGCAAAGTCCCAAGGCATCAGGTTTTCAAGAGAGAAGCCATGGACCTCAGGACATGTATACAGATTTGGGAGTTTGGATTTTTGTGCTGCTTTATAAGGAGGCACCATTGCATTAATTAAATGCTCAGAGACTCATATGTAACTGACTGAGGTATATCAATGTCCTTGACTTTGATTGAAAGACATAAATTTCAGCTTATGGTGGTATCTCCACAATATATACCTATGTTTGTCACTTCTATGCACTAGATTCTGAAAACAAGTTGTCCAGAATGAAGGGTTTTCAACAAGTGAGCCAATGTCTTCTCTAGAGCACAAGTATCCTGAATAGTTCACAAATAAAGTGATGAAGCAAGGCTTATGAAGAATTTCTGCCTCATCTCTTTTGATATAACCTCTGTCGGAATTGTTCAGGCTTTAAAGATATTATCTCTGATTACTACTCCCATTTCTGCTGATATTCTGAGGTTCATTAAAGCACTCATTAAGAAAAATCAATTCCTCAAGGCCTAAAACCTCAAAACTATCTAGAAGATATTTTATCTGCCACCACTAATACTTAGATCCTGAATAACAAGGACACTGTGGTCTAGCACCAGACTGTGTTTTTTATGTTGGAAAACATGTCTACCATAATTTATATCAGTCATAATAACTCACTAACTATTCTTTTAGAATATGTCTTTGCAAAATCACTGTGATTAACTTGTAGTATCTGGGATGCCCTGAGTTTATACTGAGCAACCTATGAGACATTAAGCATAGTACTGTGAGTGCAGTTCTTCAAATTGTGAAGCACTGTGTCTTTGCTGAACACATACAAGGGTCATATCTGATCTAAATATAGATGGTCACAACTTGGTATTCTGAAATAATATTTCAAATTGTTTATTGTAATCCTGCCATCTAAATATGCATCCACTTCTATATTCCAGGTATTTGATAGCTTTAAATAATAACATGTGCTGGGAAAAGTAAAACTAAAATTTTATAGATTTGGGGGAAAAGATGAGACAAGGATATTTTACTAAAATGAATATAAGCTAATAATAGATTAGCAAAGGATGGTTAATGAAAATATATAGAAGATTTCTCTGCTAAGAGAAAGTGACCTCTGACTGAGGCATTTTGAGGAGATGGCCTCAATACACTATATTCAAGGATGACCCTGAGTTGCTTATGCATCTTCTGCTTCCCTAATACTCGGATCACAGATGTGTCTCACTATAGCCAATGGTGATAGTATTTCCAGTGCCGAAAGTAAAATAATTGATTAAACAAACTTGAATTGTTCATTATTTTTTATTATACATAATGTTTAATATTATCACAAAGATTAGAAGAAAGGGCAAAATTTTATACTAATAAGAATACAGACATTCAGTCATCTGCAATAATTAAGAAATAAAACCAGAGACCACAAATCAAATTTCATAGTAAAGATATTAGAAATAAATTGAAATATATCAACTTTATTTCATGCCACTGAACAAAGGGCTCTAAGAAAAATAATCAAGAATTGGGAGTTGGTTCAGGGGTTAAAGCTTTTGTCTCACAAGCAATGAGTAAGGATCCCCAGGTAACAAATAAAAGTGTCAGGTGGATATAATAGTGATCTATAATGTGGCCCTGGAAGTCAGAGCATGGGAATACTCAGAGCAAAACAATTAGGAGGTAGAAAAATCCATAATGATTCCTATGTCATTGATTGATCTCCACAGACACAGACATACTCACTCACTCATGACATACATATATGTACAAAAAAGAAAGAACAATAATCTGAGTGGGAAAACAATATTGACTATACAGGAATGTATCTGAAGTACATGGGATTGCAAGAGTTAACTGAGCACAGGCCATTAGAATCTTACAGAAAATTGCTACAGCTATGTTAATATGTAGTCAAAAATAATTTAAGTTCATACTAACAGAATTAAAAGAAATCATTTACAATGATAAAATGATTTAATGAGTAGGACAACATCAAAATTTAAAATCTGCTGCATATATTAGAATATCTTCAAATTATTCAAAGCGAAAATTGACAGAAGCACAATGAGAAATTGATAAAAGTCCAGAGTGAGAAGGTTAAACACTCCTCTCTCAGAAATTGATAGTCAAATACTCACAAAAAAAGACAGGATATAAAATATTTGAAAAACATAATTACCACAATTGACTCATCTCCTGTAGAATATACATTAATTTCTACCGTGCACAGATTATTTATAAATATTTAAAGCATGCCAGGTTGTAAAATATGTCAAAATGAAAGTGCATCCAGAAAATTGAAGAGCCTCCTTCTTAGCACATTTTATGAGTACAGTATCACCGTGATAGCAAAATCAGACAAGGAAGTATGCTAAATCAGTTTCAATAATAATGTCCTTCCATAGTCCATACAAAGGTATTTTAAACCAAACTTTAGGATAAATATCCAGAAACATAAAAACACTATTATATTTAGCAATTAATTTTAATAATATTAGCTGGTACTTAATTGTCAATGCATACAATTTATCTTATTAACCAGTCAAAAACATGGACATACTTTCCCTGAACAAATATGGTCATCTAAATAAATTCAGGATAACATCTTAAAAAACCCAATATACTTTTAAAAATTCTGAAAAAAAACAAGACATAGAGGTTATAGGCATCAAAGTTAAATTTTATTGGATAAAAATACAAAATAATAAATAAGAAAAAAACTTTTAAGGGAAAGCATTCGGTTCACATCATTTTTATTTTTTTAAAATGGTTTCCTTATTTATTTATTTATTATTTATTTATTTATTATTTATTTATTTATTTATTTATTTATTTATTTATTTATTTATTTATTTCAGCTCATACAAATTTAATAAGTACCCCGGTCCCCTCCCTCCCTCCACCCCTTCCTGGACCCCCTTGCTCCCTCCCTCCTTTTCCCCTTCCTTCCCCTCCTCCTTCCCTATCTCCCAGTGCTTCCTCCCCCCATCCCTGGAGCATTCTTTAATGTGTATGTCAAACTTTCCTCTGGGTCCTCCTCTCTGATGAGGTGGAAGGACTCAGTGGCATTTCCTAGAACTCTTTCTTGTGTTCCCCTCTAAGTATAGGAACACTATTATGGCTGTTAATCCCTAGCTTCTAAGGATCTTAGTGCCTTTACTCCATGCTAGACTTGAGGGGTCAATAATGTGTTGGTCATGTGCAGGTCATGCAAAGTCCTATTATGATTGCTTTGGCCCTAACTTGTGCGTAGTATCTTGCATATCGTTGTTTCTCCTCAATAGCACAAGCACAACCATGTTCATAGCAAAGTCATGGAACCAACCCAAATGTCCGACAGTTGATGAGTGGATAAGGAAAATGTAGTACATTTATACAATGGAATATAACTCAGCCATCAAAATGATGAATTTGAAATTTGACAGGAAATGTATGGAATTAGAAACAATTATATTGAATGAAGTATACCAGACACACAAAATTAAGTGTCGTATGTACTCCCTAATAGGTGGATCCTAGTACCAAACCCACTTAGAGACACTCAAAGACAAATCTCTGTAATACCTACAGTAATTGCAAAGATTATAAACAGGAGGGATGGGGAAGGAGAGCCCCACCAGAAACAAGGAGAGAGGGGATCATGTTACAGCAGAGAAACTAGGCCACCATCAAGGACTGCAAGTAATGAGACAACTGGTTAAGTTCACAGACTTTCCTTCCTGATCATTTGCAACTGATGGGGTATGATCTCACCAGAAGAGGAGGGCATATAGTCTGGCAGATAGAAAGTAACTATTTTGTAATGGGAGACTCACCCCCCGCCACCGTGGTCTCCTACTTTTGTTCCATCTAACTTTGGATATACTCTTATAATAAGACTCTATTTTAACAGGTTTTTATCTCTGGCCATGGGGTGACATCCAATACCCATCAGGATCGAGCCAAGGGCATTGCAAGAGCAGCAAAATTGAAAAAAATTCAACAAACCATAATTCAGAACATCAGAGACCCCATATCAACTACCTGGAACTAGGCCGGCTTAATCTCTCCCCATCCTGAAGCTCAGGGAAATTTGCGGAAGAGGGGGTGTTAAGATTGTAAGAGCACATCATTTTTTATAGTTAAAAAGTTGATATGTCTGCAAGCAACATTCTTAGCTCATGAGTAGCTCTGAATTAATAAGAAATTCTCTGAACCCTATAAAATTCTGAATATATGTAAGCTACTACAGTTCTGAAAGGGTGAACAAAAATATCTAGTAGTGTTCACGCTTGATGATCCTACCAGGTTCCAGTAAAATAAGTGAATCTCAAAACAACAAAGGAAGCCCTGGTGGAACATGGCATACGTACAAATAAAATTAAAGCACTTGAATTCTGGAAGGAAGACTGAAAGGGATTGAGAAGAGAACAGAGTAAATGAAGTTTTACACAAATGTATGATAATGACAAATAGCAAATCTTATCAATAAATAAAAGTAAAACCAAATTGATAGGTTATTCTAAGAATAAGAACAAAGGACATTGGTGCTGGAGAGATGGCTTATTGCTTTAAGCTTTTGCCTCACAAAAGTACCTAAGTTCAGAACCCAGATCTCATGGGAAAACTCTGGGCAAAAATCACAACAGCCTGTGATAACACAACAGCAAAAACAATAAGGAATTAGAGCATTGCAGGGTGTGATTCCTCAATTCATAATCGGGCCTCTAAAGGCACACACACTCAAGTGACCTCTTTTATACACAGACACACAGACACACACATACACACGCACATGCACACATGTACACTCCTTTCCAAAAAAGAACAAAGGAAATTTATTCATTTATCTATGTACTTGAGGTTCCAATGAAGAAGATTAACTGGAGCATTATGAGAAGGGAATAACGATTGTTTGCAACTATGGGAAACAAAATTGTTTATCTAAAATACATTATGAATTCTAAAAAAGAATATAAGTTATATAAACCTAATAAGTAAGCAAGACTTCCAGAAATGAATATACAAAAATCAATTAGATTTTTATATATGGGTAACACAAAATAAAATTGAAAATTAAAAATACCTTTATGAATAATTCTTAACTAATAAATGTAAGATAGATCTGACAAATGATGCATAAAGTAGAATATAAAATATAAAAGAAAACTATAAAATACTGATAGAAATTAAATTCAAATAAATGAAGATACTAGTGATCAAAGACTGGTGTAAAATATTAATATGTTAATTCTCTCTAAATAAATCTATAGGTATAGACTAATATCAGTTACAAATTCAAACAGAACTATTTTTTAAATTTTTTTATTATTATTTATTCAATTGTGCATGTATGCATGTGTGTGTGTATGTATGTCTCTGTGTGCGTGTGTGTGTATGTGTGTGTAGAACCACAGACGAATTTGGGAACCACCATGGATGCCTCCACCTCCTCATTGTTTACTCTGCTCCGGGATTCACAGGCTCTGCCCTACCAGGACCGGAAACGCCCGGCGTCTATACATGGGGTCTAGGATCCGAACTCAGGACCTTCTGCCTGCAAGGCGGAGGCTTAACCCCTGAGCTATCTCTCCAGCCCCTCAAACAGAACTATTTTTAAATTAATTGTGAATATGAAAAATCTGCAATAAGTTGAGAGTAGTGAGTCACTCATAAAAACCATACCTTGGAAGGCTGAGGCAGGAGGATTGTCATGAGTTAAAGGTCAGATGTGCTATGAAGCGAGATTTAATCACAAAATACCTAGAGACAGAAAAAAATGAATATGGAATTGCAAATGTAGCATTAAATATAAAGTTGAATGAGGTTGGAGGACTTAATACTCCCTGATATCAAAATTTATTTTAAAGCCATAGCAATAAAGAAAAGATGACATCAGCATAAAAATACTTCAATTCACTTTCAATGTGTAATTCACACAAGACAGCAAAAAGTAATTCTAGAATAGATAACACAGCTAAATATAAAAATATATTTTTATTTATTTTCCAAAGCAATGTGGGAATAAAACTTGATGACCTCTAGTTAAACCAAAATTCCTTGCATGTGTTGTAGAAGAAAAATGATTTGCAAGATACTCCACACAAGTTAGGGCGGAAGCAATCATAATTGAACTTTGCATGCCCGGCGCAATGTCCAACACATTATTGACCTCACAAAGTCTAGCATCTGCTAAAGGCATCAAGATCCTTGGAGTCAAGGGATTGACAGCCACAGTAGTGTTCCTATGCTTAAGGGGAACACGGGAAAGGGTTCAGGGAAATGCCACTGGGTCCTTGTACGTCACCAGAGAAGAGGGCCCAGAGGAGAGTCAGGCATGCACAATAAAGGACTCTCTGGGAATGGGGACGGGAGGCACTGGGGGAGGGGGAGGGAGAGGGGTGGGGAGGGGAGCAGGGGGTTCGGGGGGAGGAGGAGGGAGGGAGGGAACTGGTGTACCTATTAAGTTTGTATGAGTGGAAATAATAATAAAAAATGTATAGAAAAAAGAAAAAGAAAAACTAGCTCTTGGCAATCAGGTCATCTCGTTTTTGGAATTCATCACTAATAGAATGAGAAAGATATTTGTTTGACATTAAATTTCTTTTTGAGTGAAGTCCCTATTCAATTTCAGGGCCCATTTTTTAAAAAATGGAATGTTTACTGAGTTAGTGTTTAGTTTTTTTGGGGCTCTTTGTATACTCTGGAGATTAATCTTTGATTCATAGCTAGTAAAGATTTTCTCCCATGTTGTGTGTTGTCTTTTTATCACAATTAACAGTTTTTCTTCTACAGAATAAAAGCTTTTTAATTTCATTAAGTCCCGATTATTGATTATTGGTCTTAGTTCTTAGGGATTTGCAGTTCTGTTTAGGAAATCTTTACCTAGGCCTAGCAACTCAAGTGTACTCCCTATTCTTTCTTCTAAAAATTTTAATGTTTTTGGGTTTAATATCAAGGTTTCTGATCCATTTGGAGTCTTTTTTTCAAGAAGAGAGGCAACAAGTTTTCTACAAGTAGATGTCCAATTTTCCCAGTGCCACTTTTTGAAGATGCTGTCTTTTCACATCATGGGTGTTTTTGTCACCTTTGTCAAAAATCAAGTGGCTATATGTATGGGAGCTTTATCTACTCCACTGGCCAATGTCTCTGTTTTTATGAGAGTACCAAGGGTGTTTATTATTATAGATCTGTAGTATAGTTTAAAATCTAGTATGGTAATATCTCCAGCAGTCTTTTTGTTACTCAAAACTGTTTCAGCTAATGTGGCCTTTTGTTTTTTCATATAAGTTTTGGGATTTTGATGGGAATTTCATTTGAATCTGTATATTTGCCTTGGATATGATGGTCCTTTTCACAATATTGATCCTACCAATCCAAGAACAAAGAAGGTCTTTCCACTTTCTAATAGTCTCTTTAATTTCTTTCAGTAGTGTTTTGTAGTTTCCATCATACAAATCTTTCACTCCCTGATTAAATTTATTCCAAGGTATTTTACTGACTTTGTTGCTATAGTGAATGGGATTATTTCTCTCATTCTTTCTCAGCTTGTTTGTCTCTGATATACAGAAAGGCTACCGATTTTGTATGTTGAGTAGTTTCTTAGTGAAATCATGTGGATCTCTCAGGTATAGAATTATATTAACTGAAAACAGGGATACTTGCTCAACTTCCCTGCTCATCACAGAAATGCAAATTGAAACTACTCTGTAATACCACCTTGCCCCAGTCAGAATGGCAAAGATAAAAACATACAAACAGAGAAAGCTGGCAAGGATGTGTAGACAAGGGGATACTTATTCATTGCTGGTGGGAGTTAGTACAGAGCCTCTTTGGAGAGCAGTATGGCTGTTCCTCAGAAAATTAAAAATGGAACTGCCATAAGACCCAGTTGTAACACTCCAAGGAATATTACCAAAATCTTGACATTTTATTACAAACACACTTGTTCATTGCAGCCCTATTCATGATAACAAGGAAAGTGGAATCAGCCAACATGCCCATCAACAGAGTAATGGGTAAGAAAATATGGTACATATACACAATGGAATACTATTGAGCCATCAGAAAGGATGTAATTATGGAATTTTCTGGTAAATGGATGAAACCGGAAAATTTAATATTGAGCAAAGCATCTCAGTGAAGGATAAGCGCCACATATTCTCTCTTATATGTGGACGCTAATACTGATATGCTTGTCAATTTATTTGGTTTAGAATTATTGTAAAAGCCAGAATATTCAAAAGAGACCAATGGATTGGAAAGTGAGAATGAATGGTTAGGATGAAATCTTTTAAAATGGGATATTTAGGATATCAAGGCAACTTGGGTGAGAGAAGTAATAATTAGGAAAAATACCTAGGGTGGCAATAAGGGGATGGGATATAGCAGGGACAGAGGAACTTATAGAAAAACACTAAGATTGTGGGAGAAAACTCATATGAACCTCGTATGCTAATAATATGTCCAAACATGTCTTATAAAGACGAGACAAGAATGGAAAGCCCCTATGTAGAGAGGAAAACACAAAGTGAGGAAAACATGGCAAAACAAAACTAAAGCCCAGAGCTGATCCACTTAGTTTCATTGACAATTAGAGATATACTGTAAGTAACAGGAGCATGGCACTTCCTGATAAAATGTTTGTGAGAGAGGTTTCAAAGGCCCTTAAACAATATAGGCTTTGCTATTGCTCTTGGTTGTTCTCAAAAAAAAAAAAAAAAAAAAAAACAACTGTGAGTAGGACCCTATTAATAAAGAGGCAAAACACATGGATCACAGAACTTAGGCAAAATACATCAAATGGAACTTTTCTAAGAACATTCTCCTTGTTTGATAGTTTGTATAGTGCCAAGAAATACTGTAGAAGCTACTGAGGGAGAGAAATAATCACAGGCCTCATCAATTCATGAGATCTGCATGTTGCAATAAAAATCACCATGGCAATAGGCTTCCAGTGTAATAGTGGCATGAGTTTCAAAGAGACAACCAGCGGCTTTCTGATGGAACTCAAGACCCACTTGTCAGAGTGGAACACATTCTTGTTATTGTTAATTAGAAAAAGAACCCAAAAAGTGGGAGGAAATAGATCAATAGAGAAAAACAGCCAATGAATATACAGTTAGGAGGACAGTACACCAAATTACTCTGTAAATATTTGAAGAGCGCTTTGCACTCAGCTTAGATATCTTCTTCTACAAGAAAGGTAGAGGTAGAGAATCTCAACACCGTGACAGGATAGAGGTTAGACCAGTAGAAGACTAGTAAAGTGGAGAACAGTGGCCAACAATAATGAAGATTATTGTCAACTCAGAAATACTGTCCTAACATCATGCCATTTAAATCTATTCCCACCATAAGTTTTGAGGAACTTCACAGAAAAGGGAGAGATAAGACTGTAAAAACCTAAAAATGGGAAGGTCCACCATTGGACAAGACATTACATGCAAGGCAGGACTGCTGCATAGTTACTGAAATACAAACATGCCTCCTATAGCTTTGGAGGAAATGTAGAGAGATAAGAACACACAGTGGAAACCTTAGGGACTACAGTTGGATGAGTGAAGGGAAATCCTTATATCTGTGGGGTGGCCCAAGGAGGGTCAACTTGATATGCCACAGAGGCCTGAACCCCAACAAGTGTAGACAAGCCAGAGGGAACCTTGTTGTCCATAGAAGCAGCCAGGTAGGATGATGTGAAGGAGAGGAATAGAATGTTGAGGGGAAGGGCGGGAATGGGAAGGAGGAGAAATGGAAGGAAATAGGGATTAGTACTTAATATGCTTATAAAACTAAAAAATAAATTAAAAAAATAGAGAAAACACCTGTATAACATTCATTCAAATATTTGTAACAGACATGTCTGAAAAGAGAATTGAATCTAGGAAATGTGCATAATTCTAATAATTAATAATGAAACCAGAAACCATGTAAAAAAGCAGGTATGCAATTTGAAAAGATACTTTCCAATGTGAAATATGTATTGAAAATAAGAACACCAGAAGGAAACCAGACTCATCAGTCATTAAAGAAAAATTAATACAACACTGATCTGCTTCTGCTTCCACACTTCTATTAAAATAGCTGTGTTGAAAAGAAAAATACCAAATTAGCAAGGATATCAATTTGGACTCCAACATATTCTGGTGGGAATATAAAATTGAACAAAACATTTTTCAAATTCATTTCATGATTTCTTAAATATTTAAATGCATGCCTATGCTCTTCTAAGTATTTGACATAGGAAAAAGTTCACACAAATATAAAACATTGTTGTGAGCAGCATTATTTATGCTGCTAAAACTATATGTAACCCAAACACTGAACAAGGGGTGAATGAAATATGAATTGCTTAGTATGTATATAGATAAGTTGCAAAGGAATAATATTATTGGAAAGTAACTAGCTCTAAAAGGGTGTGTAGTATAAATATTTTGATGAAAACAACTTTTTCATAAAGAGTATATAGCATTTTTTAAGTTTAGGAAGAACACACGATTTCCCCCTGTGATCACAGTCTTTTAGAGTAAGCTAGCACAATAACCAAAAGGGAAAAAATAGAATTTGATTAACAGATTAAAAAATCTAATTTTCATAGGTAATTTTATTATATCAAATACTAAGCAATGTAAAATAATATGTAGCTGCAGAAAGTAGCTAAATGGTCAACAATAGAAAGAATGCAAGAATAGGACAAATAAGCAAGGAAACAAAGAGACAAAAAGAAATTTCTGGGTGTAATAGGTCAGTCCAATATCTTGCTTCCACACTTAAAGAGGTTTACAAAGTATATAAAGAGGGTTACAATGAATAATCTACATTGATCAAATGTACTTTATTTTAAATGCAAGATTGACCACTGCAGAATAAAAGATAATTACAATACCTAAAATTAAAACAAGTCAGTATTTGAAGTGTCCAAAATCTATGAAGGATAAAAGTGGAAAAGTGCATGTAAGCCTTGGAAATGTCAACAGAAGATCTGGCTGAAAGTTTGGTAAGATCCTTCACAAGAAGGGTATCTATCTCACTAATAATCTAAAATTAGCTCAAAAACTTACTGATATTCAAGGAAAGTAACACTAATGATGCACAGGTGCCATGTTGTTAGACTATATACTTTACCACAGCATGTGTTAACAAGGAATTGGAACAAATGCTGAACTAGAATCGCATGATGGAAACTATAGTCTCTAGTTTGAGTATCGGTAGAAAATCAGCATCATCCTCCTTGCTAAGTTTGCACCCTGTAATTAAAATGCTTGCAGGCAAGAAGAGACACAAATAAAAATTTACAACAGTACTCTCAAAATTTTTAAATTTGAAAACAGCCCTTCAAAAGTTACAATGGATCAACACATTATGATAACCATTCATTACAAAATACCATTCAGTAAATAATGTGTTAAATTGTTTTACATAAGATGGACATGAGTCAAATTTGTAATACTAAGTGAAAACTATTAAGCTGTAGAAAATTCTTAGAATCTGATTCTATGAATGTAGTGTCCAAGAGTCAATACTAGAGCTGGAGAGATGACCATTGGATTAAGTGCTTGCTGCACAAGGACCTAACTTTATCTGGGTGCAGGGGCTTGCACTTGTTTGAATGGGTGTCGGTGTCAGAAGATCTCAAAATTTCATTGCTTAACCAGTCTACCAGAAACATCAAGCCCCGGGTTCAGTCACAGAGACCCTATCCTAAAATTAATATTGAAGTGACAGAGGAAGCATCTTACATCAGATTCTATTCTCATGACATGAAAAGCATGTTCATCAGCACATACAAATGAGCATGCCAGCATACTCCCAGACACACACATACACACACACAGACACACACACACACACACACACACACACACACACACACACACACACACACATAACTGCACACACGCAGAGAAAGAAAGAAAAGAGAGAGAGAGAAGACATTAAAATGTTTTCTTTAGGTTTGCATAAATAGCTAATATTATATAAAATGAAAATGAATTGATGTTAGGATGGGTCTTACACAAAAGGATTGAACTGTTGAAAAGATAACATGTCTTTTAAAAATTCTGACATTCTTGGGTTTGGCCTATGCAATGATTACAAAGTATTGTTTATATATATTCATTAAGATGAACCTATACTGTAGACATTTCTATATCTACTTCACACTAAAGGAGTTTAAAATCCAAAGGTACAAGTCTTTGGAAAGTTCCATGAGAGATGCCCTGACTCCTTTCATGGTTTCCATCCCTTTCTCAGCATTGAAGTCCCAGAGCCAGTCCCTGGTGAGGCATCAGAGGACCTTACAGCAGAAGGATTGCTTGCAGATGGTATGTATGTTTTCCCCACCAACTCATCTGCACTGCCCAGGAGTGTAAAATAAGATCCCTGAAAATCTTTAATCCTGTTTCTTCTACTCACCTCAAACTACGATTTAAAAGCTAAGGTCTCTAGACTGCAGGTTCGTGCTGTAGGAGAAAATACAGAGCTGCTTTGTGATGAAGGTAAAGCCACACAACTTGAGTATATAACTAGTTATGATGGAGTACTTCACACAGTCAGCAAAGGCTGCAAATTGTCCTTTCATGTGAACTGACAGGACCTCAGAACACTGGAAGTTTTAGCAGCAAAGTAGAGAAAACTGTGTCAAAAAGAAAATAACATGCTACATGAAAATGTTCTAAACCGTGGCAATGGTGGAGAAATGTTATGGTTGATGCCAAAGCAAGTCATTATTGGAGGCAAATGACTGAACTAAAGAAATGTGATTTCCTTTGGATTTTAACTTCATGGGTGGCTGCCTCCCAGAAAACTCAATATATCTTTCAGACTTTTGCCTCTTTGTCAATTTGACTGAAATCAACTTATAAAATCCAAATGATTTCATTCCACATAAAATTGGGAAAGCATTGGAAGGTTAGATTTTTAATCAGAATTCAGAATTTCTTCAAGACTGTAGTTCTTTGTCAAATTGATTTATGAGAGCACAAACATTTCAAATTTTTATATGTAGAAATGGCAGAATGTTATTTCAAGCTGTTCAGGTTACTCTGAAATACAGTTTAGAGGGTAAGTTGTTGCTAGATTGCAATGTGACAGGGGAGCATACCTGATCATTTGCAAATATTGGTTTGAGGAACTAGCAAAATAAGATACAAAATACACCAAGGGAAATGGAGCCAGATTCCAGTGCCCATTAAGGCTTTTATTTCAGTTCTTGTGGAAAGATTATACCTAGAAAAGATGGATCATGGATGAAGACCATGAGTTACCTACTTCTGAACAGCTTGGTTTACTATTATAAAGGCAAATAGGTAGACTTTTAGGTTTAGGTGCTGACTTACCATCTTATCTTTCCTCCTGTTGGGAAGTTGTAATGAAATGTATGGGGAATTTGCTCAACTAAGTAGTGAACTATAGGTACAAGTGTTAAAATATATTTGAATATTCTATAATCACATGTAGGTAGAACCTTAGGAACTAGAGCTACACAGGTTAAGGACAGTGTCCCTATCTACCCAAGGAAGAGACACATATTCTCCTACAGAGCCAAAGTCCATACCAATGCAGACAACCTGAAAGGAATCCTGGGGCTCACATAAGCAGACAGGCAGGAAGGTGGGAGGGAGAAGAATGAAGGGAAGAGAGGGGGAAGAATGAAGGGGATAAGGAGGAGGATTAGGGACAACCACTCACTGTAAAACTAGAAAAAATAAAATAAAATTCTGACTTTTAAAAAATGATAAACTGGAAATGTAATGGATATGATAATTAGCTTGATATTTGGATCTTCCATGTTTACATACATAAAGGTATTGCATCCATATATATATATATATATATATATATTTGAGTGTATATATATATATACTCAGTATGTACTCCATATATATATTGCACCCCATCAATTAAGAAAGGGTAAATAATTGGGGTCATAAGCACATATTTCTTTGATTCTCTGTATTCTTCAAACCAAATTCACCTTCTTAACAATGAATTGATTGTTTTAGCAGAAGCACAGCTTGCTTATTGTGGGGTCACTGAGAAAGAAACGCAAGTCTTTCTTCTGGTAGTCGTCATGTCAGTTAGCCTCACCTGATCCTAGAAGCTCTTATCACAAGAGCATTTGTGTTTCTCTTGGGATACATCTGATTCTAGTAGACATTCATGAAGCATAATAAGCAAAGCTGTTTCAGATCCTCATAAGTACTGAATACATTCCTTTAAGAAATGGTCTAGACTTCAGAGAGGCAGCAAAGAAATGGCAAATTTGGATCCATTGAATACTTTAGTTTCCTTGAATCCCAACTGATTTAAATGAACTTTCACGGGCATCTAACAGGAGTTTCAGGAGGATTGTATGTTTTTTTCTATAGTTTCTCTGGCTGGAGCATGTTCGAAGTAATGACTGGTCACAAGCCCAACCTGCTTCTTTCATGAAGAACAATCCCAGTGGGTCTGGATTCACATCTCTAAAGCACAATGTCCTAAGGAATAAAGAACATGTTCTTATCATGGAATTCTAAGCCACTGCTCTGAAAGGACCTCTGACTAGGCAGGTTTGTATTGCTTGCTCATTCCTGACCAAAGCCTGTAGGCAGTGGCAAAGAATGGACAGATGAATCCAGGCAAAAAGTCTTATTTTTAAAATCTGGAGGAACTATTTTATTTAGTTTTCTACATGATGTAAGAAGTATCAAAATTCATGTGCTAAATGTTTAGTATCACAAAAAAAGAGAGAACTTATTTTTGGTAGGTAGTCCCAAATTAAGAGTATGGGCGGGAGAAAAGAAAAACCTGTGCCCATGATCTTTGGCTTTGACTTTTTACTAAAATAACTGGGGAGTAGAAACAAATCCTATTGGGCAGGTATATTCTAAGGTAAATCAATTCAATACCTTGAGAGCAGGAGAAGGGAAATCCTCAAATGACTGCAACACGTGCAGCATGAGATCCTAGCATTATAAGGGAAGATTTTGGTCAACCTCTCACCCCATTTATGAGAATGCTGAGAAGAAATGAGTTGGTTTAAGTTTTCAAGCTCTGATAGCTGAAAGCCACCTGAGATGACAGCAACATTGCTCTGTACAGACAGCTGAAGTGTAAGGGAACTACTCTTTCAGAACCTCACAATGAACAACACAAGGCTACAACAGTGGCTAAATCCCATGTGAGATGCAAAGCAAAGCCATTGTGAAGGCAGCTTTTTCCAGAACAATAGCAAACAGAGGATTACAACCAAGCTTAAAATACCATGTCTCCTTCCTTCCACCATCAATGCCATTTTACAGTGGACAATCTGGCATGGCCAACTGCAGCAGATTCTTTTTTTTTTTTTTCAGTCTTATCACTAGCCTTTCATCCATTTACAACTCATTTTCTCAAGGTTTGCTGCTTTGGATTCTGTAATTACCATCCAGGGAATTTAGCAGATGAATCTAGCCCAAAAACCAAATTAAAACCCAGAGAAACCACACCATGCTTTATACCAGTAACTTCCCCTTTTGCCTTCTATCTCCTTTCCTACTATCATTGTCCTCCTCTTCCTCCTCTGTCTCCTGGCTCTTCTTCATTGTTCGGTGACTGAAAAAAATTGAAATATACAGACAGGTTTTCCTGCCACGTTGGATCTTTATCTAGAAATGGGAACTTTCTCGAAAGTCATCTTTCTTTATCATTTCATTTATTTTTAGTTTTACAAGCACATTGAGTATTAATCTCTGCTTCCCTCTATCCACCCTCCCACTCATCCCATTTCCTCCTCCTCCTCAGTCTATTCCACTCCCTTCCCATCCTCTTGCCTGGCCACTTCTATAGAACCCAGGGCTCCCTCTGGCTTGTCTACTATTGTTGGGGTTCAGGCCTCTGTGGCATACCAAGTTACCCCTCCTTGGGCCTCCCAATTGATGGGGATATTTCCCTTCACTCATTAAACTCTAGTCCCTAAGGTTTTCATTATGTGTTCTTATCTCCCTTCAGTTCCTCTATATAAGCATGTTCTTATGTCAGTCATTATGCAGGTCTGGTAAGGACAAATCTCACTACAGTGACTTCCTGAATGCATCACCCCTGCCTGGAATGGAATGCCATGTCCAATGACAAACCTTCCCATATTTAGGTGTCGCTGTCCCTCAGCAACTGTGAACCAAATCTGAGGGGAGGTGTGAGGATTGAGATTCAGACACACGTGTCTTTACACAGGAGGGCATGCCTTGCAAGTAGACAACAGGCAGCCCCGAATCTTTATTTCCTACAGTATTTATACAGATAGAGAATATGTAAAAAAAACAGAGTGAGGGAATAAATGCAGTTGAAAATACAGCTCTGTAAACCAGCTCATTATTTCCCTTCTTTATCTACAGATTCAAGAAATAGCCATAGCACTTCTTTGAAGCCCAAACAATTAATGAGCAAAACACACTCTTGGCAGAATATTCACTTCTTTCAAGGTTAATAAGCAAGATTGTCTTTTTGACCTCACTACTCAGGGCCCCAAAATCTTCAAATGCTCAGGCTCCCACAATTATGGGAACATTTCCTTATGTCCCACAGAAAACAGAAGATCTGCCAAGCATATTCATGACACAATCAAAATGCACCAGCACTCAGAGTTTATGTCCCGGCCATGTGATTTATAACAGTCATCAGTAAATATGCTCCCTACATTTAGGTTCTTACAGTCTCACTGACTCTTCTTTAGTTCCCTAAGCCTTATGATGTAGAAAGATTAGGACAGCCTGATTCTGGTACTGGGCATTATGACTGGCCATCACTGTCCACTTTGGTACTCTTCTATTGGCCTATACTCCATCTGGTCAAGATGTTGAGATTCTTTACCTCTATTGTAGAAGAACATTTCTAGGCTGAGTGATAAGTGCTCTGCAAATATATGAGTATAATAGTAGTTATTTACAGAGCAGTTTGGTCTATTGTCTTTTTACCTATAGGTTTATTGGTTGTTTTTACCTATTGATTTATTTCCTTCCTCTTTCATGTTCTTGTTCTAGTTAACAGTAACAAGAATGTGTTCATTTTGACAAGCAGGTCTTGAAGTCAAGCAGAAAACTGTTGTTGTCCCTTTGATACTCATGCCATTATTACATGGTGATTTTTTATTACAATTTGCAGATCTTGTGAATCAGTGAGGCCTGGGATTATTTCTCTTCCTCAGTCATTTTTACAGAGCTCCTTGATATTGCATAAGCTATCCAGGAAGGAGGAAGCTCTCAGACCAGTTCCAGTTGATGTATTTTGCTTATGTTCTGTGATCCATTTATGTTGCTTCTTCATTAATAGGGTCTTACTGACCTTTTTTTTTTTTTGAAAGCAAACAAGAGCAATGGCAAAAGCCTATATTGTTTGGAGGCCTTTGAAAACTGTCCGACTATATTTCATCAGGAAGTGCCATATTCCTGTTACTTCTAATATATTTCTAGTTGTCATTGGGTACTAAGTGGATCAGCTCTGGGTTGTTTTTCCCTGTTTTACTCACTCTGTGCTCCTTTGCATAGGGACTTCCCATATGTGCTCATTTCTTTAAAAGACATTTTTGACATAGTATTAGCATATGTGGTTCCTTTGGGGTTACCTCCCACAATCTTAGGTTTTTCTATAAGTCCCTTTGTCCCTCTAATATCCCATTCCTTCATGCGCCCCCTAGGTATTTTCTTTCATGATTCATTTTATGCTTAGACAAAAACATTCACAATTTTTCTTTTCTCCAAACTCTTTCTTTGAAGACTTTCCTAATCCAACAATGGCACTACTTGTCACCTATGTAAATAAAAATAAAAAACTCAGGATGTCCCTGATACCTCTTTATCTCACAAATGCTGAATCACTAGTCCCTTAAGGCTATTAACTGAATCCTTATTGCTCTCCCCTCTTCAAAGACATACCCTCCTAATTCCCCCATCCATGTTCTATTCAACTTTTCAAACAAGAGTCAATCATGGCTAGGAGAACTGAGTGTGATCATATAAATCATCATGCAAATAATTCAATATTTCTGTGTCTCCCAGTAGCCAAAATCTTTGCTATGCACATTAAGGAATTGCATGTTCTCACTGAATGGTTGCTGACTGCCCAGTCTCCATATACATTAAAAATTTCTAGTTACACATACAGCCCACATATATGCATACATTCACATATGTGAACACATATGAAGAATCATATCTCAGCATATAGTTTAAAAGTCAAAATTCAGAGAAGTCCGAGGATACAGAATAAGAAAATATTAAAATGGAACAAGATGGAGCAAAAAGAAAGGGTCAGTTTAGGAAGTCCAATATTTGACCTAAAATATTTTCTTCTGATAAAAATGTGATTCAGTGAATAGAAGTGCTTATAGTACAAATCTGGTAACCTGAGTTCAATCCTTGGAACCTATATAAAGGTGAACGGAGAAAACTGTGTCCTCAAAGAGGTCCAACTTCATGATTTCCATGAAGTTGCTGTAGAATATGCATCCACACACACTATGCATATACACACAAGCACAATAATAAATAGCAAATGATCAATATTTTCTTAAATTAGACTCAGAAATGATAAAAATTATTCAGTTGCCAAAACAATAAACAGACATCCATTACAAAATAAAACATTTTTATAATGAATACAATTACTTAGACAATAATTTCATTAGCATTATTTATTTATTTACTGTGTGTGTACATGTGAGCATGTGCATGTGCACATGTGTATGCATGTGCACATGTGTATGCATGTGCACATGTGTATGCATGTGCATGCTTAGTACAGCATTCATATGGAACTTAGAGGACAACTTATGAAAGCTAACACTGTCTCCAACATGAGAGATCTGTGGATCGTGTTCATCACCTTTACCAGCTGAGCTATCTCAGGCACTAGACAAGGACTTTTTATCTCCTTCATTTTTACCTAATCATACAAACTCAATAGGTACCCCTGGCCTCTCCCTTCTCCATCCCCTCCTCCATTGTCCCCCATTGCACTCTCCTCTTTTCCTTTCACTTCCCTCCCTTCCTCCCCCTCTTAAGGCGCGTTCCCCTTTTGCCCTCCCATCCCCTGTAACATCCTTTGCGTGAATGCCAAACCTTCTTCTGAGTCCACCACCCTAGTGAGGGTTCAGGACTCAGTGGCATAGCTCTGAGCTCCTTCTTGGGCTCCCTGTTATTATGGGAACTCTACTATGACTATTTAAGCCCTTGCCTCTAAGGATCCTACTGCTTGGAGGTTTCTCCCTTGTGATTCATGCTAGACTTTGAGGGATCATTGACATTTCAGCCATTGTGCAGGTCAGGTAAAGTCCAATTCTGGCTGCTGCAGCCCTATCTTATGTGGAGTATCTTGCATATCATTGGTCCTCTCCATCTTTAGGTTCTTACAATCTTTCAGCCCCCTCTTCAGGATGGGGAGATATTTGGCTAGTCTTGTTTCAGGTGAATAATATAGGGCCTTTGGTGTTCTGAATTGTGATTTGTTGATATTTTCTGTTTTGCTTTCCCTGCACTGCCCTTGACTGCATCACAATTGGTATTGAAGGTCATCTCCTAACCAAAGATAAAAAACTGTTTAAATGAAGATCTTAATATAAGAGGAGACTCAAAGGTAGATGGAAGGAAAGGAGTAGAACACAGCAGTTGGGGGAATCAGTGTCCCATTTGCTGGATGGGTACAATCTATCTGCCAATCCCTATATCCTCCCTGATTTGTGAGATCAAACCTAGTCAGTCTCAAGTGACCAGGAAGGGAAGTAAAGATGAGCTGAACCAGATGTCTTACTACTTACATGCAATACATGACTGTGGCCTATTTTCTCTATTAAAGCATGATCCACTATCTCCTTTCTTTTGAGGTCCTTCTTCTTCTTCCCTCCTGTTTATAATCATTTGTGATTACAGTGCGTATTATGGAGTTTTTTTTTAATAAGGGCAAGAACTTTTAAAATACAGACCAAAACACTATATTAGAGTTCTAGGAATAACAGCATTTCCTTAAAACATGAAAGCTAAATAACCAATATGCCTGGATTTATGTACAACTCTGAAAGTAGAGAGGCAAAAGTCTTCAAAATACCATTGTACTTGATAATTTCTTTTTTTTTTTTTTTTTTTTTTTTTAGAGTTCATTTTTTTTTTTATTAAAAATTTAATTATACATTTTAAAATTTTTTACCAGTTCCCTCCCTCCCCCCTCCCCTTCCCCCAGTGTCTCCCCCCCAATTCCCAGAGAGTCCTTTATTGTGTGCGCCTAACTCTCCACTGGGTCCTCCTCTCCGATGACATATAAGGACCCAGTGGCATTTCCATAAGCCCTTTCTCTTGTTCCCCTTAATCATAAGATTACTACTATGGCTGTCAATCCCTTGCCTCCAGGGGTCTCGGTGCCCTTAACAGATGCTAGACTTTATGAGGGCAACAGTGCGCTGGACATTGCGCAGGGCATGCAAAGTTCCATTATGATTGCTTTGGCCCCAACTATTGTTGAGAATCTTGCAAATCGTTGCTCCTCCCATCCTTTTGCTCTTACAATCTTACCGCCCCCTCTTCCGCAAATGTCCCTGAGCTCCAGGATGGGGAGAGATTAGGCTGTCCTAGTTCTATGTGATTGATATAGAGTCTCTGAAGTTCTGGATTGTGGTTTGTTGATTTCTTTTGCAGTTTTTCTGCTCCTGCAATTCCCTTCACTCCATTCTGCTGGGCACTGTATGTCACCCCCTGGCCAGAGACAAAAAGCTGTTAAACTGGAGTCTTGTTGTAATAGCACATTCAAGGGTAGATGTAATAAGAGTAGGAAACCTCACTGAGGGCGGGGTCCATTACCCATTTGCACAATGATTACTTTTTATCTGCTAGACTATATGCCCTCCCCTTCTGGTGAGATCAGGAAAGAACGTCTGTGAACTTAACCAGGTTCTCATTACTTATTTGCAGACCTTGATGGAGGCCTATTTTCTCTGCTGTAACATGGTCTCCTCTCTCCTTGTTTCTGGTGTGGCCCTCCTAACCCATCTCTCTTGTTCATAATCCTTGCAATTACTGTGTTACATAGGTTTACTTTTGAGTGTCCCAATGTGGGCTGGGCGAGTTTGGTACTAGGAGCCACCTATTAGGGAGTACATACGGCGCTTAATTTTCTGGGTTTGGGATACTTCACTTAATATAATTCTTTCTAATGACATCCATTTCCCAGCAAATTCCAGTAATTCATCATTTTTGATGGCTGAGTAGTACTCCATTGTATAGATGTACCACAGTTTCCTTATCCACTCGTCAACTGTTGGACATTTAGGTTGATTCCATGACTTTGCTATTGTAAACAGTGCTGCTATGAACATGGTCGAGCTTGTGCTATCGAGGCGAACCTCTGCTGCTTGGGGGGTTATTCCCAAAAGTGGGATAGCAGGGTCATACGGCATTTCAATCTTTAATTTCTTTAAGAATCTCCAGACGGCTCGCCAGAGTGGCTGTATGAGCCTGCATTCCCACCAACAATGTAGGAGAGTTCCCCTCTCCCCACATCCTCTCCAGCATTTGTCGTTGTTTGTACTGTGGATTTTTGCCATCCTGACCGGGGTGAGATGATATCTCAGGGAAGTTTTGATTTGCATTTCCCTGATGGCGAAGGAAGTGGAGCATTTTTTAAGATAATTGTTAGACATTTTAATTTCATCCCTGGTAAAGTTTCTTTGAAGTTCCAGGGCCCATTTTTTAATTGGGCCAGTGTTTTCCTTGGAGTTTAATTTTCTAAGTTCTTTGTGCACTCTGGACAGTAGAGCTCTGTCAGATATGTGGTTAGTGAAGATTTTCTCCCATTCTGTGGGTTGCCTTTGAGCTCGAGTTACAATCTCTTTATCTGAACAGAAGCTCTTTAATTTCACAAGATCCCAACTGTTGAGAGTTGGTAGCAGTGACTGTGCCATTGGATGTCTGTTTAGGAAGTGTTGGCCTAGCCCAATCAGCTCGAGGGAGTTCCCTATCCTTTCAACTATGGCTTTTAAAGTCTCTGGCCTGATATCAAGGTCCTTGATCCATTTGGAATTAAGTCTTGTACATGGTGACAAGTACGGGTCCAGCTTTAATCTTCTGCATGTGGAGATCCAGTTTTGCCAACACCATTTGTTGAAGATGCTGTTCTTTTTCCATTGGATTCTTTGGGCCCCTTTGTCAAAGACCAAGTGTACTTGATAATTTCTATAGTTGCAAAATAATTAATAAACGTAACAAGAAGATAATAGAAAGACTTCCAATGAAAAGAAGGAAAAAATGAACTTTAACAGAAATATCCTAATAAGTGTGAAGAGCAGCTCAGAGTAGCTCCAGGAATTCTAGAAAATAAAGATTTTTCAGTCTAGTACTTATGTAACAATTTGATAGTAGCTTCCTATATTTTCCTACTTTGTCTCCTCTTCTGATTATCTAATTTCACAACTTTCTTTATATATTCTGGTTTTAAGTTTCCATTTTGTTTTGGTACCAACTAGCTGTAAGCATGGCCTATCTAGCATTCTTGAGAGATACAACTTGTTTTCCTCCTCATTTTTACCGGGACACACTATAGCTTGTAAGTGCCCACACTTATCAGATCAAGATGAAGTTTATGAGAGAGATTGGTTTGTCAGAAAGGATCTCAGTCCCCTCATTGGACACCACCTTTAAGTGTGGTGAACATGAAGTCTAGGAGGTGGACCAGAGGGAATTAAACCAGGCCGGAGTTGGAAAAATCTCAGTCTTGCTGGCCTGGTTTAGTTCCCAATCCTGTCCTAGTGTATTTCCCTCTAATGCCTTTCATAGACTTCACATTGATCTGATGAGTGTGGACAATTATAACAGGTCAATTAACAAACTGGGAATTCCTTTTAAGGATTTGCAGAGTAATCATCCCTTGAGGTTGGATGGATGTTATTTCTTCAGCAAGGACTACAAATAAAACATTTGATGAAGATCAGTGTTTCCTCAGCAATACCTTTCAGAGTTTTGGGGTTCCACTCCAAATCGCCTCACTGACACCCTCCAGGGACAGACTACTTGTACCCAAGCTTCAGCACTCCTGCTCAGTCATTCTGGTGCTCACTTAGGTTTGGGAACCACTGCCTCTATGGGACTGAAGAAGGAGTACTCAGTACTTAATTCATATAATCTATCTTTCCTGAAGTTTTTTTTGCTACCATAAACAAGGACATTATTCCCTTCAATTTTTTTCTGAACATGATGGATGGGTATGGTTGAAAGGCAGGTTTAATGAGATGAGTAGGTTTATACTCTGTCCAAAAGACAATGCCACTACACGCAAAACTCTTGTTAAAAATAATTGTCGGTTTTCCTCAATATTTCTAAGTCCAGGGAATTCATTCATAAAATTTCCATAAGTGCATACATTTTATCAATTTGAGGATATGTGAGTTGAATTAGGTTTATTTTTGTCATTTACTGAAAATCTGATATGTGCCATATTATTTTTTTAATTTTTCATCGGATTAATTTTGTGATGTTTATGTTTGTGTATCAGACTGGGCATGCATGTAGTGTGCCATTCTGCATAGGTAAAAGTCAGAAGACTATCTCACCATCCACCTCATGTGAGACAGAGTCTCTTGTTTAACTACTGCATACACCAGGTCAGATTGCTGTTATATGACATGTCCCTCCAAGCAAAATAATTGACATCTTTTTCTGATCAGTTATAACTACTTGCAAGGAACCATCAACATTGGAATTTCTGAGTCTTGACATTTTCTCACATACAGAGAGTCCAGTTGTTTTATCAGACATTCCCCTGGGATTCTGGCTGTATTATTGGACATTCCCCTGGGATTTTGGCTGACCTACCTTCCAGTTATTCTCTCCTATTGCACTTTCCCTCTAGGCTGTGAAGTCTCTGGAGTGTGCCAGAGTATATAGGTTAGGAAAGATTATATGAATGGGGGATTCCATCTATGTGACCAAAAGGAAGCCTTCATCTATGCAGAGGTGAGGCTTACTGGTATGTTTGCTTTTGGGACACCCGTATTCCTCTAGGTAAACTTGACCCATAATCCTGCAAATAACCAAATAAAGTTTTGGTTTCACCAAGTTAAACATTGGTGGTAATGTTTACTTTGGTCCGTCATTTAAACCTTATCGGCATAGATGAATGTTTGTGTGGCATCTCCCCAGAAAAAGTTCGCACAATACTGTCAATAAGATTTCAGGAATTCTCCTATTTCTGACTCCCATCTTGTCATATAAGAGCACTGGAATACCGATATATGCTATAGTAAGCAGTCTCATTGTGGGTTCTGGGCAACTGAAATCGGGCCCCCACTCTTTCATCACAACACTTTTACACATTGAATCATCTGCCCAGTCTCATGTTATTTCTTTTAGAAGTTCAGTGATTTTATGAATTGCATTTTTATGTATTTTCCCATGAAAGACCTTGAAACATTTCTAGAAACCTCTTTGTGCATTTCTTGTCTTCTCTTTCCAAAGAAACCTATATCTGCTACCTGCTTCTCAAAAACTCTGAATTTTATTTCTGATCATAACTCAACTTCATAGTCTGGACCTGAGTCTTCACATTTCAATGTTCAAAAGATGTATGTCAGTAATGGGATGACACATGAAGCTAGTTACCTCCCAAAGAAAAATGAAATTACTCTGTACTCCACTGATATGATTTTTTAAACTTAAGTGTGGTTTAATTTAAACATTTGTTCATATCACATATCATTTTGGTTGTTTTCCTCGTATCTCCACTCTGTCATTATTTCTTTGAACAATGAATCTTTCTTTTTCCCATTAGGTATTTCTTCCATATATGTGTCATGTGCAAAAGCTTAGTCTAACTTTTAGCTCTGTCTTTAAGTTCATAAAAATACCTGGTGAAAGAGATAGCCACAATAGTGCACATGATACTAATATTTTATAATGGTGCTCAAGTATTTGCAAAGCATAATTGTATTCATCTATTCATTTGATATTGTAGTTCTAAGAGCTAAAAATGCAGCCCCTAGTCTTTCACTTTTCCATCACCAATGAAGTCACTGATGATAAGACAAGTTATTTCAATTCTGATAGAGTTAGTATTTTGTTAAAAGTGGATTTTTGTTTTATTTGTAATCAAAATTATTTGAATCTTCATATACATTCACCATTCATTAATCTACAATTATTTAATGGGTTCACTACACCTTTCTGAAAGAAACAGGAATAAACAAGGTAGGGCAGACTGAAGAGGAAAGTGGTGGTGAAAAACATGAAATCCAGAAGGCCTCTGAGAAATTAGCTGGGCAGTGAGTGAAGAACTGTGTAGAATACCCTGCACTGCAGCTACTCATCTTTATTTTGAAGTCTCAGTTTGGGTTCTAGGAATGTACTTGATGAAAATCTTGTTGAAAAATCAATTGTTAGTATCCAAGGCCAGAACTGGGCAAACATCCTTCTCTTAACATGAAGTTGATACAATCTGTTCCCTCTTCTGTGAGGACTCCCCACAACAGAAGAACATCAGTGAGGAACTTAAATTTCCAGGAGCATAATGATACCCTCCCCTGAAAACAGGAAGAACGCAATATTCTGGAATCATGAAGCAGAACTTCACCTCTACCACATTGATATCATTGTGATAAATACTGATAAGCAGACCATTGGCAGAATACACAACTACCATGTTGAATTTATGAAATTATCAATATTTGATCCCTTTTTTATATTGAGAGAAAACTGTTATTCATATATATATATACATACATATATACAAAATATTACCAATAGTAAGAGCTAATAGTTCCAAAGTCATGGGTTATTTCAAGATTCTTTCTTTTTTAATTTTTATTTTTATTTTATTTCTACTCATACAACTTTAACAGGTACACTGGTCCCCTCCCTCCCTCCAACCTCCCACTGCTCTTTGCCCCTCTCCCCACCCCCATCCTCCCTCCCTCCCGCCATCCCACAGTAACTCCCCCTCCCATCCCCGGAGCATCCTTTAATGTGCATGCCAGACTCTCCTCTGGGTCCTCCTCTCCGATGACGTGCAAGGACCCAGTGGCATTTCCCAGAACCCTTTCCTGTGTTCCCCTTAAGCATAGGAACACTACTGTAGCTGTCAATTCCTTGCCTCCAAAGATCTTAGTGCCTTTATCAAATGCTAGAATTTGAGGTTGACCCCTTTAAATAAGGAAAATTTCACGGGCTTCCCCCAAATCCTTTTAACTTTGTTTTGCCAGACTTTAAAAGAACTAAATATCTCATGTTTTCCTTCCTTAAAGTTATTTACCTAAATTTCATTTTAAGGCACTGGACATCTGAAGTAAATTGGTTGTTTGTTAATTAACAGATTGAAAAGTTATTATATTATCTCATTGCTCAAGTTATGCTTTCAGCTGCTATGAGACAACACTCCCAGTCAATCAATTTAAGAGGAGAAAGGGAGACTTCACTTACAGAGATACAGCCCACTTGAGAGAAAAGCTACGACAGCATCACAAGTTGGAGGAGACTTAGATGAAGATTCAGAGAGCAAGCAGCAGACTTTAAAGCATACTACTAGAGGAAGCATGGAAATGCTAAGGAACCTCATGTCCTGCCCAATATGATATCACTTCCTCTGATAAGGCTCCATTTCCTATGTGTGCTGCCACCTTCTGAAACATTAGCATCAGTTAAAGATACAAGCACATGAGTCTGTGGAGAGCAGCTTACATTCAAGCCATGATACTAATCCATGAAAAAACAAATAAATCCAATCAAACATATGTGTGTGTATACATACATACATACACACACACACACACACACACACACACACATATGTGAGTTTCTATACATTAGTCATTTTGGTAGGTGCTGAGAGAAAATGAGCAAGTCAAAATGCTTAATATCAAGAGATCCTAAACATCTGTGAAATAAGACATAAACTAATAAATTATGATTAATAAATCAATTCTAAGCCATGGCAACAAGCCTGAGGGATTGCTCTCAATGAAGATCTTGTGACATGCAGTTTAGGAAATCCCCATATTGTTTGACAGTAGTGTAGAAAACTTCAATTTGAGGCTCAATAAAAAGTCTTAAAAGATCATTTTAATCATGAGCAAGCAATTACCCATTCAGGGAAAATCTGTTCTTAACTTCTTAAACTCAGCCACTAATTTGGGGGATGCCAAGTGGTCCCATCAGAGCTTCAAGTATTTACCACTTTGAACACCTCCATCTCCTGTGATACCTACAGGATGGGGCCTAGTCACCAAAATGCCTTCCCTTCCAGTTAGGGAACCAAAATTCCCTAAGTGGATCTGCATTTTATATCAGGAGCAAATCATTCTTATTGTAAATCTCATGCAATATTTATAAAATTATATTTTTCTCCATTCTTCACCTAAGCTTCAAATGGAAGAGGGTGGCCTCTGTTTTGGTTGGAAATCTTATTTTAGAAGTGAGAGTAGACAAAGATTAGGCCAAGGCCAGCTTAAACATTTTAGCCAAGTGTGAGGTTCTGCATGAATATCAACAAAATTATGGAGAAGAATTGTGCCAAGTATGGGGATGCCAAAAAATTTCCATGTCAGGAGAATACTCACACAATCTCTCTCTGTATCTCTCTGTCTCTCTTTCTGTCTCTCTCTCTCTCTTTCACACTGTTTTCTGTCACTGGGGATTTGCTAGGGGAAGGCAGTCACAGGTGGTGGGCCTTGCGGTATATTAGTCCCATCCTACTTCTGGAGAAGTCTACTTTTGCAGCTAGCAGTCTTGGAGCTCTCAGTTTTGTGATGGGTGTGAATTAGCCTGTCTCCACCTTCAGCCAGCCAGCCATGCCATATCCACTATGAAAGACATCTCCTCTCTGGAACCATAAACTAAATAACTCTCCCTTTCTCCTTTAAAAAAAGAAAATTCCTTCTAGATGGAAAATGAAAGACAGAAAACATTGTTGTTAGGCAGTTAGGAAAAAGAAGGGTTTCCAGTGAACATAGAGGCAGTTCAGATCTCTGTTGAATGGATAGAAACTAACCCACAGAAAAGAGGGATAAAGGACATTCTATACTGGAAACTTAAAATGTCATGTAAGACCAGAAACATTGGAATGGTGAAAAAGTGGAGAGAGGAAAGTAAATCAGATAGAGGTATCTTATCAATGGTGCCATTTCCATCAAAATCATCACATCTTTTCAAAAATGCTAATTAGCAATTTCTGGATGACAGTATCAAAGACTTTAAATTTAAAATTGCATCAATTCATAAATGTTTTCTTATGTCTTTTATAGTTAATTTCCTTGGCTTTGGATTTAAGAGAGTAAGGTGTTCAATTTCTTCCAAAAATCTTATGCCTCGACTGGGTTACCTAACTTTATTTGCATAACTATGTTCATTTTAAAATAGAGCACAATATCAAAACAAACAGCAATATTGCTGTCATGTTATGCAGAGGTATGATTATACACTTGAAAACTCAATTTTAGTGTGCATATATGAAGACTGGCTTTTGATTGCTCAGGTTATTTTTTTCTGAATGCATAACAGTTTCATTCTTCATCTTAAAGATCTGAGGTTCAACTATATTTGAATTATCCATAAAAATCATAAGTATTTTTTCTTTATGAAAATTTCCCCATGCTTCATAACTGGAAAATGACTAAAGCAATTTGTGTGTAAAGAGTGGGGGGAGGCTCTTTGTTCTCAGACTGGAGTAATAGGACTTGAGTATCAAAGGATAATTTCTTGAAAGGCAAGGGTGAAGAGGGCAAGGCAGAAGGTAATGTTGGAGGTTGTTTTGAAAAGCTAACAATGGCATGCTTTCCTATTTGCCTTTCCAGTGATTCTGTCTGAAATAATACTGTCAGAAGCCAGCACCCCAGGGTCTCTGCAGACCCTTTCAAATGCCCCAAAGATTTAGTGTTCTCCACCTACTCTCTTCTATTTAGAGTGAGAGAAACACATGAGATTGAAAAGAAGGTTAAAATCTAAGCTATACAACAAGGAGATTGCTGAAAGAGCTTGTTCGCCCTGCCGTGTAATGAAAGCTACTGGTTTCTGAGGTGGATGTTAGGCTTTGTTGGAGACTTCTGGTTGCCTGGAAGTTACCCATCAAAGAGTAGTCAGAGTCTGATGTGGTTAAGAGCAAGTGGTAGTGACTGTGTTGCCTTGTTCAGCTATGATTCCGAGGTGATACACAGGCATATGTATTGAAATAGGAGTCCCTGCCAAGTTCCCAGTAGAAGACTTCCAGTTGCGCTCTTCCAAAGAAAAGCAAGTGAAAACGGATCTGGAGTTCCTACTACAAAGACAGTATGAGGCACTCTGGCCTTTCTGCTACTTCTGGTGTTCCTACCCATTGTATTGTACCCCCATGAGCTAAAGTGGTGAATGTGGGTTGTTTTACAACATTGCTAAGAAGTTTGAAAACCTATTTTTTGTGGTGGTTTAGTTAAATGTATGCAGAGCCCCATGTTACAACATATGACTTGGCATACATTTAGGCTGAAGACCAACAATCCATTTTCAAATGTGATCATTGACAGGGGCAATGTGCTAAAAAATACCATGTTATGAAGATATGCACAGGATTTAACATTGGATGCTGGACACTAATTGCTGACAGATGCAAATACAGTGACTAATATACTGAAGGCTAAAATGGTCATAGAAGAGGACTTACTAAACGAGAGTCAGCTTATGCAATCACTGGGCTCAAAGCTCAGCACTCCTTAGTTGTAGAATTGCTGCTGATCAGCACAAGTTCAACATCCAGGGAAATGAAGCGGTTCTTAAGTGAGGTGGCTTATTGTCGGTTAATGCCATGAGTTATTGGTACAGAGCTATGTTAAATTATCATTGCTAATCCATGGGCCTAACACTGTTAGTTCAGCTTTATTATACATCAAACCACCTACCTATGCTAAGCTTGAGAGTTGCGGGGATACTAGGAGCTGGGATGTGACAGAGCTAAGAACATTATTACATCCATTAAACATACTGCAGAAAAGTAGAGATTACAGCTGTCTTAAGTGAGAAACTCCTCTGGCCTATCACTCTTTATTTGTTCTGCTGGAGGAAGAACCCAAACACAGACCTCGCAGATGAGCCAAACTGAAGACTGGCACTTTAACCGAGTGCTCCACAAAAATAGGACTCAAGGACACAAGAGGGCCATCAAAGAGTTCCTTTATAAAATTTCCTAGTGTCAGAATTTGTTCTGTTTTCTGTACTGCAGACTATTGCAGAAGTTCCCGGACATTTGAACACTCTCTAAAAAACCTTCCTGATCATTAGAAGAGATACACTTCTGCTCTTCCCATTCTTTCCATTTTACTTGCACCTCAAGTCCAGGGAAGCCAAGCAGACAGTCTCCTTTCTGACATCCTAAGGTAGTTCTGTAGAGTCCCTGAGTGGCAACAGTATTGTGGGCTATTTCCTGAGCTTCTTTTCTTGCTCCCATGCACAAAGTTCAATTATTAAAAGGCTCTCTGCTCTGTGTGTCCTGTTTCCACACCTTCTGCCTCCTTTGAGGATTTCTTTTCCCGAAGTTCCATATGCTACCACTGTATTCACCCTCAGTCCCCACAAACTTCTCTTCACAGGCTGCTCTCTTACTTGGAAGCAAACCTACCCTAGTTCCATTAATATTTAATCAATCCTCATTCAGTCCATGTTTCTGACCTAGTACCAGATTATTCCCTCTTCTCCTGGAAGCTGTGAATTTGCATTTTATCACCCCCACCCCAGCCCATATGGGGTCGCCCTACAATCCTCTGATATTTTTAGAGAAGGAGGATTTTTCTATAAGTGTTAGTCTGATATTCCTGGCTTTTTAACTAAAAGTTTGATTTTCTAGTGACAGGCAGCATCGGAGACTGAGAAAGAGGTCGTAACACTATGAAGAAGAGAAAATATTGTTCAGGGTTCTGGAAAGCTATGTTCTGGCTTCCTCCTGTACATCAGCATGACAGATAAAGTTACCCAGTGGTGGACATAAGCAAGAGAAGGCAAAGCATGTGAAAGAAGGGGTCAGGTGCTGTTTGGGTTAGAACCTTCTGAACACTACTAACTTTCTAATCGATAAAATTCTAAGTAACAATTAATGGAATTCAGAGTACTAATAACTTTTCTGAAAGCAACATTTTTAACTTGGATTCCAGATTCTTAATGACACACTGAAAACTGGAGAACAAGTTATAACATGCAGGCAATAATCTATGCCCCTCTTTGAATAGTACTTCACATTTAGGGGACTTTCTGGCCATTAATTTACTGTCTAACAAGGAATATCAATATTAGATTTGATTATCTTCCAGTTCCACCTAACTAGTTTCTATTAGTGTAGGACCACTGCAAGTAGACTCAATTCCCTCCCTGGCAGGGTGATATGATAAAATGAAAGTAGAAGGAGTAAGGAACACTTCCTATTTCTACCCACAATTATTAAATTATAATGAAGAGAAGAAATTTTCTATTTCACACCAAAATGTTTATAGGCACTACTGCTTGTGATAAGAAATTGGATAAAATAATTTCTGTGCATTGTACTTTGTTTTCTTGTCATGAAGTTTGATTGAGAAAACATAAAGAGAAGACCATCATATCTTCTGCAGCTCATTTGAGTATTTTATAGGAATATCACAATATTGATTGATGTAGTCTACTTCTGCATATTTGAGCCTACAACAACATTTCCTAGACTGAGTTTATGGCAGAGTGCCATGTTGCTGTGCATACTAAAGTGAAAAACTATCATTAGATTATATCAACAGTGTGCCTCATAAGTCCACATGTAGAGGCTTAGTCACCAAAGCAGAACTACTGATAGGTGGTGGAACCTTTGAAAAGTGGGGCCTAATCAAGATCTTTAGGTTCACAAGTCATGCACTTGAAGATGACTCTGGGATGCCAGATTCTCAACCCTGCTTTACTTCTCAGCTTGAGATGTAAGTAGACTGTGCTATGTGCTCCAAGCAAGACAGACTACACTGGCCAGAGTTCAAAGAGAAAAGGGCTGCTTGATTTTGGACTAAAACCTTTAGGATTGAGACTTTATTATTTGATAGTTCATTATCTCTGTTATTTTGTTCTAGGGATGTAAAGCTGATACAGGGTGTATCATTTTTGGGAAGGCTAGGACAAAAAATTAAGGAAAGTGGAAAAACAGGAAGACCTGAGAGGGAAACTAGAAAGATAGGGCAGCAGAAACATGAGTCCAGTTTGAATGGTTGTATCAGCAGTCAGGAAACAGAAAAAAAAATAGGAAGTGGGATTGGGTTATAGAACCTCAAGACCAGTAACCAGTGATGTGCATCCTCTAGCACGACTTCATCAGGTTTCCAGCAGCCAGGGACCAATGCATGAGTCTGTAGCCAACATTTTATATTCAGTGTCATTGGAAAACAACTCAAGAAGAGATTGATTCAAAAAAAATCAAGAAGATCATTAGAAATTTAGGATAATAGAATTCAGGCATGTCTTATGTACTTAATTGTCTCTGATTTTAAAGGCAAATGTGACTCAGAGATATATATTTGCATTGTAGTACTTACTCCAAGTTTATACAGTGTAGTTTATATGGCAAGGCTTCAAAACTGTTGGTGTTTTTTGAAAACATTCCCAATCTCTTGGAAACTTGAAAAACAATTAGGGTGATGATCACTATTAAATGACTAAATTTGTCACTCATCTGTTTGTTTTTATTCTTTTAGAGTTTCATATGCAAATTAATTAAATTTGTGTCACTTCCTACATTAATCCCCAACCTACTCCTTTCCTTTTCCCATGACACTCCTCTTTCTCCTCCTCTTCCTCCCGTCCTCCTCTTCCTCCTTTTCCTCCCCTCCTCCTCTTCCTCCTCTTCTTCCTTCTTCGTCCATATTTGGACCACTGAGTTTCATCTGTGTTACCTCTGAGAGCATGCACCTGAACACTTGGTGGATATGTACCAGTGGGTATATCATTGAGGAAAACATCTTCCCTTCTCTTCTCCACCTAACATTAATCTTAAAGAGGTAGAGATTTAGTCAATGATCAATTATCTGTTGAGGAGAAAACATTTATTCAAAAAAGTGATAATTTTTATAAACCTAGCATATAGCAATTGTCCAATATACATATTAGTATTGTTAATATTGCTTTATTTTTATTATTTAATACCAAATATAATTTTTAGTAGTAATCTCATTAAAGTAAACAAAAGTATTACAAAGTTAATTCTCTTGTTCTAATTTCATAGGAACTCAAAGGAACAAAGTATCATATACTTGTCTAAATTTTAATAACAGTAAATTATCAAGTTGCTGATCAAATCCAAAGTATATTTTCTTTCTTTCAGCCTTTTTATTACTTTGATTTCTTTACCACCAGAGGTAATACAATTGTGAGGGATACCTAAACATTAAAAACATTAAATAAGTATACACAATTTTAATGTATGCAGGAATGCTGATAACCAGAAATGACAAATTTTGATTAGAACAGTGACTATAAAGATATTCTCAGAATATGTTGCAGTAAAAAATTAATGATTGTAGAAGCTTATAAACCTAGCACCAGGAGCCCAAGGCAGAAGGACTGTTAGTTTGCGAATACCCTGGGTGATATAACAGACACAGACACACAGACACACACACAGACACACACACACACACACACACACACACACACACACACACACACACTCTAATTAATTCACTGACTCACTAACTAAATATACAAAATTTACCTTTAAAAATCCACCTCATAAAATATAAAGTAATAATAATACATCTCTGATAAAAGTACCAGAAAAAGACTTGAAAATCTAAGTTTAGAAAACTTTGAATGGGCAACCTTTGATGGACTTCTGAAATTTTTTTTCAGATACTCTCTGATGACTTGTGGACTAGATAAATCCATTCACTTACAGACCATCTTACATGAACACATCACTTAAAATATCCACAACATTGTCAATGCCAAAAATATGTTACAAATCATTGTGAAATCCTCCCCATCAATAGCATCACAACCACTTACATGGAAAATGATCAGCTTTCTAATGACAAGAAATCCATGGGGTTCTACTAAGTTCTGATAAACAACAGGCTATTCATAGGGTTGGCCGAATGGAGGATTACATATAGAGGGAACCACTAGGTTCAAAGAAAACATTCTAACACCCAGAATCACTGGGTGTGATTCAACCCAGTATATGTAAAACCAAACCAAACCAAATCAAACAAACAAAACAAAAAAACTTGAGTAGTAACAGAAGACTAGATGGAAGAGGGAAGAAATGGGGGGGAATATAGAAGATAACAATGGATAATTTTGTATGCATGTCTGATAACATAAAAGAGAAAAATTCATGAATAAATCATTATTTAAAAAGTTGTAACTTCCTTTCTGCTTAATCATTATGGGTCTTTCCAGAACTGGCTACATTTTCTTTCTTCCCTTGTTCCAAATTGCAGTTTGTTGTAAAGCTTCCTGTAGCTATGATGCATCATCCTTATCTTAGATAAAAAACAAATTTTTATCCAAGCTTGCCTGTACCTCACCTCATTACTAGTGTCAGACATCTGACAGTGATTGCTGTCTGAGCCTGAGGGGTTGTAAGTTTTCCTAATGTCGAATTTACTTAGATGTTTACTCTCAGAGATTCCTTATGTTTTATCAGCATGTTTTCCCACACTTTTTCTTTCTTTTTGTCATCCAGAAATAAAATCCTTCTGAATGACCCCTAAAGATTCACAGAAACTTGGATTAATATAGCCACCTCTTTGATGTAGGCCAGACCTAACTTACATTGAAAGAGGGGAATCTGACTAATGGGGATTCCAAGACCACGTTAAAAAAAAAAAAAAAAGATTGTTCCTGTTTCCTTTACTCTTCTCCTTTTTTGCTTCTCCACTTGAAAACTATCATTAAGCACAGAAGTACTTTAGAAAATTCCCTGGGAAGCAACCAGGGATACCCCAAAGTCCCCACATCACTGAAGCTCTCAGTTCCTCACCCACAGAAAATAGAATCCTGATAGTAGCCATTTGATTGTTCTTGGCATAGACGCTCAAATATTGGAGCCAAAGCCAGTGCCCTGACTGAAGCCTAGTGGAGGACCTAAAGCAAAAGACTCATCTGAGAAGATTTCTGGCTGTTGCAATTGGTGATGGAAACCAGGAGACCGTTACTCAAGTTGAAGTATTTTAGACACTCTGGAACCAAAGTCAGGTATGCAAAGCACAAGACTACAAGATGGTCCTTACCTTTTAGCCCTAACGCAGGCAGAAACATGGCACTTCTTCACTGACTGTGGTTAAACCTTACAGCTTGAGAACCAATTGACTAATGAGGAAATGCAGGTAGAAAAAGGGCACAGAACAATAGAGGAAGGGAAGCTGTCACTAGCTATTTGGGTGGTTGAAGCAATGAATTAAGACTTTAGGTATGTGAACAGTGGCCTTTCTAACAAAGGCAGGAGTGGGGGAATGTGAAATGAAGCAGGAAAGCAGTTGCCTAACAAGATAGGTTCACCATCGAAAGAAAGGATAAAGCTTGTTTTCATAGGTTTTGACAGAAAGAAAGTGGCCTCATATTTCTAACCTGGCCTACAGAACTTGTGAGAAAATAAATGTTTCATGCTAACATGCGTGTAGTTAACTTGCTAAGCTACCTAGATTGTAGAAAACTTGCTCAATTATTATTGAAATTACTCTTTCTGGTGCCGTGAGACACCACTTATACACAAGTTAAAGGAAGAAATTGAGATTTATTTGGCTTACAGTTACAGAGCAGATATAGCTGGCCTATTGTGGCAGGAATAATATAGCAGAAGGCAAGACTTGAAGGCAGAAGCAGGAGACTGGTTGAGGTTACTGTAAACAGTCATGAAAGCAGAGAGAACAAAGGCAAACTGAAAGGAAGCACAGCTGACCACTGAACCTCAAGTCCCACTATGGTATTACTTCTTCCAGCGAGACTCCACTTTCTAAAGTTGCCACAACCTTCCCAAATACTAACATGAGCTAACAATGTAAAATAATGATCCTGAGGGGACAACACATTCAAACCATGACATTTACCAAGCTTGCAGATAACTTGCTTAACTGGTCACCTTGTTTATTTTTATAGAAATTTATTCAATCCTATAATTCTATAATTTCTTTTTTTTAAGTTTAGTACATGCAGGTGTGTGTGTGTGTGTGTGTGTGCGTGTGTGTGTACTATGTCCCTGTGAAGGACAAAGGGTGACTCCAGAATGATCCTGGATGGATTCTACCTTCATTTTGCTTTCCTCTGAGATTTTCCATGTTCCACCCACCAGGACCTGAAGCACAGCTACTACACTTCTACCTGACATTTTTTATATGGGATCTAGGATCTAAACTCAGAACCTTTTGCTTGCGAGGCAGAATTTAACCCCTGAGGCACCTCTCCAGCCACAAATTAGAGTTTTTAAAAGGACTACAAATTGACCCCTTCATGTACACATGGATGTGAGTTTCTCACTGCAGGAGAATTTTCTAATACCTGAATTTCACTAATTTTCAACTTCCTGCATGTTGATCCATTCCTTTTTTCCTCCCTCCTACCTCAATCATTCTGATAGATACTTTGGGTATATTTTCTTTCACATTTAGTTGCAAAGTTTTCAGTCACGTCTTTGTGACTTCTATATGCCATTCTTCTACTGAGCAATTTCCTACAGGACTCCTTGTTGCCTGTGAAACTGCAGCATACTTTCCTGCAACTTTCTTCAGTATGAAATAATTCAAGAGTTTCACTGCAAGAATCACTGCATGCCCTGGGACCTGAAGGACATTCTGCTCCCTTCAAGTGTTTGGGAGAGCATGAAAGTCTCTGGGACTTTGATGAGTTGAAGTAAGGAGGAAGAACTCACGATTTTCCATTTCTTTTCCTTTATCTTTGATCATAATAAATTGAGATTACAGCACTTTTTCTAAGCATTGCTTTCACTGTAACCCATGAACTATGTCATATTTGTCACTATATTTAACTTTGACATCCAGTATTCTTTAAGATTCTTTCACTATGGTGTTTCCATTACTGTTGTGTTGGTGAGATGAATATATGAACAGAAAAGGCAGGAAAACAAAAGGTTGAATTTATGTTCTTGATTCTTTCTTGTCAATCAATGTAGAGAGTTCACAGACACATTAGGTATAAGGAAACTGGCTATAACCACATGAAGAGCTGAAATGTTCATAGTTTTTAACTTGCTAGTTTTCCAAATGCCAATCAAATGTTTTCTCTCCATCTTACTTACATTAGGGATTATGAAAAATAAAGTGTGAACTAGGATCCATACATTTTACAATGGAAAAATATGCACATTATGTAAGAACTCAATAACATCACTAATCTCTAGAAAATCAAGTCATGATGAACATATTCTGTGTTAGTAAGAATATTATAGCTCAACAGGTGTAGGTGTTTGCCTTACAGATCTAGTGAACAGAGTTTGATATCTGGAACCCACAAAGTAGAAAGACAGAACTGCACATGCACTATGCAATGTGCATTCTTGCCTGAGTGCACATGTTGTGCGTGTGCACACACACACACACACACACACACAAAATAAATAAATAAATAAATAAATAAATAAATAAATGAGTAAATTACAAATATGTGAATGAAATTTTTCTTGAATGGTAACAGGCTTTTAAAGGTTCCTATGCAGGTAGTCTTTATATTTCTGCAATCAAATAAAACCTGACACCTAACTAACCCATCAAGTTTCTGTATCTGATGAGAAATTTATTTTCTATCATTAATTGATATTCTTCCTTGAAAACACATGAAATGATTCTAAGACATTTATTCAAAGCTGACTTTTACAGGGGAGAGGTCTCAGGATTTTCATGCACATATGTTTTCATCTTTCGAGACTTCATTGTCCCTGAAAGGAGGGATCTGCTGTTTTGTGCTACTCAAGGACAGACATCAGGCATTTATGGTCCAGCTTCTGGATATGTTTCATACAATTGACCCTTTGTCCAGATTTTATACTTCTTTAGACTCCACCAGTGAATAGGGTGAATTCCTACAGGTTTTGCTAATCTTACTCTCTTAACTTGGACAGTTTTCCCAGTCTCCATTCACTTTCTTCACTTTTTTTTCTTCTCTGGGAACTTGTTTTTCTTTTCAAAGGCATTGGGTTATTTTCCTTCTTCCTCAGGAATAAGTGCTCAGTGGACTCTACCCATCTCCTGTGCCACTATCAGCTCCCAGACAAAAGAGCATTTATTCCTATGTTTCTTCTCAAAACATAGAAGAGCCATTTATAAAAATGATCATAGTCATTCCCTCATACAAATGGGTAACAAAATAATTCACCCTGCTGCATAAAATTTTTGTCTAAGTTTAGTCGACTTTTTTTTTGAGGGGGTCTCTTAAATGGGTACTGGCTTTATCTTCTAAATAATTTCAACCGTTTTTAATGTCTAGTACTTGTTATTTGAAGTCTATACTACTTTAACTTTTGCAATATGCATGTTTATAGCTTGTTGCACTTCTTGAGAAAACTGAATTCCATTTACTCTATGGGAACAGAGCCTGGAGGAGAAAGATAGACGGGGTAATTTTGTGAGAAATTGAAATGTATCCCTCTGATGATTTTGGCAAAAGAGCTGGAAGATCTCCTAATGTGGCAAGATTTTTATTTCAGAAAATATGAATTGAGTGTCTACTATGGGTGCGATACATAGCAGGCTATTTTCGGTATTGTAGGTGGATTTAAAGATGGTCTTTACCCTTCAGAAGCTTGTATCCTGACAGACTGTTACACTGTGCTATGTTCCTCCCACTCTCCTCTCCAACTTTAAACTCTTCTCGTTCCCTCACGCCCTCACCCTGTGTTTCTGTGTCTCCCCACGCTGGGCTCATTTGGTCTTTCTTCTGGTACCTCTGCTTCATTCCACCTGCTCAATTATTTCCCTGGTTTAAAACTTTTGTTCTACCTTAGCTTTTCCCCTTATAATGATTCACAACAAACAAGGTATTCATCTGTTCCTTTCTACTAACTTCTCCTATTCACATTCCTCATAGCTTCCATTATGCAGATGTATTATACATAAGTAACATCAAGATGCACAGATTCATGGACTTATTACATATGTGTTTTGATATAGTCTGGACAATCATTATTATTTATTATACATCATTAATGTGTAAAAAAGCAATGTTTATGGACCTAACTTAACCAAGAGAAGTGAAGAATTTAACAAGGTCTCTCTCATCATGAAGTTCTTTTCTTTTCTTTTTAAAATTTATTTATTTTTATTTACTTCTGCTCATACAAACTTAATAGGTACACCGGTCCCCTCCCTCCCTCCACTCCTTCCTGGACATCCTTGTTCCTTCCCCCCTTTTCCCCTTCCTTCCCCCCCCCCAGCATCAGTATCTTTTAACAATTTCTCATCTAAGTGCCAGGGACTATACTAATGTTCTAAGGAATGAATAGCTACTTCATAAATACCTGGTGATAATAACTGCCAATCACAAGGTGACAGAAGTTAGTGCAGGCAAAAAAAAAAAAAATAACAGGACAGCACTCAGTGAAGGGCACATTATCTTTACAAACCCACCAGCAGGGTTGGCACATATTGCACATTTCTGGCCTGGTAGGATATGGCAAATGCAGCAACTGATAAGCTAATATTTTATCTCTCTTATGTGATTACTATAGAGTTTGTGTTCTTCGTTCAAAGAACATAGAAAGGAACTTTCAAATATGGAAGAAAATATTGGCATTTCTTCTCAAGACATTGATTTGGCTTTTCCCACGGATCAGCAAAAATATGGAGAATCTTGCCCAACACACTGAGCTGCCATTTGATTCTGGGAAAAGACTGAATCTCTTCACCATCAGTGCTTTGTCATGCGGCCTTGCTTGTGTTGGTGTAATATACTACAGATAACATTAGTTTGAAAGGAATGCTGTGCCTCACCATGTCAGCAAAGTGGCCATAAGTTTTATGCTTGGTTTGCCTTAACTGTACTTACTACTTCTGAAAGTAGTCTCCTTATGTAGCCTCATGACAATGTCCCTGCTTTCAGAAAGATGTGTTTGAGATTGATGTTCATAAGGATTGAACTCCTTGAGTTGGTTGCCACGAGCTCTCTTTCAGACTTATGACATATTCTAAGTTTATATTTAACAAATGCAAAGTTATCAAAGCAAGAAAAAAAATAGATAAATGACCTCTAATCAAACAGTGAATAATTTAAAACAGTTCCTGTATCAGGAGAAGGGTTTTTATTTTTTTGTGTGGTTGGCTTAAGATTAATGATGAACTGGAACATTCTATCTGCATGTATCTGTCATGTGCATAATTTTGTTTCATATAAATTACTGTTCTACAGTATCTTCAACAAATGGTGCTGGCAAAACTGGATCTCCACATGCAGAAGATTAAAACTGGACCCGTACTTGTCACCATGTACAAGACTTAATTCCAAATGGATCAAGGACCTTGATATAAGGCCAGAGACTATAAAAACCTAGTTGAAAGAGTAGGGAACTCCCTAGAGCTGATTGGAATAGGCTAACAATTCCTAAACAGACATTAAATGGCATAGTCACTGCTACCAACACTCAACAGTTGGGATCTTGTGAAATTAAAGAGCTTCTTCTGTTCAGATAAAGAGATTGCAACAGGAGCTCAAAGGCAACCAACAGAATGGGAGAAAATCTTCACTAACCACATATCTGATAGAGCTCTATTATCCAGAATGCACAAAGAACTTAGAAAACTTAACGCCAAGGAACTAATGGCCCAATTAAAAAATGGGCCCTGGAACTTAAAAGAAACTTTACCAGGGATGAAATTAAAATGTCTAACAAATATCTTAAAAAATGCTCCATTTCCTTAGCCATCAAGGAAATGCAAATCAAAACTTCCCTGAGATATCATCTCACCCCTATCAGGTTGGCAAAAATCCACAATACAAACAACACCAAATGCTGGAGAAGATGTGGTGAGAAGGGAACTCTCCTACATTGCTGGTTGGAATGTACACTCATACAAACACTCTGGTGAGCCGTTGGGAGATTCTTAAAGAGATTAAAGATTGAAATGCTGTATGACCCTGCGATTCCACTTTTGGGAATAACCCCACATACAGCAAAAATTCACCTCCATAGCACAAGCATGACCATGTTCATGGCAGCACTGTTTACAATAGCAAAGTAATGGAATCAACCCAAATGTCCAACAGTTGACGAGTGCATAAGGAAACTGTGGTACATCTATACAATGGAATACTACTCAGCCATCAAAAATGATGAATTAATGGAATTTGCTGGTTAATGGATTTCATTAGAAACAATTATATTAAGTGAAGTATCCCAAACCCAGAAAATTAAGCGTCATATGTACTCCCTAGTAGGTAGGTGGCTCCTAGTACCAAACCCACCCAGTCCACCTAGAGACACTCAAAGATAAATCTCTGTAATACCTACAATAATTGCAAGGATTATGAACAGGAGGGATGGGGTAGGAGGGCCACACCAGAAACAAGGAGAGAGGGGACCATGTTACAGCAGAGAAAATAGGCCTCCATCAAGTACTGCAAGTAAGTAATGAGACATCTGGTTAAGTTCACAGACTTTCCTTCTTGATCATTTACAACTGAGGGGGTATGATCTCACCCGAAGGGGAAGGCATATAGTCTGGCAGATAATAAGTAACCATTTTGCAAATGGGTGATTGACCCCTCTCTCACTGTGGTTTCCTACTTTTATTACATCTACCTTTGAATATACTCTTATAACAAGACTCTAGTTTAACAGCTTTTTATCTCTGGCCAGGGGGTGATATACAAAACCCATCAGGATGGAGACAAGGGCATTACAGGAGCAGCAAAACTGCAAAAGAAAATCAACAAACCATAATCCAGAACTTCAGAGACTCTATATCAACCACCTAGAACTAGGCCAGCCTAATCTCTCCCCATCCTGAAGCTCAGGGAAATTTGCGGAAGAGGGGGCGGTAAGACTGTAAGAGCACAAGGATGGGAGGAGCAATGATATGCAAGATACTCCACACAAGTTAGGGCCGAAGCAATCATAATTGGGCTTTGCATGCCCTGCGCAATGTCCAACACACTATTGATCCCACAAAATCTAGCATTTGCTAAAGGCACCAAGATCCTTGGAGGAAAGGGATTGACAGCCATAGTAGTGTTCCTATGCTTAAGGGGAACACAGGAAAGGGTTCAGAGAAATGCTGCTGGGTTCTTGTACATTATCGGGGAGGAGGGCCCAGAGGAGAGTCTGGCATGCACATTAAAGGATTCTCTGGGGATTTGGGGGGTGGCACTGGGGGATGGGGAGGGAGGATTGAGGGGAGAGGGAGCAGGGTGGTCGGGGAGAGGAGGAGGGAGGGAGGGAACTGGTGTGCCTTTTAAGTTTGTATGAGCTGAAATAATAATAAAAAATGTTAAAAAATTAAAAAAATAGGGCTGGAGAGGTGGCTCAGGGGTTAAGCCTCCGCTTTGCAGGCGAAGGGTCCTGAGTTCGGTTCCCAGATCCCGCGTATAGACGCCAGGCGGAAGCAGGGGTGGCCTGCGCTTCTGGTCCTGGTAGGGCTGAACCTGTGAATCCCAGGGCAGAAGGAGGTGGAGGCGTCCATGGTGGTTCGCGAATTCGTCCGTGGTTCCACACACACACACACACACACACACACACACACAGACACACACGCGCGCGTACATACACACGCACATGCGCACAGTTGAATAAATAATAATAATAAAAATTTTTTTTAAAAAATTAAAAAAAATAAAAAAATAAAAATAAATTACTGTTCTAAATTTTCTTCTCCCAGATTGTTCTCACTTCTTCTGATTCTGAAGATGCTGCAGGATGAGGAAATATAAAGGATCAGAGCCTCAGAATGGCCACAATAGTAAACAACTCTGTGTTCTGGTTTAAAAATCAGCAATGTAAGGATAATGAAACACTAGCCATTTATTAGAAAGTCTTATAACAAATTAGATAAGGCAGGGGAGGTATTTTTAAATTAGAGGGGACTGTATAATTTGGTTATTATTTTTATTATCCTTTCCTGGCTCTGTAGCTTCTGGCTGGCCTTTCTCTAGTACTCCATTTCCACTATATTAATGTGTCCATTTGCAAATTGTTTTCTAACCCTTTCCCAAGCCCTTTTCATGACTTATAAACCTTCAAGGACAGGGCTGTATGGTCCATTTCCTGTCTGTATAGGATCTCCCTCTCTCAAACTCGTGCACATACAACGGATAACACCTTGAATATAAAGTGTCCCGGGAACCAACTGGAGAAAATGACTTAGTATCATCCACAGACTATGCCAACAGCAAACTAGGATGCATGTTTCAGTAAGAAGAATGAAAACGATGAGGGACAATGGACCCGTTAATGCAGCACTTTTGAAGTGAAGTCATAGGCCAGTGTTTAGTGACATTAACAATAGAAGAAGGCAGAAAAGCTACTGCCTAATGGGTCAGAGACAGATGTTTCATTATGTACAAGCATGTGAACTTGTAGGCTTGTCATGGAAATTTGCTTCAGCAAAAAATCTCATGCCTCTTCTCCAGGAGGCTGATCTTTCTGTTGGGTCCTTATTGGGAATCTGTTGCTTACTGTTCTTCTATAAGGATACTATGCCCTCCTTATAAAGCTTAATTCATCAAATAGAAAAAAATACCATGTGTGTAACCAATAACAGCAAAATATCAATATATATATTTAAATTAATACAAGACAAATAGGAAAGATGAGGGAAGTTCCAAAGCAGTGAATTTTACACACTATAAGCTCTGGTCGTAAGAATTACCAACTCACTTCTCAAGTTCATGGATTGACTTAGTTGTGAGCAAATCACTTTTTCAATCAAAGTCTCTTCAATTTCTTAATTACAAAATACCTTTCTGACCCCAAAAGGAAGTTAATGGAATGGAAATATTTGCATTGCACTGCATTGCCAACAAAATGACCTGAGTTCAGATTCTAGGTACCACATAAAAATGGTTGCGCCTGTTATTCTAGCCCCAGTAGGCAGAGCCCAGAGCAAAGTACAAAAAAAAAGGATGATTCCCCATGACACCTGTCAACTCCACAGGCACGCACACTCAAGTGCCCACTATTAGACACATCTACGCCATACTTCCAAATGAAAGGAAATTATTATTTTACTCTCTTTTGGAATGCACTTTAATTATTTAATATTATATATCATTTGCATTTGTATGGGTTAGTATCATGCAGAGGTGAACATCTAGAAATCACCATGCAATTTGGACTGAGTTTTCTTATCTATCTTCATATTGGTTTACATTCTGAAGTGTTACACTGTGTCTCTAGTTATGGTTATCATGAGGAGGCAGCATGATTATTCAAACCCAGAAGATAAGACCAGTCTACATAGAAATTATAATAATGAAAAACATGACCAAAGTATATGATTATCTTATTCAGTTTACCCTAGTTTTAACTGTGTGTGTGTGTGTGTGTGTGTGTGTGTGTGTGTGTGTGTGTATGAAACAAAGACTTTATTTCTCTGGAATAGAAAGGGCCAAAATATACTTTCTGGTTTACATGTCAATTTAATACTTAGTTCATAAGAACATGCCTAATTCTTTTCCAGAATGGCTTTTCTATTTCAAATTCCCATCATCAATGTATGAAATACCCAGTTCTTCAAACTGCTCAGCATATGCATTGTCATTATTTGACAACTTTACTATTCTAGTATGTGGTGCTCACTACTTAAGGGTCTCAATGTGTGTTTCTGTGATGGCTGAAGACAACCATGACACCAGACATCTCTGCATCTGTCTACACACATCTCACCCTCATGCATACTTGCTTCAGTAAAATGTCTTGTTTTTTTTAACATTTGTTATTATTATTTCCGCTCATACAAACTTAATAGGTAGACCAGTTCCCTCTCCCCTCCTCCTCCCCCCGAACCCCCTGCTCCCTCTCCCTCCCTCCCCATCTCCCAGTGCCTCCCCCCCAATTCCCAGAGAGTCCTTTATTGTGTATGCCTAACTCTCCTCTTGGTCCTCCTTTCCGATGACATAAAAGGACCCAGTGGCATTTCCCTGAACCCTTTCTCGTGTTCCCCTTAAGCATAGGAACACTTCTGTGGCCATCAATCCCTTGCCTCCAAGGATCTTGGTGCCTTTAGCCGATGTTAGACTTTGTGTGGTCAATAGTGTGATGGACATAGTGCAGGGCATGCAAAGTCCTATTATGATTGCTTCAGCCCTATCTAGTGTAAATGTCTTGTTTTCTATTTGATGCCTAGTCATGTGTTTGTTTTACTGTTGGGTTTATATTATTTATATGATTTTGATGCTATATATTTTTTAATCTGCAAATATTTCTCCCTGTCTGTAGCCACCTTTTTTTCATCTTTTTTCCCCAGGAATTTCAGAGAGTAAAGGGTCTATTTTGATGAGGTCTAATTTATAAATTTTTCCTTATAGTCAAGAAAACATTCTCTGGTTGGTCCTACATTTCAGGATTTTTTTTTTGTATTTTTCCCCACAATGTTTGACTCTCTAATTCTTTAGATTTTAATCTATTTTCAATTCACATTAAATTACTTAACGTATTTAGCCAGACACTCATTTTTTCACCAATGGTTTTTCTGTGTCACTTCTTTCAATTGATCTACATGTTTATCCTTTTACTAATCCCTTACTTCTTGGATTACAGTATTCACACAGCAAGCTTTGATGCTGAATAGAATACTTTTTCCATTTATTCTTCTTTGCTAAGCTTCAATAGAAGTTGAAGTAAATTTCCAAGCTGGTTTGCAGAGAATTAACAGTTCAATATATTAATCTTTCCTATTCATTGACTGCTTACGTGCTTTTTTTTAGTTTCTTTTGATTTTCCTAATCACAATGTTTTAATTTTAACATATAATGCAACATACATTTTTGGTAAGTAAAAGACATTTTTTTCTGGTTTTAGCAATAGTATTTGCCTTTTGAATTTTAGTAATTGCATGTTCATTGTCATTTTATAAAAGGTAGTTCATAGTGTCTGTAACTTGACAAGTAGCAAGTGGAGTCATGTATTCGCAGAGAACTTAATAAAGTTTTGCCCTCATCTTGAAAAGCTTTCCTGAAGTTAAACTCTAGTGCTTGCAGAAGAAATTTCAAGGCAATGTAGCCTTGACAATGATACATGGCTATTTTTTAACGCTCTTCTTTAGAGTTATGAAAAAAAAATAAGGAGTCAGGCAGAAAGAAAACATAAAGCGACAGGATTTGGAGTTTTTCCTGATCGTTTTCAGTCTTGTTATGGACCATCTGTCTTAGATATGTCCTCATTCCTCCCTTTTGCAATGGGAATGTTTTACTCTGTGCCATTGCATATTGGAAGAATGTAACTTGTCTTTTGATTTTATAGGAGGTTTTTGACTGTGAAATTTTGGACTGTGCCACGACTACGGATATAGTCTGCATTGGGACTTTTGCATTTGGACTGAATGTAGTCTATATAATGAAATGGCAATGAGCCTGTGGGGGATAGGGGTAGAATGTGATATTTTGAAATGTATCCCCCACAGTCTCATATGTTTGGGAAGGTCATGGCACCTTTGAGAGGTGGAGACTTGCTGGAGGGAGACAGTTACAGGAATGGGCCTTAAAGTAGATTCGTCCCACCCTACCACTGGAAGAGGTCTGCTCCTACAGTCGGCAGACTAGCAGGTCTAAGCCTCTAAGATGCCTGTAGTGACGCAGTCTGTTTTCAGCTTGTTGCCACTCATATTGCTTCCACCTTGAAATTTAAATTCCACCTTGTATTGCCCTTCTGGAACCATTAGCTGAATAAATCTCCTTTTCTCTCTTTAAGTTGCTTGACTTTGGATATTCTCTCTCTCTCTCAGCATAACAAAGAATAACCAGTGCAGAACTTTAATAGTTTATCTTACACTGAAATAACTATGGCAATCTTCACAAAGGAAGGTTTTATTTCAAAAACGAAAGATGCTACACATAGATATGTTTTATAATGATATAAAAACAGAGGCATTATGTATTCCTATGAAGATGAACTATATGAAAAGTGTTCATCATAGTCCCTGGTGGTCCACAGAGGTGTTCCATTCTCCATTTTGGTATATAGTAATTCCAGGATTATCTCTTTCTGAAAACATATTGTCTTATGCAATTACTAAATTATGTTTACATGTGCATTCATTGATTTGGACAATGTAAAAGCTCCCAGCTTAAAAAAATTACCAAAAATAATGGAGGCTTGTGGTTATGGCAGCACAGGTGTCACAATGTGATGAAAATAGTTATACTCTAAATATAATGGGTAATAAACACAATAACTAACTTTCTACCACTTTTTGAGAAAATTATATTTTTCCCTTTAAAGTATATTCTGTCAACTTTCCTCTGCCTTTCTTCCCCCCCCCAGGAATGTTCCATTGAGCTATCCTTAAAATATATATGGGAAAGACTAGATACTTCACTGGGTTTGCATTTTGGGATTAGAATAAACTGTTTTGCATTATTTGATAGAGAACTAAGAAAATTGGGATCAAAAGTAGAGGAGAAAGAAGAGTAGTGAAGGGCGAAGAGTAGGACAAGCCAATACTACATAAGGTATAGCAGTGCAAAGACACTTACTTGTCATAAAATACTCCTGTCCCAGAGGTGACCATCACATTGTGCTTTACACTCACCTCATCACACCCTCCTCAAAACTTACACTTCTGACCCAGCCTTAAGTAACACAAGCAGAAATATAGGGGAAGAAGGAAGACCTTATGAATATTTGAGAGGAATTTTTATTTCTAGTATTACCATCTCAGTGCACAGAAAAGAAAAGATTAATTTGTAAAATATAATGTTCATAGAGCTTCATTCCTTCACAGCAATTTTCATATAGTACTTTGTCTTTTCTTTTCATAACTTTGAACTTACTATATTAAATAGCATAAATCAGAAGTTTTGTGAGCTTAAAAAATATGATTCTGGCTATTATATGAGGTTTTCTCAACCTATCAGTACTTAGCATAGAGAACGAATGCGTGTGTGGTAATAAGGAATATTTGTGATTAAATTCTAGATATGTCATTTCAGCCATACTTTCTGGATAGTTTCTGATCTTGGTTTTCTAATTTATAAGATGAGATCGTTTATTCAGGATCACTCAGATTATTAAATGGGGAGATGCATAACTTCATAACTGCTCCAATTATTATCCCCCTATTTGATTCCTGAAGAAACTCTGAGGGGAGAATCTGTCAAATATGGAAGTACAAATCCTGGGGAAGAAGTTTGAGAAGTAGCAATGACACTGTCAATGAGAGATTTCTAATGCATCTGAGTGGCATGTACTGACAGGCTTAGTTGGGGTAGAGCCTGAAATCCATATTTTTTAATGACTCCATGGGGATTGGGAGCTACTGACATTTGAGAGACTTCCCTAAATAGTACCCAAGGTCCCTTCTGATTTTAAGTCTTGTACTTGTTTAACAGATTCTGTTTAGAGCATTTTCTTCCTTTTTCAAATAAACACTTGAGATTCTCTTACTTTATTCTGTATTTTCCTTCCAGAGAAGGCCTCGGGCTAACTCTGCGAGTGTCTCCCTGTGAGCACAGGGAACCCTTTTGTTCCAGCATCACTGCAGAACTCTGCCAGTTCGGCTGTACATTTCAAGGAAAACAACTTTTAATTAAAAAGAAGTCAAGCAGGATTACTTAGTTTTCTTCTTTAGAAGGCTTCACTGTCAGTTTTCATGAAATGCTTTTACTCTTTACCTCTCTTTCTTCAACATATTTGACTGCAGCAATATCTTCAGTGTCAGTCTCTGGATAAGAAAGATGTTTCCTGGTCTGCTCCTATTGTCTGTGGCTGCCACAGTGAAACAATCCATGTCAAGAATCTAGCCCACTGGATGGCCTCTGATAAGACCCGGGTTTTGGTCTGGCATCTTGTTCAGAGAAGCAGTAAATGCTTTCTTATTCTCTGGGGAGAAACTAGAGCTTCATCTTAAGGAATAGCACCAACATTATATATGTTGGAAGGGGTCTTTGAACACAGTTCCCAGTGTTCTTAGTTCTGAGCTCTTCACACATGTTTCCCATTCCCCTAGATGAAGGTTATATTATAGACCCTCATTCTGAAAACTTTCATTCCTGCATATGCATTCATATATGTTAAATTTAGCTCATTCTAGGAAAAGAAGTTTTTCAGAAAGTCAGTTGATATTTTAGGACTAAACATTAAAGACAAAGCAGCTTCCATATGGTTGCTAGCCAGAATGCTACTTTCAAATGCTTGAGATTACCACTTTACTAACTGTAACATTGTTAGTCAAGTAACACAATCAGCTGGAGAAATGTAGATTTTAGAGGTCATGAATTCTAACAACCACTCCAGAAATTTTTCACAACAATTACTTAACAGATTTTCATTAAAATCCCTAAAGACCACACACACACACACACACACACACACACACAAATAAAAATAAAAGAACACAACATTAAAATCCCTAAAGACATTCATTAGTAATATGACCCTTAAGATCACTGAAAGAAATGTAACACTGATCTTCAATGTTCTCTAGTTTTTTAAGCACTTCCAAATATAATATTAATCAAATTCTTATTAAGCAAACTCCTTTTTTATTCTATGGGAAAAGTACACACTATAAATTTAAATTTTCTTCTTCTATGTAAGATCTGCAGATATGTAAGGATATTATATTAGCTAACATCTTCCTATGTGTTAAAATAACTCTGGTCATACATACTTCATGTTGCAGCACCAAACAACTCTATAATTCTGGCCACTTTCTTTGTAACGTAATTCAGATATTTCATATATTAAAATGAATAAATAAAGCCAGTTCTGCTGTACATTTCAACATAATCTCTCTTACTGTAGATAGCAGACTTTATAGAATCAGTGATGACATTAGTATGCTAAAAGGCCTCTTTAGAATTTTGAAGAGTAGTAAATTTGAAATCAATGGGGGATTTACACAGGAGCTGATAATTTGTCAGGAGTTAAGGAGATACGAAGCAAAAGAAAGTTAAGCTGGGTTTTACTCTGGTCCCAGCTATATTACTACTTTACTTTCTGGTCTCAGGCAAGCATCAGATCTTCGGTTGATGCAGTTGCAAAAATGGTTTAAGTGAAATGATGTCTAAGTTTCCTAACTATCTAATATTTGGTTATATTTGAGAAAGTGATTCTCTGTTTTTTTCAAAACTATAGAGTTTTTCATTTATTCCAACAAATGCTGTCATGTGAAGTAAAATGAAGATTTATTTAATTAAAGGTGCATACAGACATGGAGTTCACCTAAGATTGTAGTAGAACAGAATAATTATTTTTGGTTACTGATGTTATAGCAACTTCTTTTTTCCTTATCAAACAAGCTCAATAGGTACCCTCATCTTCTCCCTCCCTCTTCCCCTCCCCAGTCATTCCGCCTTGCACTCTCCCTCCTTCCCACTTCCTTTCACGCCCTTCCGTCCATCCCCCTCAGTCTATGCCTCCCCATTCCTCCTTCCCAAACCCTGGAGCATCCTTTTGTGTGAATGCCAAGCCTCCCTCTGAGTTCTCCACCCTAGTGAAGGTTAAGGACGCAGTGGCATAGCCTAGAGCCTTGTTTTGGGCTCCCCTTTAGTATGGGAACTCTATTATGACTGTTCATCCCTTGCCTCTAAGGATCTACTGTCTGAAGCCTTATCCCCTGTGATCCATGCTAGACTTTGGGGGGTCACTGACATGTCAGCCATTGTGCAGGTCAGACAAAGTCCAATTCTGGCTGATGCAGCCCTAATTTGTGTATAGTATCTTGCATATCATTGGTCTTCCCATCTTTACACTCTTACAATCTAGCCACTCCTCTTCTGCTAGGTTTCCTGAGCTTTAGGATGGGTAGAGATTTGTCTGATCTGGTTCCAGGTGATTAATGTAGGGTTTTTGGTGTTCTAAATTATGGTTTGTTGATATTATCAATTTTGCTTTTCCTGCACTGCCCTTGGCTGCATCCTAATTGGTATCAAAGTTGACCTCCTAACCAAAGATAAAAGACAGTTTAAATGAAGATCTTAATATAAGAGGAAACCCAAGAGTAGATGTAAGCATAGGAGTAGGACACAGCTGTGAGGGGAGAGGGAGTCAGTGTCCCATTTTCAGGGTGGTAATCATCTATCTGCCATTCTGATTGGTGAGATCAAACTTGTTAAGTCCCAACTGACCAGGAAGGGAAGTGAGAGTGAGCTTCAATAGATATCTCAAATCTTTTTTTTTATTTTTTTATGTTTTTATTTCCACTCATAAAAACTTAACAGGTACACCGGTCCCCCCTCCCTCCAACCCCCTATCCCCCTGTGCCCCCCTCCCCTCCCCTTTCCCTCTCTATCCCCCAGTGCCTCCCTTTCCCATCCCCGGAGTGTCCTTTAATGTGCATGCCAAACTCTCCTCTGGGTCCTCCTCTCCGATGAGGTGCAAGGACCCAGTGGCATTTCCCAGAACCCTTTCCTGTGTTCCTGTTAAGCATAGGAACACTACTGTGACTGTCAATCCCTTGCCTCCAAGGATCCTAGTGCCTTTAGCAAATGCTAGACTTTGTGGGGTCAATAGTGTGTTGTACGTTACACAGGGCATGTAAAGTCCAAATATGATTGCTTTGGCCCTAACTTGTGTGGAGATATCTCGATTCTTATACACAATAGATGACTGTGACCTATTTTCTCCACTGAAGAGTGATCCCCTATCTCCTTTTCTGGGTGGCCCCCTTCCCTCCTGTTTATAATCCTTTGTGATTACAGTAGGTATTACAGATTACTTTTGAATATGTCATTAAGTCGGTTTGGAACTAGGATCCACCTACTAAGGAGTTCATATAGTATCTAACTTTCTGTGTCTGCGATACTTCACTCAATATAAATTTTCCTGGCAAATTTCATTAATTCATCTTTTTTTGATGGCTGAGTAGTTCCATTGTATAAATGTGTATAAACCACATTTTCATCATCCATTTGTCAACTGTTTGGCATTTGGGTTGATTCCATGATTTTGCTATTGTAAATTGTGCTGCAAAAAACATGGTTGTGTTCGTGTCACTGTAGTGAATTAATGAAATTTTCTTGCAACACACTATCCTGATTTACTTGTGGTGATGATGGTATGGAGCACAAAAAATACATGTAGTACACAAGAGATTATTGTTATTGTGCTGTGTGCTTTTTCCATTTATAAATGAAACCACTTAAATTATGAGTAAGTATACCCCAAAATACTTGTGGAGTGATGAAATCACATAAGGTATCAACTCTTAGAATGTACCCCCATTGGTCAGCAATGCATTAATCTATTCCTTGTTATAACGGTGTTTATTCTTTATTTCTGTTGACATTCACATATTAAAAGTTAAGTCCATAGAATATAATTATTCTCCAAGAAACTTCTCCAAGTATGGTTGAAAATGAAACATTAAGCTTTCAAACATATAGGGAAGAGTAAATATATGTATCAGTTCAGGTTCTACCAGGGAAGCATATCATTAGTAGGAAAAAAGTGAGAAAAGTTGACACAATTGAGAATGTTGTTGAAGTTGCTTGGTGAAGGATAGCACCTATGAATCTGCTGCTGAGATGATAATATCTGCATTTACTACAGCCAGCAATTGGGGGAAAATACCGAACATGAATTGGGAAATAGATCTAACTAGATAAAATTTGTAAGAATAAGTTGGAACAGATGTTAAGGAACTGAATCTCACATCTTTCTACATTAACGTAAACAGTGTGGGTGATGTGCAGAGAAAGCAGGGCCTGTTTCAAGGAAATACAATGTACCTAGGCCAGCACCTGGAGAATTGGAAGCAGATGATAATATTGAAGATAGAAGAGCTGATGTCCAACTGCTATCCCTATCCAGAGAAAAGAAACCACACTGTTGGGCTAGTATAATGCTACTCCAACCTTCATGTCTGTCAATCAAATTTCAAACAGATGTCCTTGTCCATGCTGGAAACTCATAATAACTATTTTAGCAGGAATTCTAAAAAGTATGATTCCAGATGAGCTCAGTTAACAGAATTTTCTAGCTTGACACTTGAAGGTCTACATAAAGAATAAAAGCAATCTATGAAAGAACAATGATTATAAAAAGGGCTGGGATCAGTTCCTTTGATTACATAATGAAACATGTAATAGGATGATAACTTCAAAAATATAAAAATAGCATTCTCAGTGTTGAGGGGTCTACATAAATATTAACAAATTTTCCATTCAGTAAAACAAAATGTATTAGTTAACCAAGGTGATTCAAGCAGGGTGTCAGGTTGTACTTTTGTAATCTCAGCACTAGGAAGTTGAAGGCATGAAACTTAGAGTTTAAGGTTAACCAGGACAACATAGAGAGAATGTGTTTCTAAGTGTGATCTATCCATTTAGTATATTTCTTTATTTAAGTGTATATTGGTGTAGGGATTGCGGCTGTGTGAGGAGCAAGAGTCTAGGTACCCTTCATATTTTTTCCCTGTGCATTTTTTTTATTAAAAATTTAATTATACATTTTAAAATTTTTTACCAGTTCCCTCCCTCCCTCCTCCTCCCCCTCCCCTTCCCCCAGTGCCTCCCCCCCAATTCCCAGTGAGTCCTTTATTGTGTACGCCTAACTCTCCACTGGGTCGTCCTCTCCGATGACATATAAGGACCCAGTGGCATTTCCATAAGCCCTTTCTCTTGTTCCCCTTAAGCATAAGATCACTACTATGGCTGTCAATCCCTTGCCTCCAGGGGTCTCGGTGCCCTTAACAGATGCTAGACTTTATGAGGGCAACAGTGCACTGGACATTGCGCAGGGCATGCATTTTTTCCAATTGTAGCTTCAGCTTAAATATTTACCTACTCTATACTCACTTCACTCAAGCTCTCAATTCATAGTACACAATTACTTTCATAGGTGGTAATGTTTTAGTTTATATATTCCTTACTGTGAATGAAGCAGCCTTGGGTATGTTGTAGTCTGTCCTTATGATATCAAAAACAAAGGCACGCACATGTAAGATTCATTTATCTTGTGAGATAATTGTGTTAAGAAACATTAATGTTATACAACTTTTCTAAGACTCCAAAGACAAAGCAGCTCAAAGTAGCCTATCCTTTTGTGTAAATATGTTTCCAAAGACAGAGTGACTCAAGGTAGTCTGTCTCATTTGTATTATTTTGGATTCATCAGAGGGATAAGACATGTGTGTTTGTGTGTGTGTGTGTGTGTATGTGTGTATGTGTGTGTGCACGCATGTGCGTCTGTGTGTGTGAGACAGAGACAGAGAGTGTATATGAACTATACATACAGAGTATGTATATGAACTATACATACAGAGTATGTATATGAACTATACATACAGAGTATGTATATGAACTATACATACAGAGTATGTATATGAACTATACATAGTTAATTATAGAGGAGAAAGAGAGAGAGAGAGAGAGAGAGAGAGAGATTGAGGATGACTCTTTAGGATTAGTTACACAATGTAAATGAAAGAGGAAAGATCATGGAGTTCACAAGCATAGTGTCTGCCTGCAAACCCAGAGGCTCAGGACTCAGAAGAAGAAGAAAAAAAACATTTCAGTTCAAGTCTTAAAGCTAAAGAATTCATTTTGTGTTAAGAAACATTGTGAGAAAGTGTCGGTCATTTTTTTTTTTTTTCTATTCGGGATCTCCGTTGATTGGATAAAGGCCAACCTTACTCAGAAGGGCAAATCATTTTCCTCAAGTTCACAGATGCAAAAGTTAATCTCATCCAAAAACATCTTCACAGAAATATCTAGACGAATGCTTAACTTAGCAGACATTGGCACATATGACGGCCAGATGGCTCAGCAGAAAAAGGTGTCTGCACGCAAACCTGGTCATCTGTGTTCCATCCCCAGATGCCACGTGGTGGAAGGACAGAAGTATTTTCCTTCACTTACTTTGACATCCAGGATCACCATTATGGCAGAGACATCTGTTCTCTGTCTGTCTTCTGCCTTTGTCTCTGTCTCTCATTCTCTTTTTCTCTGTCTCTCTGTCTCTCTCTTTCTTTTCTCTCTCTCTCTCTCTCTCTCTCTTTCCCTCTCATTCTCTTTCTGTGTCTATCTCCCTTTAATAAATAAATTAAATAATTTTTAAAAACTTCATTCTTAGCTGTACTGTTCTTGAGCATATTCATACAGGACTCTAAATCCCACCATAGAGATACATGCATGACTATGTTCTTTGTATCTCTATTAATAATAGCAAGGAAGTAGAATTAGGTTAGATGTACACAAACTAATAAATGGATGAATAAACAATGGATTATTCAGCCATTAAGAAATATGAAATAATTAAATTCACAAATAAATTGAATGATATTGGAAAAATAATTTTGAGTGACTACAATAAAATAATACAAATGAGACAGTCTACCTTGAGTAACTCTGTCTTTGGAAACACATTCACGCAAAAGGATAGGCTACTTTGAGCTGCTCTGTCTTTGGAGTCTTAGAAAAGTTATATAGCATTAATGTTCCTTAACACAATTATCTCACAAGATAAATGAATCTTACACTTGTGTGTGCCTTTGTTTTTGATACCATAAGGAAAGACTACAACTTACCCAAGTAAAGGATTATATCAACTAAAACATTACCACCTATGAAAGTAATTGTAAGAAACCGACAAACACAACATTTTCATTGTTATACGCAGACACTAGTATTGAACATTTACATCTGTGTAACTTGAAATGTTCATTCCAGAAGCTTCTCTAACAAATGCATGGAGCAAGTAGAGAATAAATGATTGCATTGCATGCTGCCCCAGGCAGTGCATCCAATCAACACATAACTGGTAAAGAACACTTAAGCTACCCTTAGCCTTAAACAGACATCACAGTTCAGCATAACTGGGGGGAATGCAGAAAAGCATGATGGCAAAAATGCCAAGCATTAATAAAGGTTGAGAATTCCAGTTCTTTGCATGTCATATATTGTAACCTCATATACTCATGAACTTATAAAGAATGGATGGTCAAAAAGAATTCTAGAGCCAGACAACATGAAAAAGTGCAGTAGAATACACCAAAAGAGACATGACAATGACTGTCATCAATCCACAATGAAATGGTAACTGAAGCACCTACATCTGTAAAGGCAATGGTCAGCTATTGACTGTTATACATATGGGAATCTTACAAAGTTCTTATTATCAATGAGCCATCTGCAAGTTCAAATGAGTAGAAAAATATATGTGATGATATGCACATGGAGTAACACGTCAGCCTCCAAGGTAACATCCTAAACTCAGAATTATACTGGTTACCTTGGCTGAACCTAGTTATATACAAAATAAAATAAAAAGCACTTGAATAGAAAAGGAAGATTAGAAGGGAGCAATAGAGAGGGGAAAATAGGGAAAATTGGTACAGTAGAGGGAAGAGTAAAGAGAAGATTATGTATACATGTATGATGATATCAAGAAAAAAATTCATCAATGAATAAAAGTTAAAATTAGTATCATATCCTTAAACACTAAGGAGAAACCTAATAGACTATATATTTAATGTGATGTGATTTTGGGCTTTCAATATTCTTCATTTGCCATCAAATAGACTAATCAATAAAGGCATTCATATAAAATTTGACTTAAAATTTACTAAGGGATCTGATGTTCGTGTGGAGAAAAGACATGAATGACTTTGTTTAATCTCCTAGAGGTAGGGGACATCTATACCTTCTGGTCATGAGTGTCCTGACAGGTATGTATTCTAAAATCTTATTTTGATACCTCACTACAAGGTGTCCTGATGAACCATGTGATACTAAACCTTCACAGTCACCCCAGAATCCTCAGTGAGAAGATACTATTGCAGTGAGTCTTGGTGTGCTGTTCTGTCAGATAAAGAGTTTTGAAATCAAATTGTTCAAGCATATTTTATTAAGAACAAGTTGTAACTAGACTAGAAAGTGGTGATAAATGAGATTTTGATTTTACTGACCTATTTAAAGCCAAAAAGGAATTTTACTTATATAAATGTTAAGAAATGCTGATAGTCAACTATTTATCATCTGTTTATAATAATAGGGTTATACTTGGACAACGTAATTGAACAATACCAAAATCAAGTAGCTTTTGTGAGTCACATGAGTTACATAGTGCACAGCTTTTATTTAAACTTCTGGATCCACGTTTGCTTTTAGAAAAAGGGAAATTTTTTATGCTCAATTAAGATCATTTAAATTTCTCTTATTAATTAAACATTAAACTTTCCCCATAGTACTGCTAATTAATTCTTTAAATATGGAAATCACCATGAAGAAGATGACTTACAGTTACCATTTATGAAAATCTGTTACTATGCTGCAATGATCAAGATAGGAAATACATGAAAATCAAACACCAGTGGGAAGAGGGGCAGAACATACATTTTCATAATGCTTAACACAAGACCACTAAGAATTTACTTGCTGCATTTTTATCTCTTAACTATTAAGATCCTGAACTTACATGCATTAAATTTGTGATTTAAACTATTTTCTTTTCTCTTCTCCGTGCACTTTCCTTCTTTTTAGTTTCTTTGATGCAGAGTTTCACATAACTTACATACTCCTCAAACTTTCTATATAGCTGAGGATGACTTTGAACTCCTGGCCCTTCTGGATCCACCACACAGGTGCTGAGATTAGAGTTGAGTTCCACCATTTCTTATTCACATTTTTAAATTTGCCTACTCTACAAAAGCACTAAGGCGAGTTCTTCTGGAATAACATTTTATTCAACGTGAAGTCAGGCTCTATGGATCTTCCTAACTCAAGAACTATGCTCTATAAAAATATTCACACATTAAGGTTTTGAAGTACATATAGAGAAAAGGTCCAGTGTCTCCTTTCAGTGGAATTTTTCACAGGATTTGAGCTCAACACTTGATATGAGTGTTGGAGCAAGTCTTTTTCCATCTCCTCACTTAAGCAGCTTATGAGCCTAATACAAACATCATGGGTAGCTTTCAAGGATAAACATGAACATTACACTGAAGATTGAATGGGAGGTACATTCCTCACACTGCCTAATTGTTTATGCCCCCTTGTTACTTGTCAGTATCTCTCTTTGTTCACCTGGTAGTCACATGCCATTGAAAAATGGAAATGATACTATCAATCCAAGATTCTCTACAGAAGTAAGATTTATTGTAGTTGTGAAGCCCAGGAAGTATGCTGTACATGGTACATGTGATTCGTCATCAGATTTGACTTAGGGACATGAAATAATGTTAATCTGCAAACTTTTATGTTAAAGCTAAGAGCTAAATGGTTAAGAACATCATTGGTAAAATTAGGACCAAAATCAACATTGATTTTTCTCATCCTAGGGTTTACCCTAGTCTGTAAGAAAATTTCTTATGTGTTCTTCCAAGGATGAGGTAAAAGAAACAAAATCTCTGCAGTACATAGGGAAGCTGTTAGAGAGGAAAAATCTCATGTGCCCAAAAATCCCCTATAGAATTCACCTACAGTCAGATGTTTAAAGTATCTGAGATATTCTTGCCTATCAGCTCTTGAGCAGACTAGAATTAGAATTAGTCCTATTGTTTGCATATAATTGGTTCATGAGCAATCTTAGCAGTGTGAACCTATTTTGCTTTTAATGTATGCATAGGAAAAATGCTGAATCTCTCATTTCTCTATTACAAAGAGTGGTTATAATTAGAGGCACTGAAAGGGTCAGGTGGGCAGGTGAAAAAAGAAATTGGGAGGGAAGTGTAACCCTGACAGCTGGGCACAGAGAATCTGGGATGCTTCTTTCACTTTACAGTAAGAACGATGGGCTGGAAAATACTGATGCAATGAGACAATAGTAGACATGTTAAGTAAAAATGTGGATCACTTTAAGCAATATCCATCGAGGCTACAAGAAGTCAGTTTAGAATAAGGAGCACGTTATTTTTACAGTTTGTGTTGATCTGAAGGACTTTTACTACTGTGTTCTGTCTAGAAAGCCTGTGCAATATCAATGAAATGGTGGAGAGTAGATATTCAAAGTCTTTTCATTGCTAATCATGTCAATTCCATTGCCTGTGATTTAATAGGTTTCTAATCACTTTTCCATTGATTAACTTTCACCAATTTCACTTCACTGAAATTCATAGTAAAGATACCATTAAACTGGCCTTAAATTTTGGGAAAGCGAAGTAAAATTAAGAAATACATAGCCGCTGAATGTGACAAACAACAATCTTAAAAACCATCACCAGGCTCTCAGAACTTCCTTTTCTGATTAGGGAGCTAAGAGTTCTCATTGATTCTCATATTAATAAAATCACATATTATATAACTTAAAAGGTAAAAAAATTGATGATGTGTTAAGGTTTCTTGAATTATATAAAAGAGTAACTAGTTGGGTATTATTCTGATAGACCTGGAATCTTGGCCTGGATTTTGTACTTTCTGAGTTACTCATGAAACAGTTGAAATGGAGCTACAATGCTGACTAGGTCAGCCAGGGGAGGCAAAATACAAAAATCTCATTCCAGCAGAGGACATGAGAGGCAGGAAGAGTGTCTTTCTCCTGGTGCTCTGGATGCTTTAGAGATACATGTGTAAGGGTGGTATTCTTGTTTCTCATGGAAACTGAAATCAGAATAAACTCTGTAGCAGAAAGCATTTGTCAGGCTTCTAAACCCACTTTCAAGCTAGGGATGTATGTCAAGAACCAATTTAAGACACAAAAATCTTACTGGATGCATGGGTTCTATGTGTGCTGGGGGGGGGAGGGGGAAATGAAGTCCTAGTTGAGCTATTGCCTTCATATAATCCAACCCAATTAATATTCCAGGTCCTTTCTGAAGACTCTTGAAGTAATTTCTAGGAGTTCTACATCTGCATCACATTGTGTCAAGGACGGACACTTGAAAAAAGTTTGTATCTTCTGGACTGGGTGTGATGACAGACACTGGTGGGGGAGGCAGAAGTACAGCTGCAGCCACAGCTGCAGAAGTTGCTGACACAGGACTCCGTTGGGAGAGCATTGAATGGAGTGCAGTAATTTGGTGGAGAAAGGCAAAGAGAAAGCAAGGCAGCAGTCGCGAAGAGTGACTCAGAGAGTTTTCCCTACCCAGAACTTTGTTTCGCTAGAGTTTTCTTCATGGTTTTGTTATAGTAAATTGGAGACTCAGATCATCAAAAGACAGAAAAGAATCTCTGATGAACTCCCAGATGGAGGTGTATTGTTTAAAAGAAATAGGAATAGAACACGAGGTGTCCTTGGTACGGAAAGGATACGGTGAGCATGGATGGACATCTACAGAGATGAGGTTTAATGACCACTAGGGTGTCTGCTTGGCAGCACATAAAGGAATCTTAAGAAATGCTATCAAATTGCCTTGTGTCTCCTTAAAGGAAAAAAGAGGCTTTATTATGAAATAGTACAGAATGAAAGGACAATGACTTCAACTGACAGCAAAGCCTTCTGAGAAATAGCAAAGAATATTCACAGGCATTATTAGTAGCTAATAATACTTCAGGCAATAATATTGTGGTCCTAGTATTCTTACTTGCTTTAGGTAATATGAATAGGCTTATGAAGCATAGTGATAAATGAATCCCTATTTTTTTCCAAAACTGCTTTATTGAGATGCAATTTTCATAAAATAAAATTTGACAGTTTCAAACATACAACTTCAAGAGTTTATTAAATCTCAGCAGATATGGAAATACTACCACAACCATACAATAAAACATTTCCATCAGTACAAAAAGGTCCCTCACAGTCTTAAACGTCAGTAAATCCTCCTTTCCAGATGCTGTCGCTGGACATGGCAGTGATCAATTTTTTTTTTAAACTCCAATTCACTACTTTCTATAATTTCATGTACATGATATCACACACAAAAAAGCCCTTATCTTGAGATTTCTCCTTTCTGTTATTCATATCAATCAGTTTTTATTATTAACTGATGCTATCCAATATGGATATAGCAAAATCTGTTTGTCATTTCATGGTGTAAAGATTGTTGTGCTATATTTAGTTTTTCACCACTGTGATTGGATTTTATATGAACAATTGTGGAGTCTTGGTTGAGACATTAATTCCCATTCCTTTTCATTAGATATCTAGAGGTGGTCAGGCTAGATGGCGTTAGAATTATATGAAATTATTAAATGGCTTCCAAAATGTATGTGCTTTGTGTATATTAACTATCACTGCATGAAAAGTTAAATAACCAAATCTTTTCTTTCCATTTTCATGTGCACATGTGTGGTCATGATTGTATGCGCTTATTGAATGGGAGCATGTATGTGTGCAGATGTATATGTACATGTGGGAACATGTGTGTGTTAGCCTGACACTGAGGTTGAAAATCATCCTCATTATTCTTTCATCTTACTCTCTTGAGACAGAATTTGTGCTCAAACACAGAACTTAGCAGTAATATTAGTCTGGCTAGCCAGCTTATTCAGAGGACCTTTGGTCTCTGACTTCTGAGACTTCTAGCTACAGGCAAACTGCCTTACCTACTTGGCATTTTACATGGGATCTATAGATTTGACCTATAGTCTTTTGGTTTGTATGTTAAGACATCCCGCCTGCCCATCAATGCCAAGAATATCAATAGTGTTAATGTGAGTTGTCAGGTGTGTATACTACAGCACCCTGTGGCTATTGGACTAATGCGAAGCTATGCTAAGTACATGTACCTTTCACTAAATTTGATTTATAAAGTGTTTATAACACAGATTTGATTCATTTTTATTTGACTTTGTCCTATCATGATTAAACTTTAAGACATTCCAAGGATGTCTTATAGATATGTCTTCAATGTAATGTGGTTTCAAAATATTTTTCATTTTTATATGGCTTTGTTTTTTCATAAGTACTTTTTTTAAAGTTTAAGTGTTATTAACTTAATGAAAGTTACTTTCTGATTTGAGCATTCTCTGTCCAGTCTAAGAAATCATTGTATATCATAATTCACAAAGATGTACTTGAAATTTCTCCTTAAGATTCATAGTTTTGATGACTTAATGTTATATTTGATCGGAGTGAGAGAGAGAGAGAGAGACAGAGAGAGAGAGAGAGAGAGAGAGAGAGAGAGACCAGCCCAGCCCCCACCCACCCCAGAGCCCCACGCGTCCCGGTGGCGAGCACCCAGGCCGACTGCGGTTTGGCCTGCGCCCCCTCCCCCCCCCCCCCGCCCGGACGACCCCAGCCCCCTCCACACCGCCCCGCCCCCACCCGCTGCCCGCATCCCACCGCCCTCTGCCTGCCGCCCAAGGAAAGTGTGAGAGAGAGAGACCAGCCCAGCCCCCAACCACCCCGGAGCCCCACGCGTCCCAGCCGGGAGCACCCAGGCCAACTGCAGCTTAGCCTGGGCCCCGCCCTGGACCCAAGCCCCTCGCACCCTCCTGCCCCGTGCGCCTAGCCAACCCCCGGATCCCAGGTGAAGAATTCTGCCACTGAGCCAAGGAGCGAAAGAGCCCAGCCCAGCCCCACCCCGCCCCCCACCCGGGAGCCGCCTGGCCAGCCGCACCGCACTGCACAGTAGGCTTTGCCTCGGCCCCGCCCATCTCCGCGCCCACCTTCCCAGATCGCAGGTGAAGAACTCTGCCATCAACATCAGACCCTCTGCCTCTCTGGCCCATCGGGGACCTATGCACGTGGTCCACGGAAGACACACTGCTACTCAGAATTCAATAGAGCCCAAAGGAAACTCAAGCAAAATTCTAAGGAACAAAGGGAGCACAGGCCATACATCTGGACTCTACTACAATCATTATATCACGTGGGCGAGTTTCTTCTCATCCAGCCCAAAGATAAGTAAACTTTTTCTTTTCACCTTACTGATCCTTTAAAGTATCAATACTGTAGATCAACTTTCTCATACAGCCACCCCACAACATACAACTCCAGGGAGTGCACCACTCACCCCCACATTTCATCAAGAAACTAAATCGTAAAAGTGCACTACCAAACTAATACTCACCCCCTGGTAACGTAACCTGACTTAACTGACATACTAACAGCCTAGTAGCCTCATCTAGGATATAATACTAACAATACACAGACATACCCAATCCAAGGCAAGCACTAGTAATAACTGGCAAGCGTAACAATACTAACTACGTGGATTCAGTGAAAAACAGAAACTGAAAAGTCCTAAAAAACAAAACAACAATGTACAAGTCAAAGTGCAGATCCACGAGAAACAAAACCCAAGAAGACCAATCTCCTGCTGAAAGAATCAATCCCATAACGAGGGATTCTGACCAGAACAAATCCACAGAAAATCGCCATGAAAGCCAGACCCAACATAACGACTTTCAGAGTATGATCCTTACCATGATTAATACTATGAAAGAGGAAATCTGAGAAGAGTTAAACAACCGAATCAACCACAACAGGCACTTGGAGGAGTTGAGAAAAACAGTTCAAGAAACAAAATAGGTATGGAGCAATTAAAACAGTCTCAGGCAGAGTTTAAAATTGAACTAAAAGACAAGTTATCTTCAACCCAAAACTCAACAGAGAGTCTTATCAGCAGAACAAATGAGGCAGAAAATAGAATTTCAGATCTTGAAGACAAAGTGGGAGAATTAACCAGCTCAATGGAAGAGATTGTTAAAGCCAAAAAGATACTTGAGAGGAACATTCAAGAGATATGGGACACCCTGAAGAAGCCTAACATGCGCATTCATGGAATACCAGAACAAGAATCCCAAAATACCACACCTGAGGAAATATTTCAATTCATCATAAATGAAAACTTCCCACAATTAAAGAATGAGAGGCCTATCCAAATACAAGAGGCATTTCGCACTCCAAACAGATATGACCAAAATAGAAAATCGCCACGGCAAATAATAGTCAAAACACTCCACATTCAAGACAAAGAAAAGGTGATGAGAGCTTCAAGAGAAAAAAAGCAACTCACTTTTAAAGGTAAACCTATTAGAATAACAAATGACTACTCAATGGAAACAGTAAAAGCAAGAAGAGCTTGGAGAGACATACTTCAAGTATTAAATGAGCAAAAATGCCAACCCAGACTGATATACCCGGCAAAACTATCTGTCATGATTGAGGGAGAAAGAAAAGTTTTCCAACACAAAGACAACTTGAAGGGATACCTGTCTACCAAACCAGGCCTTCAAAAAATCCTAGAACTGACACTCAAGCTTGAAGAAAAGAACAAGCGTATCCAGGAGGGCAGAAGGGAAGTATAATACCACCGAAACATAAATATCAAACAACATGCTTACAAAATCTACTAAACATAAAAAATGTCCAGAAATAAAAATAATTTCTCCATTATAACATTAAATGTCAATGGGATTAATTCAACGATTAAGAGACATAGATTACAAATTTGGATTAAAAACCACAATCCAACAATCTGCTGCCTTTAGGAAAGTCATCTCACCACAAAAGATAGGCACATCCTAAGAATGAAAGGCTGGTCCAAAATCTTACAAGCTAATGGAACCAGAAAACAGGCAGGGGTAGCAATTATGCTTTCAGACAAAGTGGGCTTCAAACCAAAGAAAATCATAAGAGACACAGATGGATACTACATTTTAGTCACAGGTACAATTCACCAGGAAGACTTCACAATCCTGAACATATATGCACCCAATACGGGCCCCTCCACATTCATTAAGAAAACCCTACAGCACCTAAAGCAAGATATCAACCCCCCAAATGATAATTCTTGGGGACTTCAACACCGCCCTCTCAACATGGGACAGATCAACAGGTCAAAAGCTTAACAGAGACACTTAAGAACTTAATCAAACCCTTAAAGAAATGGACCTTACAGATCTCTATTGAACTTTTCACCCACGCATAAAAGGATACACATTTTTCTCAGCAGCACACGGAACTTTTTCCAAAATAGATCACATATTGGGCCACAAAACGAATCTACACATATACAAGAAAGTTGAAATTCTAACCTGTGCCCTGTCAGACCACCATGGCCTGTAGGTAGACATCCACAACACAACAAACAAAAGAAAATACACTAACTCCTGGAAACTTAACAATACGATGCTGAATGAGAACTGGATTCAGGAAGAAATTAAAAAGGAAATTCAAGATTTCCTGAAAGTGAACGATAACAAAAATATAACTTACCAAAATCTCTGGGACACAATGAAAGCTGTCCTAAGAGGTAAGTTCATAGCTCTTAATGCCTACATCAAAAAAAATGGAAACATCAGAAATAAATAACTTAACGATGCAGCTTAAGGCTTTAGAGAAACTTGAGCAATCTGATCCCAAAAGTAGTAGAAGAGAGGAGATTAGCAAAATAAGGGGAGAAATATCTGAAATCGAGACTAAGAAAACGATAGAAAACATCAACCAGTCAAAAAGCTGGTTCTTTGAAAAAATCAATAAGATAGATACACCCCTAGCTAAATTAACCAAAAGCAAGAGAGAGAAAACCCAAATTAACAAAATTAGAAATGAACATGGAGTAATCACTACTGATACCCAAGAAATCCAGAGAATTATAACATCATATTTCAAAAACTTATACTCAGTGAAGTTTGACAACACAGAAGAGATGGATGAATTTCTAAGTAAACACATCTTACCTAAATTGGATCAGGAAGTTGTGAATTACTTAAATGGCCCTATAACATATAAGGAAATTGAAGAAGTAATCTCGAATCTTCCCACCAAAAAATGTCCTGGACCAGATGGATTCAGCACAGAATTCTACCAGACATTTAAGGAGTCAATAGCACCGATACTCCTTAAACTGTTCCATCAAATAGCAAAGGAAGGAACACTACCAAATTCCTTCTATGAAGCTAATATCGTCTTAATCCCAAAACCTAATAAAGATTCACTTAAAAAATAAAACTATAGGCCGATCTCCCTGATGAACACAGACGCAAAGATTCTCAACAAAGTCTTAGCAAATCGGATTCAAAAACATATCAAAAAGATCATTCACAGGGACCAAGTAGGCTTCATCCCCGGCACGCAAGGTTGGTTCAACATACGAAAATCAATAAATGTAATTCATCATGTAAACCAGTCCAAAGTCCAAGACCACATGATACTCTCGATAGATGCAGAAAAAGCCTTTGACAAGATCCAACAGCCTTTTATGATCAAAACGCTAGAGACAGTAGGAATGGAAGGAACCTTTATCAATATAATAAAAGCTGTATACAACAAGCACACAGCAAGGATTATGCTCAATGGGGAACAATTGGAAGCATGCCCACTTTGATCAGGAACTGGAAAAGGCTGTCCACTCTCACCACTTCTATTCAATATTGTACTTGAAGTCTTAGCTGAAGCCATAAGACAAGAAAGGGACATAAGAGGGATTCAAATAGGCAAGGAAGAAGTCAAGCTATCCCTATTTGCAGATGACATGATTTTATACCTGAGTGATCCCAAAAACTCCACCAGGAAGCTCCTGGAACTAATTGAGAAGTTCAGCAGGGTGGCAGGATACAAAATAAATGTGCAAAAATCAGAGTCCTTCCTATATGCCCAGAATGAAAGAAGTGAAAAAGCCTTGAGAGGAAACAATCCCCTTTACTGTAGCCCCTAAAAAAATGAAAAACCTTGGTATAAACCTAACCAAGGAGGTAAAAGACCTTTACAATGAAAACTTTAAAACCCTGAAGAAAGAAATTGCTGAAGACATCAGAAGGTGGAAAGACCTCCCATGCTCCTGGATTGGCAGAATCAACATCGTAAAAATGACCATCCTACCTAAGGCAATATACAAATTCAATGCTATACCAATTAAAATCCCAAAGCAATTCTTTATAGAAGTGGACCAATTAATCTCAAAATTCATATGGAGGCACAAAAGACCCAGAATAGCAAAGACAATCCTGAGTAACAAAAACACTGCTGGAGATATTACCATACCAAACCTTAGTCTATACTACAAATCCATAGTTATAAAAACAGCCTGGTACTGGCTCCAAAATAGACACACAGACCAATGGATAAGGGTTGAGGACCCAGATATAAGCCCACAAAAATACAGCCATTTGATCTTTGACAAAGGGGCCCAAAGAATCCAATGGAAAAAGAACAGCATCTTCAACAAATGGTGCTGGCAAAACTGGATCTCCACATGCAGAAGATTAAAGCTGGACCCGTACTTGTCACCATGTACAAGACTTAATTCCAAATGGATCAAGGACCTTGATATCAGGCCAGAGACTATAAAAACCATAGTTGAAAGGATAGGGAACTCCCTTGAGCTGATTGGGCTAGGCCAACATTTCCTAAACAGACATCCAATGGCACAGTCACTGCTACCAACTCTCAACAGTTGGGATCTTGCGAAATTAAAGAGCTTCTGTTCAGATAAAGAGATTATCACAGGAGCTCAAAGGCAACCAACAGAATGGGAGAAAATCTTCACTAACCACATATCTGATAGAGCTCTACTGTCCAGAGTGCACAAAGAACTTAGAAAATTAAACACCAAGGAAACCAATGGCCCAATTAAAAAATGGGCCCTGGAACTTAAAAGAAATTTTACCAGAGATGAAATTAAAATGTCTAACAAGTATCTTAAAAAATGCTCCACTTCTTTAGCTATCAGGGAAATGCAAATCAAAACTTCCCTGAGATACCATCTCACCCAGGTCAGGATGGCAAAAATCCACAATACAAACAACAACAAGTGCTGGAGAGGATGTGGAGAGAGGGGAACCCTGCTACATTGCTGGTGGGAATGCAGACTCATACAGCCATTCTGGCGAGCTGTCTGGAGATTCTTAAAGAAATTAAAGATTGAAATGCCATATGACCCTACTATTCCACTTTTGGGAATAACCCCCCATGCAGCAGAGGTTCACCTCGATAGCACCAGCATGACTATGTTCATAGCAGCACTGTTTACAATAGCAAAGTTATGGAATCAACCTAAATGTCCAACAGTTGACGAGTGGATAAGGAAACAGTGGTACATCTATACAATGGAGTACTACTCAGCCATCAAAAATGATGAATTACTGGAGTTTGCTGGGAAATGGATGTCATTAGAAACAATTATATTAAGTGAAGTATCCCAATCCAAGAAAGTTAAGCGCCGTATGTACTCCCTAATAGGTGGCTCCTAGTACCAAACTCACCAGCCCATATTGAGACACTCAAGGGTAAATCTATGTAATATGGTAATTGCAAGGATTGTGAACAGGAGGGATGGGGTTGGAGAGCCACACCAGACACAAGGAGAGAGGGGAACATGTTACAGCAGAGAAAATCGACCTCCAAGGAATGCAAGTAAGTAATGTGACACCTGGTTAAGTTCACAGACATTCGTTCCTGATCATGTACAACTGAGGGGGTATGATCTCACCAGAAGGAGAGGGCATATAGTCTGGCAGATGAAAAGAGATCATTTTGCAAATGTATGACTGATCCCTCCCTCACCGAGGTTTCCTGCTTTTATTACATCTATCCTTGAATGTGCTATTATAACAAGACTCCAGTTTAACAGTTTTTTGTCTCTGACCAGGGGGTGACATACAGTGCCCATCAGGATGGAGTGAAGGACATAGCAGGAGCAACAAAATTGCAAAAGAAAATCAACAAACCACAATCTAGAACTTCAGAGACTCTATATCATCCACATAGAACTAAGCCAGCCTAATCTCCCCCCATCCTGAAGCTCAGGGACATCTGCGGAAGAGGGGGCGGTAAGATTGTAAGAGCAAAAGGATGGGGGGATCAATGATTTGAAGAGTCTCCACACTAGATAGGGCTGAAGCAATCATAATAGGACTTTGCATGCCCTGTGCCATGTCCGTCACACTATTGACCTCACAAAGTCTAACATCGGCTAAAAGCACCAAGATCCTTGGAGGCAAGGGATTGATGCCCACAGTAGTGTTCCTATGCTTAAGGGGAACACGAGAAAGGGTTCAGGAAATGCCACTGGGTCCTTTTACGTCATCAGAAAGGAGGACCAAGAGGAGAGTTAGGCATATGCAATAACGGAATTGGGGGGGGTACTGGGAGATGGGGGGGTGGGGGAGCAGGAGGTTCGGGGGGAGGAGGAGGGGGGAGGGAACTGGTATACCTATTAAGTTTGTATGAGCGGAAATAATAATAAAAATGTTATAAAAATGTTATATTTGATCCATGGCAAAGTATGCCCTGTGTATAGTGTTAGAGTAGGACCACCATTTATATAGTGAATTACCTGGGAAGTAGCTATTCAATTGTTACATTATCATATGCAGAAAATACTATAGTTTTCACAATGAAGTAATTTGGTGCACTAATTAAAAATCAGTTGACCCTCTATGTGTATGTATGCACTTTTTCCCATTCACCTGTATGTATATAGCTATAAAAATGCCATACCACCTTGATTATGGTGCTTTGTACCAATGTTGAAATCAAGCATATGTGTTTTCCAAATTTGTATGTCCTTTCAAAGATGTTTTGACTACTCTAGTTCCTACGCCTTTCTACATAAATTTTAAAATCAGCTGGTAAGCTTCCTCAAATGACATAGTCGAATTGAATTTAGGTTTGTTTTGAGTTTCTTGATAAATCTAGGGAGATGAAATTATTGCTGAACCCTTGTATTTAAATCTACTGAAATTCATTTCAACATTTTTTACCCCAAAACACATACATTGAACACATTTTACTAAATTTATCTCCAAATACTTTGAAGATATTACAAATGGTACTTTAAGAAATAATGTGCAATTGGTGTGAGAATATAGGAATTTGAATTTATTGTATCAATTTCATGTGTGAAAATCTGAGAAATTCACTTACTAGTTTTCATGGGTTTAGGCGATCCATGGGAAGAATTACATACGTTGGTCTCATGCAAAATAATTTTGATTCTTTCATTCCCATCTCTAATATGCCTATATAATTTCTTAATTTTTTGCATTGGTTAAGATGTACCAAAACAATGTTTAATTGAGATTTCATTGTTAGGAATGATAATCCTTTAAAAAAATAGATGGACTCTTCTGTTATGAATGCAGCATCCACTTAACATCATCAGTTTAACAAGTTGATGGTGGTAGTCAAATATTCTATACTCTTCTTCATTTTTGTTCTGTTTTTACTGATTCAAGAGAAACGATTATGGAGACAATTCATACCATACTCATGGATTTATTTCTTCCCCCTTCAGTGGTTACTAGGAGCTTTTGCTGCAGGTTCCTTGGCAATTAGTTGTTTGACACATGTGTGTTCAGGATTAAAATTACTTGTTAACTGAGTAGTATTTTATCAGTATACAAAATATCTCATTTAAGTCTGGCTATATTATTTATATCTAAATTTATGTGTCATCAATACAATCGTTTAAAACTTCTCATATTTGAATTCAGGTTTGCAAAGACTAATTTACATAAAAGTTAAACAAACTGGACACTGTTATGAATTCTGACAAATGTATGCATTTGTGTAGACATCAGCCTAATCAAGATGAAAAACCTTATCAAAAGTCGTGTAAAGTTCTCTCAAGCTCCATTGAAGTCATTGATCTTTTTCCATCTCTATGCTTTATGAATAAATCAGTTCCTATTATAGATTTTTCTTTTCTAAGGTGCAACATAAATTGAATCAAAGAGTCTGCAGTTTTCTAAACCAGCTGTATTAGCAATTTACTCCACTTCATTGCTAAGTAATATACTATTACATACTGACATTCTGATTTTTGCATATACATTACAAGTTGATTGACATTTGGGACTGTCTGACTTATTTACATGAATTGAGCTTCATAAACATTCATACATAAATATTTTCTCAACAAATACATTACATAGATTCATTTATAGAAGTAAAGAGAAGAGCTTTGCCAAGTCAAACAAGAATAAAAATGTCCAGAAAAATTGATAAGATGGCATCTGTACACTGAAGACTTTTGAAGTTCATCCCATCCTAGAATTACCTTTGCCTTTATGAAACACAAACCAATAATGTCTTATTTATTTAGAGAAAGTAGCAAAATCAAAATCTAAGTAAAATAGAGTATTTGGAGAGAGGTAGCTCAAGAAGTGTCACACACAATTCGAAGGGTAGCAATGCTTTAAAAAATTGAAGAATAGGCTTAATATGGAACTGTGAGGAGAGATACATCCACTGCCTTGTCACTACTTAATCTTAAAAGTTCACTACTCTAATCACATTCACTATCATGATTTCAATGTGAGTTGCTCCCCCACCCCAACAGGTTCATGTGTTTAAATCCTTAGTTGGTGGCAATCAGGGAATATTATGGCAATTTTTAAATTTTTTTTATTATTTCTTATTTATTCAATTGTGTGTGTGTGTGTGTGTGTGTGTGTGTGTGTAGAACTACGGACGAATTCGGGAACCACCATGGACGCCTCCATCTCCTAGTTCACTCTGCCCCGGGATTCACAGGCTCCGCCCTACCAGGACCAGAAATGCAGGCTGCCCCCACTTCTGCCGGCATCTATACATGGGGTCTAGGATCCAAACTCAGGACCTTCCGCATGCAAGGCAGCGGCTTAACCCCTGAGCCACCGCTTCAGCCCCTATTATGGCAATTTTAAGGGGCAGAATGTTGATAGAAGAAAGCATGTCACAGGGAGAGGCCTTGAAGTTTGATTACACAGTTCTGCTTCCTCTACGCTCTCTTTCTCTATTTTCTGATGGCCGTGGTTACGTAAGCCAGCATCAGCTTTTGCTTCTGAATCCAGCCGTACCTTCTGCTATAAGATTCCTGCCATAGCGAACTGTATAAAGCAAATAACTTCAAACCAAATAACTACTCATTTATTCTTTAAGCTGATTGTGTTTAAATTGTCTCATGGGAAAAAAATGAAGAGTGACTACAACAGTAACTCTAGTTTTATTCTAAAATTCAGTTTTGCAAGTATTGTCACATCTACAGACTTCTGCACCATGTTTTCTAATAAAACAAACTTCCCTGAGCCCACTTACTCAAATTGCTCGTTCTGTCTTTGTAAGTGTTAAGCATTTTGTGAAGCCTGCATCATCTGCTTGTGTTTTAACTAAGAGGACTGCAGGTGAGATAATGTTTTCCAGGTCCAACTTAAAGTGGGGGAAATGGAAATATTGGGAATTCTCCAACTTAGAAAATTTGTGTGGAATATTTTGTCAAGCTTGGAATATTGTCCTATCCATTGTGTTCTCTTGGATGTTTCCTATGAGTATATAATAGAAGTTCAAGGTAAAGCTTCATTTTAATAATAAAAGGACTAAGGCAAATACAGTCATAATGGATCTAAAATCTAAGATAGACACAAATTCGGGAAGAATAGACCATAAGTCCCTTGTAAAGAGGGACTGTTGTGGGTTTTTTAAAATTTTTTATTCATTTCTTTTTATTTAATGTTTTCTTAATTCACTAAAGTAAGTACCTCACACACAACAGTAATCTAACAAACATTTTTTGAGGATGAATTAGCTACACTGGCATATTGGCAGTAGAATGCAAGAATCTGTGACTTCTGATGTGAAAAAGTAAACAACTTATATGGTTCTTATAAGTGAGTTTTCTGTGTTCTATTGAAATAAAATATGTGTTCAAACAGTATGTAAAATGTATTTTAACTTAAAATTTTTATTTACACCTATTTTTTGATATACAGGTATTGCTTTCAAGTCAGATTATAGTTTGCCTAATTGCTGCCCTTACTGAGGTATGAGTCATTTGATTTCACCACATAAGCATTAGAAACGTAAAAATAATGTCTTATAATTTTATTATTTTGTCTCTAATGTCTTATTAGAGAGCATCTATCTGGGTGATTAATTAGAGAACATCTATCTGGGTGATTAATTATAATCACACTAGACATAAAGAAAGGGTGGAGTTAAATAGTAAAAAAGGAAGAACTAATGCTCATTGAGAAATATGGCAATGATAAATAAATAAATTATTTCTTACTTTTCTTGTGACTGTGATGACATACTTGCAATCACAACTTGAAGAGGGAAAGGTTTATCGTAGAACATGTTCTTAGAGATATACCGTTTTTCTTCTCAGAAATGATTCTGTGTTCATGGTGAGGCAGAGCATCATGGTGGTGGTACATTAAGAAGTGATTGATCGTCCCATGGCAGGCAGAAAATGGAGAAGAGTATCAGAATGAGATATCCCCAAAATTCCACCCCAGTGATTTACATCTTCCATCTAGGTTCCATCTATAATTCCATTATCATTCCACTGACTAGTACTATAATACATGAATTCGTGAGGTATATTTCATATTCAAGCCACATTCATACACTTATAATTTGTGTGCTTTGAATAAACTCTGTTAGAGAGGTGTGTGTGTGTGTGTTTGTGTGTGTGTGTGTGTGTGTGTGAATGTGTATGTGTATCTCTATGTACATCTGCCTGTGTGAAATGTGTGTGTGTGTGTGCACGTGTGTGTACAGGCATGGACATATGTGTGCCATGTTCTGATGGACCACTAAGTCAACTTGCCAGGGATGCATGGTTTATCAATAACCTTTAGATGTTGACCTTGAGGTCCACCATAGACCACAAACATTTTATCTGACATACTCCCAATCAGTGGCAAATCATGGCTGAACTGTAACAAGGATAGGACTTGTAACAGTTACTTTTAACTATTGCTGTGAAAGAACACCCAATGTCAAGCAACTTAAGGAGAAAGGGAGATTTATTCTGCTTACGGTTCCAGAGGGGAGAAACAGTCTCTCAAAGTGGAGGTGGAGGTGGCATGACTGGCTGGCCAAAGCTGGAGGAGGCTAGATCACTGCACTCATCTTGGAGAGCTGAAAGCTGCAAGACTGCTTGCTGCAAAGGCAGATTTCTCCTGGAGGTAGAGTGGGACTGAGCTACTTCAAGGCTCCACCTCCCAAGGTGCCATGACCTTATCAAACACATGAGACTGTGGGGGACACATTTCAAACCATGAAAGGACTCTACTTATACTATGAAAAACTCCTATGTCAAATACCTTTTTCGTGAGGACTTCCTACAAGTCTAGCATATACTGTATTCTCAGTACTCTTCTTAACTTTCTGTGGAAGCTAGAATTCAGAGAGTACAACCCCAAAAATGTTGAAGAATTAGTATTTTGCCACTTTTCAATATATATTCACAAAGCATTGCTATTATCAATATTTAAAACAGGCTGATGTATGTATGATTGATATACATACAATTATGTATATTTGATGTATGTTATTTGATCAATTTGAGGATGAAAAATAACCACCATCATCTCTAAAGTATAGAGGGTAGAAAGATAGTTTAGTGGATAAAGCATTTGCTACTATAACATATGAAGAAAAAAATTCAGTTATCTAGAGTCCATATAAAACCCAGGTAGGTGTGATAGCATGTTTGAAATCCCAGTCCTTGGGAAACATCAGAGACAGATTAGCTAAGTTAGTAAGAATCAGGTTCATTTAGAAACCTTCAGAAAATAAGATGGACATTAATCAAGAAAGATCACTGATGTCAATCTTGGGCCTAAATAGGCATGTACAAACATGTATATACTCACTCATGTAAACACACACACACACTACATACACAGACAAAATATTGGCATAATGTCTATAATCTTAGTCAGATTTTAAGAATATAATCAGGTATTGTTAAAAATAGATGCTACATGCAACTGTAGGAATTCATTTAGTAAAAGCTTTGTTCTTTTTGAGTATAAAAACTTTAAAAAAATTTTATCATTTATTCAAGTGTGCATGTGTGTATGTATGTATGTGTGTGTGTGTGTGTGTGTGTGTGTGTGTGTGTGTGTGTGTGTATAACCACAGGCGAATTTGGGAACTATCACGGACTGCTTTCACCTCCTCCTTGTTTACTCTGCCCCGGGATTCAAAGGCTCCACTCTACCAGGACCAGAAACTCAGGCCGTCCACGCTTCTATACATGGAGTCTAGTATCCGAACTCAGGACCTTCCGCCTGCAGGGCAGAGGCTTAACCCCTGAGCCACCTCTACAGCCCCTATAAAACCATTTTTAACTTACCTTATGCAACCCCTGTGAATAAACTCTATTTCCTTCAATTCAGCTACTTTTGGTTTAACATACAAGTGAGATCATAATGAAACTTGGCTTTTGATGTTGTCTTATATACTGTTTACATGAAAGCAATATACAAACATTTCCCTCAGTCCACTTCATAGCAAACACTTATTTGATTTTTTGATAATAGTCATACCAATAAGTGTCCCATTTTGATAGTGGGATATATTTTACAAATTATTGGTAATAATGAATAATTGTTCACAAACTTGATTATTGTTTGGCTATTTTCTTTGTGGAAATGTCTACTAAATCTATTGCTCAACTTTTCTAATTTGGGTATTTGCTTTCTTGTTGTTGTGTTCAGCTCGCTACATATTTTCCTCTAAAGATATAAAAAGTTTACAAATTTTTTCTTCCACTCTGTTGGTTGCCTCTTAAGTTCATAGATTGCTTATTTTTAGCACAAGAAAATTTCAAAATGATGCTATCAATTGTTTATATGTGTTTTCACTGCTTTATTTTTTGGAGTGATACTGAGAAATTAATTTGACACACCAACTTCAGGAGAGTTTTATTCCATAAGAACTTTTGAAATTTTTACATTTCTGGGGGGCTGGAGAGGTGGCTCAGAGGTTAAGCAGCTGCCTTGCAGGCGGAAGGTCCTGAGTTCGGATCCTAGACCCTACCTATAGATGCTGGCTGAAGCATGGGTGGCCTGCATTTCTGGTCCTGGTAGGGCAGAGCCAGAGTAAACAAATAGGAGGTGGAGGTGGTCCATGGTGGTTCTGAATTCACCTGTGGTTCTACACATGCACAGACACACACACACACACACACACACACACACACACACACACACACACACATGCACACACATGCACAATTGAATAAATAATAAATTTAAAAAAAAAGAACTTTTTACATTTCTAGGTAATTGTTTAAGAGCTTAATCAGTCTATTGTTATATATTTTCTGTGGTTAGTATTGTTCTATGAAAGTTCTCCAAGAGCTGTATTTTAGAAGCAAGATTAAACTTCATAGTATTTAGTCACAAGTCTTCTACACCTTTATGAAATGAGAATAATTCAAGCATGCATAAGCAGAGTAAGTAGATATTCTCAGGGCTGTATCAACTTGATATGGAAGGCTTTATTTAAATATTTAAATACAAAATATTTAAAAAATACTCTGCATAAAGGCAATAAATGCCAAGATCATTTCTTACCTAAGGATATAATGAAAGGTATATAAATGGTAGTTTACTATAAGATGTTATAGTATAGCATAACATAGCATAGCATAGTATAATATAGGACATTTGATTCTATGTAGTGTCCACTTTCTCTCCTTCTGCTGTTATTTGGACAAGTTTGCAATACTGAGCATGTGTTTCCTAGCATTAAAGGTGATGGGAGGTTAGAAACTAGCTAGTGAGTAGTTAACTGAAAGATAACCCTGCTCTTTACTATGTCCTATCTACATCCTTCCCTCTGTGTAAAACTTTTTTTTCATAGATGTTTTATTCATCCATTTGCTATATTGTTTTGTCTCTACTCTTTTGGGATCTTCCTATACACCCTGATTTATGTTCCTTTGTCATTTGTGGGTGTTTATAATTTCTATTTGATTATATCATTCTGAAGAGTTAATGCTAGAATCCATTTATAAGGGAGTGCATGTTGTGTCTTGTTATGTCTGTGATAACTTTGCTCAGTATAATTTCTTTCAGCTCCACCCATTTACCAAAAAATTACATGAACTAATTCTTTGTCAGATGAATAATATTCCATTGTATGTATATACCACATTTGTACTAAACATTCATCCACTGTTCGTCATATAGATTGACTCCATTTCTTTGCTGTTGTGAATAGAGCTACTATGAACATGGTTGTGTAAGTAACTCTGACACAGGATATAGCCATCTTTGGGAATAGTCCTAGGAATAGTATAGCTGGGTCGTATGGTATGGCATTTTTAACTCTTTTAGGAACCTCCATACTGATTTCCAAATGGATTTTACAAGTTTACATTCCAACCAGGAATATATGAGGGTTCCCTTTGCATTCCTGTTAACAATAGTTTTTTTTGGTATTTTATGCTTTAGCCATTCTCACTAGAGTGAGATAATATCTCAGGTGGTATTAATTTGCATTTCCCTAATGATTAGGGAGGTGGAACATTTTTAAGATATCTTTTGGACATTTGAATTTTGTCTTATGAAAAGATTCTTTTTAGTTCGATGGCTCGTATTGTCATTGGGTTCTTGATCTTTAATTTTTTGAGTTCTTTGTGTACTTCACATATTTGTCTTCTGTCAGATGTGTGGCTAATAAGTATTTTCTCCCATTCTGTGTGTTGCCTTTTTTTTCAATCAACAATACATTTTGCTGAACAGAAGCTTTCATGTAATCTCACTTGGTGAGTATTGGCCTTCTTTCCTGTACATTTGTGGTTCTATTAAATAAAGATCTCAACATTCAACCAAGATGCAGCCTATTGCAATGAAGAAATAGTAAAAGAGAGAAATCACAACCAAAATCCAAAATGCTCAGTCCTAATCAGACCACTCAAATCTCTTCACTTCCTAAAATCAGCGACCTTGTAGAAGAAGTGGTGGTAAGATTCTAAGAGGCAAAAAGTGGGGAGGTACAGTATAGGTCATGCCAATCTAGTCCTGGCGGGATGCTAAACTCAGGAGTTCATTGCAATGAGATCACCTCTCATCAGATCTATACAATGGCCAACATATCAATATCCCACCATTAACCAGAGAAGATCTTAGGAAAAATGATTACATTCAGTGGAACTTATAGGTGCAGGTGCTAAATAGGTGAAGAACATCGACACGAGTGGATTTACCCACTGAAGGACCACTTACATTGTCACATAGGCCTGGTCACTTACTAGTACAGACAAAACAAAGGGAACCCTGTGGTCCACACAAACAGAGAATCATGGAGGCAGGAGGGATAGAGATGGATTAGGGAAAGGAAGATTGTGGAAGGGAGCATAGGGTGGAGGATGAGGGTAGGGACAAATTATTTTGTTTACAAAAATTTTAAAAATAAACTCTTAACAAAAGATGATGAGTTTTTCATTGTGTTTTGCTATAGCTGGATGGCTTGTAATATTTAACTATGTATGGATTAAATCAATATAGACTTTCAAATAAGAAAGGAGAGCTAGATAGGTTTAAGCTGAGTAGAGTAGATAATATTTTCTGTCTGTTGCAAAACAAACGTTTTGCTTAAAGAGAAATACATGAGTATTACCACTCAATGGCTTTCCCACTTCAGCTCAGTGAATACTTCTCTTTTCACAATTGCTAAAGCTTTCACTAAACTTTTGTTATAGACTGCTAAGTAGCCAGGGACAATCTGCTGTCAGTATATGGGGCAGGATGACTTTTCACCATCCATCTTTCTTCTCTACCTTACTCCTCCTCTATGCTATACTCTCACATACTAGCATTGGATTTCTCATTAGCATCTCTGACACAAAGGAAAGAAATCCTCACTGTACTTCCTAGTTCTTGTTTTGTTCTTTAAAAGGTAGCCAATGAGCAAGATTTAATATAACTCACTGAAAGGACAGAGAACCAGAGTTGTGAGAAATCTGTGTTTAAGGCTCCTTAAACACAAATGGGAGAAAGATGAATTTGTTGTAGCATTCAGATTTATGGCTGTGGTCATTAAAAATCCACAAGGGTGATATGTAGGAAGAACATGGGTAATAAAGTCATTAGAGTGATTCTAAAGCATGTTTAGGTATCAATTCAAATTCTAAGCATGTGTAGGTTTGATACTTGCTTTAGGAATTGGTAATATGTGGAATATTTGGAAAGTTTCTGAGAGAAATAGGAAGATAACTTTTGAAGGAATTTGTTGTAAGCCAAAAAATGATGTATTATACACTTATATTCCAGAGCTCAGAAGGTGACATATATGTACAGTGAAGTGCATATGGAGTGAGTCGGTCTGTGTCAGGTAATTACAGGTGCCATCATGATATGGAAGGCTGAGTCTTCAGACACATCTGTGAAAAGTTATGTATTCAAGACAAAGACTGATTAATACTGTGAGTAATTATTTAAGTTGATGTGGGAAACCCCAGCCCATGGAAAATATCGCCATTGCAGGTGGAAAAAAAGAGAGGTGTTTCTGTATTTTCTCAGGCTGGTAATTAGCAAAGTCTCTCTGTCTCTCTGTCTCTCTGTCTCTCTGTCTCTCTGTCTCTCTCTCTCTCTCTCTCTCTCTCTCTCTCTCTCTCTCTCTCTCTCTCTCTCTCTTTCTCTTTCTCTCTCTCTCTCATCTCAATAAATCCTGGGGATAAGACATGGACAGTTTCTTTCACTCCTGATGTTGGTAGGAACTTTCCTGCCATGATGATGAACCAGAAGTTATGGGCCAAGAATAAAACCTCTTATTGCCTTAATTATCTGGTCAGGTATTTAGATCAGCAACAACAGTAACAACTGGAAAGTCTGATAAAACTGCTCTCTTTTCTCAGAATCTGTCAGAATAACAGCCCCATGCCAGCTACAAGCATTTGCAAAATATATCTAGATTTCAAGAACCTTCTCCAACCATTAGTGTTTCCTTTTATTGATAGGTTAATGGCAAAGAAGAGTATAAATGTAGATGTGGAAAAACCATATTATCCAATATTTTGAACAGGAATAATACAAGGAAGCAAGTGGGGTTAGCATCCAGGTAACTGACCATATACTTACTAGCCCCTAACTGCCCTGTTCTGTGATAGGAAACACATGCTAAGCACTGTAAACCAGTCTCAACTATAGTGGAAGGGAAGAAAAACTGAAAGTAGTCAGGATCAGATGTCTTAGTACTAATCACAAACACCCTAGAGAGTAAACATCCATCTAAACACTTCTCATAATTATCTTTAGATAAGAAAAAGATCTCAATACCCAAACAAAATACAGTCCAGTGCAACAGAGCAGCAATGAAACAGACAACAACAACTAACAAGAATGCAGAGTGACAGTGAAGGCAAACCTGCAATGCTCAGCAAGAATCAGGCCAACCAATTCTCTTCCATCTTAAAGCTTGGGGAATCTTGCAGAACAGAAGATAATATGATTGGATTAGCCTAAAGATGGGGAGGTACACCGCTGGCCAAGGTGTTCACTCAAGGCAGGATTGCTACATCCAGAAAGTTACTGCAATGAGACTCCTCACTAGATTTGCACAATGATTGACATAACAACATTCCCCTAAAGACTGGAAAGGATCTCAGCAGAGAGAATTACATGCAGTCAGAGCCTTAGGGGCTAGGAATAGACAGGTGCTCCTATAAGTGCATCTATTCAAGGAAGGGACACAATCTGCCACAAAGACCTGAGCCCAGATTAGAGTAGACAATCCAATGGCTGCCCTGGGGCCTACAGAAGGAGTCAGATAGGATATGGGGAGGGCATAGGATGGATTAATGAAGGGAGAGGAAGGTAGGAGAGGAAAAGGGAGGGAGGGAAAGGGGAAAGAAGAGGGAAAGGAGCAATCACCCATTAATATTTGTAAAACTATAAAAATTAAAAAATATATAGAGAAAGTAATATTCAGTGATACAGACAATCCACACTCATTAAGCTTCCTAATCCTTTAGACCCGTTTTAATATTATGTTTACATATTTTGTTTCTTTATCAATTAGTTTCCTTTTTGCTCCTGAGTTGAATTACACTTATTATTTCTTTTTATTTTCTGACTCCATCATACCCCCACATATTTTTGTGTCTCTGCTTTCTCTTTATTTTCAATGTGACTTTCCTTCCAAACAGTGTTTGTTTTAATTAAAAACATGAGTGAAAATTGGCAGTAAAACAGGTATAGTGGAAATACAATCCAAGGGTCATATGTTTTCCCATGTTGTTTGGTTTCTTAAAATTCCCTTCTGTTTTTATTTAGATTCACAGCTGCACTTGTTATAAAATATGGTAACCATTATTGAAATATTTCCTTTAAGCCAGACTACTCAAGGATGCTTGCCAGGCATCTTAGGTTGTAACATAAATGGAAATAACCTCTTGAACATTACGAGTTTCAAACCAGCCTCAGCACAAAATTCAGATATGTTCACAATTATAAGTAGTGTTTACATTGTGTCTTCTGTCCACTAAATCAAACATCATTCTGAGTGTTTTGTGCACATTTTCATATTTCAGGATGGTGGTAGGCAGGATGATGTCACACTCACATTCCCATCTCTTGCTACTAAGGCACTAGAATTGTGGTTATTAGCTAACTTTATGGTAAGAGCAAACTGAATTTTTTCCCCTAGATCCAAAGTAACCACATGGTTTTGATAAACAGAAGAAAGAAATAAAAAGAGGAAATCGGAGAGACACAGTAGAACAGAAAGCAGAGGTGGTGTGAAACAGAGCTGCAGGCCAGCGGGATCAGAACATGGTGATTCTTTCCATCTATGATGACTCCGAAGGCCTAGGAACAGGTGCATGTACGAAGTTCAGGCAGTATTATTCAAAAAGACCCCAACTAACCAAGAAGAGTGTTGTGGTTACTCTGCATGGTTGTCAATAAATATATAAGCAAGCAGCTTAAGGGAAAAGGAGTTTTATTCTGATTTATGATAGTCTGGTGACACTTCTTTGTCCAGGTTGCTAGCAGAGCCCATATTGACACCAAGGGCAAGGGAATTGGCCACACCATATCCACACAGTGGCTGAGAGAAGGACAACCCTAACTTGTCAGACCAGTATGTCTGGCCGAGTCTATGAGTTCCTTCTATCTTATTCATCTTCCCAGGACAAATCCCATCCTCCATGGACTGGGCCTTTCCCATCAACTAGAAAATCTTCTCTGGGATTGTTTTGGGTTTAAATCAAGTATTAATTCTCTCCAAATATGCCTAGAACTCAAAACCTCAATTTTTAAGTTAAACCTGTATCTAACTATGACAAACAGCCAGGACAGTGAAGACTATTTTCTTACATGTAACTCCTTTCTTCCCCAGGAAAAGAACACCTGAGTTTGACCTTCAGAGACTGGCAACCACAAACTAGCTCTGACATCTTGGTCCTGGAGTTCTGATTAGGAGAATCCAAGTCTGCTGTTTTAAGTCACTTTGTGGCAACTTCTTGCAACAGCAAGCGAGAATGCACTGAGTGACTCAAGAGAACATTTTTCTTGATTGCTTCCGGTATCCATTTATTTGTGTAAGCTGCTAGCAATGACATTGTTAGTTCTTTATGTTTTCCAATGGAAGTGAATGTGTAGATAGATAGATAGATAGATAGATAGATAGATAGATAGATGTGATTCCATTCATATACACAAGTTTTAGAGATAAGGGAAAAAGGAAGAATAAAGATGAGACAGAAAGAAACAGGAGAGAGAGAGAGAGAGAGAAAGAGAGAGAGAGAAAGAGAGAGAGAGGAGAAGGATAGTTTGTAAGGGAAAGTTTATAAATCAAAATGACATCAATGACTGTCCTTCACGGATGGCTAGAATAGGCCTTTTCCAGAGATTGCTTTACATAGTGTCTTACACATTTATTCCAAACATTATGGTACTCATGATGAATTTATTGCTATGTCCAAAATGTCTTAACTTTGTAAATGTATGCACATATTTAAAAATGTTCATGAAAGATCAGAAAAGGGTAAGCTCTTTTCTATCTCCCAAGAAGTAAGTCACATGGAAATTTCCTGTCGGAGTGGAATATTAAAGCACCCAGTGTTGCTCTCATTAGGACATCATGGAAGGATTAAATTTAAAGCTATATTTTTTTGCTCAGTTTCAAATTTATTTCAATTTGCAGCAGCCTAGCCCATAGTGCTGCTTGGAATAAATCAAAATGATTTCCCTTACCAAATGAAAGTGAATATGAATACATACACACATATTTAAGCTTGAAATTTCTAAATGAACACATTTGTTGAAATTTTGTGTTCCTGTAAATACATAAGAGTTTATTTCTAATGTTTTCTCACTCTAGTTGCTTTCCAAATGGAAAACAAGAAGAATAATCTAGATTACTACTATTCCTGAAAAATCTATCAATTCCATTCTCAATTTTGGCTTAAAGGGAACTACTACGATAGTTTGAATTTCTTTGTTGGGAAATGAGAAGGAGCAAGGCTCGGGAGCCAGGGTCTGTCTATGGAAGAAGGAGATAGAAATTGTAACTCATTCTCCTGCCCTCCCTCATCTCTAGCTGCCTCAACCTGAGTCAAAGTCGAAATATATGAGATTCCCCTTGGTTTTCTGAATTAGACTTCTTGATTGATATTACCATCTCATTGATTTGCTGGATCTTTGGGAAGTTGTTTTGTTCTATTTTTTTATTACATTAAAATTAAGAAGAATAAAAACCAGTGTTCAATAATTCCAAAGCCAGTACAATAATTTTCTAACTGAACATAGTAATGTCTCCCTCTTACTTATCATAGCACTACATGTAAAATATAACCAAATTATCTCTCATAAGACTATAATAGGGACTACACAAAAACTATTTTTTTTAAAATTTTTTTTATCATTTATTCAATTGTGCATGTGTACGTATATATGTGTGTGTGTGTGTGTGTGTGTGTGTGTGTGTCTGTGTATGTGTAGAACCACGGACGAATTCGGGAACCACCGTGGACGCCTCCACCTCCTTCCGCCCCGGGATTCACAGGCTCCGCCCTACCAGGACCGGAACGCAGGCCGCCCCCGCTTCCGCCTGGCGTCTATACGTGGGATCTGGGATCCGAACTCAGGACCTTCTGCCTGCAAGGCAGAGGCTTAATCCCTGAGCCACCTCTCCAGCCCCACAAAAACTATTTTTAAAAATGCTCTACATGTCTTTTTCTTTTGCCTTTATTATTAAGAATTTTGTGTATAAACAAAGTGAGTTGTTGTCCATGTTCCCCCTCCTTTCTCACTCTTCCTTCCCAGTATCAATTCATCTCATCTCTCCCACTCTTATTACTCTCTACTTGTATGACCACAGAGCAGGGCTCCCTTCAGGTTATCTGTACTAGTAGGGGACCTGGCCTCTGTGACAGTATAAGTGGCTCCTCAGTGAGTTAATCCACAGTTGGGGACCTTCCCTTTCCCTTGAGAAGCACCTGCCTTTATCATTCCCACTGAGTGTAGTTTCTTCTGAGTTCCTCTCTGATCCATTAGGGAATATCAAATATTAACCCTTGTGTGGATCCAGTGGTAGTAGGTTTCATTGAAGTGAGCTCCAAGATGTAGCAGCTCTGTCCTGACTATAATGATCTGGCAAGCAGTGTATGTTCCCACCTTTAAGCTCTCCAATCTTACTGTCCCATCTTTTGCAATGTTTTCTGAGCCTTGGGATGAGAAGAGATTTGTATGGCCTGATTAAGGATAAAAATTTTAGAGTCAATGATATTCTGCATTATGGTTATTGTGGTTTTCTACTTCATTAATCTTCTACTGTAATAGGCTCCATCTTGATTGAGTGTTGATATCTTTTCTTATGTAAGGATATAATTAGAAGTGCTTAGATGGTTTATCAGGTATTTACGGTTAATACTGAGACATCTAATCCTGAATAATATCTATTTTCTCTCTTTCCTCTAGAATCTGGACAAGTTTTGTTTTCAGTCTACAAATGACTAATTATTAGATGTGTATGAGTAATTGACTCATCTCATCTCAAAGGTTACTAGTAAACTTATCATAGGCACTGCTCTCTGGTGTGTGCATCACTGTGTTTGATACCACACATTTTTAAAAAGATTCTCATAAAATTTACTTTAGTAAATTGACTGATTAACAATATAACATAGATATAAGGAGATCTTACTGGAGTAAGAGAATTAAATATGGTTTATCACTTCTGATATAATGCATTAGCAGTGTGTTTCATTTAAAGATCAACAACATATGCAAAATTGTATGGCAGTGTATAACAGTATACACTAGTGAGAGAGAAAAAGTCATTAAAATCTTCAACATCATCAATGAGCTTCATTCTTTAAAATTGCTTTACATCAAAATCCATGCAATGCTTCTAGTTCCAGGAAATGTACACTTTAAAAACTTTATTTTTTTTCTTTTTAGAAACATCTTATACTAGAATCTTTTTGAGTTTTAGAGTTACTCACCATAGCTGCCTTTGGTAAATGATGTAAATTAACAATAGAGTTCACTGTGACAGTGAGTTTGAAATGTACAAAAAAATACACCTTAAAAATATATCCTTCCTACAACCACTTAAAACTTCTAACTTTATCATTCTCTATATTGGAATAAAATGTATGTTGTAGTTGTATCATGTCACTAGGATAAATGTAACTCACTATAAATAATAACTCATGTTTAAATATTATAGCATTTCTTCTTATTTTTAGAACAAGTATAGGTATTTAAAAACATTATGTATAAGTATAATATCAACTATGCAAATCTTAAGTGGAAAGCACAACAAATCATGGCTTGTATATGCAATCACTTCTTCTTAAAGACACACAGCTTTTCCAAACAGAGGACTCCTCCTCAGGTCCCCTCCAATATCTTGGAAAATTATGTTGGCTTCCTATCATTTATTTTTAAATTGGAAGGAGGTGATTAAGATAAATGAAGGAAATGGATTTGAGAAGCACTTCCAGATTCCTTGGTGTGACTCAGGGAAGGAGAAAGAAAGAATAAAAGGCAATTATTGCCAACTTGCCCACACAGAGGGTAATAGAAATAATTCCCTGTTCAGAGTATTATGGCATAATTAACAATTGAAAACATTTTTAAAGCCTATGTAGTATGTTGATCAATGGTATAATGTCTCCAACTTTGAAATAATTTGTGTCTCAAAAGCTCATTTATAAATTTATGACTTGGACCTAGAAGCCCTTTTCCCACAGAAGCAATAGTACATGTCATCCATGCTGGTTAGGATACCAACTTCCTCATTTAAAGCCTAGAGTAAACACAGTGCATTTGAAACATGGCACACTTAAAATGAAAAATAGGTTTAAGTCTACAAAACATGTAATTAAGCAAAACAGAAAGAATGAATTATTGTTACTATTTATCTTGATGTTGGAACTTTGAAAAAGGCAGGTTTAATTAGAGAAAACATCCGATGTCAATTTATTTTGGGTTTGAACAAATTTTAGAGGAATTTTCAAATATTTTAGATGATGTTTGTCATTATTCTGTTTGTCTATTTTTATATGACGATGTTAAAACACTTTTCTTATGATTTAAAACAATAACTATCTCAAGGACTGTAATATGATTTCAAAAATGAATAGTTCAAATGGAGGCTTGATTTTATACGATGAGGGACAGCCAAACTCAGATGGCTGGCCTTCGTATACTCCAGAATGAAGAATACCAGAAGCTAGCCTGAAGGGCAGAAAATGCCCAGTGTTCACTCAACAGTATCTCCTCCTCTTTTGCTCCTGTGATACCTAGTTATGTCATGATCTACCTGCTCTCCTTACCTTCATGAGTTCCATCCTTATGTTTATATTCTAGTGTGTCTACTAACATCTCAATTAGCATTTGCTTCTTAGAGGAGTCATGTTAGTAAAGTAAAAATTATATGAGAATGAACTATTAGTAGAATAATGAAAAAGAAGTATAAATTTTCTGGGACTTTAACAAGAACAAATGTAAGAAATCTTTGGTATCCATTATAGGGATTTTAAAAACTGTCAGGGAGGTATGCAGAAGAACAGATCAGAATAAAGAGTATGAATTGCATGGGCATATGTCCATTGTTTTGTCTGCCAGGAAATTAACCAAGACAGCAGGTGGGTGGAATGTAGGTTGAATAGAACAGATCCTAACTGTGAGATATATCTAAAAGTACAGAATTCTTTAAAAACATAATTGGTGACATTTGGAATATAGAAACTGTAGAGAACTTCATGAGGTAGCTTTTCATTTTAAATATTTGACTCTCAAATTAAACAAAAGACATAAATCCTGCAAAGGATCATAGTTAATGTGTTTTGTGTCAGTGGGAAAGGAAATGGCTTATTTTCATTCAACAGGCATTCATCCATGACATTCAGTGACTAATCAAAAGCAATTTTTGTTAAGGGCAATTGAAGAAAAGCAAAAGTTCTAATATCAGAAATAAAGCCTGTCTGTTTCTGAGTGCTAGAATTAGAGTTCTGATCTGAAATGCATGTGAGGGTTGGAGAAGTCAGCCTTGATTTTCATGAAAGGATATCCAAGGTACAAATTCATGTGTTTACTTTGCTAAGTCCCACCCCTGCCATCTATTTCTTCAAGGCACAAAGCTGTAATGTTTCAGTGTCTATTTTCACACCATGAATCCTTACCTGAGGGACAGTCATTGATGGTATGAATGAGAATTTTACTGAAAATTAGTTGAAAAACGGCAGAGACATAACAATAATAAGTTCCAGAGAAAAATATATCCATGCACAAGGTCCATTGGACCTATTCCCATGCATACAGTTTCAGGGAGCCTGTAAGAATATAGTCAGGACCATAGGCAGATTTATGGTTGCTTCATGTTTTCTTGTGAGGACCTGTTAGTCAGCAGCATTTCTCTTTCTTGGCAGTTAGTTTCCCCATTTTACAAATTTGTCATTCAGGGCTTATGCCTGTGAAAATCAAAATTCACTGTTCCTTAAAATTAAAATTTTCTTCAGCTTTAAACTCCTGGACCTCAGGTGAGGTTTTACACTCTAATAATAACATGAATGTCTTAGGGGACTGTGATAACTTTATATTGCAAAATATAACAGAGGTATAGGTAAAGAGCCAATATTAGAAATGTGGAATCATAAAAAAATGTAATCCAAAAGAATGAAAGTGAAGAGGACATAAAATTAAAAAGAATTGAGGTGGAATGAAAACAAATGACAGAATCAAGTTTATCTATTTAAATTATTGAATGGAATCATAGCAGAAAACACTTATATCTGGAGTATGAAGTTGACATCCAAAAACAGGTTTTATTTAGAACCCCAAACATACATGACCATAGAAGAATCTCTCCATGTCAATAGCAATCAAGATATTAAATACATAAAAATATAATATTAAAAGATAAAGTACCAAATAACAAAATAACTACTAAGAAGTAAAAATACTAAATGACTAAGAGATGTAAGGGGAAAACAGCAATGCTCATACGAAGACAGGAAATACAGAATCCTGACTGAAATTCATTAGCAACTCTGAATAATCAAAAAGCATGTAAAGATATATTTCACAACCTGAAACTAAATAACTGCTAACCAAACTTTCTAAGACAAGAAAGATTATCATTAACTGGTGAGGGATAGATAAGATTATTATGAGAGAGACACAAATGAATAATTCATGACAATAAATCTAGTAGCCTAGAAAATTTTAAAAGGAATAAACTCAGAAAGGAAGCAGATAGTTTCATCCATGAGAACGCATGACAGTCTATGGAAGGGACAATGCACAATGCACAAAGAAGAGTTAGGATGGATAAAATCTGTCATACACATTAAAGGATGCTTCAGGGATTGGGGGAGGAGGCACTGGGATATAGAGAGGAAGGGCTGGAAAGGAAGGGGAAAGGGGGGAGGGAGCAAGGGGGTTCAGGAAGGGAGGGGACCGGGGTACCTATTAAGTTTGTATGAGCAGAAATTAAAATAAAAACAAGAAATTTTTAGGATTTTGAAAAAAACTAAAAAAAAAAATCTTACTGGCAACACAGCCAGTAAGAAAATTCACAAAACCAATAGGGGAAAATGAGAAGATATACCAATAATCCAACCAACCATAATGACAATTATCAAGAAGTTAGAAAATCCCTGTAGAATATAAGTTTAAAAGTAAATAGCCTCAAATAATCAAGAATAGATACAAATGAACTGGATTAAAATAACGACATCCAACTAGATGACTAAAAACATAATAAAAGGATTGGAAATCAACCAAAAAAGAAATTGGAATCAAAGAACAAAAAAAGCTTTTCTTCTATGTGATAAAGTTTGCTTCAATATAAATATTGCTAGTGGGAGAGATAAATGGAATTATTGCCTATTAATAAAGGACTTAATTCATCAAGAAGATAGAATGATAGTAATTACTATTGCAAAATATATTAAACTTGTAGATCAGAGGAATCCTCAACACTCATCAAGAAATAACCTTTTGCAATGGAAGATGAGCAACTCTGAATATTACAAATATAAGGTGAAAGAAACTGAATAACTTGGCCCTCAACAGGACATCTTAGCCACCCAACATCCCATGGTTCTGGGAATCTTGTGAGAAGGCACTATAAAATTTTAAGAACCTATGGGAAGGAGAGGTGCTGCCAGACACAATCAATATCAAGGCTACCATACCTCAAACACAGTTTGAGGACTTAAAAAATAGCTGGCTTATTTAACATTTCACTAATATTAGGAAGGATCCAGGAAATGTGACCCAACTTTGAGAGGTGATTTGTGACTGCTGCAAGACAATGGAGTGTGATCTTCTTTATTCTGTTTGACCCACTGGTTAATGCCCCAGAGAGCATTCAGGCACTTGCCACTGCAGGAATCCAGGATAGGGCCCAATGGACTATACATTCAAAGGAACATGGGAGTGAGAGTGAGACTCCGTGGGAAGGAAAAGCTGAAGGATGGGATGGAAGGGGGGTGGGGTAGTAAGTCAAATTCATTGTATATGCATATGAAAGCTTCAAGGAACAAAGAACAAAGAAAAAAATACAGACAACATACATAAAAATATAAACAATTAACAAACTCGAGAGAAAGATTAATGAAAATTGTTACAGAGGTCCTTAAATTACCTAATAAAAATAATAGATACAAACAGTATTAGGATATTCGACTTCATATATAAAATAAATATTTCAAAGGAATAAAAGGTACAGAGGTCCTAAACATCAAGACACTGATAAAATAGAACTTTCAAAATAAAAGCAGTTAAAAAATTTCAGAACTATGGGGCTGGAGAGGTGGCTCAGAGGTTAAGCCTCTGCCTTGCAGGCAGAAGGTCCTGAGTTCGGATCCTAGAACCCACGTATAGACGCTGGGCAGAAGCAAGAGCGGTCTGAATTTCTGGTCCTGGTAGGGCAGAGCTGTGAATCCTGGGGCCGAGTGAACAAGGAGGAGGTAGAGGCGGTCCATAGTGGTTCCCGAATTCGCCTGTGGTTCTACACACACACACACCATACATGCACACACACAGGCACACATGCACAATTGAATAAATTTAAAAAAATTAAAAATTAAAAAAAAAGAAATTTCAGAACCATAAACAAACTGTTAATTGAAACTGCAGGATATTCCATCCAAGATAAATGAATAAATATTCTCCTTAGTAGTAAATGAAACATTCACCAATGTTGATCTCATTATAATCATAAAGTAAGTTTTAGCGAATATAAAATACTCAAGAAAATTTATTGTATCTTATCAGGTTTTGATATAATAAAACTGTAAATCAGTAGCATCTTTAACATTTGTATACATGTAAATGATGAGATATGAAAGCAGACAGACTATGAAACTAAATTACAAGAAAGGAAGAAGTTTTAAGAGAAGAGGCAAAGGGCACATATGTCATAGAATCAGAAACCAAGTTATTAGGGGCATAGAGGCACAAGGAGGGAAAGCAAAATCAGGAAGATGGGACAAGAAAAATGACAGCAAATGAAAGTATTCTTTAAAAAATATCATCATGATTTCTAATATTCACTGTGTTAATACAAACAAATATAAAAAGTCACAATCAAGAGCAGAAATTACCTGAATCTATAAAAAAAATCAATTTTTAAATTTATACTGGAAATGCATTTTACTCAGGAAATAGATTTAATGTAAACATAGATTAATTCAAGGAATCAAGGAAAATACATGCTACAGGAAATCATAATCATAAAGATTACAATGGCTATCTTAGTACTGGATAGTTTTTGCTTCAGACTCAGATATGTAAGCAGTGATGAGAAAAAAATTTGATAAAAAAATCAAAGATTAAATTTTCAAGAATTTAAACCATCCATACACTTATACACAGAATTTCAAATATTTAAGAAAGAACCTGAGATTTGAATAGTTAAAATAGGCTTATATAATTGGAGATTTTTCTCAGCAGTTTTTTGCAAATTGATAGAAATGCAGTAAAGATCAATAAAGTCCATGAAATTTGAATTATTTATAGAATCTGAGTTACTTTTTATTTAATAACATTGATATCACCAACAACAATTTCTCTGCAAATCTTCTCTTCTAGAAGGTATGGCTCCTAAAGACAGAGTGGGCATTTGGTTACAAACATAGCTCCATAGTTCTGTAAAACGTAAAGTGTGTCTGACTTAATATGTTCTCTTACGGTAATGAAAATAAAATCCAATGAGAACAAGTCTATCCACCACTGATTGGAAATAATAAATATACTTTTTTAATTGATGGGTTGAAAACACTGAGGAAATGAAACCTGTAATGATGGCTGATGAAAATGCAGTGTACTGAACTTGCAAGATGCAGAGGAGATCCTAAGCACATACACTATAAAGACAGAACCTTAAAAATAGGAGATCTGCAACATTTTAGAAAATTATAACAGAAACATCAGAGTAAATGAAAAATAAAAATCAGGGCAAGAAGAAACTGATAACATAGGAACAAAAAGCAATCAGTCAAAACTCAGAAGAACAAGAAATAAAGCAATGAAGCCAACGTTCATTCTCTGACCCGATCAATAGCATTGATAAACCTACCATCAGCATGATTAAGTAAAAATATAGCGAGGTACATGTACTCTTATACTTGTTACAGACATAAAATGACACAAAAGACTATGATGAATAGATTTTGCAAATGCAGGAAAATCTTAGAAGTCCTGAATCAATTAAAGTCACTAAAACCATAATTAAAATATCCTGAAATGGAAGGCTATGTCTAAGAGTACTTTAATAATGAGTTACATCAGCCATTTAAGGAAGCAACAGTTCCACAAACTCTTATCATGACTTGTCTTTCACTGTTTCCAAACTCAAAGATACCACAAGAAAGCAGCACTGCAAACATATATCCTTCCTTAATCCACACATAAGATTCAGCAACAAAATGTTAAAAATAATATACAAAAATGTATGAATGGTCGCAGGCATGATGCATCCTTATAATTGCAGTGTTAGAGAGGCAAAGACAGGAAGATTAAGATACAAAATCATCTTTGGCTATAGGTAGAAGTCAAGTTATCCTGGGCTTCATCAGACCTGTCTCAGAAGAATAAAACAAAATTACATAAAGGTAGAGATATATAGACATTATACCAATAATGGTAAAGCATATTTTGTAATTGAGTGAAACAGTAGCATTGCATGATGATTTCAACTGACATAGAAATGCATTTCTAATATTCAATAGTCAATCACTTAAAAAAATGAAGTTTTTTTTCCAGCCTTGCTCTGTAGCTCAGGCTGTGTGGAACTCACTATGTCACCCAGACTGGCCTCGAATATGGTGGTTCTCCTAAGTTTGACTCCTAAGCACTGAGTATAAAGGAAAAAATTACTCTACTTAGCAAAAACATGAATACTTTTACCAATAAATAGAAGCTGCTTCTGGTCATCTTTGGAAAACTGAAGTTAATTTTGTATTAAACAATGAATGGCTTAATGAAGATCCAAATAAGGGACTAAGTAGTATTAATCAGCATGGTACTTACTATTCATTGGTTCTTTTCAGCTAACTTTGACGAATTTACAAAGAATAAACTAATATAAAGAAATTATTCAAAGAACACACCACATACACCCCACACACATACACACATGAATACAAAAACAAAAACTCATACATACAAAGTAATATGCAAATATGCTACCAGATCTAAGGGAATGTACCAATTTACCAATGGTGCTAATGCAAGATCCATGAAGCTACATCAGTCATGTTCTGTAAACTGACTATAAGTAGTAACAAAAATATAAAACACCTATCCCAATTACAGTGACATAAATAACTGAAGGATAAATTTATAAATCATATATATGACCTATATACTTACAACTATAGAACATTATAAAGGTAACTTATGGGCAAGAATTTCTTTAACATTGGATTTTTGGGGGCCCCTTTGTCAAAGACCAAATGGCTGTAATTGTGTGAGCTTATATCTGGGTCTTCAACCCTTATCCATTGATCTGTGTGTCTATTTTAGAGCCAGTACCAGGCTGTCTTTATAACTATGGATTTGTAGCATAGATTAAGGTTTGGTATGGTGATACCTCCAGCAGTGTTTTTGTTACTCAGGATTGTTTTTGCTATCCTGGGTTTTTTGGGCCTCCATATGAATTTTGAGATTGTTTGGTCAAATTCTTTAAATAATTGCTTTGGGATTTTAATTGGTATAGCATTAAATTTGTGTATTGCCTTTGGTAGGATGGTCATTTTTATGATATTGATTCTGCCAATCCAGGAACATGGAAGGTCTTTCCAGCTTCTGGTGTCTTCTGCAATTTTTTCCTTTAGGGTTTTAAAGTTTTCATTGTAAAAGTCTCTTACTTCCTTGGTTAGATTTATACCAAGATATTTCTGTTTTTTTTAGGGGCTATAGTAAATGGGATTGTTTCTCTCAGGGCTTTTTCACTTCTTTCATTCTGGGCATATAAGAAGGCCACTGATTTTTGTACATCTATTTTGTATCCTTCCACCCTGCTGAACTTCTGTTAGTTAAAGGAGTTTCCTGGTGGAGTTTTTAGGATCACTCAGGTATATGATCATGTCATCTGCATATAGTGATAACTTGACTTCTTCCTTGCTGATTTGAATCCCTTTTATCTCCCTTTCTTGTCTTATGGCTTCAGCTAAGACTTCAAGTACAATACTGAACAGAAGTGGTGAGAGTGGACAGCCTTGTCTAGTTCCTGATCAAAGTGGGAATGCTTCAAGTTTTTCCCCATTAAGTACAATCCTTGATGTTGGCTTCTGTTGCTGAATCACCCACTGGGCCCGCTGGGGGAAGAGGGGAAACAGCGGGGAGAATGGGTGAGCCAACGACGGGTTCACTACCCAGACCCTGGGAGTCAGGTGAGAAGAAGCACGCAGAGACGAGTTGTCAGCAGACTCAACTTTACTCAGGAAGTGTTTGGGCTTACATAGGGCCAGGGTCCAATAAGTTGTGGCCACCTCTCTGCTCAGGGGAGGGAGAGAGCAGCCACCAATCATTTAGCTGTTTACTAGATGTCCAGGTTAGATGGCTGTTTCCCATTGGTTGTTCATTCCTCCGCCCATTAGTTGCCCATTCCTCTGCCTGTATGGTTCCTTATTCAGGCTTGTCTGTAGCCAGACCTTCTGCATTCGGGAGCCCGGACTAGGGCCTCCCTGAATTGATAGTGTCACATTTTCACCCTTTTATTTATAAAATTTTTTCAGTGGGGACCATGATAGCTGGGGCGACCCCAAGCCTCTTCAGCTGCATGGAATATAGGTGACTGTGCCTGTTTTAGGTTGGTCACCACCCTCGTGTGGAGCCTTACCCGTCATTGACTACCAATCATGAAACCATCCCACAGAAGGAATCATGGTCCCAAAGGGAAACTCAAGCAGTGGCAGAGATAAAGAGGTTTTGTCAGGACAGAAGCAGGCAGAGGGGCTGTAGGCGGGGTAGGCAGAAAGGCTGTAGGCAGGACAGGTGGAGAAACGATCCAGAAGAGCTGGAGAGACATAAATCAGAACCTAACGATTGTAAGTTAGTAAGTCATAGCTTCAATAGAGGATAGACAGGCTTACAATGGGACTTTGGTGATCTTAGGAATATCTGAGGCCTGAATGGATGATTTGAGGACCTGGAAAGCAAGCTTTGTTATTTTGGGAATATATGAAAAAACCTGTAAGAAAACTTATATGAAAGAAAACTTACAAAAACATAAGTAGTTAAGGCTTCAGATGTTATCAAAATAATTTGTTCTTATATTTAAGTCTGCATACATGTATTTAAAAACTGGCATGCCAAAATTTCCATATTAGTGTGCAAATAAAAAATAAAAAATTGAAATAGCCACAGACACAAGACAGACAACATGTAAACACAGAACATATAAACATATAAGCACATGAACAGCATTTTACCGGCAACTGTACAATTTACCAGCAACTATCTTAAAATTACCCTTGAAGGCTTTATCAAAGGCAGATTAACATTTGGGAAAACTTTACTTAAAACAAGACCTCATATTACTTAAATCTGGCAGCTTAGCTTAATTATGAAAAACATCTAGCAAGGAAAAGCATCCTCATCCATAGTCCATTCCCACATTTTCTCTGAGGGGATCCAAGGTGTTAAAACCATAGCCTCATTCCAAAATTATAAGTCTAGTAGAGCCTTAAAGGCAGTCAGCTAGGGTGCCTTCTGATGGGGTGGTAAATTACCCATTATGGAGAGGAAAGGTTCCCTAATGGAGCAGAGATGACTAGGAGGCAAGGAGACAAGGCAAAAGTATAGAAAATAAAAAGCAATGACTAGAACCAAGATCAAAGTGAAAACAATTCCTTAGAAGGTAACCAACACCCAAGGAAAGACCCAGCCCAGGACACATGCAGAGGTGCTTTAGATCCAAGTGTCCTGTGTTCAATGAGGGACCCCAGGGGTTCATTACTTTCTTGGATGTCCCCCGTCAGGCTGATTCAATATAATCCAACCTGGGCTCCAAGTTCTGAGGGGACCAATTTCTTATGTGAACTCTCTGGGAAAAGTCTTAATTTAGAGGGGCTCTTTGATTGTGGGGAAATCAAACAAGCAATTGGGGCTCCTTGATTATCAGCAAATCTAGTGAGTGATTGGGTTCCTAACCTTAAGAGGGGCTCCTTGATCATCACCAAATCAAGCAAGTGATTGTCCATGTTCCCAAGGACAAACAGGGAAAGGGGAAGAGGAGGGGGCCACCTGCTCACCTTTAGGCACCTGAAAATACAGGAACACAAAACTAAAGTAGCTGCTCACTGAACCTTACAAGAATGGGTGTCTCGTCTACACTGAAGGCAGCACTGCCCCACGTTGGTGTGCCGTATGTTGCCAAATCCCCCGCCAGGCCAGCTAGGGGAAGAGGGGAAACAGCAGACTTAGTGGGTGCAAGGCAAATGAGCGAGCCGGCGACAGGGTCACCACCCAGACCCTGAGAGTCAGGGGAGAAGCAGCACGCAGAGAGGAGTTGGCCGCAGATTCAACTTTACTCAGGAAGTGTTTGGGCTTACATAGGGTCGGGATCCAGTCAGGTGTGGCCACCCCTCTGCTCAGGGGAGGGGGAGAGCAGCCACCAATCATTTAGCTGTTTACTAGGTGTCCAGGTTAGATGGGTTCTTCCCATTGGTTGTTCATCGCTCCTTCCCATTGGTTGTTCATTCTTCCGCCCATTAGTTGTCCATTCCTCTGCCTGTATGGTTCCTTATTCAGGCTTGTCTGTAGCCAGACTTCCTCCATTCAGGAGTCAGGGCTATGGCCTCCCTGAATCGATAGTGCCACAGGCTTCCAATGGAAAAAGAAGAGCATCTGCAACAAATGGTGCTGGCAAAACTCGATGTCCACATGCAAAAGATTAAAACTTGGACCTGTATTTGTAACCATGTACAAGACTTAATTCCAAATGGATCAAGGACTTCAATATTAGGCCAGAGACTATAAAAACCTTAGTTGAAAGGGTAGGGAATCCCTGGAGCTGATTGGGCTAGGCCAACAGTTCCCAAATGGGAATCCAATAGCACAGTCACTACAACCAACACTGAACAGATGGGATCTTATGAAACTAAAGAGCTTCTGTTCAGATAAAGAGATTGTAACTGGAACACAAAAGCAATACACAGAATGGGAGAAAATCATCACTAACCACATATCTGATAGCTCTATTATCCAGAGTGCATAAAGAACTTAAAAAACTAAACACCGAGGAAACAAATGGCCCAATTAAAAAATGGGTCTTGGAACTTAAAAGAAACTTACCAGGGACAAAATTAAAATGTCTAACAAAAATCTTTTAAAAAGCTCTACATCTTTAGCCATCATGGAAATGAAAATCAAAACCTCCCTGAGATATCATCTCACCCCTGTCAGGATGGCAAAAACCACAATACAAACAACACCAAATGCTGGAGAAGATGTGGTGAGAAGGGAACTCTCATACATTGCTGGTGGGAATGCAGGCTTATATAACCACTCTAGCGAGCCATCTAGTGATTCTTAAGAAAGTTAAAGATTGAAATGCCATATGACCTTGTTATTCCATTTTTGGGAATAATCCCCCATACAGCACAAATTCACCTCAATAACACAAGCATGACCATGTTCACAGCAGAATTGTTTCCAATAACAAAGTCATTGAATCAACCCAAATACCCAACAGTTGACAAGTGGATAAGGAAAATGTGGTACATTTATACAATTGGATACTACTCAGCCATCAAAAATGATGAATTAATGAAATTTACTGGGAAATGGATGAAATTAGAAAAAAAATTATATTGAGTGAAGTATCCGAGACACAGAAAATTAAGTGCCATATGTACTCCCTAATAGGTGGATCCTAGTACCAAACCAACTTAGAGACACACTCAAAGATAAGTCTCTGTAACACCTACAATAATTGAAAAGGATATAAACAGGAGGGAAGGGGAAGGAGGGCCATGCCAGCAACAAGGAGAGAGGGGATCATGCTACAGCAGAGAAAATAAGCCACCATCAAGGACTACCAGTAAGTAATGAGACATCTGGTTAAGCTCACAGACTTTCCTTCCTGGTCACTTGCAACTGATGGGGTATGATCTCACCAGAAAGTGAGGGCATATAGTCTGGCAGAGAGAAGGTAACCATTTTGCAAATGGGAGACTGATCCCCCTCACCACTGTCTCCTACTTTTATTCCATATACCTTTGAATCTACTCTTATAATAAAACTCTATTTTAACAGCCTTTTATCTCTGGCCAGGGGGTGACAACCAATACCCATCGGGATGGAGCTAAAGGTGGTGCAGGATCCGCAAAACTGAAAAAAAAAATCAACAAACCATAATTTGGAAAATCAGAAACTCTACACCAACCACCCGGAACCAGGCCAGCCTAAACTCTTCCCATCCTAAAGCTCAGGGAAATTTGTGAAGAGGGGGTGATAAGATTGTAAGAGCCTAAAGATGGGGGGGCAACGATATGCAAGATACTCCACACATGTTAGAGTCAAAGTAATCATACTAGGACATTGCATGACTTGTGCAATGAGCAACATATCATTGACCCCTCAAAGTCTAGTATGGATCACTGGCACTAGGATCCTTAGAGTCAAGGGATTAACAGCCACAATAGTGTTCCTATACTAAAGGGGAACACAAAAAAGAGCTCTAGGTAATGCTACTGAGTGCTTATTCTTCATTCAGAGAGGAGGACCTAGAGAGACGTTTGACATGCACAGTAAAGGATGCTCCAGGAGTGGAGGGGGGACAATGGGAGAAAGGGAGGAAGGGGGGAAAGGAAGGGGTAAAGGGGGGAGTGAGCAAGGGGATTCAGGGAGAGGTGGAAGGAGGGAGGGGAAAGCGGTACCTATCAAGTTTGTATGAGTGGAAAAAATAAATTAATTAATTAATAAAAAAGAATTTCTTTAACACTGCAGAGAAAAGCTCTGCTGAAAAGCACAAAAATGATTAAATAAATTTTTTAAAAAAACACTTCTTGAGCAGAGCTAGAAAATAAAGAATATACATGCCATTGATTATGTTTTTGTGAAGCTGACAATAGACTCTTTAATGTATAGAAAACTATAAAAAATGACATTCAAAGTAAGCAAATAATAAAAACAGTTCTATGATGAAGACCATGTGAGTGAGAAAAAAGCATATAGAAAGTTGTGTAATTCTTTAGTCACAAAGAAAGTGCACAATTTCATAGACTCCCTTGGCTAAGTCAAAAGGACTGAGCACCAAGTGTTGGCACAAATGTAGAGCAACCAGAAGTTTTATAACTTGCTGGAGAGGTTGCAAAATAGCAATTTCAGTGTGAAAAGCAACATTCCTGTGCTTTATGAAGGCAAAATGAAAATTTATCATGTAAACCAAAAATTCTACATCTTGGCATTTATCCAAGAAAAATGGAATCACCTGCCCCAATGTGAATCTACAGTCAATGTGACTTGCAGAATCATATTGAAAGTATCAAACGAAGTCTTTTCTTCTGGAAACGAAGAAGATATTTGCCATAAATGTTTTGTAATATACGTATTAAAATAATTTATAAAATAATAATCAGAAGACAAACATTCAAAAGAGTGTCCACAACCTCTCTTTAATGTCATAGAAGTTAATGTTCTTTTGAAATGAATTTCATGAAAAACAGTGCAACCTGATCCATCATGAAGTGGCCTGCAGAGTGAAACCACAGTAAATGAGTTCTCCTACAGGATAAAAAATGGTTGAACACAAACAAGCAGACAAAAGATAGAGAAATAATGATTCCAAGCTTTGCTAAGTAAGTGAGGAACTGGAATTGTCTCATTGCTTGAGAGCAGATAAGGTTTCCCTTTCAAAAAGCACACCCTGATTTGCGATCACTTCACTCCCAAGAAAGAAGACAACACATTTGCACATTTGTTTGAAATGTTCACCAAAACACAAAAGACATGTCATATATATATGGAACCTTTTCTTGATAAAATTTCAAAATGGAAACAACACAAATGTTTAATAATTGGAGACTGATAAACTATTTGACCAATGCTCACATAATAAGATACTGTCAACAAACAATGTTACACAACGGGATTTGAAATGTATTGACTAAAAAAAGCTAAAATAAAGAAGTATATGTATATTCTGTTTTTACAAATATCAGTAATAGTCAGAAATAATTGTTAATGAGGGATGAGAATAGTACATGTCCATCAAAGCTAGAAAAAAATCATACAAAAGTAAAATGGGGGGCTGGAGAGGTGGCTCTGGGGTTAAGCCTCTGCCTTGCAGGCGGAAGGTCCTGAGTTCGGATCCTAGACCCCACGTATAGACGCGAGGTGGAAGCTGGGGCGGCCTGCGTTTCTGGTCCTGGTAGGGCGGAGTCTGTGAATCCTGGGGCAGAGTAAACAAGGACGAGGTGGCAGTCCATGGTGGTTCCCGAATTCGCCCATGGTTCTACACACACATACACACACACACACACACACACACACACACACATACACACACGCACAATTGAATGAATAATAAAAAATAAAAAAAGTAAAATGGAAGTAATCTCAATGTTCTAACTAGAAACTTAAGTAATGGTATATGCCATTTACTACTCATTAAAAATGCTGTAATTAAGAGTAGATCATTTACTCTACCTACACTTTGCTTCATAGTAGATTTTTAAAAATTTTTAATACATTTTTTATTATTATTTCAGCTCATACAAACTTATTAGGTACACCAGTTCCCTCCCTCACCCTTCCTCTCCCCGAACCCCCTGCTCCCCCTCTCCTCACTCCTCCCTCCCCATCGCCCAGTGCCTCCCGCCTCAATTCCCAGAGTCTTTTCTTGTGCATGCCTGACTCTCCGCAGGGCCCTCCTCTCCGATGACGTACAAGGAAGGACCCAGTGGCATTTCCCTGAACCCTTTCCCGTGTTCCCCTTAAGCATAGGAACACTGCTGTGGCTGCCAATCCCTTGCCTCCAAGGATCTTGGTGACTTTAGCAGATGCTAGAGTTTGTGAGGTCAATAGTGTGTTGGACATTGTACAGGGCATGCAAAGTCCAATTATGATTGCTTCGGGCCTAACTTGTGTGGAGTATCTTGCAAATCATTGCTCCTCCCATCCTTTTCTCTTACACTCTTGCCGCCCCCTCTTCCGCAAATGTCCCTGAATTTCAGGATGGGGAGTGATTAGTCTGGCCTAGTTCTTGGTAGTTGATATAGAGTCTCTGAAGTTCTGGATTGTGGTTTGTTGATTTTCTTTTGCAGTTTTGCTGCTCCTGCAATGCCCTTCACTCCATCCTGCTGGGCACTGTATGTCACCCCCTGGCCAGAGACAAAAAGCTGTTAAACTGGAGTCTTATTTTAAGAGCACATTCAAGGGTAGATGTAATAAAAGTAGGAAACCTCAGTGAGGCAGGGGTCAATAACCCATTTGCAAAATGGTTGCTTTTTATCTGCCAGACTATATGCCCTCCCCTTCAGTTGAGATCATACCCATTTAGTTGTAAATGATCAGGAACGAACAGCAGTGAACTTAACCAGGTGTCACATTACTTACTTGCAGTCCTTGATGGAGGCCTATTTTCTCTACTGTAACATGGTCACTTCTCTCCTTGCTTCTGGTGTGGCCCTCCAACCCCATCCCTCCTGTTCATAATCCTTGCAATTACTGTAGGCAATACATAAATTTACTTATTAGTGTCTCAAGGTGGGCTGGGTGGGTTTGATACTAGGAGCCACCTATTAAGGAGTACATATGGCACATAATTTTCTGGGTTTGGGATACTTCACTTAATATAATTGTTTCTAATGACATCCATTTCCCGGCAAATTCCGGTAATTCATCTTTTTAGATAGCTGAGTAGTACTCCATTGTATAGATGTACCACAGTTTCCTTATCCACTCGCCAACTGTTGGACATTTGGGTTGATTCCATGACTTTGCTATAATAAACAGTGCTGCTATGAATATGGTCGCGTTTGTGCTATGGAGGTGAACCTCTGCTGTATGTGGGGTTATTCCCAAAAGTGGAATAGCAGGGTCATATAGCATTTCAATCTTTAATTTCTTTAAGAATCTCCAGACGACTCGCCAGAGTGGCTGTATGAGCCTGCATTCCCATCAGCAATATAGGAGAGTTCCCCTCTCTCCACATCCTCTCCAACATTTGTTGTTGTTTGTATTGTGGATTTTTGCCATCCTGACCGGGGTGAGATGATATCTCAGGGAAGTTTTGATTTGCATTTCCCTGATGGCTAAGGAAGTGGAGCACTTTTTAAGATATTTGTTAGACATTTTAATTTCATCCCTGGTAAAGTTTCTTTTAAGTTCCAGGGCCCATTTTTTAATTGGGCCATTGGTTTCCTTGGTGTTTAGTTTTTTAAGTTCTTTGTGCACTCTGGACAGCAGAACTCTATCAGATGTGTGGTTAGTGAAGATTTTCTCCCATTCTGTGGGTTGCCTTTGAGCTCGTGTTACAATCTCTTTATCTGAACAGAAGCTCTTTAATTTCACAAGGTTCCAACTGTTGAGAGTTGGTAGCAGTGACTGTGCCATTGGATGTCTGTTTAGGAAATGTTGGCCAAGCCCAATCAGCTCAAGGGAGTTCCCTATCCTTTCAACTATGGTTTTTATAGTCTCTGGCCTGATATCAAGGTCCTTGATCCATTTGGAATTAAGTCTTGTACATGATGACAAATACGGGTTCAGCTTTAATCTTCTGCATGTGGAGATCCAGTTTTGCCAGCACCATTTGTTGAAGATGCTGTTCTTTTTCCATTGGATTCTTTGGGCCCCTTTGTCAAAGACCAAATGGCTGTAATTTTGTGGACTTATCTCTGGGTCTTCAATCCTTATCCATTGATCTGTGTGTCTATTTTGGAGCCAGTACCAGGCTGTCTTTATAACTATGGATTTGTAGTATAGACTTAGGTTTGGTATGGTAATACCTCCAGCAGTGTTTTTGTTACTCAGGATTGTCTTTGCTCTCCTGGGTCTTTTGTGCCTCCATATGAACTTTGAGATTGTTTGGTCAACTTCTTTGAAGAATTGCTTTGGGATTTTAATTGGTATAGCATTAAATTTGTGTATTGCCTTTGGTAGGATGGTCATTTTTACGATGTTGATTCTGCCAATCCAGGAACATGGGAGGTATTTCCACCTTCTTGTGTCTTCTGCTATTTCTTTCTTTAGGGTTTTAAAGTTTTCATTGTAAAGGTCTTTCACCTCCTTGGTTAGGTTTATACCAAGGTATTTCATTTTTTAGGGGCTATAGTAAATGGGATTGACTCTCTCAGGACTTTTTAACTTCTTTCATTCTGAGCATATAGGAAGGCCTCTGATTTTTGCACATTTATTTTGTATCCTGCCACCCTGCTGAACTTCTCAATTAGTTCCAGGAGCTTCCTGGTGGAGTTTTTGGGATCACTCAGGTATAAGGTCATGTCATCTGCAAATAGGGATAGCTTGACTTCTTCCTTGCCGATTTGAATTCCTCTTATTTCCCTTTCTTGTCTTATGGCTTTAGCTAAGACTTCAAGTACAATATTGAATAGAAGTGGTGAGAGTGGACAGCCTTTTCCAGTTCCTGATCAAAGTGGGCATGCTTCCAATTGTTCCCCATTGAGCATAATCCTTGCTGTGTGCTTGTTGTATACAGCTTTTATTATATTGATAAAGGTTCCTTCCATTCCTATTGTCTGTAGCGTTTTGATCATAAAAGGCTGTTGATCTTGTCAAAAGCTTTTTCTGCATCTATTGAGAGTATCATGTGGTCTTGTACTTTGGACTGGTTTACATGAGGAATTACATTTATTGATTTGCGTATGTTGAACCAACCTTGTATGCCGGGGATGAAGCCTACTTGGTCCCCGTGAATAATATTTTTAATGTGTTTTTGAATCTGATTTGCTAAGACTTTGTTGAGAATCTTTGCGTCTGTGTTCATCAGAGAAGTCGGCCTATAATTTTTTTTTAAGTGAATCTTTATTAGGTTTTGGGATTAAAACCATATTAGCTTCATAGAAGGAATTTGGTAGTGTTCCTTCCTTTGCTATTTGATGGAACAGTTTAAGGAGAATTGGTGTTATTAACTCCTTAAATGTCTGGTAGAACTCTGTGCTGAATCCATCTGGTCCAGGACATTTTTTGGTGGGAAGATTTGAGATTACTTCTTCAATTTCCTTATATGTTATAGGACTATTAAATAATTCCCAACTTCCTGATTCAATTTAGGTAAGTTGTGTTTACTTAGAAATTCATCCATCTCTTTTGTGTTGTCAAACTTCACAGAGTATAAGTTTTTCAAATATGATGTTATAATTTTCTGGATTTCTTGGGTATCAGTAGTAATAACTCCATGTTCATTTCTAATTTTGTTAATTTGGGTTTCTCTCTCTTGCTTTTGGTTAATTTAGCTAGGGGTGTATCAATCTTATTGATTTTTTCAAAGAACCAGCTTTTTGACTGGTTGATTTTTTCTATCGTTTTCTTAATCTCAATTTCAGATATTTCTCCCCTTATTTTGTTAATCTCCTCTCTTCTACTACTTTTGGGATCAGATTGCTGTAGTGTCTCTAAAGCTTTAAGCTGGATTGTTAAGTTGTTTATTTCTGATGTTTCCATTTTTTTGAGGTAGGCATTAAGAGCTATGAACTTATCTCTTAGAACAGCTTTCATTGTGTCCCAGAGATTTTGCTAAGTTGTATTTTCATTATCATTCGCTTTCAGGAAATCTTGAATTTCCTTTTTAATTTCTTCCTGAATCCAGTTCTCATTCAGCATCATATTGTTAAGTTTCCAGGAGTTAGTGTATTTTCTCTTGTTTGTTGTTTTGTGGATGTCTACCTATAGGCCATGGTGGTCTGAGAGGGCACAGGTTAGAATTTCAACTTTTTTGTATATATGTAGATTCGCTTTGTGGTCCAGTATTTGATCTATTTTGGAGAAAGTTCTGTGTGCTGCTGAGAAAAATGTGTATTCTTTGGTGTATGGGTGAAAAGTTCGATAGAGGTCTGTAAGGTCCATTTCTTTAAGGGTTTGATTAAGATCTAAAGTGTCTCTGTTAAGCTTTTGACCTGTTGATCTATCTCATGTTGAGGGGGCGGTGTTGAAGTCCCCAAGAATTATCTTTTGGGGGTTGATTTCTTGCTTTAGATGCTGTAGGGTTTTCTTAATGAATGTGGAGGGGCCCGTATTGGGTGCATATACGTTCAGTATTGTGAAGTCTTCCTGGTGAATTGTACCTGTGACTAAAATGTAGTATCCATCCGTGTCTCTTATAATTTTCTTTGGTTAGAAATCCACTTTGTCTGATAGCATAATGGCTACCCCTGCCTGTTTTCTGCTTCCATTTGCTTGTAGAATTGTTGACCAGCCTTTTATTTTTAGAGCGTGCCTATCTTTTGTGGTGAGATGGGTTTCCTGCAGGCAGCAGATTGATGGATTGTGATTTTTAATCCATGTTTGTAATCTGTGTCTCTTGATTGGTGAATTAATTCCATTAACATTTAGTGTTATAATGGAGAAACTATTGTTAATTCCAGACATTTATTATGTTTAGTAGCTTTTGTAAGTATATTGCTTCGTTTTTAATGATGTTATCCTTGCCTTCTGTTCTCCTGGATATGCCTATTTTTTTCTTCACGCTTGAGTATCATTTCTAACATTTTTTGAAGGCCTGGTTTGGTGGCCATGTATCCCTTCAAGTTGTCTTTGTGCTGGAAGATTTTTCTTTCTCCCTCTATCATGACGGATAGTTTTTCAGGGTAAATCAGCCTGGGTTGACATTTTTGCTCATTCAATACTTGAAGTATGTCTCTCCAAGCTCTTCTTGCTTTTACTGTTTCGACTGAGAAGTCATTTGTTATTTTAATAGGTTTACCTTTAAAAGTGACTTGTTTTTTCTCCCTTGAAGCTCTCAGCACTAGTTCTTTATCTTGAATGTGGAGTGTTTTGACTATTATTTGCTGTGGTGAGCTTCTGTTTTGGTCATATCTGTTTGGGGTGCGGAATGCCTGTTGTATATGGATGGGCCTCTCTTTTTTTATATGAGGAAAGTTTTTCTTGATGATCATTTGAAAAATTTCCTCAGAGGTGGTATTTTGAGATTCTTGCTCTGGTATTCCATGAATACGCATGTTAGGCTTCTTCAGGGTGTCCCATATCTCCTGAATATTTCTCTCAAGTATTTTTTTGGCTTTAACAACCTCTTCCATTGAGCTGGTTAATACTCCCACTTTATCTTCAAAGTCTGAATTTCTGTTTTCTGCTTCATTAGTTCTGCTGATAAGACTCTCTGTGGAGTTCTGGGTTGAAGATAACTTGTCTTTTAGCTCAGTTTTAAACTCTGCTTGAGTCTGCTTTAACTGCTCTATGCCAGTTTTTGTTTCTTGCACTGTTTTTCTCAACTCCTCCAAGTGTCTGTTGTGTTCCTTTTCAAAGCCATTGATTCGATTATTTAATTCTCCTGGATTTCCTCTTTCATAGTATTGAACATGGTAATGATCATTTTTTGAAGGTCGTTATCCTGGGTCAGGCTTTCTTGGCCATTTTCCATGGGTTTGTTCTGGTTGGAGTCTAACATTATGGGACTAATTCCTTCAGTGGGAGATTTGTTTACTTGAGTGTTGTTTCTCATGGATTTGCACTTTGACTTTGGCATTGTCGTTTTAACTCTTAAGATCTTTTAATTTCTGTGCGTTTTTCGCTAAACTGAATTATTTGGCCTGGGGTTTTGGGGGTGGGCAGAGATGGAGCTTACCTAGGTCGAGGTGAGTCCAGGCTGGACCCCGATTGTCCCAGGCGGCGGAATGGGGGAAGGAAGGATGGGGCGTCGGCGGGCGCTATTTAACCTGGGAGCCGGGGCATGGGGGGGGTGCCTTCTCCTCCTCCCAGGCCCTGAGCCGCAGCTCCAACTGGATGGTGGGAGGAGCTGAGTCCCTCGGGGCGCCTGGGGTTCTGGGGGTGGGCGGGACAGAGCTTACCTAGGTCGCGCAGTGAGGCCGGGCTGGACTGCGCGTGTCCCAGGCGGTGGAGTGGAGGGAAGGGCTTCATAGCAGAATTTTAAAAATAGGTTGGATATGAAAAAGATAATTTCTAAGTATTCACAGTATACTTTCATTGTGTTTTATTTAAACTTTTTGGTGTAACATAACTTTAACTTCAAATCTATCATGCCTATTTTAAGATAATTTATTATTATTTGCAGATTGCCAAACTAAGAATTCAAGATATTAAAATAAATTCAGGAGTCTAAGATCACACTATTAGTGAATTTAAAATAAGAATTTCACTGTGTATAAAAGGAATTACAGCCTTGGACTGTTAATTTTAAATCATTATAACTAAAATAAAAATGTCTTCTTCAATCAAATTGAGACAATTATAATCAATATATAATAAAATAATCAAAAGGCAGATGTTCAAAGAGAAATGTTTAATTATTGCTGGAGCTTAAAAATCTTTACTCTGATACCAATGAACTCCTGCAAAGCATTTTTGTACCTTTTTAGTTACAGAAGGGTCCTCCTAGAATACTTAGAGAAGTAGCAGTCATTTGGCAACATGTCACGTACATATTAAAAAAAAGAGGTGAAATTCCTTAGCCCACTTGCTCAAGAAATGAAACACTATATCAATCACATAGAACTAGGCCAGCCTAATCTCTCCCCATCCAGGAGCTCAGGGACATTTGCGGAAGAGGGGGTGGTAAGATTGTAAGAGCAAAAGGATGGGAGGAGCAACGATTTGCAAGATTCTCAACAATAGTTGGGGCCAAAGCAATCATTAATGGGACTTTGCATGCCCTGCGCAATGTCCAGCGCACTGTTGCCCTCATAAAGTCTAGCATCTGTTAAGGGCACCGAGACCCCTGGAGGCAAGGGATTGACAGCCATAGTAGTGATCTTATGCTTAAGGGGAACAAGAGAAAGGGCTTATGGAAATGCCACTGGGTCCTTATATGTCATCAGAGAGGAGGACCCAGTAGAGAGTTAGGCGTACACAATAAAGGACTCTCTGGGAATTGGGGGGGAGGCACTGGGAGATGGGGAGGGGGAGGAGGCGGTTCGGGGGGAGAAGGGGGGAGGGAGGGAACTGGTAAAAAATTTTAAAATGTATAATTAAATTTTTAATAAAAAAGTATAAAAAAAGATTTACTTTGAAAAAAAAAAAAGAAATGAAACACTATTTGTGTGACATATAATAGAAATTGCAGAGAAGAAATGTGTACTTTCTACTGACCAATGCAGACTTTTGGACATGTAGATTTCAGTGCATCTTGTTGATTTGCTGAACACACTTCTCAGATGCAATCCTGTTGCCAGCATTCAGAAAGCTGTGTGCATTAGACCAAGAACAGATCACTGAGGAGTGACCATGACCTGTTTTGTATAAGGTGGATTTTTGGAAAGTGCTTTGGAAAATTCCAGACAGACATTGAACTAAGGCAACAGCTGACAATCAAAATCCACTTTTAATCAGATTGAGAATTGTTTAATTGCTGCATAGAATAAGAGAAATGGACAGCTTGAAAAAAACATTTTTGAACAGTTAGTGAGGTACCTATTTATTGTACTTTTTCACTATTCCAAGTTGCTTTAGGGGCAAAATGTTCAATCTTGTATCCTTCAATACAAAAATGTTCTCTGGTAGTTTTAACAGGATTACCTTCAACAGTTGCTTTTAATTTGCTATAGTCAACATCGAGTGGTCAGCCACTAAGGTTCTCATCTCCAATTCTCACAAAACTTCCTGAAAAACCAATGAAATCTATGTTCATTAGAATCTTCCGGACCCAATACATTGCTGAGATTACAAATTTCCTCCACTACTTTATGACCTATATGGAACTAGAATAACAAAATAGCTTGATTTGGCTCTTTGTCTAATATCATTTCCTAACTCCAATAAAATATAAAATGAACAGTAAGTAATTAGTCAGGAGAAAAATTAGCAACACATGTGCATTGCAATGGCAGGTAATATAGTCATATTTACTTAAAGATGTATTCCAGTCGCGAATGGCATATTTACGATTATGAAATTAGCTTATTAAAGGATACAAACCACAAATGAAGTACAGTGTTCTAATTCTAATATGTGAATTCCAAAGTATAACAGTTTTTTGTTTGATAAAATTAGGGCAGGCTAACATAGAAATAAATCTAAATAGGAGAAAATTAAATAAATAGTTTCATCTCCCCATCTATCCTACTTACATAGAAACTGTGTTACAAAATAAATAATTTTTTTCACATTTCTTTAAGGTTTTTCTTTCACTTTTGTGTCTGACTATTATTTGGAATTTGAAAAAATGTCTGCCTTAATAAGGTGTAATTGACAAAATTATGCATACTTATCATATACAATTTGATGTTTTGACATTTGTATACATTATGAACTGATTAAATCAAGCTAGTTAACCTTTCTACCACTTTACATATCTATCAGTTTAAGAGGAGTCTCTATTAAGCATTTATTCTCTAAATAATTTCCAAGACCACAATACATTATAATTAATTCTAATTGGTTGTTGTACAGTGCACTTCTAAAATGAACCCATCCTTTCTAAGTGTGACCTTCTACTGATTGGTCAGATTTATCTTATCTCCTCTACCTTGTGACTTGTACTCACCGCCATCCCATACTCTGCCACTGTAAGTTCTGACCTCCTCAGATTTACAAATAAGTGAGATCATGGAATACTTATTCTATGTGGCCTACTTTTTGGTGGAGCATAATGTTCTCCATGCTCCCTAGATGGTTGGGTTTCTTTTTATGGTTGAGAAGTTCTTTACTTCATATGTGTACACTTACATTCAACACATTTTCTTTATTCATTTATTATTTGGTGATCAAAGTTGACATGCTACTTTGGTTATTGTAATAATGGCATAATGAAAATGGGCTATGATATCTCCTAAATATACTAGTTTATTTTCCTTGAAAATAATAATTTCTTGGAGGCTCAAAACACACTTGGCAATTGCATCTCTTCTGTTTTACTGGTCTCAGAACAAACAGTTCTCTGGACCAGCTCTGATCTGCACTTGCAACTTTCCTTGGCATACAGCCCATGGTTCTGGCATATCCAAAATCTGGGTCTCTGCTTCATCTCTAAGATTCACCTTCATTTGTGGGAGTCTCAAATTTCCCACAAGTTGCCAAAGTCCCAGCTGCTCTTAAACCACAAAAATAACAAGGAATCTATGAATCAAGTCCTTTTTATTTTGGAAGAAGTAATATGCATTCATAAATCCACAATTGGACTAAGAGATAATAAAGAGAAAGAGATTCAAATTCAATAAAGCAAAAAGAAAAAGAGAAGTATTGTGATTACTGCTACAAAAACAAACTGCAAACAGTGTAGCCCAACAAATTGGACAACTGAGATTTGGATCAATTCCTACATATAAATAACCTGCCAAACCAAAGCTGAAAAAGAAAACCATAGAAATCCTTAAAAGACATCTAAAACAGAGATTAAATCTAACAATATAAAGTATGGAAAAAACTAGAAATAGATTAATTTTATCAATCATTTAAAAAGCAATGACTATCAATCTTCCTTAAACTTTTCACCCTTTTTTATAAAGATAAAATTCCTTTTATAAAGATAGACTTTATAAACTCTGCAGATACTACCAGGCAAGGAAATTATACACTAATAGTCTTGATGATCATTGAAACAAATGTTCTAATAAAATAGTATTAAGCAAGAATTCCATGTAACTATGGAAGGATTATTATTAAGAATAAAATGACATAGCCAATATTTGTTGTAAACTTTATTTTTTACAGCTGAGATCAACTAATAGATTAGCTGTCAAACAACCTGAATAAATTATTTATATTATGATATTTGAAACAAAAAATTCAACCTGAATGGAACCTCCAAGTATAAGACCAGATAATAATAATCACAAGCAGAAGAGTTCTGAGATTCCAGGTTCTAGTAAACTCATCTTTCTGCTCTTGCCCTACCCCCCAAGATGATGGATAGGACATGAACCATCTACATTTTCTGGTACATCCCATACTCTCCCCATTACAATAAACTGTATCTCATCTCTGAAACCATAACTAAATAAATTTCACTTTCTTCCTTAAATTGTGCTTGAGTGTTTTTTTTCACAGTATCAGAGGAGAGTAACTACAGCAATACCTAGTGAGATTAACCTCTGCAATGCAGAGGACATGAAATATAGTATATCAGTGAATGTGATATTCTACATTATCAGAAAGAAATATAAAAATCATACAATTATTTCAATGGAAAGAAAAATATTAGAAAACCTGTATTTAAAAAAAAACTACACAAATTTTGTATAGAAATAATTTCTCTGTATTTGACAAAGGCTATGCATGATATCATTAAAATGAGCATATCCCAGATGGTCAAAAATAATTTCAGATCTTCTATAAGATCTGAAAGATGACAAGAATGTCCAAACTTTTCCTTCTGTTCAATATGCTACTGGAAGTAAAGTAAGAGAAAGTAAAAAAGAAAAAGAAAATAAAGGCAACTAAATTTGAAAGGCATAAATAAAGTATCTCTGTTGATGGAATGATCTTATATGTAGAGAAATTAAGGATTTTGAACAAGTACACATGTATTTCCTTTGGAAGGAAAGCCACTCACCAATCTGTCTATGAGGATTAATACTGGGCTATCCTGCATGATCAAGCAGACAAATTAGATTCTATCTTAGTGTCAAGGACAACAAATGACAGTTTGACTGCTAAGCTACAAAAAGGCAGGCGCTTTGCCTTGGGTCTTTCAGGACAGGTCTTCATGTCTGGGTTGTTCTTGAAGCTTTTGGTTGCCGCTTATATCTGTGGTCTTTGTCACACCTGCTTGGAATATAAGTTCACAGAGAGTAACTAATTTGCTACATGAATGTTGTGGTGGCCTTCAATTTGTGTCTACAGAGAGTGGCCTGGTTTCTAGGGTGGATCTGGAGTCTGAGTTGTGGAGTCCGTGACTTGGCAGAACTAGACTCTTAAGTCTTAATATAGATTTACCTTTGGAGTAGACCTGAAGGCTAAGGCTTCAGAGTTTTATTTGGAGTGTTGAGTCTGAGACTACAGTGTGTTACTCTACAAGCTGGTCCGTGGAATCTGATTGGGAGACAAGATGGATGTTTACATTGCAGTTGCCGTCCTTGTCATTAGAGATGGAAGGGATAATCTATAGTTGGAGTCAACTGTGCTGTCTGAGAACAGAGGTAAATTTGCAGCCTCAGTCTTCAACTGATAGCCTATACTATTAGAGTTCCAAAATGGCTTGGAATTCAAAAAGATCTGCAAGTCTGAATCTGCAAGTGTCTGTCAGGAAGATGTTTCCTCTGAAACTAGTCTGGTACATGGTTTCATGGGTCAATATTAATGGGCTCTTGTTGTATTGGGGCTCTCTATCTTTGCCTTATGTAGAATGGTTTTTCTTTTTATTTTGCATAGGGAGGTCTATGATATAAAGTTGCTTTTTTCTACACTCTTTAAATATCTTTCTCCTTCACTGCTTATACCCAGGTGTTTTTTGAGAGATACTACGCTTGCAGGTACAAGTGTACTTTTTCCTGTTAGTGTAATAAAATATCCTGACAAAAACAAAGACAAAAGGGATTTATTAGAGGTTATGGCCCATTATGGTAAGGAATTCATGGTGGTGGGATCTTGAGGCAGCTGCTCACATGGCAGCCTCAATCAAGAAGCAGAGAGTGTCAAATACCGCTACTCAGTTGCTTTCTTGGTTTTTTAATTTTATTCTAGATATAACCAATGAAATGGTACTCATTTCATTTAGGGTATGTCTTCCAATCTCTATTAACAAAATCAAGAAATTCTGACACCAGTATACTCAGAAGTTCATCTAATGTAGACAATGTCTCACAAGCATACCAAGGGCTACCTCATAAGACTAATCTAGGTATAATCAAAAAGACAATCAGTTCAAGTAATCACAATATTGTTAGGGCTCATTGCTGAGGGAAACTAAATATTACAATAGTGGCCAAGAGCTTGGATCACTTGTTTAAAGTCCAGAGCAGTCAGACCAACATGCCTCCAACTTGAATCTCTATAGCTGTCCATCTTTGGCTTCTGAAGCCTACAAAAATACATCCATTAGCCTCGATGTTTTGAAATTCTGAACTTCTGGCTTTGCCAGTCCAGGAATTTGACACTGTAGGACCTGGAATTGCAGTGCTGCAAGAACTTCTCACTTGTCCATGACTTCTCTCCAGATGTAAGAAAATGACTTCACCCATGGCACTGATAAGTGTAATCCAATATTCTAATTCTATCAGAATTTTGTTGCTTCCACTCACTTATGCTATGTGATCATTGATCTTTTTAACTGAAAGTTGATGGGAAGCTTAAGGGAGATCAGGAAATTGGTATAAGGATTCACACACATGCACACACACACATAAACAGACACTCACACATGCTCTAAATCTAGCAACTGGAACTGATACAAATTTTCTTTATCTTAGTTATATCTTGTGAAATATAAAAACTCAAGTTTTTTTTTTTTTTGGATATCATCCTCCTAAAATTAGACCTGTCAGTATAGTCAGAAAGGTTGCATACTCTGACTTAAATGCTATGATCTCTCCTCCACTGATCACTAGAGGTGATTTTAGGGGTAATCCTTACTGGAATTGAATTGGCAAAACCTATTTCAAGCATTTAAATGCTATTTTAGACATGAGAAATATCTTTGCATTTTGTTCATTAAACTCAACAGTTACTTTATTATTTGAGACATTTGAATGAATTTAAGTGGAAAACAGCTATATGGAAACTACACATGCAGATGGTACTAAACTTCAGGATTTTTTTATTTTATTTATGCTTTCTTGAGTTCTATCATGTCTTTGTTGCTGTTCTTCCATACAACTATTTATCAACATGCTCTGCTGAGAAAGTCAGTTGTTTTTAATTTTTCAATTCTTTATTTTAAGTATTTAGAATGCAATTTTATTTTATTTTAGGTATGTGTGGGTATCAGAAGACACTGTGGGCCTGAAGGACCAAAGGTTGACTTTAGGAATCATCCTGGGTTGATTCTACCTCCTTCATGTTTCATTCTGGAATTTCTTATGCTCTGTCTTTCAGAGCCAGAAGTAGAGGCTGTAGCCATTTCCACCTGGAATTTTGGTATGGGACCTGGAATCTGAACTCATGTCCTTCTGCTTCTGAGTCAGAGCCTTATCCCCTGAGCCATCTCTCCGAGGAAGTCCTATACTGCACATCAAACCACAGCAAAGAAAACAAAAGATTGTGTACTCTGGCTAAAAGCTTTTTTGTCAGAAGGAAGACAAGAGCTCCATCAAAAGAAACATTCTTTCCCAAATATATATAAGACAGGGGATTAATATCTTGGTTGTAGAAGCAACTGCAACAATTAAATTCCAGGAAGTCAAATTATCCAATCAATAAATGGTCTAATGAGCTAAAGATACAGTTGTTAAAACAAAGACACAAATGGTCAAAGAACATTTTAAGAAATGTTTCACATCTATGGAATTCAGGATAATATAAGTATAATGACTTTAAACTTCTGTGTTACTCCAAATTAGCTGTCACCAAGAAAACAAGTAACAACCAATTCTGAAGAGGATGAAAAGAAAGAGAGTCTTTTACCACATTGCTCAAAGAACTATAAACTATCAATCCACTGTGAAAAACAATTACAAAAGACTCTAAATAGAACTACCACATGACTCAACTATACTAGACTGGGTATGTAAAGGACTCTACGTTAGCATATCACAGAAAGACATATTAAGTGCTATACTATTTACAACAGTATGAAAGTGGGACCAGCCTAGATTTTTCATAACTGGAAGAATGAATTAAAAAATGTAAATATTCACAAGTAATTTTATGCAGATAGAAGGAAAAATAAAATTATGGTCTTTGCTGGAAATGGACAGAAGTAGAAGTCATTATTTTATCTGAAATGAGCCAGACTCAGAAAGATAAAGACTGCATGCTTACTCTTATATTATGAGTTTAAATTTAAGTGTGTGTGTGTGTGTGTGTGTGTGTGTATTATGTTAAAAGTAGAACAAAAGGGGGGCATGGAAAGAAAAGAAGAGATCTTGAACAAAGGATGACTGAGCCAAAAGAAAGGGTGTTCATTTCATAAAAACAGAAATGAGCATTTTGTGGTAGAGGAAGGGACCATCAGAAGAAGAGGAGACAATCAAGGCCAGAAGGAGGCCAAAAAGGAATAATGCATTTGAAATATACTTAAAATGTCACAGTGAAATCCAGTACTCTATATGCTAACTTTAAAAATTAATCAAAACATCATATTAAAAAACACACACAAAATTATTGACTCAAGAAACTGAGGACAAAACTGACTGACAAATAAAAAAAAATCTCAAAATGTTCCTATCTGTAAAAACATTGGTTTGGTTTATGTTTACATAACAAAGGCTTTTCTAAACCTGCTGTGAATGGCAGGACTAATTTGGACTTGCACACTGGGATCTTATTATACCCATATTTCTCTAATGTTCTCTGGACCCCAAAGTTACAAATTATATTCTACATGTGTGAAAATCAAGAGCACGAGGATTCAGCTTCAGTTCAATAGAACATACAAATCTTTGCAAGTGTCACATGACTTCTTTCAATCAAAGCACATCAAGTAATCAGTACTGATGAAAGGTCTGGGTAGTACTTTGCTTCTACCATGGCAAGAAGGTAAGCAGAAAAGACTTCTTGGATGGAAGAGTTATGAACCAATACTTATCATTGCTCACATGTAAAATATGATTTCTTTATCCAAAGACTTCCAAGTTTTACCTAATAACTATGGTAGCAGAATCAAAGCCACGAACTGAGGATACACATATCTAGATGGATCTGTGGATGAAGGAAAAGAAAATATTCCCAATTAAAATGAGTAATAGAAATAGAATGCACATGCCCGTGGTCTGCAGAAACTTTATATTCCTATACAAATACTGACAAGTCCACCTAGAGGCAAGAAATGTTTGGTCAGGCCCTGGGCTTGCTATAAGGGAATGTCTCCTGGTCCATCAGTTTCTACCCCTCCTTTCTTTTATCTACTCATCCCAAAGATCTCCATCATTGCTTTTCAAAAAGCACATTGACGAGGACATTTTCAGGTTTTTTTTTTTCTAGAGCACACAAAGACTTATCTTTTTGCTAAAGGATTTTGAAGCCTTAAAGGTCTCTTTTATATCCTGAACATTTTTAGTTATTTTTTTATTTCAAAGTAGAAAGCATTGACATTACAGTACTTCCAAAGGTGTATAATTTTTATGTATCCTAGTCATGGTTATATTCTTAAAGCAAGAATGTTAATTTCTTAGAGTTTCTTCTCATCCTAATTACAATCAGAATGTTACCACATCAGATACCTACAGGATCAAACCCAAGACCAGTCTTTGTGGAGCTTACCCTATTTTCCCTGCTGGAAAAAAAACATAAGATGCTCATTTAGTCCTGACTGAGGTTATAAGTGGCATTAGAAGATGTGCTTATTTTGTCATATTGTGGAGCCATATGTTATTGATATGCCAGAGAGCAGTTCTTTCCCCTAAGGCTAAATACTAATGACTATATATTTAACATGGTAAAACACAGTTTAATTTTTACAATTTTGCAAATTCTAGCATTGTAGGGTTTTTATTTTTGCACCGAATTCTATTTTTGCACTGGCATGTTAAATCCTATCTAAATGAACTTTATCATATGCAACTTGCCACCTCTGGATTCTAGCAGTCAACTCGCTTATGGGCAGATATTCCCTGTGTTACCTCTAAAAGGGTGAAAGCTTTACCAAATATTTAGCTACTACAAAGCACAAATTCACATTTTCCAACTTTTTCAACTTTATTCACTAATTTCTCATATCCTACAGTAGATTCCCTGTTGCCTTCCATCCTGTCTCAATATCACTGCCTCCAGTTACAGGTTTTATGAGCTCTGCTTGGTTGCAGTTGTCATAATGACATTGCATAAGCAAATACCCCAGAAGTTAAGTTTCTTGAAACAATGAACATATTTCTTCATTTCTGTAATGTGAGTGATCTAATACCACAGGATGTATAAATCTGTAATCTTCAGGTTATATGGGATCAACACATAACTACTCTTGCTATGGTTTAATTCTGAAATGTCCTTTTATAGGCTCAAGGCCATGCTGATTTGAGAGACCTTTGGACTATTCAGATGTGGGGTCCAAAAGGTGGATCTAGGCCATTATAGCCAGACCTATGAAAGTTAAACCTACCTCTGGTTCTGGGTTAGTTCTCTTTTTCTTTACCAGTCACAGGAGAGGCAATAGCCTCAAGTTCTAGTTTCTACACATGGAACCAAAACTGCTCCCATGACATTCCTACCTTTATAGTCTACATACTGAAACTGTGAATTAAAATAAATGGCCCACTTTTATATTGTTTTGTGAGTTGTTTTATCACAGTGATGGGAAAGTAACTAATTCCCATTCTTGGAGAGTGGTGACTACAAGTCATGATTCTCCTATGGCTAAAGACAAACATTCAAGAAGGCGAACACTCTTCTGGCTTCCATTTATGTCACATGTGTTCAATATGCCATTGTTCAATTAGCATATCATAAATAAAAGACATCACACTGTGCTCACTCCCAATCCATCACAACTATATGGATGGATATCTGTACTGATGCTATATGAGTAACTTAGGAAATCAACTCTATCTGAATAGACAGATTTTGTTGCAGCTAACAGAAATTTAGTAAACCTCTCAAGTGCACAATATGCACGATGTCCATCTAGCAAGGTGGAAGCTTCCATTCCAGTTGCAGCTGATACTTTTTGTCCATGTTTTGTGATCCATATGTGTTACATCTTCAGTGATAAGGTCTTATTGTCAGTTTCTGGAGAGCAACCAAGAATAGTGGCAAGGCTTATAATTTATGGGGGAACTTTGAGACCCCTATGACCAATGACTTAACAGGAAGTAACACATCCCTGATACTTCTACTATTGTTTAATTGCGTCAAAGTTCTAGGTGGAAAATATCTTGGCATTTTTTTCTCTGTCTTCCTCAGTCTGTGGTCTGTACAGGGAATAACCATTTGGAAAGTCCCTGAAGAATTTTCTCTGTCAAATAGCTGGCCAGGAGAGAGTCATTTTCTTCAGAAATACAGTCAAGGGTAATTTTTCCATGCTTTAATAACGGTTACCTTATTCTAGTAACCATAACTGAACTCAATGAATCACACAAAAAATTTGCCATGAAAATAAGAGGGGACATAGTTGAGACCTAGATGGGGAGTTCAGTTCAAGTGGGTGGGAGATAAGGGAGGGTAATGGAAGGTGAACACAATGATAATACATTGCATGTATTATGAAATTGTGAAAAATAAAGGAAATATTAAAAACTGCATCCAGTCAAGTCGTCATAAAATACTAAAGTGACAGTAAATTAGATTTAGCCTGATAGAATATGGTGATAATGGTTCTAATAGCCCTTCCTCCTAAATCTACTTATATACAGGGCCCAATGCAATCAAGAGTTTTCCGGGAAGACTTTTCAAAAGAACAAACAGTGTCCATCAGAGTGGACTGATAACATTGGAAGTCTTCAATAAAATCCTATCATTGTAAATACATTTGTTATTTTTGTAACATGATACTTATGGCTTACTTTTTTCTTTTTCTTTTTTTCTTACAAAGTGTTAAAAGAATAACTTATTAAATAGAATATATTCTATCAATGTAAATGTAATATAAATAAAAATAGGAGATGAAAAGAAAATAAATCTGTACAATAATCCATCTCAAAAGATACAAATCATATTTTAAAAAAATTATCTTTGTCAAGCAACTAAGTGACTTGTCAATAAATGAATGAAGTGTACTATCAATTTTTATAAAGCTACAATTATTAGGCTGAATTCATGAACAGAAATAAAAATCTTTTTGACAAAAAACACAAAAAATAGAGCAAAACAAAGTCACACTGAAAGCAGCCTTGTGTTATAAAATATTATACCAAATAAATATGATTAGCTTAGTATCATACAATTGAACCAAACATATTGGTTATGTCACTAAATTGTAAAAGGTTCAAATTGCAAAAATCTTACAAATAATTTAGGATTCCCTCAAAATAGAAAGATAACACTAACATACATGCTACAGGTGAAGACAGCCATGAGAAAGTCCTGTGCAACAGGTAAAAGTAGACAGAAGCCAGGAGTCAATATGAGGGAGAATACAATAATGAGTAAATGTCTAATTCTTGTGACTTTTTGCCTGGAGGCAGAACACAGTAATGTGCTAACCACATTTGGTTGTACAAACTACAGCAGTAACTTGAAGTGCTTATTGGTCTGAAACCTCTATAGACAAGACCATGAGCTGTCACCACAGGCAAGAGGAAGGAATTCTCAGATGGGAAGACCAAGGTCTCTTTATCAACACTGCTCAATCTCTGACAGACCTCAGAATTTCAGTTACATGTGAGTACTCTAAATAGCCAAAAAGAAAAAAAAGTGAGAGCTGAACAGATATTGTCATTGCTAATGTGGGGAAGAAAAGTTAAAGCTTGAACTCAGTCATGTTAACTGCTAAACAAACCAACAAACATGCCATTCTAATGAGATAACAAAATCCATAGTTTCTGTTGTGCATCAATCACAATCTCCAATATATTGTAACTTTCAAGATTACCACATAAATGAAAAAGCAGAAAATATGACTCATACTTAAGAGCAAAGGAAATCAATGTAAACATAGTCTGAGATGACTAAGATATCAGAAGCAGCAGACACAGATTTTAAAACACACATTATTACATGCTCAACAAGGTAAAAATGTAAGTCATAATCTCAAACAGGTAGGGGATCTCAGCAAAGTGAGAACAGAGAAGAAAGGAAGAAACTGCAATTCACATAAGAGAAAAATAAGAGAAACGTGAAAATTCAGTGAGTTGTCAATATTAATAGCAAAATGAAAGTCAAAGATCCTCAGGGAACTAGAAATAGATCCAGAGAAAAAAAGTTTGAATGCAAAGAAGACAGAGAAAAATATCCTGAGATTAGATGAATAGATACTGGCAACTTGTGATTGGATATCACAAATTCTAGCATCCATATGAGTGGAATGTCAGAAGGAAGATGGATTTAAGAAAGAATTATATTTGGAAAAATATTGCCTGAGATTTGGTCAGATCTTTAAAAAAGATAAAAACTAAAACAAATAACTAGCTCAGCTAATCCCAGAAGTATAAATACAAAATAATAGTTGAAAAGATTTTTTTAAAAATGTTAAAACAGTATTTTATGATTAAGCTATAGCAATAATCTATGTTATTGTAAAAAAACAATGAAGAAAATGTGTGTATGCATACATAAATGTGTGCATGTGTGTGTGTGTGTGTGTGTGTGTGTGTGTGTGTGTGTGTGTGTGTCTCATATAAAGTAGAATAAGCTTTTCTCTAGCCAATGACCAAGTTGTGGCCACCTTTGTGGCTTTGCTGTCTTTGTAGCATGGCATTTCATAGCAGTTTTCCTTACCTTTTGGTTCTTACACAAGAGCTCCACAATCTTTTAGCAGTAATTTTTTATGCCACACCAAAGACTGAGCATTCAGTCTTCATTGGTTCTCAACATCTTGTGCAACCTTATGTCTCTATGTTTAACTCTGGTTACAGTAACGAGAAATTTCTCTTCTTAAGACTAAAGGAAGTCTTTTTTGTCTTTTTAAATTTTATTTATTTATTTATTAGTTTTGCATATTAAGTACTAATCCATGCTTCCCTCCACTCCACATCCCTCCCATTCCCTTCCCTTTCTTTCATCAATCACTTTACTCCTTCCCACCTTCCTGTCTGCCTTCTTCTATGGACCTCAGAGTTTCTTCTGGTGTGTCTACTTTTGTGGGGGTTCAGGCCTCTGTGGCATGCAAAGTTGCTCCTTCTAGGGCCACAAAGGTAGTCTTTATATTCATTCCTTTATTTCTTCTGTGAATGTCCCTGATCCTTAAGGAGGGAATGTTAGATGCCAACCCTAGAGCCAAGATGCCAAGCCAAAGTCATATGAGCTTACCAACTGCTACCATTAGAGAAATAAGTTTTGTGGATGAGATTGGGGACTGCATTAATCAATACGTTTAATGATACATATCTAAAAAGCATTTAGTGTTCATTTAGCGAAATAATCATAGTTTGTTCTCCCCTAGAGCTTATGATTTCCCTATTCATAGGTATTTAACTAGGTTTATAGTGTCAGGCATAACTTTCCTTCTGTGAAGACAGCATTAAATACAACTGGAAAGCTACTGCTTAATTCCTTAATATTCATGCCATGTTTCACTGGTGAACATGTTTGGTTTTCAGGCTGGTTTTTGTTTTAGTAAATGGCTTTATTTCTCAAAAATATTAATGTCTTAATGGAAAATCAAAAAAGGGGAAACTTTTAAAAAATTAAAATGGGTTAGTGAATGTCACCAATTAAATAAATACACAGATTTGGACTTGGAGAGGAAAGCACACATTGGGTCAAGAATGGGATATAGAGCAGATGATAATAATAATCGATTCTAGATTAAATTTAGGCAAAATTTTATTGTGATCATCTAAGACAGCTGAACACATAGTTATCCAGAATTGGTTAAAAAGCTAAAATTAGTAAATATGTGAGAAATATGAGTTTCATTGTTATATTCTGACAACTTTCCTGAAAAGATCACAGGCAAAGAATGGTAGCTGAGCCACGCAAATGTCAGACAAGTCTTGCTGTTTGTTTCAAAAGGCAACAGAATATTATTCTGCCTTTCAAATTAGAGAAGTAAGTTGTTAACCTGTAACATTCTGACTTCTCAGTGTTATTGAGAATCACAAATATAAGACTAGATTTGGAACCCAGTGAGTACTGGAAACAAAAGCAAGCAGTTGGAGTTCCATCAAACTACAGTTTCTACAAATCTAAAAGAGGTCAACATATTTACAAGAATTTAAATTTTTAAATTTATGACAGGTTACTAGAGTTTTTCAGTGTAGTCTGATCCATATGTTGCCTTTGAATTAGTGTCTCTAATACAGTGTACTTCATCAAAAAAACCAAACAAAAATATGCAATTTTTGTGAAACAAGAACAAATGGTCTGAAAACGTGTTTGGCAAGCTGCTTTCTAAGTAGAGGAACTGGGCTCCAGAGCAAGTGACCAGCAAACCCACAAGCTACCCATTAGCATCTGGGAAATGAAATAGGATCAACACTACTCCCTATGATCCTTCAGAGCCATCCATATCTGGAGTTGCAACTATCTAATAAAAAAAATCTTCTAAAAAATTCAATGCAATGAAACAAAACCTACAGAAAACAATTAAAAGAGGCAGAGGATATAAATAGATATTATCAAGGAATGAAATGGCTATGTGAAAAAAATGTTTAACATCACTAATTATCCGGTAAATGTACATCACAAACTCAATGTGTTGTTATCACTTCCCAGGAAAAAGAGCCAAAGTTCTGGTGAGGATATGGAGGAGTATGGGAAATCTTTGCACATTTTTTGCAGAAATACAGATGAATATCCATTATGTAAACTGGGATGAATATTCCTCCTAACTTAAAGATAGAATTTATATGTGATCTAGCAATCCCACTATTGATATTTGTTTAAATTAAAAAAATCTATATGTTAAGAGACATCTGCACTCTGATATTCATGGCAGCAGTGTTTGCAATAGCAAAGAACCAGAAACAGTTAATACTTCTATGTGTGGATAAAGCAGATGTGGCATATGTATACCATGGAATACCATTTAGTTACAAAACGAATGAAATCTAATTATTTTGCATTGTCATGGGTTAAATTAAGATAATTATATCAGGACATATAAGTCAAACACCGAACAACAAGTACATAGTAATCTGTTGCACATGTGGAATGCGATGAAACATTAAAAAATGATTCATGGGAGATAAGAGAAGAATGATTCTTGTCATTACTGGGCAACAGTGAGGGGTGGAGAGAAGGTGATTAACAGGTACTTAGTTAAATAGAATAGAGGATGTCTGGAATGCTACTGTAAAGAATGAAGACTATAGAAAATAGTCACACGTTGTTCACTTTGAAAAGAGTACTATAGAAAACTAAGAATGTTGCTAAGGCAGAGCCCTGGGCTAGCATATATAAGACCCCCAGGTCTCTTGTCCAAAAATTAAGGTAAAAGCTAGAAGAAAGCATTCAGAGTGTCTTTTGCTAGCAAAAGAATACATGATTACTGTTTGAGAAAACAAATAATTGTAACCTGATTTATATAGTACACAATGTCACATGTATCAAAACATCACACCATTAATATGCACATTATATTCTTTTACTTAACAATCAAACACAAATTTAATGCAAGAGGCCAGCCAGATTTCTCAGTGAGCAAAGATGCATGGAGATATGGTGCATGCTTTTGATCCCTAGATCCAACATAGTGGAAGGAGTTGAATGATTTCCTGATGTTGTCTTCTGACTTCCACCCATGCACCATGATATGCATGCATGCTCTCTCTCTCTTTCTCTTTCACTTTCTCTCTCTCTCCCTTACTTTTTCCCTTATTCTCTTTCCCTCTGTTCTCTCTCAAAACAAGTAAATAAAATATTTTGAAAGTTAAAAGGTAATTTAACTGGAGTGGTTTTGATGTAAATATTCTCAAGCAATGGGCTTGCATTTGCAATAATTCAGCATAAAATTTTCATGTGGGTATCCATGATTTCCTGAAGTGAATTCCTTTCCTCAGAAGAGAGACACTGAAGCGTCAAGAAGTGAATGAGGACATCAAGATTCTTACACTGGTATGCTTGACAGAATAAAAATCTTTGGTTCAAATATTCCCTTTATCACTTCAATTCTTCCCCTAGTACAAAGTAAAATGAAGAATAAAATGCAGGTGACCTATTTTTGTTTAAGTAAAGTGCAAAGGTAAGGCCTGAGTCCTCCAGGAAAGAAGTAAGGAAAATTTAGACTAAACTAACAAAAGCAAGAAAACAAACAAATTATTCAGAGTGGTCATGTGACAGATTTATGGCTAACAGTATGGAAATGGCAATGAATTTTCCAGTTTATTTCTTATTTCTTCTTGCCCCCATAGACACCTTGCAACCATGATGCGAATGCTGGGAAGTCATTCCTTAGTGTTGTCTTACTAAATTAGCCCTGAAGTGAGCTACTCTTAAACTTACACTCATTGTCCTGTTTAAAACAGTCTGTTTGGCTTATGGCACACTGTAACTCACTTAACCAAGAATGTGAGGCAAAAAACCTACCATTAAATATGCATAACTTGCTTCATCTTCAATGGTCCCTGTTTTAATGTCCTCAGGAACATGAACAACTCAATATGTCACTCTACCAGCAGAGGTAAATCATGTCTGCAGTGAGCATAAAAGTTGGGGGATGCACAGGACATGGTCAGTCATGTCTGGTAGGACTGAGGAATAAACTATGCCTAGTTCCTTTGAAGTAAAATGTATTCACTTATTGTGAGGGCTCAAGACTCAACATTGAGTGGGACTATCCAGAGTGGTTCAGAGTTTGACCAGAACTGGGTAGAGCAGGACTTTACAGATGAGCATCTTCATGCAAAGGCTTCTGAAGGAGACTCCAGCCAGTGTTGAAGTCTGGAAGAGACTCCCTCAGAACAGAGAGCTCCAGGGTTGCAGGTTCCCTGAATCTCACTCAGGTTGGAGTGGGCTTGTTGGTGACGTAGCTGCCCTTGAGTCATCCCTGATCCTGTGAGACCCCTTACTCCTGTCAGGAACTCAAATAAAGTCATTGCTTTGTGAAGCTGGAAAAAAAAGTTGGGGGATGCAGAACTTACTGATCTTTGTCAAGTAAAAAGAAGATGCAAAGTAAAGTTCTCAAGCACATCTCCAGCAATACTAAAGGACCAGGATGTGTAGTGCATAGTAGAGATGAAGAGTTGCTAACCTTTTAGGAGTAAGAATAAAGAGAGGCTTTTTTTTTTCTGCCCTGGACCCAGACCAGGGAGGACTCCCTACTCCAAAGGAGGTGACCTTTCATAAAATCAGAGTGCAAGCAAACCATAATTGAGAACACCAATGGCTCTACATTAATTACCTGGAACCAGACCAGCCAAATATCTCCTTGTTCTAAAGTTCACAGAAGCTTGCAGAAGAGGGGGCGGTAAGATTGTAAGAGCCTAAACATTGGAAGGACCAATGATATGCAAAATATTCCACACAAGTTAGGGCCACAGCAGCCAGAATTGGACTTTGCTGCCCTGCACAATAGCTAACATGTCAATAACTCCCCAAACCTACAATAGATTATAGAGGAGAAAGCTCCAGGCAGTAGGATCCTAAAAGGCAAGAGATTAAGTAGTCAAAATAGAGTTCCCATACTAATGAGGAGCCCAAGAAGGGGGTTGGGTTATGGCCCTGAGTCCTGAACCCTCACTAGCGTGGAGGACTGACAGGGGAATTCGACATTCACACAAAAGGATGCTCCAGGAGAAGGGAGGGAGGAAGGGGAGGCACTGGGAAAGGGGTAGGGAGGGTGTGAAAGGAAGGGAGAAGAGGTGAGAGTGGAAGAGGGATGACTAGGGAGGAGAGGATGGAGGGAGAGGACGGGGGTACCTATTGAGTTTGTATGATTAGGAAAACAATAAAATCTGGAAGGAAAAAAGAAAATAAAGAGGAAATGTTCAGGATAAGAAGCATTGAATAATTACCAATCCAATCCAAATGCTTTTTGTCAGGAATCTGAAAGAACAAGTTTTCTTCAGAGAAGCTAATAAATTATTTAAAAGTTATTTCATGAGAATTTAAAAAATAACAATAAAACCTGTTGTGGGTAGTTGAACTCTAAACCTTGCCAATAGGTCAGTTCCTGCCATGGCAGCCCTGATGTTTGACTTCATCAAAAGATAATCCTGCACACTCAGAAGCATCTGCTCTCCTGCTTACTGTTTATGCTAAATTAAAGCTGGGCAATGAAATATTTATCAGCATCATTTCCACCAGTAGTTAGAAGGAAATAAAGTGGCAATAAAGCAAATTTCAGATAAATATATAAATAGCAACTCAGTTGATCACTCATTGGCCTGAACATTATTCATAATCTCTGACTCTTTTGTGATATATGGCTCGCTATTCGAAAATCAGAGCAAAAGTATGCTCAAAAAGCTCATGTTAAGTGTCCCAAGTAAATGAAATTTTGTCAATGTGGACAGCATTCATTGATTAGTAAATTAAATTGTTAACTTGATCATTAACTAGTTAATCTGTTAAGCTTGCACATTGTGCCACATGTTATTATGAGTTCCATGCATAGAAAACAAACTTGTCTCTCCTAAAACTTGCCTATAGTGAATTCACACCAAAGGGGACAATAAAGAAAAAGTAAGCTATGTTCATTTTTTCTAGCATGCATAAAGTTTGGTTATTTTGATTAGCAAGATCATGAATTAAAGCCAGGCTCAGCAGTGACATATGAACCTGTAATTAAATACACTTTGGCTATTTAATATAGTCTTTTTTCAAAAGTGTCAAAAGAGAGATCTAATTTTTAATATTGTATAAAATTTCTAAAATGTAGCTTTTCTTTGCTTTCTTGTCAAAATTGTTCATCTGAATTTCCTTTCATGTTTTGAGCTCTTTAAAAGGCAGATTCTCTCTCCTCTCACTTCAAAAAGGCCCCGAACATTTTCTTCCTTCTTTGCTTTAGTTTTTATTGCATTGATCACTCTAACTGTACTGTCCTTCTTATTTGTTCAGTGATAGATTGAATGGAGAGTTTTTACATATATGTTGGTCAGCATTTTGTAGGCATCCATAGAGGGCAAGATCTGTTTATCTAATACCCTATGCTTTTTACAAGCCAATCTCTTTAATTCTCTTCCTTGTTTGAGTGGGATTTGTGGAGGATAACTAGAGGAATCCTTCCACATCTAGCTTTGTGGTGTCCATCTAGGTTACACCTAGAAAATTCTAGGAGCTGAAGAATGTGAATGAGAACTGGATTCAGGAAGAAATTAAAAAGGAAATTCAAAATTTCGTGAAAGTGAATGATAACAAAAATACAAGTTACCAAAATCTCTGGGACACAATGAAAGCTGTTCTAAGAGGTAAGTTCATATCTCTTAATGCCTATATCAAAAAAAATGGAAACATCAGAAATAAACAACTTAACAATGCAGCTTAAAGCTTTAGAGAAACTAGAGCAATATGATCCCAAAAGTAGTAGAAGAGAGGAGATTAGCAAAATAAGGGGAGAAATATCTGAAATCGAGATTAAGAAAACGATAGAAAAAATCAACCAGTCAAAAAGCTGGTTCTTTGAAAAAAACAATAATATTGATACACCCCTAGCTAAATTAACCAAAAGCAGGAGAGAGAAAACCCAAATTAACAAAATTAGAAATGAACATGGAGTTATCACTACTGATACCCAAGAAATCCAGAGAATTATAACATCATATTTCAAAAACTTATACTCTGTGAAGTTTGACAACACAAAAGAGATGGATGAATTTCTAAGTAAACACAACTTACCTAAATTGAATCAGGAAGTTGTGAATTATTTAAATAGTCCTATAACATATAAGGAAATTGAGGAAGTAATCTCGAATCTTCCCACCAAAAAATGTCCTGGACCAGATGGATTCAGCACAGAGTTCTACCAGACATTTAAGGAGTTAATAACCCCAATACTCCTTAAACTGTTCCATCAAATAGCAAAGGAAGGAACACTACCAAATTCCTTCTATGAAGCTAATATCGTTTTAATCCCAAAACCTAATAAAGATTCACTTAAAAAAGAAAACTATAGGCCGATCTCCCTGATGAACACAGACGCAAAGATTTTCAACAAAGTCTTAGCAAATCGGATTCAAATACATATTAAAAAGATTATTCATGGGGACCAAGTAGGCTTCATCCCCGGCACAAGGTTGGTTCAACATATGCAAATCAATAAATGTAATTCATCATGTAAACCAGTCCAAAGTCCAAGACCACATTATACTCTCGATAGATGCAGAAAAAGCTTTTGACAAGATCCAACAGCCTTTTATGATCAAAACGCTAGAGACAGTAGGAATGGAAGGAACCTTTATCAATATAATAAAAGCTGTATACAACAAGCCCACAGCAAGGATTATGCTCAATGGGGAACAATTGGAAGCATTCCCACTTCGATCAGGAACTAGACAAGGCTGTCCACTCTCACCACTTCTATTCAATATTGTGCTTGAAGTCTTAGCTGAAGCCATAAGACAAGAAAGGGACATAAGAAGGATTCAAATCTGCAAGGAAGAAGTCAAGCTATCCCTATTTGCAGATGACATGATCTTATACCTGGGTGATCCCAAAAACTCCACCAGGAAGCTCCTGGAACTAATTGAGAAGTTCAGCAGGGTGGCAGGATACAAAATAAATGTGCAAAAATCAGAGGCCTTCCTATATGCCCAGAATGAAAGAAGTGGAAAAGCCTTGAAAGAAACAATCGCATTTACTATAGCCCCTAAAAAAATGAAATACCTTGGTATAAACCTAACTAAAGAGGTAAAAGGCCTTTACAATGGAAACTTTAGAACCCTAAAGAAAGAAATAGCAGAAGACACCAGAAGGTTTAAAGACCTCATATGTTCCTGGATTGGCAGAATCAACATCGTAAAAATGACCATCCTACCAAAGGCAATATACAAATTCAATGCTATACCAATTAAAATCCCAAAGCAATTCTTCAAAGAAGTTGACCAAACAATCTCAAAGTTCATATGGAGGCACAAGAGACCCAGGAGAGCAAAGACAATCCTGAGTAAAAAAAACACAGCTGGAGGTATTGACATACCAAACCTTAGTCTATACTACAAATCCATAGTTATAAAGACAGCCTGGTACTGGCTCCAAAATAGACACACAGATCAATGGATAAGGATTGAAGACCCAGATATAAGCCCACAAAGGTACAGCCATTTTGTCTTTGACAAAGGGGCCCAAAGAATCCAATGGAAAAAGAACAGCATCTTCAACAAATGGTGCTGGCAAAACTGGATCTCCACATGCAGAAGATTAAAGCTGAACCCGTACTTGTCACCATGTACAAGACTTAATTCCAAATGGATCAAAGACCGTGACATCAGGCCAGAGACTATAAAAACCATAGTTGAAAGGATAGGGAACTCCCTCGAGCTGATTGGGTTAGGCCAACATTTCCTAAACAGACATCCAATGGCACAGTCACTGCTACCAACTCTCAGCAGTTGGGATCTTGTGAAATTAAAGAGCTTCTGTTTGGATAAAGAGATTGTAATGCGAGCTCAAAGGCAACCCACAGAATGGGAGAAAATCTTCACTAACCACACATCTGATAGAACTCTGCTGTCCAGAGTGCACAAATAACTTAGAAAACTAAACACCAAGGAAACCAATGGCCCAATTAAAAAATGGGCTCTGGAACTTAAAAGAAACTTTACCAGGGATGAAATTAAAATGTCTAACAAATATCTGAAAAAATGCTCCACTTCCTTAGCCATCAGGGAAATGCAAATCAAAACTTCCCTGAGATATCATCTCACCCCGGTCAGGATGGCAAAAATCCACAATACAAACAACAACAAATGTTGGAGAGGATGTGGAGAGAGGGGAACTCTCCTACATTGCTGGTGGGAATGCAGGCTCATACAGCCACTCTGGCGAGCCGTCTGGAGATTCTTAAAGAAATTAAAGATTGAAATGCCATATGACCCTACTATTCCACTTTTGGAAATAACCCCCCATACAGCAGAGGTTCACCTCAATAGCACAAGCACGACCATGTTCATAGCAGCACTGTTTACAATAGCAAAGTCATGGAATCAGCCCAAATGTCCAACAGTTGACAAGTGGATAAGGAAACAGTGGTACATCTATACAATGGAGTACTACTCAGCCATCAAAAATGATGAATTACTGGAATTTGCCGGGAAATGGATGTCATTAGAAACAATTATATTAAGTGAAGTATCCCAGACCCAGAAAATTAAGGGCCGTATGTACTCCCTAATATGTGGCTCCTAGTACCAAACCCACCCAGCCCACCTAGAGACAGTGGATTCCAAGGATTGTGAACAGGAGGGATGGGGTTGGAGGGCCACACCAGAAACAAGCAGAGAAGGGACCATGTTACAGCAGGGAAAATAGGCCTCCATCAAGGACCCAAATAAGTAATGAAACATCTGATTAAGTTCACAGACTTTTGTTCCTGATCATTTACTACTGAGGGGGTGTGATCTCACCAGAAGAGGAGGGCATATAGTCTGGCAGATAAAAAGTAACCATTTTGCAAATGGGTGATAGACCCCTCCCTCACTCTGGCTTCCTACTTTTATTACATCTACCTTTGAATGTGCTTTTATCACAAGACTCTAGTTTAACAGCTTTTTGTCTCTGGCCAGGGGGTAACATACAGTGCCCAGCAGGATGGAGTGAAGGGCATTGCAGGAGCAGCAAAACTGCAAAAGAAAATCAACAAACCACAATCCAGAACTTCAGAGACTCTATATCAACCACCTAGAACTAGGCCAGCTTAGTCTCTCCCCATCTTGAAGCTCAGGGAAATTTGCGGAAGAGGGGGCGGTAAGAGTGTAAGAGCAAAAGGATGGGAGGAGCAATGATATGTAAGATACTCCATACTAGTTAGGGCTGAAGCAATCATAATAGGACTTTGCATGCCCTGCGCATAGTCCAACACACTGTTGACCTCACAAAGTCTAGCATTTGCTAAAGGCACCAAGATCCTTGGAGGCAAAGGATTGGCAGCCACAGCAGTGTTCCTATACCTAAGGGGAACACGGGGAAGGGTTCAGGGAAAGGCCATTGGGTCCTTGTACGTCATCGGAGAGCAGGGCCCAGAGGAAAATCAGACATGCACAAGAAAGGACTTTCTGGGAATTGGGGGATATGGAGGGAGGCGGAGCAGGGGGTACGGGGGGGGGAGGAGGAGGGAGGGAGGGAACTGGTGTACCTAGTAAGTTTGTATGAGCTGAAATAATAATAAAAATGTATTAATAGTAAAAAAAAAAAAGAATGTGAATTTCTCTTAGGAAGAAACCAGAAAGCCAAATTGCTCTGCTTTTATTTTATAGATGGATTTAGAAAAGAATTTCTAAATATTAAAATAAAATAAATGCAATTGGCAATAAAAGTTTAGTCATGAGTTTTTTAAAGTTTTACAGAAGGTAAACTGCAGCATTTATTTGACTTACCCTACATTACCTTTGCTCCACCACTCCTTAGTATGATCTCTAGGTTCTGCAAATCCCTCCTTCAGCACAATCTTAATCTTCTCTCCTTTGGTCTTTTTTCAACCTTTGCCCTCCTGAACTTTTATTATTTTTGATAGTTCAGTGTGCAGAAGACATCAGTTATTTTGTTAATATTTTGCATTTTCCTCATTGTGTTGATTCTCCTGAATAATATAAAGCCCTATGTGGCATAATAAGGAAACCAGGGCAGACTAGACAGCACCCAATGCTGAAATGACATTTGTCCCCGTAAAGACAGAAAATCAGAGCTAGACTATAACAAGATTTCTGTAGATTGGGTCATTTGGTGGAGGTTTGGATTATAGAAATGTTAGGTACTGTGTTCTTGATATTTATACAGGAATATTTCAAGTGGTTTGTGGATTTAAGGAGTCCTCATATTAATATTCACACTAAGCATAAAGAATGGTAGCTCATCAGTATAAAGAAGGGATTTCCAAACATTTTATTGTAAATTTTCTCATCAGGGCACTCTTGGCAGATGTTTACATGACTCTTCCAAAGGAGCAGACTTTGGAAATTGTGAATAGTGAATGGGATTGCATTTGCAGTAGCCTATGTAGTCCAATACATTTTTTTCTTTCACTGAGACATGTAAGGTGATTGGAGAGACAGCTACAACTACAAAAGCATCTCTTAAATCTCTTTTTTTTGCCACAAAAGAAATTAAATTTAAACTCCACTGTATTATTGGCAATGCCAAACCACTTTTTTCCAAACAGAGTATTGATAGAGCAATGCACCTTTTCAAAGCATATAAGAAGTAATATGGTATTTCAGTATTCTTGAAATGGTCCATATCACCCTAAAGCAAGGAGTAGACTTCATCTGCTTCCTAATATGTATTTATTAACTGATAGATTGAGAATTTATCAGTGGAATAACAGAAAATGTATGTATACTTAGAGGAACAGGAAATGTCAGGCAGTAAACAAGCAGGCAGGTGTATGACATCTGTAAGATAGTTTAAAAATGGTATAGGAAAGAAAAAGCAAAAGAAAAGACACGACAGAGAGAAGGGAGTTTTACTATTATAGATGAAGTTTTCAAACTGGACCTCACTGTGGATTAGTAGCCAGGCATGGAAGAAAGAAAAGTGTGACAAATAAGTAACAGTTTTTCAGGAAGAAGTTTCTCAAAAGATGTGCCTTTTCCTTTTTAATTGAATATTGAGGAAATATACAAAATGATGTGAATAAAATTGCGCAAGAGGTTAGGAAGAACTAACCAAGAAAAAGACTTTGACCTGATGCTTATTGCAGAAGAGGAGATCTCAACAGTGTCAGCAAGGTCACTTCATTGGCAGATGGGAGGGGGGGAAGAAAGCAGAAAATGAGGGAGGGAGCAAGGGGGTCCAGAAACGGGTGGAGGGAGGGGACCGGGGTACCTATTAAGTTTGTATGAGTGGAAATAAATAAATAAATAAATAAATAAATAAATAAATAAATAAATAAATAAATAGTATGGATATAAAAAAAAAAGTATCTCTATCTGCTATGCCATAGGTTGCTGCTGGGGCAGGATGAGAGATGCTCATTCAGGGGCTGGAGAGATGACTCAGGGGTTAAGCCTTTGCCTTGAAAGCAAAGGGCCCTTGGGGCTGGAAAGGTGGCTCAGGTGTTAAGCCTCTGCCTTGTAGGCCGAAGGTCCTGAGTTCAGACCCTAGACCCCACATATAGACGCCGGGCGGAAGCGGGGGCGGCCTGAGTTTCTGGTCCTGGTAGGGCGGAGCTTGTGAATCCCGGGGCAGAGTAAACAAGGAGAGGGTGGAGGCGTCCATGGTGGTTCCCGAATTCACCCGTGGTTCTACACACACACAAACACACACACACACACAATTGAATAAATAATAATAAAAAAAGAAAGCAAAAGGACCTGAGTTCAGATACTGTGTCCCACTTATAAATGGTCTTAAATGAAGGCAGGATAAATTTTTGTCATGGAAAACAGAGTGAAGCAATAAAGAGGTAGAGCAGTCCAGGATGATTCCTGATGTCACTCTTGAACCTCCATAGCTACACATAGTGCCCTCTTCTACACACACACACACACCCCACCACCACCATCACCACCACCACCACCTACACGCAATTGCACAAATGTACACACTGGCACCTACACACATGCAATGAATAAATAAATAATAAATAAGCAAGATGTTATCATTCAGGAAAGATGCTATTGCAGTATTTTAAAGGTGGAAGACATGAACAAGATCCCATGTACCTGCCCTTGGGAAACATACTCTAAGCTAGGTGTGAGAAATCAGAACTTACTAACAGAAGGACCTGTTGACATGAGATATACAGAACATGGTTGTAAGTGAGCCTTTGATTGAAAATTTAGAGTGGATTTTCAATAGTGAGGGCAGTAGCACTATTAGATGAAGTCACATGGGGCCATTCGTGGTCATACATTTAGTGAAATGTTTAACCTAGCTCTTCCAAGTGCAAATTTAATATGGGAGGTCAGTAAGTTAGTCAAAGAAGGAAAAAAAAAAGAGAGTCACCATCAGGTCAACTTTACATACTACTATAACTTGGTTTAGGTCTTGGTCTTTTATCTATGACCCTGGCTCATTCCTTTGTTACTGAGTCTCAGTATTTGTACCACGAGTAATGGGGCTTAGTCAACAAATAAGGGCAGTTATAGTCATACTGGTTGCCAACTCTGGAATTATATAGGTAATCAGATATATACATTAGAAAAGTAAGAGATGCAAATATTTATCTAATCATTACAAATAGGAACCACATGTCTATAGGAAGTTCTGTTTTCTTAGACTTCACATGACTCTTGTCATTTCAAAAGTATAAGGGTATTTGTGTAAAAATGTAATTAGCAGTTTAGAAACACAGAATGTTGTATACAAAGTGTACTGCCATCTGTGAGCCTCTAAGGTAATGTGAAAGTTATTATTAGATTAAAAGAAATATAAATCCAAATGCACTAACATGATGACTTCTGAAACTCAGCACATCCTTCTTGGTAGTAATGTAAACACACACACACACACACAGAGAATGTACACATATATACAATAAGACATACACACATGCACACACATAGACATGCACACAAGCAGACACATGCATGCACATATACATACACACACATAAATCTCAATTTGAATTTTTATATTTTAGTAATCAGTCCAGAATCCCTTTTCTCATTTCCATATTTTTCTTTGCTCAATAGAATCTTGTGCTAGAGTTAAATTTCACATAATGATTTTTTCCTGTGTTTCTCATATTTCTATTTGCTCTAATAACTTATTATCATCTTCCATCTCTCATTATTTTCCAAAGTTAATGAGCTAAAAGAGAAGATGTGGAGAGGTTTCTAATCATTTCCTCTAAGTTTGGGTGAAAAGAAAGAGGAGAAAAAATTATGTGCTGTAAGAGAAACTTGGAATATACAGTGTGAAGACAGGAAGAAATGAGAAATTTCTGTGGGCTGGTAAGAAGTTTTAAGTTTGAGATATTGCTTGTGACCATGTACACTACTGTTCCATAGTCTAAGGACAACTCTTTTCTCCTACTTGAGTTTCTTCAGTGGATTGCAGCGTGAGGAAGAGCATTGCCCATCCAGGTGAAGGAGTGCAGAAAAGCTGCAGATATCTGTTTGTTGAGGAGACAGTAGCATGTCATCAAACCTTTCTACTGGTAAAGGAGAAAGCAGAAAGAGTTACTGACGAGAGTTACTCATGTGAGCTTCAAACACATAAAAGGTTGCTTAAATATATTTATGAAAATCAGTAACTGTAGAACTTGACTACTTTAAAAATGCTGAGTAGTTTCAATCATTTTAAACACTTGATAATCACGTGACTATTGGAAGCAACATAATTACTTTGGTTGTAAGTCTCTACAGTTGTTAAACAGTGTTGGCAGAAAGGAAAAAATCTCAGTAATTATTTTTCTGTTCCTTACAGTTTCTTTTCAAGCAAATGGAATCTTGAAAGAGGTGCTACATGAAAATCTAAAAATAGGTAGGATTTTGGTGTTCTGCATCTAGACCCAGTGGTCCCTTCTGATTCCTATTCTTCTGGATTAAATTGATTAAGATGCTTAATAATGCAAAACAACAGGACATAAATGCATCCAATATTGTTAACACAGGAAAACCATCCAATGCCACATGAACATTACATTTGAGAAGCAGGACTGTGGAATAATCTTCATTTTCTATTTTTAAACATATTTCCAGGTTTGGATTACTAAGCTCATGATTCCTTAAAGTTATTTTGATTTGAATTTCTACATGGAAGAAAATCTTACTGCTATACTCCTTCTCTTTCTCTCTCTTTTTCTCTCTTTCTTTGTGTGTGTGCTTTTGTGTGTGAGTATGTATGTGTTGCGTGTGTGTGTGTGTTTGTGTGTGTGTGTTCCTCTTTGTATGGGTTATGCAGAATAACTGAAATATTTTTCACAACTCAAATTTTGCAGTTAGAGTGCAGAGAATCTACTCTGGAGGTTTGTTTTCTCTTTCAGAGTTAGATTTCATCTCAGTGATGTTCGCATTAAATTTTCTCAAATCTAAAGTACTTAATTCAAAAGCATTTTATTTGAGAATATGTGTATATGTAAATGTATATATAGAAGCTGAGAGAGAGAGAAAGAGAGATCAGGCATTCATGCCATAGTGTGCATGCACATGGAGGTCAAAGGACAGTTTGCCAACTTTCAAAAGTTAATTCCCTCCTTCCACTGTGTGGATCATATGGATCAAACTGTGGCCACTAGATTCGAGTGTCGATGCCTTTATGCAATGAGGCATCTCAGTGGTCTACAATCTATATTTCTTATTCAGATAGTACTAGATAAACTTTAAAAATAATATGATAATAGATTGACATTCTTGTTCGTCAGCTCATGGTTTATTACACTGAGAAAGTTAAGTGACAGGAAGTTTTTATAAGATTCATTTCTGCTTTAACAGGGTAGTAAATCCTTACTTGGATCACTTACCTGTATAATGACTTCAATTTTGCATTGGAGTACATACCAAAAGTCCTTGTAGCCATTAGGATTTCTCTTTGAAGAGACTTCATGTTATTGGAGAGCCTTTAACAATTCCTCGCCTGACTTTCTTGCTTGAGGCAATCACACTTGGTGCCAAGACCTCTACAATGCATAATGCAAACTCAGGGACATTGTTTCCATAGCAGCACGCATCTCTGGCGCACTCATCCCAACGATTGCAGCCACTCGTGTTCAACTTAAGCATGATACCTTCAGATAAGCACAGATGGCTAAGTATTCTACTTCAAATCTCAGAATGATCCAGTCAAATCATCTTCCCTCTCACTTCAAAACTATCCTTGAATTCCAACTCTACTAAGGTGTTTTGATTAAGTGGCATGAGATACCTGAATAGCCAGTCCATCCACTGGCATACAAATAGCTTTCTGACCTGTATCTGTGACATAATGTAAATAAATACTAGAAAATACAGAGATTGGAAAGAGATGTGGTATCAATCCAAACTCAAAAACAATCTCTGTTTTGCTTCTCGTCTCAGCTGCTGCCATGATTTCACTAAGAGCAAAATTCCCAGCAGTTTTACCTAATACATAGAACTTTTGTTGAATACTAATTTAAATGCTTGCAAAATGCTTACTATTTTGTTATTTTGTGTTTCAATGTTATAATGCCTTGCTGAGCATTTCTTTTTGCAACATCTGTAAAGTGTCTTTTGAAACCAGAACAGTAGAGGTTAAAGTCTCTACAACTACAAACAACCAACATTTCTAGCTTGAGACCTATGTGAAGAAGAGAGGACAGAGAGGAAATTAACTAACTTCTGTTGACTCACTATAACCAACTCATTTTCTTTAATCAGTGTTATTTCAGAAAGTCCAGGGGTGACTGCTATCAACATGGACATGGACAGACCTTAAATCACAATTAGCATGTACCATTATGACAAGCCACTTTGTGATTTATTCATGAGTTCCAAAAAGAAGCTTTAACTCTGTAAAAGGAACATTTTCTAGAAAAACACATTTTTTCTCATTTAAAACTTTTCGCAGGAACTAAGGAGATAGCCCATTTGGTAAAGTGCTTGTTTCACATATATGAAGATTGGAGTTCTATCCAGCACCCACACATGAATTAGCATTGAGCAGTAGTAATGTCCATAACCCAAGTGTTGTAGGTGGAGTTGAGATCCAGCTGATCCCTGAAGCTCATTGTCAGCAAGTCCATCAAGCTGAAGAGCTCCAGGTTAAAGGAGAGATTCCATCTCAAAAATTCAGGAAGAAGAGCAAGGGACAAAGGTCAGCAGATACAGTGTTTGCCACACCAGCATGAGGGCCAGGTATCAGGTCCCCAGATTACACATAAACACCTTGTTGCTGTAATGATTTATGTATCTGTTATTCCTCTGTGTCCTTATGGAAATGGAAGAAGGAGACTTCAGAATCAGTATAAGTTCAAGATCCAGATTTCCTGACTACTCAGAAACATTGAAGAAACAAAATCTCAATGAGTCAGATGAAGGGGTAAGAAAAACCTGAAGACTATCTGCAACCTCTACATATGATTTGGGAACGCACTTGACTACACACTTACATACACACACACACACACACACACACACGCATACACACACACACAAACACACACACACACACACACACACACACAATGGTCTACAGCATACCCAGGAAGAGACAAATGACAAATATTAACCTGTGGCTTAAGCAAATGTGCACAGTAGTGTATTTGGGCAGACACACACACACACACACACACACACACACACACACACACACACATCTGCAAAGTAGATAGCAATCCAGGAAGACACAAAATTTTGACATTTTATGTAAGCAAACACGCATTTGAGTGCATGTGTGCTGAGGCACACACACACACACACAACACAATTCAACAAGTAGTCTTCAACTTCATAAATTCTGTAATGAATAACTTGTGGGTAACATCATTATTCCAAATTGCTGTAAGATTATATGTAATCTATGAATCTGTTCCTCCTGAAGTTTACATCTCAAGGAAAACAATTACTCCATATGTAAAGCTATAGAAACAGGAGAGGAAGGAGTGTGAGGCCTTCATTCTTCTGTGTCATAATTTCTACAGTGATATGATATCAGATGCATAACTTGAGATATTCTATTCAAATAATAAATATGAAAAAGGACATATTTCATAATAAAAGATAGGATAGCATGAAGAACCATATGATTGTAAATCAAATGAGGGATTAAAAAAGCAAGGACTGATGGAAAGGAAGGTTCACTACAGTATATTTAGTGGCAAAAAATAAATATTTTATTGTAAGGATGTGTTTGAAATGATTGACCTGCAGTGAAGAGGAAGAACCAGAGGAAAGACACTAGGAATAACTATCACATAGTACTCATTTCCATGACAACAGTTGCATGTCAAAGTGTCCTAATGTGTCATATTTTTATCTTATTTTTGATTAAAAATGCAATGGAAAATGTAAGTAAATTTTTGGCAACCAAATTTTTTGGAAAGAAAATGGAGGATCATCTATTACTATAATCACCTTTACTATTCCCTTAATCTATTAAAAGAAAACAAAAGAATAAATGGACCACTTTGCATCATATAATTGTTTCAAATGAAATTGTCAGGAAGTCTTTAGAAATCTCAGACCCATTAACATCAGAGACATCAAAGACAGTGAGGAGAACACAGAGAGTGTTTCCTGACAGTGAAAAACGAGAAGTCAAGGTAGGGCAGAAATGATTCAAGTGACTGGGTGAAATGGACCAAAAAAAAATTCATGGTGACACCAGGAAAAAATAGGAAAAGTCAGCTCTGTGTGGGTCAGAACCCAAACTGGGATGAAATTTGTTAGTCACTAGGTATCAGGTGAATAAGGAATCTGCATCCATTCTGCTCAGTCTGTCTGAGCCTGGCCAGGTATGAAAACATTTGTCAAGCTCTTGATAGACCACAGCACCCATCCATGAGAAATCTCATTTTTGGGCTTTCGGCAGTCCTTAACCTTGAAAGAAGTTCTGGACTGTTAGTCGCTCTGACTTGATAAATGGTGATTCCTAGAAGAGAAATGTGATTCTCCTACCTTGTCATGACCCCAAACACACAGAAACATGTATGCAAACACATGACGTAAAATTTTATAATTCTATGTATTTGAGGATTCATGAATATTTGACTTATTTCTTCCAACAGTTATCACACAAATTGAGGTGCACTTGATGCATTCAACATAATTAGAGACACCAATGTCTATGTCAGCCAGGCTCAGAAAGCTTGGACCTCTGACAGCAAGATACACAAGACAGCTTTTGCCTAGGAGTAAGAAGGTAAATCACTTATTACAAATCATGCCTGAGGTTTTGGCTCTATTGTGTGTTCAGTACTAAGGTGGTTTAATAAGAGTACCCAGGACAGGAATATAAAAATGTTCTGAGATTATATTTGTATATGAATATTTTATTCTAGGTAAGAATTATGCTTTATGCCTCTTCAAACAGTAATGTTACTAATTGGAATCTTCTCCCTAATAAATTGCAAGTCCCTATGAGGTCAACAATAGATTGTGTGTCACGTCACCTAATTCTGTTTCTTAGGCACCTATATGTTATCTCTCTGCCTCTATAATGTATAACCAATGACTGCTTGTCTCTTAAGACTTCCATAAACTTCCTTCTTTCTAGAAACAATAAAGTAAAATGCATGTTCAAGACACAATAACAGCAAGAATTTATTCTTTTATAGCAGTGAATGTAGGTATAGCTTATATGTGGGCAAATATGGGCATCTATTTGTTAACAAAATTCCAAGTTTGGGCATATATCTGAGATCCACATACAGTTTTCTTCTATTCTTGCAGATGAAATTCTTCATCGTACAATATCAGTATTTGTTATGCACCCAGATATTATCAATATGCACTGACAATAATGATTTGATTCATTTGTGCTGTAGGAGAATATGCATCCATTTGCCCTCATCTGACTACACTTTCTTGGTTGAGTCTGAGTGTGGAACAAGTTTCAGGTCCCATGTACCTCTCCTATCCTCTGCATCACTACCAAGTGTCAAGTATTTTTCTCCAACAATATTTGTGACAGTTTTATAATCTATTGTAATCACATATTTTTAGCTTATTGCCATTTTAAACAAAAGAGTAAAAGAAGTTGATGTCTAATGAAAGCTAAGTCAAATGCTTTGGATACTTTCACTAAAAAATGAACTGTCAAAGATGTTGTCAGGACCAAGAATGTGGCTCAGACGTAGAACATTTGCTTAGCATAAGTCAGGCCCTGATTTTAATCTATAGAATTGAAAAGAAGGCAAGATAGATAGAGATAAGATGACACTAAGAGATTCAAAAAATAATAAAATCATGGAAGAGATATTTCATTTTGAATTTCTCATAAGGAAGGCAATGGATCTGTTAAAAGAAAAATGTCCAAAGTTTGTCTGAAAATAGAGCTTTATTTTTTATGCTTTATGAATATAGGTTTTAATAGTTACTTTAAAACAGTGTTGAAGATCAAGTATAATTTCAGAAAAATAGTCACCCTTTTTAATATACTTTTTAAAACTCACTTGTCTTATGGATAAAGAAAGAATTCCAATCTGTTTATGCTTGAATTGATTCAGCTTCAAATAGTATTTATTTGTGGTTCACATAGTTTAGGTTATCTTCTCAAATTCTTCAGTGGCACACATGTCTCATATTTGCATGCCTTCTTCCATCTCATTATGACTACATGCTTTAAATGATACTTAATGAATGAATCAGTAGTTACACTCACTGAAATGGTTGTGCCAGCAAAAGTGAAATTGAGAGAGAGGTATTCCACCTATACATGCAACTACCATCCAGGACTTATCACATGAGTTACATGAAAGTATTCACATTCATTTATTTCCTCATTGAAGAGATACATGTTGAATTAACTGCTATTTTTTGACCTGTGAATGTAATTACAGGGAGTTTAGGTTTAAGATTCTCAGTTAATGAAAGCTGGTTGCCAGGAAGCCAAGAGAGAGTGAAGAAGGGTCAGGGTCCTGATGTCCCTTCCACAGGCACATCCTTGGGACCTTCATCTTCGTCATCAACTCCTAAACATTCTGTCATCTCACAATCTCGGGTCTTTGTAGAACATCCAGATCAAATTACAGTATATAATGATTTTGCTTGTTTCTTTCTGCATTCTGACTTGAATCCCCTGGTTGTGATCCTTAGAACACAGAATACACCAGAAACTTTTTTGCATGCATACAAGTTCTTTTTATAAAATTACTTTTGCTGGGCTGGAGAGATGTCTCAGAGATTAAGACTCTGCTTTGCAAGTAGATGTTGGTCTTGAGTTTAGATCTCAGGTCCCATGTGAAAAATACCAACTGGAAATGACAGTGTACTGCACTTCTGCCCTGTTAGAAGCTTGAGAAATTCCAGAGTGAAGCAAAAAGAGGTAAAAGCAATTAAGGATGGTTCCAAAGTCACCCTTGGTCCTCCACAAGGACACACAGTGCTCTCTTTCCCTCTCTCTCTCTCTCTCTCTGTCTCTCTCTCTCTCTCTTTTTCACACACACACGTGAGAACACACAAAAGAAAAAAGAAAAATACTTTTGTTAGCATGTTGCAATTATGCATAATAATGGGTTAAATTATAGTACTTTCATTCACATATCCAAGTATTTCAATAATAGTCACGTTCCCCCACACACCATTTTATCATTTTCCTCTTTCTAAAGAGCACCCACTTCTACTTTCACATCCTTATCCCTCTCGCTGTGCCCCAATGAGTTCCATTACAATGTTTATAAAATCGTGTTAAAGTTTGTTTATAGGAGCAAGGATACGTTACCACTTTTTGCACTATTGAAGAAAATGTCTCTCCCTTCACCATTAAATCTTAACTGCATAGAATATCACAGGGATGGGTGGAGGACCATGAGCCTGTCTCCGTTCTGTGAAGGCTGTTCAGATGCAACATGGATAGTGAAATAGTCACAACTGCTATGAGATCAAGAGTACAACACCCATATCATGTGAGTGTAAGTCAGTTCCTCGCTTCTTCCCTCTTTCCATTTCTTATGAGAGAAAGACAGAGAGAAAGAACATGTACATGCTACAGATTATACTTAGAAACATGAGAACAATCTTAGGAAGTTGCTTCTCTCCTTACAATATGTAGGTTTCAGGGAATTGAACTCAGGTCATGAGGTCTGTGCACAAGAGTCTTTGCCCAATGATCAGTCTGAATTCCTACATTCATTCCATAAAATGTTCAGAAGATTTGGAGATGTTTGCTATTGATGCCATTTATAATACATATTTAACAATCTTTTAATCTCTGTGCTTTGACTGGTTACATACTGTGATTACTGAAAAAAGAGGTATCTCTGATCAAAACTTACTGAAGCACTGATGTATGAACAAAAATATAGTTATTCATTCATAATTTGTAAAACATAGCATGTTCATTAAGCAAAATCACCAGTGGCTTCCCGACTTAGGGTGAGAACTGTTGCATACAGGGTCCAGAGATGAGTAAAATTGGAAATGGTGACTTGTCCCCCACAGTCTGCACTGCAAGTCATCAGGGAGGAAGCTTCCAGAGCAGTTCCAGCTTGATTCTTTATCCCATGCAATCAGGACAGGTGGCATCTTCTGTAATAGGGTACCACCATGTAGTTGTAGTAAGCAATCAAGGGAGTCATGGTTTGTTCTCATGGTCTTGTGTCAAGAAGGTCTTAACACATGGTATAGAGACAAAAAAATGCAATCCATTAATTCCAGTACTGCTTGTCGTTCCTCACTTTCTGCTATGATACTCCATTAACTATTGAGGGTACAGTTTAGCCTAGGCGGTATAAGAGAAAGGACAGTGAAGCCATTCTAACTTCTCTTGGTCCTATTATTTCATGTACATACAAAAGTGTCATATAGATGTGAAATTTATAGCTTCTGCTTTCTTATGCCATTTTCTTTTATAGCTTAGGCTGTACAAATTCTAAGACTATATCTATATAATGCCCAAAAAGATTTATTGGGCAACAAATTTGCTTGGCTATTTGCATCGTAATGGCAAAAGCAATTTCTTTAGTGAGAACAACTTATTTTCTTTTCAGTTGCAAATGGAGATATTTTAAGGGAAAATAAGTTATTCTGGTTCAAATTGGGGATGGGGGTATTAGAGCTTGTTTTTCTGACACTTGACAACCTCCCACCTCACTGAAATTCTGTATTGGGTGGGGTGTAATGTCTTGTTGCAAATGACCACAAGCTCTATTATGATTAGCCAGTCCTTCTGCATTTTATACTCTGCAGTTTGCTCTATTATGTAAATATTTCTCAATTATAACATAAAAGAAAATATTACTTTATAGAAGAGTGTTAGTGGAAAAACTTGCCTGTAACTATGTATTAAGGTAGAATGAGTCCTACAGGAGAAATCAGAAAGGCTGTTCCTTCTTTCTTTTTTATTAACTAGGCAACATTGAACATTTCCCTTGTGCTTGGGAGTTCTTGGTCATTTCTGTAAATTTAGGAGTGGGAGTGAGATTAGGAAAAGCTAAGGATAAATGATGGTGCTGCAAGTTGGTGTGATCAACTTTCACTAAATAGTTAATGCGGTTAATTTAATATATATTTTTTCAGTTTATCCCTCATATGTATTTAGGGAAAACTAGGCAGAACTAAATAGATGTCAGAGAATGTGTATCTATCACCTTCAGTTAGATGGTGGTTGAATGATGACCCTATCTACATTTATAGCTGAAATTTCTGTTCTCTTCACAGCCCATTCTGAAGCATTGAAGATCTTTCACTTGAACTTCTCTTTCGTTTCATGAAACATAAAGTCCTAGCATTCCTTTCTTTAGCTGTAAATTTTCGGAATGAAAGAGTGAAAAGAAAGGAGACAAATTCCATGTTCTGGCATTTTCTCTATTACTAAGATTGTTCATGTGAAGTTGTTTTACAGTCAAAGAGCTTATTATCATATGGACACAATGACTTACTTCAGAGTTTTTGCTCTAGAATGAGACTTGTTTCATTTCAGATACTAATGGAAATCCACATTCTTGATTTTTATTTTCTGATTCTACATAAATTATGAAGACCATTCTTCTAAGATCTGAGATACTGCTTTGGCAGCCATTAGAAAAGTTAGAAGAAACCCACAAGCCAGATTGCAAAGTCTATTATGAGAGATAGAGTTCATATCACCTGCTCTTTCTTAGAGTTAGTTAGACACAGCAAGATACAGACTGGAATGAATACAGACTGGCCCTTGTATACTGTTACAAAATGACAGCTCTCTAGCTTAAAGGGTTAGGATCAACTCTAATGCAAGAAAGGTAGAAACAGGCAATCCATTCGTTTTTTAAAAAGTACTTTTATTTGGCTCATTATATCAGTATAGCATCAGAAGGGGTTTTAGAAAAGAAAGAAATTGTGTAGATATGAACTTATCCATCTCTTTTCTTTTTCTTTCTTTTACTTTCTGTTTCTTTGTCTCTCTGACTCTGTCTCGCCTCTCTCTTTCTCTTTCTCCCTCTTTCATCTCTCTCTCTCCAGCTATACTGTAAAAGAGAACATAACTAAAGTGAGTGTGTAAGTATGGGAACATATTTACAGCAATTTCTTAACCTAACAGAACACAAACTTTTTCATGGAATGCAAACTATCTCACTGCAGAAACAGGAAAACTTCCCAGAGCAAATTATAATCCCATCACTGAAAATTAGGATGGGATGCTGACAAGCCTTATGAACTTTGAGATTTTCTTGGATTGGAAGATAATTGCAGAAAAGGCAATAAATTCCTCTAGGTAAAAAGTTGTGAATTGCTTCTATCTCTATGATTTATTCTTTATGCCATAGGTAGCTTTGTAATCAAAATAGAGATATTTTATCCATAATATGATGTAGAATGCAGCTATAGGTACGGATATAGAAGCAGTTTTAGAAAAGATAAAAATCACTTAATTTTACCTAGCTGCACATTAAATATTTTGTACAGATGTAGAGGTATTTTCTATCAATATATTAAGGATGCCATCCTGAATATTATGCTAACAGAATTTTACACAATGTTAGCAAAGCTTTATAATCAGAAAATTCAAATGGAATACTCCCTCCCCATAAACATTCTTTCAGCTTCCAACTTACTGATATCTGTTAATAAACCAGACTGGCTACTACCACCTCCCACACTCCAGTTAAAGCATCTGAGCATATGGGTGCCATACTTCCTGTTTATAAATTTTTTACATGTAACTTTACTATATCAACATAAGAAACACTTTTCTGCAAACAATATCCCTGAACTAAAATGAAAGGTATGACAAGAAAGAGGATTTGACATAATCTGGCCCGTAGGAAATAATATTTATGAAAGTATATATTACATTTAAGAACACTTTCATAAAGATACATGGAGAAATGATATATGAATCCATAAACTCTTTTCTGATTTAAACTTATCCATGATTATTCACTTATTGGTTACGTTCAAGAAATGTCTGTTTTACATCCAAGATTCTGTGAAGAATATTAGTTGTATGCAGGATTTAGACATGACTCAGTGGATAACAGAGCTTCCTTTGCTGTAATAGACTTTTTCTCAGGAGAATGAGGTGGAGAATTATAGAGTGGATCACTGTACATTCTCCACTGCCATCTGTGCATGAATGTAATCACATGCATCTTATCCAAGTGTGTATATGTATACCCACCACAATCAAAAAAAAATCTGCCACCAAGCAATATAAACTCACACACATAACCCCCCCCACACATACTGCTACTTCTGTCACTAACGCTATTACTACTACAAAAAATGTTTTAGATGGTAACCAACCAGCAAAACGGAGATTGACCCCTTTCACTATTGTGTCCTACTCCTTTTCTTCCATCTACCTTTGAGTTTCTGATTACATTAAAATCTTCTTTTAAACAGTCTTTTTATCTTTGCTAGGAGATGACCTCAACAACCAATCAGAATGCAGCCAAGGGCAGTGCAGGAATGGTAAAACTGAAAACAATAACAAACCATAATTTAGAACATCGAAGACCCTACAATATTCACTCAGAACCAGAACAGTCAAATCTCTCCCCATCCTAAAGCTTAAGGGACTTTGAGGAGGGGGCAGTGAGGTTGTGAAAGCCTGCAGAAGAGGAGGGCCAACAATATGCAAGATACTCCACACAAGTCAGGGTACAGCAGACAGGATATAGCTACAATGTGATTGGACCTTGCCTGATCTGCACAATGACTAACTTGTCAACACCCCCCCACCCAACTCTAGCACAGGTTACAGGGGAGTAGGCTTCAGGCAGTAGGATCTTTAGAGGCAAGGGGTTAAACAGATATAATAGAGTTCCCATACTAGTAGGCAGCCCAAGAAGGGCTGAAACCTCACAAGTACAGACAACTCAGAGGGAAACACATAAAGACACGCTCTGCAGGATGGGAGGAGAAAGCAGGAAGCACCAAGAGAGAAGGAGGGAAGGAAAAGGGGTAAGAGGGAAGAGGGTTGGAAAGGGTAAGAAAATGCAATGGGGGACAACAGGGAAAGGGAAGGGGAAGGTATCTATTGAGCTTGTATGATTAGGCAAAAAATATAATAATAAATAAATAAATATATTTGAAAGGGAGAACATGATGCTAGAGTATTAAACACCATTTCTGTAAAGCAACACAGTAACAAATAGGTATTATAACCACTCATTTACATAAAGCAGACAGGAATAATTTAAATACTGAAACATCTTGATTATTATTTAGATGGTCATTTATTATTGCTAGATGTCATTTTAAGCTTAATGTGAGAAGATTATAACCCTGATATAACCAGATTTTGCTTTTGGCAAGTCCAAATCATTAATGTAGATTTATCAGTTTAAGTGTGCCTATTCTTCACAAATATGCTTTGGACTAGAGAGGGTCAGTGAGTGTAGTACACACAATTAATTCCTATTTCATATGTGAAATCTTGGGTGATATTGTGGTTGTCACAATGGGCGAGAGATCTAATGTGGATGGTATTGAATAGATTGAATGAGTAGAATCCAAGTCCACTGCAAATCAAAGTGTTTCCCAAAGAATCATCTGGTTCAAAATAACAGTGGTACTAAGGTTGATCTTAACAGTATCTTATGTGACACTTTGTCATTTTTAAGTAATATTCCTCCATAATTAAAGGACACAGAAATTACTTAGAAATAGCAGTAAATGCACTTTCCTAGACTGCAAAGTCCAAATATATTAATATAATTAATTTGGTACACAACTAATTTAGAGTTTTGTTTTGCATACCAAGTGACTCTCTTAGTCTGGTTGCATTTTGAGAAACCTCACTAAAATATCCATCAATATTGATAAAATCTGTATTGTCTTGGTTATTGATGTTCATGAATGTTTTCTAAAACTACAAAAGGCTTCCTAATTCATTTAGAGAAAGGGTAAGACATAGCCTCAAAGTCCATGTTGTGAATCTTTTGCATCTAGATACTGATAGCTATACAGTTTTGTCAGGAAAAATAGTGGATGAAAGATACAAAGAAATTTTGGTTATCTGTAAGAGATCTCTGTGACAATAGAAAGAAGATGCAAATATTTCATTTTTATTTTTTAAGGTCACAAATTATTTTGCAGATGTTTTAATTTTAATTTCTTATTTTTATTTTTTATTTCATTATCTTAGTCTTCATACATGATTATAGTCAATTTATGATTTTTCTACACTGTAATCTGCAATTCCATCCCCCTAATTTTCCTACTGCAATCCTTCTTCTCCCATACCCATCTCCTTTTCATACCTTGTTTTGTGTTATCTTACTTTGCACACATGCTTGTGTGTGTGTGTGTGTGTGTGTGTGTGTGTGTGTGTGCATCGTGTATGTGTGCATATGTAAGAGGGCACTCGAGTATTACTGTTGAAGCCCAAGAATAACATTGGAAATCATCCTAGATTGTTCTACCTCCTTTTGCTTTGCTCTAGGACCTCCTAACTCTGTCCTCTAGGGCCAGAATTACAAGAAATGGCCATATTTGCTTGGCACTTTTACGTGAGATTTGGGAGTAAGAACTCGGGTCCTTTCACTATTGAGACAAAGGCTTTAATGCCTAAACTGTGCCCCAGCTCTTCCTATCTTTTTGCATATGTAGCCAACTGTGCTTCATCTGGTTTACTTTTGACATCCTGTCCCTGAGTACTTTTTGGAACATTAATCATATTTTAATTTATATAAATTAAGGAAAACATTATCCATATCCATCATTATTCTTCAACAGTCTCTTAGGAAGGCCTGAGACCTCTTGGGGTATTTCCCCATCCATGAGAAAATGTTAATATACCAAATCCTGTGCAGGCTTTGTAGAAGTACACATAGCTGAAGTGAGTGCAAATTTTAAAAATAAGATGAAACCTTTTAGAGGGTCTTGAGGCTAGTATTGAAGAGTGAATTTAATCTGGCACACCCTGTCTTTCTTAGCTCTACCTGTGGTCTTTAAGCAAACAACTATAGCCAGCAACCATTTCAGAGATTTGGGTCATTGGTTTAGAGTGGTGGTTATGTATACATAGGTTTAATATGTCCGAGGAGGTTCTAACATGTGCTCAGAAAACCATAACCATCTGCTACAACTCAAAAACAGATGATAGTCTGAAAGCAAGTGTTGAAGAGGGTTCACGTTGAGAAAGGAGAAATGGGACGCTATGAGCCTATTATAGACCTAAAGATGTGGTTAGAAATAGTGCTGGAGTCAGACTTCCCTAGACTCTGCTGAAGTTACTGTCACAATCCTTTTGAAGATGCACTTAACTTTCCAGAATCTCCATTTCTGACTAACACTAAAAGCCAATAGTGCCCTTGAATATGACACTGTAGGTTAAGGAGTTTCAGAATTGATAACTGAATATAATTTAGAAAGTATAATATGTGACATGTATGCAACACATGGTGAAAAACAGTGTCAGCAAAGTTGAAGTACATCAGTAACAACGATGAGGGTGATGCCCCACTCCTTCTGCCACCAGAACCAAAGAGGAAAGAATCGACTGATGAAGTTATAGGCCTGTGAACTTGGTGATCCCTGCAATGGAAACGGGAATTTTTTGTTTTGTTTTGTTTTTTTGTTTTTTTGGTTTTTTAATTTTTTTAATTAATTAATAATTTATTTCCGCTCATACAAACTTAAATTTATTATTTATTATTTATTCAATGTGCGTGTATGCGTGTATGCATATGTGTGTGTGTAGAACCACGGACGAATTTGAGAACCATCATGGACGCCTCCACCTCCTCCCTGTTTACTCTGCCCCGGGATTCACAGGCTTCGCCCTGCCAGGACCAGAAACGCAGGCTGCCCCCGCTTCTGCCCAGCATCTATACATGGGGTCTAGGATCTGAACTCAGGACCTTCTGCCTGCAAGGCAGAGGCTTAACCCCTGAGCCACCTCTCCAGCCTCTCATACAAACTTAATAGGTACACTGGTCCCCTCCCTCCCTCCTTCCACCACTCCCTGGACCCCCTAGTTCCCTCGCTCCTTTTCCCCTTCCTTTCTCCCTCTCCCTTTTTATTTCTCAGTGCCTCCTCCCCCCATCCCTGGAGCATCCTTTAATATGTATATGAAACTTTCCTCTGGGTCCTCCTCTCTGATGAGGTATAAGGACTCAGTGGAACTCCTAGAACTCTTTCTTGTGTTCTCCATAAGTACAGGAACACTATTGTGGCTGTTAATCCCTAGCTTCTAAGGATCCTAGTGCCTTTAGTCCATGCTAGACTTTGAGGAGTCAATAATGTGTTGGTCATTGCACAGGTCATGCAAAGTCCTATTATGATTGCTTTGGACCTAACTTGCGTGGAGTATCTTGGATATCATTACTCTTCTCCATCCTTGTGCTCTTACAGTCATACCGCCCCCTCTTCCACAAATTACATTGAGCTTCAGGATGGGGAGAGATTAGGTTGGCCTTGGAAACAGGCATTTTGATTGAGAAAAATTCTTGAAAGAAAGAAACAATAGGTACAGAACAGGAATTCTCAACATGCACATGGGACCATTTTGATCCTCCTGAGTGTGAGTAGGGTGGAGCTATTTGACAAAATTCCTGCGGAATTTTTCGGTTGGCATAACTAGTAAGTAAAGGCAAAGATACTGCTTAACTTTCCTATACAGGAAGGCCTCCAATGGCCATGAATCATATGTTAATAATGTCAAGGTCAGAAACAAGGCACAGCTATTGCAAGCAGAGTTGAAAGTAGCTGAAGATATCATGATCATATAAGTCAATGAATTTCATTGATGAATACGATGAACCTCAGAGTTTGAATGCCTTTGTTAAGGTCTCCAGTAAGTGTTAAGTTCCAGTGATGCACATTAAATACTTCTTCCTTTCTCGTCACTTACAGGAGCGTCTCCAGGTCACTGCTGCTCTGACTTGATCGTGAGTCATTCCATTGGAGATACCACTGGGAATTTGTTGAGGGCTAGTAAGTACATACATGAGTGTGTTTGTGTGTGTGTGTGTGTGTGTGTGTGTGTGTGTGTGTGTTTAGGTGTTATTCTTGGAGGAACCATAACAGTTGTTTTAGTTACTAGTGTGTCAGATTCAGGTGACAAGCCATGAAGACACAGCAGAAGATGTAAGCAAAGTAGAAGAGAGGGCTTGGGATGCTCCTGGAGAGGTCAGCCATGGCAGAACTGTTTTGACCCAGGGATTTGACAGAAGGCTGGCCATCACTGTAAAATTCAGTGTGGCAATCCGGACAGATGTGGCTCCAGATGACCACTGGGATATCAAGGTGCAAGGTCGTCATGACATTTGGTGAAGCCTTTTATGCAGGGGAAAGAAGGGAGATGGTGGAGAGAAAGAGAGTCACTGGCTCTAAAGACAGGCCTGTCGTGAGTTCAAGGATTTCCTCATGAAAAAGAGGAGGTCAGACCTATGGGACCACAAGGTCAAGTCAAGGTCCTAAAAGGGAAAGAGCCATCACCTGTGCTTGCTGAGAACCAAGTGGACTTGGGCTGTCTGCCAGGGACCTCTGGCACATGAACCATCTCAGGGCCGCGGTGCTACCCGGATGTGCGCACTAGATGGCAGTAGTGGGGCCCTTTCGCCTGGGTCTCGGTCCTATAAGGCGCTGCTTGTTTAAGTACAGTCTCATTTAGTTGGAGCTGCAGGGGAGTGAGGGAGAGGAGGGTAGGCAAGAGGAGAGCGGGAGAGCTTGAGGGAGCAGGGGCTCGCCGTGTTGACAGCAAGCATAGGCTGCGAGCATCCATCCCAGACCCCGGCTCATCCTCGGTGCTGGGATTCGCTGCAGCCTCATCCGTCCGGGCTGCTGGAGCTGAGAGAGCCCCGAGGGAAACCAAGAGAAGCAAGCGGCGCGTTTTACTAGAGAGAGAGCGAGCGAGGAGGCGACGGCCCGGAGCGCGCGAGGGAGCAACGAGCGCAGCGGAAACATGAGGACCTACTGGCTGCACAGCGTCTGGGTGCTGGGCTTCTTCCTGTCCCTGTTCTCATTGCAAGGTAGGGGAAGCCTCGGACGACCCTGCGCGCCCCCTCCTGTCCCCGCCCGGCTCGGGGTTGGGGGGTGTCGGCCAGGTCAGCGGCGCTGGGGTTCTGGACGGAACCCGTGGCTTCCCAAGTGCTGCATGCGCCTCTTGCCCTTCCAGCTCTGCGTGCAGGCTGGGTCCTGGGGCTTGCGGAGTGTGCAGACTTACCGCAATATCGGGCTGGCGGTGGGGGATCCCGAGCCGGTGTGCGTGCGGGCTGGGGGGCCGAGCGGGGAGTGTGTGTGTATGCGAGTGCGGGGGTGCCTGTGGGTGGCACTGGAACTGGGGGCGGAGGCGCCGGCTCGCCCCCCAGTAAACTCCAAGCAGTGCTTTGGTGTTCGCTGTCCCCGCATCCACGGTGCTGATACCACTGCATTCCTGCTCTTTCAGGAGGGAATTGGTGTTAACTTTCACAGGAGGCTGGGTAGCTGCTCGCTTCCTGGTACTTGCATTTCTAGGCAAAATACACCCCCCCCCCATATTCTTCTGCCTTATATGTGAGCCGATGCAGGAGACGGGGAGCAGAGATTGTGTGTGTGTGTGTGTGTGTGTGTGTGTGTGTGAGAGAGAGAGAGAGAGAGAGAGAGAGAGAGAGAGAGAGAGAGAGAATGCATTTGAGAATTCACGGGTTAATAAATGTGCTGGCTCAGAATGGTCAATGTGTTTTCTGCCTGCTAGGTGCTGGGTGTTTACTTTGAAGACGTTTTGGTTCTGTGTTTGGGCGAGATGGTGAAGTGAATTCATGAAGGTGAAAAAAGAAAACACATACATACTCTTTGCATTGCTCTTGAAAGCTGGCACCCAGAGCCCATATATATGTCACACATACAGTAGGGAAAGTCACTCCAGCACAAGCAAACATTGTCTTTTGAATTCAGCTCTCCCACACTACCCCCCCCCAGCCCCAAGAGGAGATTCTCATACAATTAGCTATAGAGAGCCTGGTGTATTGCTCTGCCATTGATGGTTGTACTACCTCTTCGTGTCTGGGCAATCTGCCACCATTAGGACCTGCACCCGCTCACATTTCTCTCACTACCGAACATGCAAGTCTCCACACACACACACACACATACACACACACACACACACACACACACACAGCCTCTTGTGAGCACACTCCATGAAATGATCAGACTGGCCTCTCTTCTGGTTTTCTTCTGATGGCTGATTGTTAATGTTACATTTCTGGTTTTCATTTTTCATTGCTGGGGGATATTTTATGTAGCTATATAGCCCTCTTGCCAAATGAAAAGAGAATAGACTCCTGATTGTTTACTAGTGGAAGTGTTGCAAGTAAATAAATACCACATCAAAGTTCTATTTTGAAATATACTTAGAGGAACAGCTGGGACTCACCTATAACACAATTACAAGTTACAGGTTCTATAAACTTCATCTCAGAACTCACTGATCCATTCTTTTCATCTAAATTCTGAGGTCTTGTAATACACCATTCTTTTTATTAACCATGCCTGCGTGGAAAAACAGAATTTCAACACAATTTTGGATTTCTACATTTTATTCTTTATGTTTGTTCTTCTTCAAAGATGTCAGGAATTTCTCTGTGATTTCTGCTATTGCTTCAATTTAGCATATGCATACTGAGACATTAGCATAGTGACTGTGTGTAGTCTGCCAGCAGTCAAAGTGAATCCTATCCCTTCCTCTCCTATATAACTCTAGGAACTTCTTTCTTCCAATCAAACCCTAAGAACAAAGTCATTTAATATTTCTTTTCAGTTTAAATAAAGCTGTGGCATGTTCAACACAGAATCATGGAGTTGTACGAATGAAGGGCAGATCAGAGTGCTGAGCTAGTGTTAGATGGCACTTCTAAAGAATGGGAGTTTGCATGGAGCACCACATGAGACCACTGTATTTCAGAAGCTCTTGCATATAAAGACATAACCCTGTAGTCTTCTTAAGCAAACCAATGTTTCCTGCACTGGAAACTTGTTGAAACAGGATAGCATTATTTTTGAAGAATCATATTTTTCTTCCTAGAGAATATTCTTATTTTAAAAGAGGAGTTTCAAAACTTGCTAAGTAGAATTCAGTGACTCATGAGAAGTGGCTCTAGTTCATTCAAGTACTGAAATCCTCTCGTGGGTGGCAAAGAGCAGGTAGCAGTAACTCTGATCAACAGAATGTATGGGACAAGAGGAGTACAGTCATATGAGCCTAAGCAATACAGAGGCACAGCAAACAGTTGTCACATATACACTCTCCACCTGTCTCAGCATTGGAATTCTAGGATTTGATTGAGCATTTTACCCCCCCTACCTCCTTAACCCCCACATGACTACATGGACATACATACTCTCCCCAACACACACACACACACACACACACACACACACACACACACACACACACTCAATTCTCAGTGTCAAAGCATGTGGCCTTAGATCAGCTGCATTAGCAACAAAACTATTTCTACTATTTCTTAGGATTACCTTCCTGAATTCACAGATGAATAGCTTCATAGGATTCATTCTTGCTATGTACTATTCTCTTAGAATTTTGAATGCATTTTGCACTATGTATTTCTGGGTTGGATTGTCTTCAAGACAAAAAAAAAAACTATGAAGTCTGAGTTACCAGTCTGTGGCAATAAGCAAATTTGACTTATTTCGGTGGTGTCTCAGATTCTCCAAGATCATGTCATGATGTTAAGATAGTAGGGCTAACTTACAACATAAAAGCCATGAAAAGCTGATGAAAAGTTCCAGTACTGGCTAGCTATGTTCAGTCTTTGATGTGCTTATTGTATAAATGTATACATTGTATACATTTATACATTGTATAAATGACATAGAGGTGAGTGTGGTCTAAGGTTCTCTGAGAAAAGTTTTCTGGACATGTAGATTGTACTGTTCCCTTCTTGGCTGCCTGGAACCTTGAATGAGCACAGAGAAGGGAATTCAACTTGACTTTTTTCTTTCAAAGAGAGAAAGAAACTAAATAGTCCACCAAACCACCCTTTTAAGGACTGTCTGAATTGTACTTCGTTTATTTTGAGACCACAGTTCCATTGGCTGGGATCTGGCTGGGCCTCCTTGTCATCTGGCATGTGTCCCTTCTTCCTCATGCTTCAGATCCAGAGCAAGAGAGCAGCCACTGTTGTGCTCTGAAGTTGGCTCTTCCCTCTCCCCTTGGTATCAGGGATGGCAGTAGCACTGTGCCCTTTGAAGACTTCAGAGAGATGAATTCCACTTGGCCCACCCCACCCCCATCTCTGGTTTATTTGAGCATGAAGGTCGCCTTGGCTTCTGCCTGCAGCCAGATTTGGACTGCTTAGTGGCCAGAGAAGAGAAGAGCATGATGTACTGCATCACAGGCAGTGTGACCAACCCCCAGGGGAGCTCCACAGCAGCTGCTCAGTGCTGAGCAGCTGACCTGCCCAGGATGTAAGCTTCACAGTCACCTCCTGATATGTTCAGAGCAGTGCTGACCAGCCCAATGCAGATGAGTTGTTGCAGCCCTTTGCAGGCTTTAGACAACCTCCTCAGACAAGGATTAGAGGACCTTTCAAGAAATATCTTCTTAGAGATGAAGTTTCATGGTATTGCAATAAGCAGTATGCATTGAACAATTTAGCGTTGTTTTTTTTTTTCTCTATATGTAATGTGATCTCTTTTTGGACTTTGCCCTTTCCACTCCCCAACTGACCTAAAAGGATTAGTTCGGTTAGGTTCTGATCGTTCTGTGGTCCTGTGGCATTTTGAAATATTCTCTCTTAGTGGGGGCGTCATTAAGAGTCAGGAGGTTCTTGAACCAGCAAGCTTCAAAGAGACCTTGTCTGAGATAAACAAAAGGAATAAGCTGGGGAAGGAAACTCTCCAATCAGACTGCAGGAGACTCTCCTAGGACACAAATTGTGCCACAGACAGTTCCAGGGTTGCAATTTCTGTGTCACCCAAGTTGGGCTGGGCTTTCTGATGATATAGCTTTTGAGTCGCTCATGCTCCTATAAGTCACTTCGTGTAACCCTGGTAAACTCATTGGTTTGTGGTGTAATCATTACTTTGGTGTATCATTGAATTCATATCTTGCCTGGATAGTGGGTTGTGTGGCATCTCCCTTGAAAACATAGCACATAGTACTATTCCAAATAATTGAGGACTTTTTCTTCCTAATACTATTCATTCTGGTAAGTAACTTAAAACCTCATCCATGGGTCTGCTTGACTAACTGATATGGATATTGATATTATCTAAGAACAGATTCACTGGGCACTAGCCACAGAGACCATAAGGCCCTCTGCTTAAGTTACAGGAGAAACACAGTTCCTTTGCTACACTACATTTGTACATAAATTAATATATTAACATTCAGAAAAATCCATTTTCTTCCCATGGAATATTATCTTCTCTCTAAGTTCTTTTGGTAACTGAAAATATCTTGTCAAATGTTTTTGGGTGGTAACTACTATTTATAACACAATCCCTGGCTCAAATGTCTACTCTGTGTTCAAAAAAGTAGGGATCATTTTTAAGAACTTTATTAATGCAAAGATGGAAAGCAAAACCTGGAATTAAAACATTTATTCACAAAGTCTTAGGAGTTCTTTTTATTTCATTTGATAACTGTCACCCCCTGATGACTACGACACATTTTATACCTTTCTGCTCAAGTCTTTGAGCCACCATATCTTGTAGCATACATAGCTTGGTGCTTAACCTCAAAGACCTTTCACTTTTTTTGTCTACACAGTCCATGCTTTCACTATATATCCATCTTTTTTTAATTTTTTTATTGAATTTTATGTGTGTGTATGTATGTGTGTGTATGTATGTGTGTATGTATGTGTGTGTGTGTGTGTGTGTGTGTGTGTGTGTGTGTGTGTGTGTGTGTAGAACCACGGGCGAATTTGGGAACCACCATGGACGCCTCCACCTCCTCCTTGTTTACTCTGCCCCGGGATTCACAGGATCCGCTCTACCAGGACCAGAAATGCAGGCCGCCCCCGCTTCCGCCCAGCGTCTATACGTGGGGTCTAGGATCAGAACTCAGGACCTTCGTAGTGCAAGACAGAGGCTTAACCCGGAGCCACCTCTCTAGCCCTTATTTATCCATCTTATGTGACATATTTCCATTAGAAGTAAACATTATTTCTTTCCTTCATTTGCAACTGTTATTGCTCCACCATTCATGAATTTTATCCTCATTTTTTAATCTTCTCAATATCAGAGCATCTTTTCATTGACTTTTCCTGGTAAAACAATGGGGATAATCTGAGAGTCTCACATTTTCACTTGAGAAGGCTGGTGGTGCTTTCCATGGGACCTTATGCATTTTGCACTTGTGAATTTTTGAGCCAATGCAGGGTTTGCTTCTGCTGGAGAACATCAGGAGTTAAATGCAAAGGAATTACCTGACCCCTTCCAACTGACTGAGCAGAATTCACCTGTGTTCATTCACATCTATTGCTTTTTTTCTTTCTCCATTCTTCTTTTCCCATCTTCTTTGGACTTGGGTGAGAGCCATATTGAACTCCTGGTGCTAACTTAATGCTGAGAAGAAATACTAGTATTGACAAGAGGCTGCATAAGCTCCTTCTTCCTTCTTGCTTTGCTCAAAGGGCTAAAATCCAAAAACAAGAGAAAACTGGAGAAAGAACAGATATCTGTCCATTTCAATTCAATGCTAACCAACCTTTGTTTCCATTTCCATAAACCCACAGCAATCTCCCTCAGTATTTTAGCACTACAGAGAAATTGCTGAAGGAGGAAAGAAATGTTAGGAGATCTAGATTCCAATTAACTTTGCCACTGTGATTGTGGAACTCTGCATGAATCACTGTTTAGTAAATGAGTGTGAGAGTCTCGATGATTAATAAATCTTGCTGAGGCAGAAGCAGACCGGAACTTTCCTGCTCAAATGACCTCCAACCCTTTCTTTCACTGGTTTCTTCCTTTCTCTGAAACAAAGTCAGGGAAAATAATATGTTTGCTAGCATTGCTGATATGTATAATCAATGTGTTTTCCAGTATCAATGGGTATTCCATAGCAATTTTTTTTTAGTTTTGAGTAGACTTGAGTATATTTAAATCAACAAAACAACTTTTTTTTGAGTTGAATGAAAAAAATTTGCATAAATGTTTTCCCTTACACACGTGCCTACCACCATCTCTCTCCTTTAAAAGATAATGTGTACTCACAGGTGAAGGCAGGCGAGAGCTTATTTTCTCTTTTCTACTTTCCTCTGATTTAAGCCTCAAAGCTACATCTGCCTCCTAGCAGAGATCAGGTAGCTGCTATGTTCGATGTATCTGGATGACAGCGTAGAGGGTTTCTGAATGAGTCTTGTGTGTCCAAGCAGTTCATGCCAAGCCCACTTCCTGCTGTGTGCCCTGTATCTGCCTAGGAAGAGAGAAGCTGTGGAATGCTTTTTGCTTCATGTAACAGAGGGAAGATGCATCCCACTGTTCTAACCAAAGCCTGAGTAGGCATATCAGATGCAGGCTTGAAGCTCATCCTACTAACGACTTTGGTTTTGTTACTGAAATTTTAATTTCCTGTCTTTCCCATTAGGCAGCTATGTGGTTTGTGCTCAGGAGGAAGAAGAGTGGGCATTCTGTGGGCTTAAAGTTATTTTTGTGTGTATGATGCCAACACTATGAAAAATGGGTAGTTATGTCAATTTATGTATGAACAACTACAGATTATGGAAAAGTGGTGGATATGCCTGACAACAACTAATATCCTTCCTTTCTTCTTTATCCACATCCTTCCATAAATATTTATTAAGTTTCAAGTCAAACTCTCATCAACCCTAGAGCAAGGGCAACAGATACTAGAAAAATAATAAATTAATTATCATTATAATAGAATACAAAGAGGAAAATTTAGGGCTCCATGAGAGTATATTTTAGGGAGACATAAACTGAGGATCTTAAGTTTTTTCTTTTTTTTTTAGATAAGGGAGTCATATCTTGAGTTTAGCTGATGAATAGAAGTTAGATATGAGGGGCATGATCAGAGGTGTAATAGCAAATAGAAACTTGGCAAGGCTCTAAGGAACAGCAGTGATCAACAAATTCCAGAATCCTTAGGAGTACAAGAAGGGGAAATGGGAAGGAGGAGGAAAAGCAAAAGAGCCGCTCAGGCAGGCAATTCCTCACTGAAACATGAGGGAACATGAGGGAAGCCGTTGGGGAGTTTCAAAGCAGGAAGTGCCATCTTAGCTATGAGCATTTATGAAAGGTCACTTAGAGAAAAGGTGTACCTGGTAGAGAGAGGCCTGCTGAGAAACTTTCTTGGATAAGAGACATAGGAAGTTCTTCTCTCTGAATAAGCAAGGTTGATGACAGACTGAAGGCTTCCAATAGGGGTTTATAGGCAGAATCCTCAGGCCTGATTTGAGAGGGTATCCCTAAGTAGCTACAGCAAGTTAGGATACCAAGTTTACAAGTTTATAGTGGGCATGCATAGATGTTATCTGTCACTTAACACCAACCCAGCAATTTCTCAGGATACTCTGCTGGCATTTTTATTCTTTAGCTGAGGGAAGAGGCTAAACACAGTGAGGTTAGTTCTTGCCTTTGAAAAAGAGCCTTCTATCTCCGTTTCCAGTTCTTTTTCTTATACTGTTCTGTCTCTCTGAACCAATAGTATAGATGGGAATGGTTGCAGAACTAAACACACAAGAAGTATCATGTCTGACTCATCACCTATGTGGCCTTGAGCAAGTAATTCTCTGATTCTAGAATAATCTCTAAGGTGTCTTTCAGCTCAAGAAATTAGATGAGTCTATGATTTCCTTCTGATTAGGGAGAAGTCTAGTCTTAATTAGCAAGGCAGTGGAATTAAATATTATTTTCAAAGAAATATGATTTTATTACAGCCAAGTACATACAGAGAAAATGAATTCCTACAGAATCTTTTCAAGGAGAAGTTGCTGACCTTTTTGTTTTTCTTTTGCTAGATTAAAAATGAACCAATCTCTTTTGTAATTGGTGGCAGCACCACTTATTTAAAATACAGTCACAAAAAACACAACATCAGCTTTTTAGGGCCAATCCCATACCTTCTTTGTGTAGTAATCTAAATAACTGGGCCCATTAACATAATTCTATATGAGTTTTGAAGTGACGAATGTTCTTTAAAAAATTCCTAAACATCAGTAAATGATATGTGGTAAAATGTAAATATCATGAAACATAAAGAAAGCTAATTTGAAAAGAAAAGTTGGATGGAACCAAGTCCTAGACACACTAGAGGATGAGAAGAGAAGGATGAAGGGAAATAGATAATTTCCATCCTAGTGAGAATAAGACTGTTTGAGTTGCAATAGAGGCTCTGGTCTGCGTGGAGTTAAGGGCTCCCATTGGGAAGGATTGCCAAAGAAGCTTGGAGATACAGGGCAAACCTTGGCTGCCAGGCTGAACCATTTGTGCGCAATCCTCAAAGAAATAAAGGGCCTTTGATTCGTGCAGGAAGGAAGTGACAGGAGGGAAATACTGCTCCTGGAAGAAGACGCTATTGCCACATCCCATCTGCATACATAATAGAATCACACTTAGATCTTGTTTTTTTAAAAATAAATTTCAATGTACATTTTTGTAAAAAAAAAGATCTACACATATATGAGGCAAGAATATAATTTTAAAAGTCAATAAAATTTTTTGATATAGATGAATGTGTCTTTCATGTCATGTTTGGGCCACACACATATGTATAAGTTCTATAGAATGACTTATACATAGCAGTTCTCTGATTCAGGCATGCATGATAATAATGTGATAAGCAGTTATGAATGTGTGTGTGCACGTGCAGTCAATGTATAGTACATAGTATATGATGAGTAGGTAGAGTGAGGAGAGCTTTTCCTAGATTGCTGGATTTCTGATGTAGACCATCTGTTTAGTTCTGTTCTTGTATAATATATGGTGAGAAAATATTGTTAAATAAACCTTGGCAACACTGAGGGAACTTTGAAGTACTTCCCATTACATTTCTGAAGCTAAGCTTGCTTTTTTTAATATGTATTCTTAGACTGAGTGAAGCTACAGTTTTCTCTGGTATATATTAAAGAATTATATTTTATTTTATAGATTTCTCATTACAAATTAATGTATTCATTGTAGAAAAATAAAACATCGTAAGATGCAAGGAAGTAAGCAAAAATTAACCAGACCCTCATAATTAGAGAACTTTTTATTTAATTTGCTGCATGGCATTCCCAGCATCCTCTCGTCCTGGACACATACAATGATAAGTTACACACTAGGACTGTGGTTTATATACACCTTTTGCTTTACTCTTTTCTTGTAATAGTACCATCATTAAATGTTGCCCTCTATTAAATGCTAACCTGCAACATCTCTGTAAATGGTTACATAGTGTCTTATGCCATAATTTATTCATCAGTGCCTTATTCTGGAAAATAATTGTTGCGAGTGCTTTTATTATTAAAATATCATATAGTATCATCCACAATTAATTTGGTCCTGCTTATGGACCATAGTGGTATTTTACAATCTTGGGAAACTGACTTGCAGCACAATCCAATGTTATTTCATCTTGCTGAAATCCTGTTAGTTTTCTTGCAATAGGAATATTTGCTGTTTTTTTTCAATGATGCACTCTCAATGATCCCATAAGCTCTTCACAAGTGATCATGAACTTAAAGCAGCTAGTACATTTCAAAGTATTTTCCTGTACATTAATTCACTGTGGCCCAAGGAAAAACTCTGAGAAGAGGCAAGAAAGCCACAAGTACTGAGTATGTATGTGTAAAACACCTAGGACATTCCAAGAAATATTGAGAGCTTTGAAAATATTAGTTGGTGACAATTGATAATCATTGTCATGTTACCTCCTTAAATTTTTTTTTCGGGTAGATATTGATCTACAGACTGGAAAACTGAAAATGTAGACGCCTCTGTAGTCTGAAATAAAAGACTATGCAGTGGCATACTCCTTTTTCCTCCTTGTACCAGTGGCCCCTTTTCTTCATTGGTTGCTTCTGATTGGGCTGGGGCATCATTTGTCTAATAGCCTTTGCTGGGATTTGATTTCACTGTAAAGGGAGTTTTACCTGGCTCCTGTTCATGAGTGGTTGTGGGGAAATCTCTCTGGCAAGTTTTGAGTTGTTTAGAACTGTGGCAGTTTAAAAGCACATCTACATTGATCCTTAGTCTCAAGGTCTCACCTTTATGTTACTTTTAGAATTTGTTGGATGGATGCTCTCCAACAAGGATGAGTCATCTGCATTTGGTTTGACAATGTGTTTTCAAAGATCACATATAGCAAACATAGTTTGATTAGACCATCCCTTTCAAATTTGAGGCAGGCAATTAGCTTGACAAAAATTAGGACACAAAAAAACTGTTTTTTTTTTTTTACCTTAATCTTTTATCATGGCTAGCTACATATTTTCTTTCCTGTGTTCAGAAAGTCTGGGTGACTCACCATTGTAACCAAGAAATGCCACCATACATAAGAAATTCCCATATTAGAAATGTCACTGTATCAAAGAAATGTCTAGTAGGTTATTTGAGCCACCTTGCATGTTGTAACACAGTTTCGTTTTTAGAATCTTGAATTGTATTTTAATAACTACGTTCTGTGATATTTTGTTTTCCTTTTTAAATCTATTTATGTTTTCATATATTTTCTTCCTGCCTTTGACATTTCTTTTTAAAGACTATTTTTATCACTTATTTGATGGAGAATAGATATGAGAGAGAGAACAGGTTTTATATGTGTAAAGATCAGAGACAACTAAGTCTTCAGTCAGTTGTCTCCTTCTACCTTGTGGATATGAGGACTAAATGCATATCATCAAGTTTGAAAGCAGGTTGCTTTTACCCATTGAGTCATTTCGTTGGTCCTAGATTCTTCTTATATGTTAAGAGCTGTCAATAAAGAGCTTTCATAAGCTCTCTTTTTTTTATCATGGACCAAAACCTACTTAAAGCTTTATGGGTTTAAAAGGAATTTCAAAAGTTTATTGTGGTATTCATGTTTGTAGGTTTTTAAAATTGATGATGCCATTTTTCATTGTTTCCTTTTTAAAAATTAAGTGAAAATGTGATGTACTTCTTTGGATGTCTCTCTACAGCAGGATGTGGCATTGACTTTGGTAGATACAGCTTTATCTGGACTGTAGTCTATGAATCCTTCATAGACTATTCTTTCCAGCTGCAACTTCCAATTCATTCTATGTTTTCAAACAAAAACATTTCAGTTAAACTACTGTTTATTTTTTAATCTTGAATTTTATATTATTGTTTAAGTAATGGCCTTATTACTTATGTATATACATTAAGTAATATCATTATTAATATATACACTTTTGTGGCCAGAAAGATAGCTCAGGGGTTAAGCCACTGCCTCAAGCAGAAGGACCTGAGTTTGAATCCCAGATCCCATGTAAAATACCAGGCAGAAATAGTAATTGCCTGTACTTCTGATCCTGGAAAGTAGAGCCTTAGAAAGACAGACATCAGAAAAAGACGCCATTATTTTGTTATTTTGCAGCTTCCTTGAATTTTATCATTGGCAACTTACTCATTTCTCTTAGTAACTGTGATGTAAGACCTTAGAAAATGAAAAATGATTCGGATAATTAGTGATATTCACTGCACATTACTTGTGTGCACATTACTTGAGAAACCCCAGAACAAAGCAATAAGGAGGTAGGGCAATCAGAGATGATTCTTAAAATTACTTTTGGCCTCCATAGACATATATACTGCCCTCAGATACATACAGATCACTTAAGAAAGTTACTTCACACAGTTGGGTGTTTCAGCACATGCAATAATTGGGAGAGATTATAATCAGGTTTGTTCAGTGCTTTTATATTGCATTGCAAACATGCAAACTTTGGCTTATATTTTCTGTAATATTTTTCAGATACTGAAATTGGTAAGTTTCAGTAAGAGAATTTCAAAGTTCTTACTATATGATGAGATACACTTATGCATATTATAAAGCAATGGCACGTGAGTCATATGAGGCTATCACAGTTTCTGATGTCTCTTAAATTCTCTCGTGAAAGCAGAAATGACTATTAAACTTCATTATGACATAATTCCTAGGTTGGTAATTATGACTTAAAGCAGATAGGGATTCAGCCCCTTATTTGGGCTCGTGGTGAAGGCTTCACTGACTTCTAGTTGACACTGAAGGCAGAGCTTACAGCACATGATCTGTAGGCTGTCTGTCCAATTCTAAATACAGCATGTTTCCTTATTCCTTGTATCCTTCAGTGATCTCCTAATCAGTCCTGTTTAGAACTCATCAGTTGCTCTTCCCGAGTGGAGTATTCGTATCTATTTTTCAATCTTATTAAAATAAACAAATGCCTTCTACTCTCAGATGAACCATGTTTTGTCACTAGAACAAATGCAGTATTTGTTCTTTCAGTATTTTCCACCCAGTTGTTTGAGAGAACTTGTTCCTCTTTTACCTAATAACTTTCAGAATCATGAGAACTTCTAAATAGCCAGAAGCCACAGTTAACAGTCTTTATAATATAGTATTTATTCTCAAAATCACAGCTGTTTTCCCAAGTAATGCTGATCCCTTAATCCTTGTTCTTTGGACTTTTCAGCTTTAATATTTCTCCATCAATGACAAATTTCTTTCTTGCCCAGGTTTCTGGTTATACATGCAGATAGTCCCATCTAGAGCCTTTATTGTAGAGCACCAGACTATCTTCTTGCTGACAGCTATGTAGTGGCATATCTCAAAAATGACATTTATCAGAAAGGGAAACTCAGAACTTAGTTGTTTTCATAAGTGAAAGGACAAAGAATTTTTTATCTTTGATTTCTATCTAGAAATTTGCTCTGCATTTCCCATGTGAGAAAAGATTTAGGAATGTTTTCCTCATATTGGCTTCCTAAATTCCAACAAAACAACAGTAGTCAATCTGGAATAGAGTTGTAAGGAAAACCTTTGAGAATGAAGTCCAGGAGGGTTTTTTTTTTTTTTTTTTTTTGTAAGAGGGCGTAAGCATTTAAAAATAATACTAAGACTATGGGTATTTATTCAATAGTTTAAAGTTGCATATTCACTTAATCCAGTTCTGATTATTACTATTATGATATCAGGAAAAAAGTGAAACATATAAAAGTTTGTCATACAGCTAAAAATTGTCTATGCTAGAATTTGAAAATAGATCAGATAGAGTCAACATGTGCAATCATTGAGCAGTCAGCTTTATATTAAGACATAAGCACTGCCTCTCCTTTAGTTCCATATATTCCTGCATGTGTAAACATCATCAGTAAGTAGATTTCTAGATACCTTTAGTGTTGTATTTTCTTCTGTGGCTTTAAATGATGTCTGTGGGTGTGGCTGACCAACATACCTGCGTGGTATTTTTGGATGGAATGACGTCCATGGGAGGGACGCCATCTGCTGAGTCAGAGCACTGAGGGGCCTGGCAGAGATGTCAGCAATGGATCTGCTGCTATCATGGCGCTGTGTGGCCTGGTAGGTCCAGGATACAAGGCAGGCAGCATTTACTGAGCAAAACTCTGGAGAGACAGGTTTTTAATACAAGGTCTCATCTTTTAATACCAGCTGCTGCAGCGAGAGAATAGATGAGATTGTGTGTGAGTTAAAACATACACACACACACACACACACACACACACACACACACACACACGCACACGCACTCACATCTTTTGAGTCTTTTAAGTAAATAGAATCAGTGTTTCAGGCAACAGTTGGCACAGCAAATATTCTCTCCTCTGTCAGAGCCAAGGTATTGTCTAAAATTTCCCATCAATAGTAAGAAAGGAGTTTCAGTTGATACTGTTAAAAAGGGATTCCTTTTCATGTTTGCTGTATTACAGAAAGCAGTGGCAAAAAATGCATTTCTCAGACAATAGCTCAAATCCAACTCAGTATAATATTTGGGTTATGTTAAAAATTTCAGACATAAGGGAAATCAGTGAGGTCTCAAAATTTGGATATTAGTACCTACCTGTTCTTCTATATAAAGCTGGATTGAAAGCATCTACCTTGTGGGACCATTTAGAAAGTTAAAATGCATAGTTGGAGAACTTCACTGCATCATATCAATTTAGACTCCCCCACCATTAAAAAATATAATTTTGATACAGTATCTGCATACCTGCATTTTTTTCTTTTAAATTTACTGTTTGTGATCCCTTTACCTTGAGGATATTGCAAGCAAGAATTCTCTATTAATTCAGCTGAAGAGACTTGACTGATGTGTAACCTTTACTTGCTTTTCAAATAGAGATGTGCTTGGTTGTTTACAGCACTGTCAATGTTTATTCAATTCTGCTTCTTAGATTCCACATCTCCCCAAGCCTCTGCCTTAAAAGGCTTTCCTTTCCTAGATCCTTGTAAACAAGGCTCAACTGCCTGTCAGTGCCCACTCCCCTCCCCAACAATCCACAGCTCTGCCTCAGTATTTGAAGTTTGGCTTCAATGGATCTTTGAAGGCTGATTTCATCCTCCTGGCTTGTGTAGGTCTCACTTCACTTCATCATAGAGCGGCTGCAGGATTCTTGCTGCCAGTCACTCTTTACATATGTCCTGCCTGGATGAGCTAGGGAGTCCCAGGGAGCATCTCTTCCAGGATGGTACCACTGTCTTGCAGACAAAGTACTGACAAATTAGAACAGTCAGAGCCAGAACATTAAGGCCATCCAGAATAAGTGAGCTCAATGACACCTGGAAGGTAAGTGCCATGTTAGAGTAAAGTTTTTCTCTTTTGACTGACTGAATTTTCAAAACAATTTTTGATGGAGGTCAGTTTCTCCTTATACTAAGGTGATATTCTATTAATTTTTTCTGTGAATTATTAATAGTTGGTTGAGAGATAGAAACATCAAGAGAGAGAATTAGATGAGACAGACAGAATGTAATACAGGGGAAAATAGTACATGGTATAGCATACATGTGCAGATCAGGAAAGAATATTTTGAAAGTTAGTTTTCTCCTTCCACCAAGTAAACTCCAGGCACAGGACCTTGGGATGCCAGGTGTAGGAGATTTTACCCACTAAAATAATCTTTCCAGCTCACCTCTTTTGTTAAATTTAACCACAACATTTTATTTTCTACTTACCCAGGCATTATATGTCACAGTGTTTTTACACTTCAACTTTTCATCTCTTCTAATCTTCAGATGACTTCTTAATCTTATTTCTTAGTGACTGGATTTCCCTATAAGCTATTTTTCAAACTTCAAAAACAATACCTTCTACCAGAACACATACACTGTCTTTGAGAACTTCAACTCCAAGATGCACACTTCAATTTAATAAAAGCTGGATTGAAAGCATCTACCTTGTGGGACCATTTAGAAGGTTAAAATGCATAGTTGGAGAACTTCACTGCATCATATCAATTTAGACTCCCCCATCATTAAAAATATATATAGTCCTGATACAGTATCTCGATAGCTGCATTTTTTTTCTTTTAAATTTACTGTTTGTGATCCCTTTACCTTGAGGATATTGCAAGCAAGAATTCTCTATTAATTCAGCTGAAGAGACTTGACTAATAACCTGTTGGTTTCTTTTCATTTTTGCATGGGATATATTGCTATATCAAAAGTACAGTCTTCAGAATGTGTTAATTTGTTATAAATAACTAGTTTATGAGCATATAGGATGAAATGGATTAAGAATAATCTCAGAGTTGTAGATTTCTCTAAATGTACTTCGTGCATCACTGCAAGCACATCATCTTGGAATTGTTGCAAATTCAAGTGCTTACTCTTCAACACTGACCTAGTAAAATAGGAATCTCTGGAAAATGAAGCAATACTTTGCCTGAGTGGGTCTTAAGGATGATTCTGTTAGGCACTGATATATGAGACCAAATATGCTATGGGACAAGGCAAAAGACTAAACCTTAACTAGCACCTCAATTGGAGTAGGGTTGATGCTCAATGAAAGCATTTTATATGCCCATTAGCAAATGTGAAAGAAAGCCAGGATGGAGCAAGATTCCATTCTTCATCAAACTCTTTAGGTGCTTGATGTCTTTCAGTTGGAAGGCATGATGAATTTCCTTCCATAACCAAAATTTGAGATGAATGTAGCATTACTTGTCAAAATAAATAATGCTCCAAATATTTGAAGAGTTGAAATCAATAGGGCATATATCTCACAATACAAAGAATTTGAGGTCCACAGGCAACCCTGGGCCTTACAGTGCATCAGACAGGAGGCTGCCAACATCTCAATGTGTGGCTTAGAAGTTTGCCTTGGCTTTGATACCTAATTCTAATAGGCAAACAAGGAAATATTTTGCTGTATGTCACTTCTGATCATATTTTGTTATGCAGAGTCAAATCATATGGTCATGAAGACTGGGAAACAGAGTCCAAGATGCAATACATCCTTGTGAATAGCAGTTGTTGCTACAGCAACCCCTGTTTTCTATGTCCTTTGATGTTCTTATGAGTAAACTTTATTGGTATGTCTGTGTTGTATAGTGTATTTATACTATAGTAGATGCCTGCATCAAAAGGTAACATTATGGAATCTCATCAAATGAATCATTTTTCCAAATATGTTTCCAAATATGTTCTTCAATGGAAATGCATTGGTCACCACTGAAAGCAGAACAAATGTCACTGAACTGGTTGGTGTCATGAACTTGTGATTTTTTGATCAATGAACCTCATTTGGGTACCTGATAATTATGCATTTAAATGAACAGTTACCTATAATAGCACATCTTGAAATTCACTTTAAGTTAATAGTAATAAAATTATTAATTTTCTAAACTGCAATAAGTGGCATAGATATTGGTAGATCTGAGGAGTTATGTGCTCATCAAAAAGGAATATGACCTTTCTGAAAAAGAATGTGTTTTTTTGTAAAATAATACACAGTTAGAGGAGGTGAATTCAATAATATTATGCAGTGCTAAACCGTTATACGGAAAACAAATTCATAATCTGTGCCTAAAATTATTTGCCAACAAACATAGTTACCACTAGCTTAATATTGGAATAAGTATCAGCTATCAATTGGACAAAACACAATGTCTAATGTAAGAGGAAGATAAATTAGCAGAAAATTATTAACTAATGCAGTACCTAAGCCAATTTATGAATTAAAAATTGATGTATTTAAATAGTATTCAAAAATTAAGAATACAAATTAAGTATACAAAAATCTTGAAGGAAATTTATTTTTCTTTTCTCTCATATTTGTGTATATCCTCTAATTGCAAATGCTTAATACCATAATCTACTCTTGTTTGGAAAGCATAAATCATTTGCTCTTTATAATGTTAGTATTTAAAATTTAAAATGCTAGTATATTTAATTAATATAGAGCAAATCCTACAATCTGTGCTTTAGCTTCATTATGTATGCCAAAAGCAAAATACCTGATCCACAGGACAGCCTAGAAAGAAAGGGGACTATTCCAATTCACAATTCCAGGTTACTGTCCATCATGATAGGGAAGTCACAGCAAGAGAAGCCTGAGGAAAGTGGTTATAATAGATGAATAGTCAAGAGTGAAAAGGAAGAAATGGATATATTCATGCTTATTTATTCTCTCCATATTTATACTTTTGTGGACCACCTACCTTAGTGATGGTCACACCTACTTTGGGCTGGGTCTTCCAATATCAATTAATATAATAAAAATAAAAACTCTTATACATGCTCAGAGGTAACATTCATCTAGATAATTCCTGCCAGATGTGCCTAGAGGCTTGGATCCTAGATGACACGTTGATAAGACTAGCCATCAAAATGAGGTTTTTAAAAAGATCAACTCTAAGCCAATTTAAATGTAACTCAATTCCATTTTCAGCTAATTTTAACTGGCTACATGGAAAAGAAATTTTGGAAGACACTCTTACAGGATTTGTAGAGGTTCAAATTGTGTCAGAATTTTCTGTTTCATATGGATGTTGACATATTTTCAGGAGAAATTTATAACAGCAATAGAAAACTGAGTGACTATTGATTATTTTTTAGTAACCCAAGCTAATTGACATATAAAGCTTTGTAAATCCTTTCAGCCAAAGATGAGTATAAATTAAGAACTAATTAAATCATTGCTTGTAAAGACTCCATCTCCAATTCAGTAGGTTATATGTTTTTTGTTGTATATTAGAAAACTATCCCTTGTTTTCCATCCCTAATTCTCCTATCAGAAACAAATCCTAGACATGGAAAGATCTCAATTGTAAATAGGTAGCTTTTATATCTTACCTTTTTCAAAATCTAAATGCAATTTTTTGTGCCAAATGTAATCTTAAAATAAAGAGAATAAAATGTACCATGCAGAGGCAAGAGGACGGATCACCTCTTATCGGTAACTTCCATCCCTGCTGCTAACAAGCCTTTATCTCAGAAGATACTAAACATCTGGATCTAAGCACTGACACCTATTAGTTGCAATGGCCTCCTCTTACCTTTCTGAGAAATGTGATAGATAAACCTCCAGGAATCCTACAAAATTGGACTCTTAATTGACCAAAAGAAGGCTGTCTCTTTCTTTCATTTGAAATTGTAAAGTGAGTTTGCCTCTGCAGGGTGAGGCATACATGGGAATGATGTTCCCAGGTGCAACTCAACCGGTCACAGAGGGCTGGCTTTATCATTTTCTCCTTACAGCTGTCAGCATGATCTTCAAAAGCCCATGTACATCTTCAAATACACATTCCGCACCTGTCTTTACCTTCTTTTTAAAAAGCATCCCTAAAAGCATGGAAACATCAAGCGAATATTCTTAGGTTTTACACACAAATCATGTTACCCTTTCTGGTTTTCTGTCCTCTTTCCTACCAACCTTGAGCTACAGCTGTAATAAAGAAAAACTTCAATGCAATGACAACTCCATCTATGTGGCTCACATCTACATTAATGGCAAATATGTTATTTCTTTAAGATTTACCTCAATAAAACAGCCAATACATTGTAGTCGCTAGGGTCCAACCAGTCCTTTTATTGTTAAATTTAATGAACATGTTACAACAAGTTAGAAAATTATCTACATGTGGATTGTGGGTAATAGTGTAAACTTTTATTTTCTCTGGTGAGCTTATAACAGATATAGAGAGATAACCAATAATAAATGAACAAATGAATATGATCACTTTCAGAAAGAAAAAGACATAGCATCTAATGAGAGAATAATGAGCCTCTCCAGAGTTTGCACATGTACCTATACTAAGTTCTCTACATTTAATTGTTTAAACTTATCACTGTATTAGCCATGCTGAATACATAAGATGAATCAATGAATAGATAATATCCACAATTATTATTGCCACAATTGCTTCACCAAAACATAAGAAGGACTTTAAGAGTACTAAGAAGAAAACCATTAGAAGAAACTACTCAAATGTCTTACAGTTTATCTATAGAATGTGAGTATAGAAAATAATGTCAATATTATTTTAACATTTATTGTAAAGAGTTGAGGTCACAACTAAAGTTCATCTAGTATTTAAAAAATTAAAGTAAGATTCTTTTAAATACATATTTTAATATACATATATACATTTAAAAATCTTTAAAAGAATCATATATATATATACACACACATAGAGAGAGAGAGCACTCGTGTGTCTATCACAATGTACACATTTGGAGGTCAGAGGATTATTCTCAGGATCAGTTTTTTTCCTTCTATTACATAGGTTACAGAATTGAACTCAGATTGTCAGAGTGGCAAATGGGTTTGACATCTGAGACAACACTCTCAGATGTTCTTTTAAAATCTATTTGTAAAATGTGTAATTTGAAAGTTATATGACTATATATTTTCCAATACTAAATAAAATAGAAATTGTAATTGGCATTCAATGGTAATATTAGAATTCAGCATACTTCCAATTAAAAAAATTAAATTCATTAAAAACCAAATTCAATTAAAATGAAGCAATGGGCAATGTTTTCATAAAAATGCACTAAATACTTTCACTAAAATATTTTATACATTTTAATGCACAGTGAAAGACAGAAGGAAAGAGATAATAAAATAGCAGCAGAAACTAATTAACTAGAAACAAAAAGAGTTTAAAAAATCTTTGGATAAAAATCAGCGCAAGAAGCAAATGTCTTGCAATTTCAATAAAAAATAGAAAATACTATGCAATATCACAAATGACTAAAGGACAAACACTGTTGATGGGAAGATTTAGTACTGTGCAAAATTATCTTTCCCAAACCATTTTGAAAAATTAAATCCTGATAAGTCGAATGAGTGTTTTTAGGAAATTGTAACTCCAAAAATCTACTTAAAGTGAATGAAAAGTGAGAAAAATAGAAAATAAAGTGACAAAAGAATTGTTTCTTACAGAACTCTTTCCTTGTTTGTGTTTATAAAATGACTCTCTAATACAAGGAAAATAGCAAACTGAAATTACTATGTAAGGCAAAACTCTAAAATAAGAAAAGGATAAATCAGATATAACATTATACATATAGTATGGATGGTTCTTTAAAAGATTAATTTATCCCAGGAATGCACAATTTAATATTTAAACTTCTGTTGTACTCTGTTATGGGTCATAGCATTAAACATTGTATGCTTATAAAAAGTAAGTTGTGAAAGTGAAGATTAAAGATCTGAAAAGAAAGATAAAATTATTTATATTTATGGAATAATGAGTATGTCCACAGATAGCTCAGAATTGATGAAAACATTTAGATATTTGTCTATTTATAATATTAATATTTCAGAAATTGTATTTTCATGTTTCCAAGGTGTAAAGAACTTTGGGATAACATTCTATTAATGGTTTTGCATTATTAACATTTTTATATTTTTTATTTTTATTTTATTTATTTATTTATTCCCAATTATACAAGCTTAATAGGTACCCCGGTCTCCTCCCTCCTTCCACCCCTCCCCAGTCCCCCTTGCACCCTCTCCCCCTTTTTTCCTTCCTTTCGCCCCCCTCCTTCCCTTTCTCTCTCTCTGCACCGGAGAATCACCCGTTCACAGCAGTTCTTCCTTCCACATTCAAGACTCCCGGTCCTGCTACTTTTATTTCATTGAGTTCAAACAAAGCACGGTGCTGAGCCCAGGACCATCTCTTGGATCCCAGTAATCTCCACCTTCATTGCATATTTGGATGAAATTTCCTCTCTCTCCGGTCTCTCTCTCTATCTGAATCTATTTTTTTGTATGTAAAATGTGATTTAATCCTAAAACAATCCAAGAAATGCATCATATGATCCCATTATGAAGATGCAAAATTATATTTTATAATCTTTCAATAATTTTTTAATTTTTTTATTATTTCCACTCATACAAATTTAACGGGTACACCGGTCCCCTCCCTCCCTCCAAACCCCACCTCCCCTCCCTCCCCACCCCCCAGGGTCTCCCCCTCCCATCCCCGGACCATCCTTTAATGTGCATGCCAAACTCTCCTCTGGGTCCTCCTTGCACTGAGGTGCAAGGACCCAGTGGCATTTCCCAGAACCCTTTCCTGTGTTCCCGTTAAGCATAAGAACACTACTGTGGCTGTCAATCCCTTGCCTCCAAGGATCCTGGTGCCTTTAGCAAATGCTAGACTTTGTGGGGTCAATAGGGCATGCAAAGTCCAATTATGATTACTTCGGCCCTAGCTTATGCGGAGTATCTTGCATATCATTACTCCTCCCATCCTTGTGCTCTTAACAATCTTACCGCCCCTCTTCCGCAAATTTCCCTGAGCTTCAGGATGGGGAGAGATTAGGCTGGCCTAGTTCCAGGTGGTTGATATAGAGTCGCTGATGTTCTGGATTATGGTTTGTTCATTTTTTTTTCACTTTGCTGCTCCTGCAATGCCCTTCTCACTCCATCCTGATGGATATTGAATGTCACCCCTTGCAGTACCTATTTTTTGACCACTGTTCTTCAGTAATTTACAGGTTCATAGGTTTCTCCTTTGTTCATAGATGGTTATTTGCAAGGTCTGTCCACACTAGCTTTAATATCAGTAACTATTTCATTTTAATATCAACCATCCTTTCTTCATTCACATTCTGTATCTTTGCATAATCATAATTTAATAGCAATAGTAGTTTTGCCAGGATAAAAAAAAGTAGAGCTCATTGAAAAATAAATTGTTTTCTTAAAGACGAATTGTTAGATAGAGTTGATGTCACAAATCAATATCTGAAGGAAAGACTATCTCTTGATCAGCACGTGAAGAATCACAGAAACTAGTGAGTAGAGAAAATAAAAAGTTGCTTCCTGGTCTTGTCGAATACACTTTAATTTTTTTATTTTTTTATTATTTATTCAATTCTGCGTGTATGTGTATGTGCGTGTGTGTATGTATGTGTATGCATGTGTGTGCGTGTAGAACCACGGACGAATTCGGGAACCACCACGGACCGCCTCCACCTCCTCCTTGTTTACTCTTCCCCGGGATTCACAGGCTCCGCCCTACCAGGACCAGAAACGCAGGCTGCCCCCGCTTCTGCCTGGCGTCTATACATGGGGTCTAGGATCCGAACTCGGGACCCTCCGCCTGCAAGGCATAGGCTTAACCCCTGAGCCACCTCTCCAGTCCCGCCAAATACACTTTAAATGAAAAGAAAAATAATTTTTAAATAAAAAAGTTGTAGAAAAACATCATGACATTCAAAGATTTTCAAAGTATTAAAAGGTTTAAGGATCACAGTAAAAACTTATTTACTTTGATTATAAAAATTTACTGCTTCTGAATAAAAATAAGTGATATGTCTGAGATCTATATATATTCATACTTTATAAAATATAGAAAAGATGAGTAAGTGGTACACACTCTGGACTACTGAAGACTAATGACATATGTCATAAATGTCATAATATGTTTTATTAAACCCATGTAAATTTCTTTATTAAATGTCAAACAAGTTTAATTCAACACTTATAACATGTACTGACATGTATTAGTCTCATAATAACACCACTCTTCTAAGGTTCCAATCACTGTATTACTTTAATATTCCATCAAAAAGAATTTGATTGGCTACAATGCCAGGTTATATTCCCTGTGGCAGGGGAAGTCATGCCAGCCTCAGGAGCCAAGATAACTGGTAACTTGCTAGTGCTCCAGATCCTCAAAATGTTAACTAACTCTCATTTTCTTATTCATTTATCTGTGGAATGTTTCTATCTACTATGAGCTGGGTCTTCCCATATTAACTGTACAGTCAAGATAATTTCCTGTAGCCTAGCCCAAAGTTGGACTTAAATAATTCTTCACGGGTTTGTCCAAAGGCTCACTTCTCAATTGTCATAGTAGCTGAATTATGACTCAATCATAGATTTCAGAGGCTTTGATTGGTCTGTTCCTTATTTATTTGTCACATAGGCAAATTCATTCTGTTTCCTGCCTTTTTATCCTTCTAATGTTGGTAATGTATAAAATCAAAGTTGTGTCCCTGGTACTTCTATTTCACACTCTGTTCAAATGAAGTATTACAATACTTTTGGTTCTAATCCTGTCTGTAAATGAGCTGCAGAGAGAAAAATGTGCCAACCATTTTCAGATGTCACTGTCAATCCTAGCCCTTTGTTTACTACTAATGGGAAGAGTAGATCCCCATCACTCTACTATGCTACTCTGCACTATTGCATAGACATGGCTTTTCCAATGTGTTTCTGAAGATTCCTGCCACATCAAAGCAGGAAAGGACAGGAGCAGAAAGAATGTCTAGAAAAGGTGTTGCAGACCTCAACCCTTGCTACTTATTCTGATCTGCTTATGACATCAAAATAAGCATCACTACTGGTGGGAGAAGAGGGATCTGTATAGGATTTGATTTCAAAATCTCTCTCCTTCGAAGAACTGTTTTCAAAGTGTGTATTTTGATGAATGACTAATTTTGTAAAATCCTCTTTCCTAAGAAGATACTTTACACACTTGCAATACTTTTTTCCAGGGTTACTGTATGGATGTCAAATGGCTAGAAACAGAGGAAGGGAATTCAGTGTGTTCCTTCTCCCTTGTTTTTTTTTTTTTTTTTTGAATTTCATACATTTTGGTATTGCTAAACATACCAAATAATTAAAAGCCCCCAAGAATTCAATTTCTTGAGGAGTCAGCTAGTACTACTTTTCCATGATTGATATCACTCAGTTTCTTTTTACCTTTGGATATTTCCCCTATTTTTTTTGATACTGCTTCCTTCCTTTCTTTGACAAACACTCTTCCCCCAACCAAAAGGCACAGGATCTAAAGGATCACAATTGTAGGTTTCTTTCCTATTTATTTATTTATTTATTTATTTGTTTGTTTGTTTGTTTGTTTGTTTGTTGTTTGTTTGTTTATTTTAGTTTTTTGTCCAGATCCTGAGTTGAAACTCAGGAACCAGACTTTTCTACTTGGGGGTGTTTCTATGCTAAAACTCATTGTCATATATCTTACTTTTCTGAGAAGTAATTCTGATAAATATGTTCCATCCGGTAGGTGCAGAGTTAATTGGAACAGCATGATAATGAAGTGTATCATAACTATTACCAAACTGCATACTTGTAAGTTAATGAACCATTGTGCCAAGTTGCATGCATAAAATGTGTGCATACTTGATTTGGTCCTCTAGTGCAATATGTTGGATAGAACCTGAATTCACAATTGTTTCCTATAGGATGCTCCTCAACAAGTTTCTCTTTTGAGCGGCTTCCTACAGAACCAAGTGCCTCTGGGCGGACTGTCAGTCCAGATGATTGTGCAGCTAACAATCTCCTGCATATCTTAGTGTGAGACTGCTCCTCAAGCAGTATGATTGACACACAGCAATTCCTCCATGGCTCCAACAAGGACCTCTGAACACATTTACCATCTGCTGGATAGAGATAGTATTTCAGGACACCAGAATGTATTTAATAACTTCAAGGCTCTTTCTTGATTTCCCAGGGTGATCGCTGAAAATATTAAATAAAATTAATCCCTAGGTAGAACTTCATCAATTCTACTATAACATGACATGTTTTCTTCAGAAATGGACATCCTCTAGTATATGGTATTTATTTAAGAATTGATGGCACTATTTTTAACATAAAAGTGATGTTCTTCAGATAGGTTCCCTGCTTGTTTTTACCTTTAAGGAAAACCAAAGAAAATTTTATAGGATGAGCAGGGGTTAACAGATATTTTGCCTTTTTAATAATGTTATTATTTAACTAATCTCAGTTTTAGTAAGGACCACAGGAATTTACCAACGCTATGTTTCTCTGTCTCCTTTGGAAAACAAAAGATAATGAAAGAATAAAAAACATGTTAGGATACTTTTCTGTGTTGCCTTTTTTATTTGGAACAATTTCCAAAATCTTTTACTAAATACTTAATTAAATTTATTCTTTCACATTTTCATACAGGAACACAATTTGTTCTAATTGCTGTCACCTCTTGTCCTTTCCTTACGTCCCTAATACATATGCCTTTTCTTTACTACAAGTTTTTTAAACATCTTCATGTTTCTTATTTAATTTTGCAACCCAATGAACTAATCTAGGGCCATCCATATGACAATGACTTTACACCTGTCCACTGGAGTCTGGGGGGCTCACCAATGAGTGCACAACTGAAGGCTATGACTCCCTATTTCCCAGAATTCCCTATTATCCACTGGTTCATTAGGGGACAGGCCACTGGAGCCCACCCTCCATATATAGCTAGTGTTGACAGGTCTACTCTTTTGTTGGCTCAATGTAGGCAAGAGCAACTGCATTGAGTTCATGATTGAAATGACTACGAGGTTCTGATTATGGCACTTTTATTTAAAAGCCCTTCTCCTTTCTTCTGGCACTTGTAATCCTGCCACTCCCTCTTCCACAATGTTCCATTGAGCCTTAGAAAGGGTGATATGTATGCTTGTTTATGACTGACCCTCAATCGCCATTTATTCTCAGCACCTTGAGCAACCCTGGGTGTGTACATTTACGACCTTTCACTAAAAACAGATTTGCTCTTCTGAATACAGTTAAAAGTAGCATTTGTCCATGGGTGTACACATAAATGATGAAAAGGCAATTTTTGCACTCCGACGACTTAGCTAGGCAGTACTCAGAGACTCGTCCCTATTCAAGACATGAATTTTTTTTTTTTTGCTGAAATTTACTATACCAGAGATCAATTCCCTTTTGTGGAACAGGTCTCAAATTCAATCATGGAGAGGTTGGTTGCTTCCAATAACGTTGTGGTGCTGCTACAAAAGTGGGCACATCTTTCCTGACAGATTAGTACTATAGTTTACAAGGGTTTGCAGCTGAGTAAGACTTTCCAATGCATTTGTTCCCTCAGAAGCCTACAAAGCACCTTATGGCACTGTGAAAACTGATAGCAAGGAAGATTTCAACTCACTTCTAACTTGACTTCCTTGGGGTCGAGATGTGTGGTGTCTTTAGCCATAATGTCTTATCATCTAATTCTAGTGTGCAGCCAAGAGAAATGGCAAGAGCCTGCAATTTTCTTTTCCTTTCTTTAATTTTCTTTTCTTTTCTTTAATTTTCTTTTCTTTTCCATTTCTTTCTTTCATTTTTTCTCTCTCTCTTTCTTTTCTCTTTCTTTTCTTTCTTTTTCTTTCCTTCCTTCCTTCCTTCCTTCCTTCCTTCCTTCCTTCCTTCCTTCCTTCCTTCCTTCCTTCCTTCCTTCCATTCTTTCTTTCTTTCTTGTGGCTAGGGTGGCTTAGAGGTTCTGGGGCTGCTCTGGGCTATTCAAAAGAAGGTAATGTTGGGTTACTCAATATGAATCACAGAGCCCACTGTATGAAACTTTGCACGTCTTTTTGACAAATCTCACCTGTGACTCCTCCAGACTTGGGCACTGGACAAAGATTTGACTTTAAATCAGACCTTCTTTAGTGTCCAGAATCCATGAAGTTAATCTCCCTGGGAGTAGCATTTAAGTATTATTAATGACTGTCTCTATACCAGCAGATAAATGTTAGTATTGTAAAAATATGTCAATCTGAAGCAAATTAATGAGATTTGTATCAAAATTCATAATATCACATGAAGAAGAAGATAAAATTTTGGTGAACTGTTTCATGCCTTAACCATGGATTTCAATGTTCATTAAAAAAATGAACAATTTTTGTGACATTTCAGAGAATTGTAAGCAGCAGCTTTTCAATTTTATATAGCCTTAAGGATATGTTTGTATTTCAGACAACTGAGACTAGCCTGGAGCTAGTATAGAAAGTGCTGGAACCATCAAATAAAGAACAAGTGAGAAGAAATGAATTACCAAAGTCTTTCAAAGAATCCCGTCAGATGGCTTGATACAGTAGGCTGTGTACTGACCAGGTGTTTGTATGAGTGCATAATTGTGATCGCATAATTAGCTAAATGTGGAATAAAAGTACAAATAAAAATACTGTATGGCTAGAATTAGAGAAGAGGCTTCTTGTATGAAGGTGGAATGGCATGGCCAATGAATCTGCACATATGAACAGTTTACTTTCACGCCCCCTTGTGGTAGTAATTTTGCTATATTGTTCTGAACATCTGGATTATGTCTGTAGGGGAGTGTTATTGCTCAGGTTTGCTTGCAGGTTAACTGGGCAGTGGAATTGAAGCATTTTGACTCAGTGTTAACAAATTTCTTACTACACTCATATGAGGCAAAGTTCACAGCAAATGACAAAGAGATAAGAGATCTAATATCTCCTTTATTTCCTCCAATGTGTGTTCTTTGTTGGCAGTTTTAAAAGGCCATTGTAGGTTAGAGATCCTACTATCAAGAAAAATGGATTCTGTTCTCTCTGGTTTTATTCATTATCAACTCTGCACTACACAATTCATAACTCAGTTTCTAAACTCTAGTTTTCACAATAACAGATATCATGCCTGAGGTTGAAACAGAAATTCTAGCTAAAGTCCAACTTCTCTATTACTACCTGAATCTTAAAGAGGAATAATGCCAAGGTTAACATAAGCTGAAAACAGAAAAAGCTTTTCATCCTAGATACTTCCCAAACAACCACAAGCTGTCACTCATAGATCTATACACTTATCACCAGTATTAGGGATATTATCGATCCTCTTCCAGGCCCAGTATGATAATATTTTTGTCTAATTTGAAAGCACACATGAACCATGCTGTCAATGTGGCTTGATCCCATAATGGAGACATAGAACAGGGCTTTGTTGTCTGTACCTCTTGGTTTACAAATATTAAACACAAGTCAGTACCACATGTGGAAAAAATGAACACAAAACGAATATCTCTTACAGAGGTTATGGTAAATTAGAATGATTTTCATTGGTGTTGGCTACTGAAATATTAAGTTAAAAACTACAAACCACTCATTATTTCAAAGAAATCCAAGAGTCTTCTCAATAATTAGAAAATGTGGTTGTAAGTTTGTGTCTCTTAGAGATAAAATTTTTTGAAACAACTAATTGTCATTTAAAATAAATAAGCCAAAGTACTCATTCTTGTTTTCTGGTACATTAAGGAAAAATGGAAGTTATATCTATCAAGTAAGGACAAGTGAGTACAGGAAATTTTAGCTAATGGGATCTCTGGAACATCCTGCATCCTCTTGCCATCCTGTTTACCACAGATTAGATAGGTCCCTTAGTAAAGTCTTGCTCCAAAAGTCCTTTGCAACTCAGAATCAGATAAGGATACATTTCCTTCTGTTTAGCATGTGATAAAAGAGAAATGAGGGGAAAAAGATTCTTTCATATGAGACCTTGACAGCTTATTCTGTTCTCAATTTTTAAAAATCAATCCAAAGTTAGGAATGGATTCTTAGGCTTTTCATTGTCTGTGCTTTACCATGACTCTCCCTCTCATGGGTGAGAGATTGGGAAAGGGCGCATATATGGCTTTGGGAAAATTATGATTTCTTTTCATGTGAACACTTCTTTTAAAGAAGCCTTGTGGTGTTTGATTAGAGCCACAGCCTGCATATTTGCAGTTTATGAGACATTCTCCTTTGTGTTTTCCTAACCCATGGCATGATGAGAATAGGAATTGGCCTCCTATTCACTCTCTCAACACAGAAGTGTCCCCACAATGGTAGTTTTCCAAACAGTACTACTTAATATTTTCTTTGATGGAATGTTCCAAGGGGAGGCCTGGGTGCATATTGCTTGGCTTTTTACTTTTTCAAACCCTTAGGCAAAAAGCCATTTGCTTCAAAACATAGGCAAGTAGACCATGCTAAACGCAGCATACAAGAAATCCCAGTCCGTCAATTCAGATGATTCTCACCTAACCAAAACAGTGGAATATGTTAATCTTGTTCAAGGCATTCAATACAGCCAGGTGCATGCACTCATATGAAACTTCATCTGTCTTTATACTCAAGGGAGATTTGGGTTCATGAAAAAGATTTTACAAGGATATCTCAATATACTGAGGAAGGGGAGGATATATGCATAAAAGGACTCAGGGGATTCTTTTTTACTGTGCTTTCGTATTCAATGTCGTCTAGCCTCTCTCTTCTCTTGTAACCCACTGTGACTGTGTTTTGCTATCAGGGATCTTCTCTCTGCTTGAGTGCAGTCCCTTCTATAGCTCCTAGGTATCTTGTGGGGACACACAGAGAAACCTTCTCCTACTGATTATGATTTTGGGCTCTTACTCTCAACTTGAAAATCTCTCTTCTTTTCCACAGGAACACCTGTCTTATTGTAGACTCCTGAAGTTGTCTTTCTATCTATTGGCTTGTTGCCTAAGCCAGAGAATCAGCATTTAGAAGACAAAGGGTAATCCTTGACCTCCTCAGTATCTACCATAGTAACTCTTTTACAGTACCCAACAGAGGCTCATTCCTTTTATTCATAATAAAATATAATGGTTCATAGAAAATAATATGTGATATTAATAGCAATATATAGTAAGTAATACACCTTTATTTTCTTGATGATGTTTGTTTTTCTGCAAGAGTTTTCACTTAGTGCATAGATTTTAGTTGCGTACATTTTCCTACAAATTATTTTTTATGATTGAATAAATTCCATTGTGAATGTAAATCACATATCTTTGACCATTCCTTTGTTGTGAGTCATCTGGTTTAATTCCATAGCTATTATAATTTCTGTGCTAAATAAATTTTGATATACAAGTGTTATTGTAATGTGTCATCTTGGAGTCTTTTGCTTAATACTACAAAACTCTACCACTCTACAAAGTGGTAAGTCTGGGTCATGTAGCAGATCTGCTGTAGGTTTTTGAAAAATCTCCATACTTATTTTCTTTGTAGTTGGACTAGTTTAACTACTTAACTGCAATATACAAGGTTTCCCTCTTGTCAGAATCCTTGTCAGTACTCATTTTTACTTGGCAGATTTCTTTATTTTGTTGTTTGTTTGTTTGTTTACTTATTTTCCCCAATCATACAAGCTCAATAACCCAGGTCCTGGTCTTCTCCCTCCCTCCACCCTTCCCCAGTCCCCCTTGAACCCTCCCCCACTTTTCCCCTTCCTTTCGCCCACATCCCTCCCCTTTTCCCAGTGCCTCCCCCCTCCCATCCCCTGGAGCATCCTTTTGTGTGAATGACTTGGCAGATTTCTTGATGACTCCCATTCTGACTGAAGATGACATCTCAATGTGCTTGTTGGGTAGTGATGCTGAACATTTTCCTTATATCTTTACTTATTGCCCATCGGTTTTATGAACTTGCCTCTGGACCAGTGTTGCATTTGTTTATTGAACTGCTCAATAATTATTCATTGGACAAAATGTGAATAATAGTGTTGAAGGTAATTGTCAAATTCACCCCCTGCTATGCTTTCACAGAATTGCTCTTTTCTGACTCCTTCAGGAAATAGTAACTTGAAATTGCCTTGGCCTCCTCTAGGTGGACTTAAGTGGGAGATGGCCATCACTCAGGTTTCATGAGGCAAGTCTGTCACAGACCATCCCTATGATACCTATGTTTTCTCTCATCCTCTAATTGTACTTATTTTTATTGCATTTGGACATTAATCTCTTCATTATAATGATTTTCATCCTATAGCAATGATATGCCATAATTTATTATTATTATTGTATGTCAGTTGGTATTTGAAAGTGAAATTTTAAGAAGAATTGAAGTCATTTATGCTTGCAGCAATTTACTGGTGGGGGAGAGAGACAGAGAGAGAGAGACAGAGAGAGAGAGAGAGAGAGAGAGAGAGAGAGAGTTCCTGTACTATATATTCAGACTTTTGGAACTAGGTGCTATGTCAAACCAGAAAATTAACCTATTTCTTGTGCATTATCTTTCCCTTGTGAGACTAAATTAATGCTTGTAAACAGTGCTGAGAATGAGCTATTTCAATAGAAGAGGTTTCAGAAATGCAAAGTGTTATTGTTACAATTCGTGTTTATGGAGATGTATCTTTACTTTCCGTGCTGGGCTGTGATTGTTCAGGGATGGCTAAACCTCAGACTGAAAATTTAGATAATGAGATGAAGTATTTTCACAGTTTCTTGAATTTGAGAACCTCAACATAGTCCCAATGCAAATACAAACTGTGTAGCTAATACACATCTAAATGACATGCCACCTGATTTGTAGCCGTAGTTATTGGCAATTGTTGGTAACAGAGCTGACTGTTCTGATCCCTCCCCAGATACGTGGTGAGCAAGGTGAAAGAAAAGAAGAGTCCCTGTTCTGTAAAAGTTTGAATACTCAAAATCAAAATGAGAAGTTAAGTCTTATTAAATCTAGTTCATTCTGTAATTTAACATGTTTTGTATCCATGAAAACAGTGAAACTGGATTTCTTCTTCTTCCATGCTCCTGCGCACCTGCCGAGCTTATCACTCACCATTTATCATGGCACTTAATCACATCTCCCTGGTACTATTTCCTGCTTCATGGGCATACATCTTATATGTCTAATTAGATTACCAACTTCCCAGAGAAAATGATCTTTTGCCCAGAATAAAGAAATACTTTTTATTATCCAGTTTAATTTTGACCCATAGTTAAGCAATCCATATGCAATTGTTACAAAACATGAAAGAGTAAAATAAAAGGACTATGTCAACATACTGTAGCTGTTCGTCCACATCAGATTCACTTAGGAATGCCAACTTAAGTAAGATTTTCTAATGCATTGTCTTCCTGTACCATGTCTCACTTTGTAAACTATCTGATAAAAAACATAAAATTCAAAGAATAAGCTACATCATGCGGGCTCATTTTTGATGAAGCTGATATTCCTACCTTGGGACCCCTTATTCATTTGCAGAAGTTTGGCAAATTTGAGAAAAACGTGTTTGCAGAAATTGTTTTTCATCACCTTATTGTTCCATGTTGGATTTTAGAACATCGAAGCTACTTGTCTCGTTTTTTTTTCAATCACTAAATATTTTGCAGATAAATGGTTTTCATTGCTAATATATATCTGTTCACATGCCTATCCCCCTTCCAAGGAATGTCATAAGAACAATAGTGTATGAACCTAGGGCTAGAAAAACCTATACTTACATTAGTCTCTGTCCTTTCAATCCATTAACATGTAAGCCATCTATCTCAGCTAATTGTGCATCTGACCGCTTGGACGCACTGAATGGAAAGCCCCCATTAGTCTGCTCTTACAGGTAGAGCTATAATTATATTATATGAGCCACTGTACTCTGTACTAGAGATCTGCAATTTCTGCAGTGTTTTTTAAACAACACTCTTTGTGTAGGAGGTTAATAGATATTACTAGAACAGCTTTTTATAGTCTAAGGTATTTGCAACAATTCTGAGCTTTGGACAGTGGTAACTGTTAAACAGTTTATATCTATTCTTTTGAGAGCCTCTGATGTATTAATGTATCATTGAAATCTTCAGGACAACCTTGAATTCATTATTCTGTGATTTCCAAAACCACAAAATCATAAGAGTTTCCAAAATATCACATGGAACCAAATCTTCTTAGAACATACTCAAAATATTTTAGTGGATTCAATGTGATTATCACATTATTATATAGAGAATCTTGTTTTGTAGCGATTTTAGGCACGATTCTAGATACAAATAAAAAGAGGAGGCAAAAGATATGAGACAGAAGATAGGGAGAGGAGTTATGTAAAGTCATCCTCTATAGACCATACATGTATGGCAATCACAAAGCCATTATCACAGGGTTACTGATACTAAGCTTACAGAGGACATTCCTAGCCAGTGGTCAGCTATCAAGCCAGGGAGTAATACAGGTACCGATGAACAATGGGCAACTAACATATTTGGGGGTGAAATATCTGGTTGTGTCTCATGGAGGAATCTATTAAGCTCTAAGAGATAGCCACAAACATAGATTCACATAAAAAGGCCCTGAATAAACCCAGGGGGACAGAAATGAAAACAGACATGAATAGCAGAAGACTTGTGGGTGAGGGGAGCTGTCTGGCACAGAGGATGAGATGAGAAAAGTATAGGAGAAATAAATCAGAATGTATTATATACATATATGAAGTTGTCAATGGGCAAAATTGATCAATAAAAAAGTGGAAAAATTAAATTCTAGTTTCTATTACAGAAAGGCAAAATGTCTTTAATATATCTTTAGGATATGCCAATATTTCATTGCAAAAGTGAAAATGCTAAATAAATCTGTAATAAATAAGTAATCTAAGTATAATAATAAATAAGAAATCTAAGTATAGTTGTTAGTTCTGGAGAACTAGGAATACCTTAATTTGAATGAAATAATCACATATAACTCTAAGATATTTCCTTGAAAAAAGTCAATGATCATTACCCTAACGATGTGATTCTTTTTGGCAGTTCAATGTTATTATGCTTAAAAGAATAGGATTACTAGTCATTGTCATGAATTCTGGATAGCAAAAGTTAATAATTTGCATTTGACTTAATTTTTCTGTATGAAGAATATATTAGTTGTCTATGCCAGGATTTGGCAGACTCTCCTAGTCTTTCATGATGAGCATCAATATCTGCTTTATGGAAGCAGGCACCAAAGCAATAGCATTCTTTCTAGCTCATGTCCTGAAAACTCTAGATTAGGTGTTTTTAAACATGAGACAAATCCTCCTTCTTTCTAGCTCACATCCTGAAATTTCTAGATTACTTTTTTGAAGTTTCATATCAGCTTATTTCCCTTTGTGATTAAAAAGCACAATGAACATGAAAATGTTTTGTTTCCTAAGTAGATCCAAACTATCTTTACAAATGAAAGGAGAACAGACACAAATGTAATGATTTCCTACCAAGTGATCTGCACATGTGATAATAAACATCTTACCAACTTGTTTTAGTGTTTGTTTTTGAATTAGAGACAAATTTCTAGAAATTAGTAGGTGTGGACTGTTAGTTCATGTTTGTACTATTCCAAAGTTTTGTCTTTTTCAGTAATACTATTTTTCAGTTAAAAATTACAGAAGTAAGTCCCTTGATTTTCAACTTTAAAAATACCTTATTCACGGCAAAGATATCTGAAGCTTCAATTCCAAAGCAACATAGGAAAATAAAACTCAGGAGCTATAGATTTAGATGTATATTCAGATATGTACATTTATGTATGTAGGTATAGCAGTTTGTGCTGTAGATTGCTACAGGCAACATGTCTCCTATTCTCCTAGTACTTTTCCCCTCCTTGGCATTTGTCTTCAACTTCACAAAATTCCTTGAAGTCTTTTTAAGTATCATATCCACACTCAAAGCATATGGAGCTGGTGCTGTGGTCTTATGTGGAGCGAATTTCATCAATATAGTAACTTATTTGTTCTTTCAGTAAAATCTAAAGTCTTTATGGCAAACAAGTGTATCTGCTTATTTCTTCTCTAGCTACAGTCATATGTGACCACACACGACCTAGACTTCCCTAGGAAGATGAATAACTACCCTCAATATGTCTTTCCTAGGAGGAAAGGAGAATAAAGATTGCAGTTTGCTAATAGTGTCTGTTCCAATGCACCACATACTGCCTTATCAGCTTCAATCCACATTTCTGTCTCACTTTTATTAAGTTTATTGATTGGTTGTGATGAATCAGCTTTTACCACTTCAAGGATTGTGGGGAGATGTTATTTCCAAGTACAAAAGGAAAATAGGGATTTTGCTTTAATATTCAATTTCAATCAGATTCTAGAGGCAGATAACAAATTAAATTATTTTCACAAGAACGTGAAATGTTCTGGATATATCTTCAGGGTAAACCAACACATCCTTATCAAATATGTGCGTGTTAGCATTTCTTAGTTTGTTCTGGGTAAAGATTGCGAGGGGAAACTTGGGGCTGAAGATAAAATACTTAATAAAATGAGAGCTACCATCAGAGGTTTTAAGAGACAATATAAAGTGAATATAGACTTGGTGTAGCAATTTATTACCTGCACATTTATTCTGAAAATTCTGCACTTGGAATGTGTAGGCCTGGGTAGATGGATCATTAGGTAAAATGCTTTCTTTGTCTGTGTGAAGCCTTAGACTGAATAGATCCACATAGGAAGGCACATATGCTATTTTGTGTCTGTAATCCCTATGTGTCAAGGTGAGGAGCGAGGCTGAGACAGGAGCATCTCTGGAAGATTATGGGATAGGAGGCAGCAAATAACAGAGAGACCCTGGTGCAAACAGGGTGGAAGGGGAGGGCAGAATGAACTTCTAAGGTTGTCCTATGACCTCCATACATGTATGTAAACTCATTCACATGAATACACACATATAAGCATGCATACTTTTGCACTTAAATATACGCATCATGCCCACAGGCACACAAAGCTTGAAAAAGCTATTGTAAACATTTACGAATAATTTTCCTTATGTGGTACATTTATACAATGGAATACTAGTCAGTCATCAAAAAGGATGAATTAATGAAATTTGCCAGGAAATGGATGGAATTAGAAAATATTATATTGAGTGAAGTATCCCAGTCATAGAAAATTAAGCACCATATGTACTCCCTAATTGATGGATCCTAGTACCAAATCCACTTAGAGACACACTCAAAGTTGGATCTCTGTAATACCTACAATAATTGCAAAAATTACAGATGGGAGGGAAGGGGAAAGAAGGCCCCGCCAGCAATGGGGAGAGAGGGCATCATGCTCCAGCAGAGAAAATAGGCCACCATCAAGCTCTACAAGTAAGTAATGAGATATCTGGCTAAGCTCATATGATTTTCTTCCTGGTCACTTGCAACTGTTGGGGTGTTATCTCACCAGAAAGGGAGGGCGTACAGTCCGGCAGATAGAAGGTAACCATTTTGCAAATGGGATACTAATCCCCCCTTCACTGCGGTCTCCTACTCTTATTCCATGTACTTTTGAATCTACTCTTACAATAAGACTCTATCTTAACAGCCTTTTATCTCAGGCCAGGGGGTGACACCCAATACCTATCAGGATGGAGCTAAGGGTGGTGCAGGAGCAGCAAAACTAAAAAATAATCAACAAACCACAATTCAGAACATCAGGGATTCTATATCAACCACCTGGAACCAGGTAAGCCTAATCTCTCCCCATCCTAAAGCTCAGAGAAATTTGTGGAAGAGGGGGGCGGTAAGATTATAAGAGTCTAAAGATGGGGAGGAGTTACAACATTGCAAGATACTCCACACAAGTTAGGGCCAAAGTAATCATAATAGGACTTTGCATGACCTCCGCAATGACCAACATGTCATTGACCCCCCAAAGTCTAGCATGGATCACAGGCACTAGGATCCTTAGAGGCAAGGGATTAACAGCCACAATAGTGTTCCCATACTAAAGGGGAACACAAAAAAGTACTCTAGGCAATGCTACTGAGTCCTTATACATAATCAGAGTGTGGGACCCAGAAGGAAGTTTGACATGCAAAATAAAAGATGGTCTAGGGATGGGGCGGACAATGGGGGTAAGGGAGGGGGGAAGGAAGAGGAAATGGGGGGAGGGAACAAGGGGATCCAGGGAGAGAGGGAGGGAGGGAGGGAGGGGAATGAGGTACCTCTCAAGTTTGTATGAGTAGAAAAAATAAATAAAAATAATAATAATCAAAAAAATTTACAAATAATAAAAATTAAGACCTGTGTTTGTTTTCCTTCTTGGTGCGAAAATTGAAAACATCCACAGTGGCTGTCTGTTAACATTTTGTGCATTTATATATTGCCTCTGTATGGTAGTTCCTTTAGTTTCATAGAAGACATTTCTTACACACAATAAAACAAGAAACAGGAATGTGCTTTTTGGAAAAAGCATTAAACCTCTCTGAGGTAGTTTTCTTATCAATTTTGAGCATGAAGAGAAATGTATCTTGGGATAAAATGGGTTCATTATTTGAGCAGGGATAGCATGATAAATAATGTTGTCTCAAATAAATTTAAATTTTCTCAGTTGCAGAAGCTGGCAGTTCAAGTTCAAGGTGCAGGTAGGGTTGGTTCTTTCTGAAACTGTTCTGTTTCTTTTTAACAGCACGTTTGTTCTATAAAATTAGGTCCATTCTTTAGAATCCCACTGAACAATGAAGATCTGATGTCCCGATATAGTCACACTGACATTGAGGATATCAAAGTATGAGTTAAGAATCACTATTCAGTACAGAAATAGTATGTGCAGAAGATATTCATCATATAAGATGTTCGTGATATAGGTAAAACTGAGTCCACTGTTTCTGATTCATTTTTACTTCAGAACTAAAAATGAGATAATCTATTATAACTTTAAAACAAACTTAGAGTGAAGCATATTCCCTTACAGGTGCAGTGGTGCTTAGGGTCTGATGAAAAGTCGGTGTAATTTAGATTCTAGTGAATTAAACTGGAAGGAATGGATCCACAAATTAGAAAGTATTTATGAGCTGGGTAACCATGAAGCACTTGGCATTTATCTAATATATTTGAGTTGAGTTAAGATAATTTTTGTTGCACAGTAAGGCCCAGAATGCCTATTTAAGCTTTGTACTAGCTGTGTTCATTCTCTGAGGCAGGACCATATGAACCTGGGGACTTCATTGGGTTCTACTATAAGTATAGTCTGGCTAGATGGAAACATATATTTTCACCTCCGGGAAGGCTGGGATACAGAATCATATCCTATCTCCTTCTCCTCAGATTTGTCCAAGTGAAATTCTTTCCATCTTTTGAAATTTTCCATTGCTATAACCATTGTAGCCAAAAAATCTTAATAAAACTGCTCGAACATGACTTAGCTATTTTTTTCTACTATAGTCACTGAGTGCAGAACTTGCCCTGGATCTCCTTAGCCAGGGTTCACAGCACATCAGTGGATGATCTTTGACCTCTTCCTCTGAGGCTCTTTTCATCTGACAATGGTACTTTCTACCCTCCTGCTAAAGATCTTGGAGCAAACTCAGTGCTTTCTTTTCTGTTTACATTGAGAGGTTAAATGTATGTTTAGAAAAACCCTTTATAATACCCTCCTTAGGAATCTAAGCGTTTTTGCAACTCCATCTTTCTCTTTAAATACACTGAAAGATATCTACTCATACATGCACTACATACAAATATAAAACTCTATAATTACCCTCTGACCAGACTCCATTCAATACTCTCACACACTCCCATTTTTCAAGTTTTTGGTATGCTGATTTTGTCATTATATCAGATGCCAGCTGACACTGCTAGTTCACAGCTCAGACCTTTAGAACATCTGGACTGCATTTTGTTTGATAGAGATTGTTCTCTCTCACCTTCTGTGATGTCCAGCTGCATAATCTCATTCCTTAAATAAAATTACAGTTCACCTATGCATACAGTTTATTGCTTAATATTCATAAACTCTATAACATCAACAAGGAAAAAGCTATTTTTTCTTAATTTACCATTTGGGAAGCGGAACCTAGGAGTTTTATTGAAATAACACATTTTGGATAATTATCTTTCTGCAGAGCTCAAGTAGCTTCAGTGCCCAGAAGAAATACATACATCAAAATATAGAGATTATACAAAACTTATTTTAACAGAAAGTAAGAAAAACCTAACCTAGAAACAAATGACTGCCTCCAAATCTAAGTAGAGGTAAAAAACAGTTTGGTTTCTTAGGGATTGGCCCCAGAGCATCTCTTATTTAACATTTTCATAAATGATTTGGAAGCGAGACTGCATGGTGAATTATCCAAGTTTGCAGATGACACAAAGCTTTTCCAGGTAGTAAAATGCCAAGCAGATGGAGATAAACTACATGGAGAACTTGCCAGCCTGCATGAGTGGGCAGAAAAGTGGTAGATGGTATTTGATGTGGGCAATAATAGGTAACTCATTTAGGAAAATATAATAACAACTATACTTACAGAAAATAAGTTATCTTTCATTCTCGTAAAACCAGACATTTAGATAAACCATTCTTTGAGGTAATTCTTCAGTATAAAGATAAATCAAGAAAACATTTGAAAATAAACTTATAGAAGTATTTATCTTGAATTAACAGTTACATCACTGTAGAATGACTCACTTGTCAAAAAATACTGATAAATTGCAGAGTGTCAAGATGTCTTCTGCACTCTGAAATCTGGTTTTGGCAAACAGCAAAGAAAACAAATCTCTAAAATATTTAGAGGAGATTGATAAAGAAATACTATAAGTTAGATTGCAACTATCAAAATTTCAAAGAAACACTAAACTTTTTTAAGTCTGCGTCTTGAAAGACTCTTTTTTACTGTATACATTAAATACATACTAAATACATATGAGGGAATAATTTTCTAATAAGTTAGCAGATGAGAGACTGTGGGGTATGGTCAGTTGGTAAAGTAGTAGAGACTAAGCCAAGTATTTTTTTAATGCCAAGTTCTGCCCCCTTCTGTAATACTGTAAGAACTTTATATTTTAAGAGGAACTTAGAAGTAAGGAGTTACTAAAATCATTGTAAGTTTTGGTGAAAAAAGATAATTATATTTTTATGAAATGTTTATGGAAATTCCATAGCTCTGCACTGGCCTTTGTCTATGTTCAGTGTCTCTCTTTTTTCTTTTGAAGCTAGTGCTGCTTTGCATAATCATTATGAGGTTCTGAGCTGTGAGAACATCTACATCAAATATAGCCATTAATTATATTGGCAGGAGCCAAAATCTAAAAATCATGCTGCTCAGGATACCAAACAGAAAAATGCATGTCGATATTCGAGGCCAGTATTTTTCATGGATGTTGCATATTGGAACCCTTGAAGCTATTTTTACTGTTCATGAGTCAAGTATCTGAAGATGAGAGAAAAAATGAAATCAGAAAATCTCAGCAGATAAGTTAGGTGTTAGTTAAGGTTTAGACTTCAAAAATAAAATTGGAATAAAATGGAAAGATTACATGCAGAAGTAAAGGCTGAGTCTGAAAGAAGAAAAAGGAGTGACGGCACAGGGTATGGGATAAAATCCCACATAAATGCGACAAAATAAGTCATAATTATGATATAGTTTATACTACATTGTTCTCAATATTCAAGGTATTAAGTTGGCTACCATACTTATTTCAATAATTTGTGTTTAGGATTTCTTTACTGAAAAAAGAAAGTGTACTGATTAAAGTGAAAGAGTGGATAACTATAGGTAAAGTAAGAAGGGAAAATGATATCAAAAGATCTCACGTGCACATGAGAAATTGCCACATTGAAAACATTTTTTGTACAATATGTGACCAAAAACAGTTAACATGTATGAGAAAGATACTTTGCATTCCTTTCAATCTACCAGAAGCTTGTTTTATATCACTTCAGAACAATCCTCACTTGGTCCTTATTTTCACTCCTTCTTGTCACTTATTTTCTTTATATCATTGGATAAGAATGTATAACAGTGTCAGTGCTAATTCATGAAGAACTAGTTGGGACCCAATGACTGTGATTATTCATTTTCAGGGACCCAATGATTGTTATCATTCATTTTCTTGTCCACTTAACAAATAGCAATAACAATCTGCTATATAAAGCAAGCTTTAATATCACAGCATTTCAAATGACTTCATAGTGATATTCTTTCATCATTTTTGAAAAATTAAAAATTATGGAAAATATGCAAAATGCTAGAAAGAAGGGGCCATACTGCTGAAAATTTATTTCGCCTGACCTGTCCACGGTGCTGATATACCAAAGTCTTTAGCTTTGTGACTTGCCTTTTGATTAATTTTTTTTTTGAGGAGAATCTACACACACACACACCACCACACCACACCACACCACACAGCACCACACAGCACCACACTATTTTAAAGGATAAGCTAATTACACATTTTGTTTTTTCTGAAAATTTAGGTTTTGCTTTACAAATGAAATTTTCCCAATTTGAAGGACATCCAAAATTAAGGTTGGGAGGAGCTTCAAGAAGAGCAGGATGGTAATGTTCCCAGTTCTAGAAAGAGCTTTGTATCTATAATAGTACAGTTTAAGTTTTTCCACATGAGGCTCTCAGTTTATTTTAGTTCTTTCAGTAACTTCAGCATTCAAAACTTCCTAATTAGACATTTGGGTATCTTGTTCACATTCTTAAATATTCAGAACTTCCTTTTGTAATTTATAAATAGATTTGGACTTTTTCCTAAAAAAATCCTGTTGTGAAAAGTGGATGTCATAGCACCTGCTACTAGTCATTTTAAATATAAAGTCAGATAATTGCATTATTGTCAATATGTATGGTAAACAACAGTAACTGAGAGATACTATAAAGGAGGGAGTATACTGGATGGCTCGGAAATAAGGGAGATTAAGATAAGTTTGTGAAAAGTAAAAAGGACATTGAATGGAGTCTGAAGTGTAAGAACTGCAATAACACACCCATGATATATACACAGCACTATTAATAAAAGATTTTCTAAAAGTACCTATTTGGAGATCTGTCATAAGGAATCTGAACTGTGATCGAGTTCTGAGACCACATCTTCAGTGACTAATCTATGTGTGTTCACATCCTCTCTTCACCATTCTACATGCCATATTGGCCCTCCTTTTTCATTCACTCTGCATTCCTTGCAGTGTCTGTTACGAAGTGACTACTAATTAGTAATTATTCAACCCAACTAGGTTCATACACATGGATTCACTTAATAGACCACTTAGTATTAAGTTACTTATATGAAAACACAAATTTAGGAAAAATACTGTAAGCCTGGCACAATGGGCAGGCACAGCACAACAGCACTGGTCAATCCTTGTGTTGGGTCTAGAAAAGTAGCCTTAGATGAGGGATGACCACAGAAAAATGCCATGGAGAGGTCTCATACTTGAGCTTTGTTGATTTAATACTGTTAAACAGAATCATCACTTACTCTGTTGTACAAGCCCAGCAATTCTGTTTCCATCAAGGTTTAACATCTAACATTATGCTATCCCTTCACTCTAAAATTTCACTTTCAAAAACGCATACAATTACTTCCCCCAGCTTATCCCATTTTACTGTGTTCAATAAATCTAGCAGGGGACACGTGTTTATAAGTATTTAGTCGTTCCAAGTGTTTTCTTACCAGTCTTTCATCAATAACTATTTTAGCAATGTCTTCATTACTTCCCAATTGTCTGCTGTTCAGTGTTCTGCTAAGAATAAAAAAGAATGAATTATTATTGAGTGATTGATTTTATGCATGGCTCTTTTTTGGTGTCTATTTTCTCTTACTATCTTCTTCATTCAAAAAATTTACTTATATTTAGTTTTCTTGTTTTTAATCCCTTGAGCTAGTACAGATACAGATACTTCTCTTTATCTAACCATTATTTTCTGCTTTCAGCTGTGAGACACTGATTACATTCCCCTGTAATAAACTATTATTTCATATTAAATGCTAAATAACAATATATGATATTCATAGTACAAGAACCAAGGCTGTTTTCTACCATTACTATAATTATTGTCTGAAAGGAAAAATAGAAAACAGACTCAGTGATTAAAATGTGCCTGCCTTTAGGTGAGCTGTTTCTCTTTAGTAAACATGGAGAGTTGAGGTATCTTGGGAGTGAGGTTCAACTATTATCTTTTCTGAGTGGGTATTACAGTGATGCACCACAGATATGCTTAATTGAGACTCTCTAGAACAACTGAGTCTTGATGAGAATAAGTTGAGGGAAAAGTAAGATATGACAAGAGGTGGCAATGTTCATGTATTTCAAGATATCTAAGCATTTGAATCTTGAAGTTATCATCCAAAAATCCTGTGTTGAGTAGTGAAAAGAGTAAAGTTGGAGACCTGAACCTAGAAGTAAAACATATCTTTCTCTGGCTCTTCAGATAAAGCAAAAACATCTTTTAATGTTTAAATCATTCCTTACTGTGCCATTTATTGGATCCCATGTTTCCCTTATTATAGCTGCTCTTTAGGACTGAATAAGTAGAGCTTGGATCTTTGTTTTGCATCTAACATCTTTCATGGTGAAAACATGGGCTTGTCTCAATATAAAGTTCTTTACTAAAATAGAGATGATATTAATTGGTTTTTGTTCATTACACATTTTTTGCCCAATCATAGAAGCTCAATAGGTACCCCTTCTTTTCTCTCCCCCCTCTCCTTCCTGTCGTCCCCCATTACATTCTCCCCCTCTTCCCTCCCCTTTCTCTTCCCCACTTCCCTCTCACCTGAGGCCTCCCTCTTTCTCCCTCCCATCCCCCAAAGCATCTTTTATGTGGGTACCACCAAACCTGCCTCTGAGTCTTCTACACTAGTGAGAGTTCAGGAATCAGTGTCATAGCCCAGGGCCCCTTCTTGGGGCTGCCTGTTAGTATGGGAACTCTATTATGATTGTTTAATCCTTTGTCTCTAAGGATCCTACTGCCTGAAGCCTTCTCCCCTGTGATCCATATTAGACTTTGATGGGTCTTTAATATGTCAGCCATTGTTCAGGTCAGGCAAAGCCCAACCACAATGTGACTACATCCTAGGTTCTGTAGCCCTGACTTGTGTTAGTTGGGTTTTAATATTGACAGCCTACAGCACTTATTTCAGGCACCTATGGGTATGTTAGAGATTTTAAAGAACGAGGTCCTTCATGTCTTTGCAAGTCTGTTTTTCCCCTTTTAATTAATCTTGCTTAATCCACTGATTTCTGACTGTGTATTTATTGCCACAATTTCTTTTCCTTACACTGTTTCTCTGGATCGTTTACAGTCTTTTCTATCTTTTATGTTTAAGTTCAAGCCTTTGTTCCTCAATATGTTTATTTCATAATATTCTAGTTATTCTTTTAATATTACTTGTAAGAGTTGTAGACACATAGTTGAACACTTATTATATGTAATAGTTTGAGTTCTGTTTATTAATTAAAAGCAAAACATTTAAAAGTAAGTAGCATGGATTATTCTGTGTATCCCATTAAGACAAACAGGAGAGGAAGTATACAGGGTTTCTAGTAAAGTTTGTCAATTTAACATGTGAAAATCAGTAGTTTCTTCATGTGCTTGGGAATGGAAGAGACAGGTCCAGGGCATGAACATTTCAAAGTATATATACATCTTGAAGGTATAGTTTTATATGCTAACTAAATACTAAGCCAAAGTTCTGGAATTCCAGAGTCTGGATAATCATCTATGTCTTAGAGAACGTAAAATGTACTCACTTATGAAATCAGTTCCCCACAATGAGGTTCTATTTTCTCTTCTGAAGACTGGTAACATTGCCTTTTATTGATTTCTGTCTGCAACAACCCACTCTGTTTTCTTGGCATTAAATAATAACAATGACAGCAACAGATAACAAAGTGATCCATTCATTTTAATGTCAGAATACTCTAAAGGGAATTCAGCCATTTGTTTGATGGCTTACTGGAGGAGTGACCATATAATTTATTGTTCAAGCTGAAACACTACTGAGAACAAAAGGGAGTTTTATTAGCAATCACATAGGAAGTCTGTATGTATCAAGGAATGTCCAGGAAAGCCCAGGTATATGATGAGCCCAATGTCAAAATTCCAGACATACTGTGACATGCTAACAATGGTAATTGGATAAAGTGGCTCATCCTTGGCTATCTGTCATTCTTTCTCTTCTTTCTATTTTCAAATCTGGCTTTTTGGTGCCTTTCTGGTGGTTGTTAGGAATTCAACACATTGAGAATTCTACTCAGAAGCATGGCAGCTCACGTATTTATTCTATTTTTTACAACTTACAAAGCAATGCTTTCCAATGCTATATGAAGCACCACTTTCCTCTTTTCCATTATACACTTCACACACAATTGGTTTTCTTCCCAGTGGTATCAGCATCACTGTTGATAAAACAGGACTTCAGCATTTGGTTTTTGCGTATACCTGGTATGAAGCCCATGATATAAACACTCAGAAGTTCCCAATGTTCCAAAGGTAGTTTTTATACAGCTATACATATCTGCAAAGATAGAATAATTAGAATTATTGCAAAAATATGTATATACTAGAAAATTTTTCCTGAAATAAAGATTATTTAACTCATGAACCCTAGGGAGAGTCATACTTACAAATGTGTTCTGAACTAAGAGCAGTCTTGTCTTATTCAGAAGGCATGGATTTTGTGAATAGCTACGCTTACCACCTGATAATAACAGTTATTCAAGTCACTCCTTAAAGATTATTAGAATTACAATAAATGCAAGACTTTTCTGCAATAACAGTATAAATCTATATGTTGGATACTATAAAAATTGTAGAAAAATAAGCTTTTATAAATGGAAAGCATTATTGGAAATTCTCCTAGAAGTAGCAAAATTTTCTCAATTGAGGTGAATTTGTCTTGCAGATTATTTATTTATTTATTTATTTATTTATTTGACAAAGTGGTAGAGAGAAAGGGAGAGGGGTCATGCACACGTGAAGGTCAGAAGACAGCTCTTGGAAGCTAGTTCTCTTTTTCCATCATTTGGCCTCCAGGGATCATTCAAGTCACTAGGTTAGCATATGGGTACCTTTATCTACTGAGCTATCTTACTGGTACCAAGTAGACTGGTACTTTGTAGATAACATTTTACAAGATTAATGATTTATAAGTGCTTGTGGGAACCACTTTGATTTTAAGTCATATATTTATTAAGTAGCAAGGACAGAATGAAACCATGTGTCCAGTGAGAACAGCAAGGAAGGGTAGAGTACTTGAGAACTAGAATCATGGAAGACAGCAGTTGCACAAGGAGAGCGAGATGACTTTCATCTTAGTCCCCTGTTACGTAAAAGGGAATATTGTATGTGACACACAGAGATTACTCAATTCTTGTTTAGTCATGTACTTACATAGCCCTTTCCTATAACAAAGAATTGCATCTGCTCTAGATTTGAAGGGATACATTGACATTTGAAAGACCTAAAGGCAGTTCTTCAACCCATGCATGATACCATAGCCCCTTCTACTCTGGGTCCTCTTATCTGCCCTTCTCAAAGCAATGCTCTCTACCTCAGACACAACTACCCTCTTTCTAATAATATGCAACATCTATTCACATAGTTTTCATCAAGATCTACCTCATTTTCACAAACTCATCATTGTTGTCACCTAGTTTGCTTAATTAAGTAATTTGTTGACATAAACAGGATCTTTGGCTTAGCAGAAGCTGTAACAGATGGTATATAAAGCCAAAAATAATCATTAACCTGTCCCATGGAAGGTGTGAAGCAGCATGTTTAGAAACCATTTGGCTATGAGATGGCTGCTTATAAATATCTGGCAGCATTCTTCAGACATTTATGGAATAGGGAGATTGGAAAACAAATGAATGGGACCCAAAGCAGGATTAGAACATCGGGGAATAAATGAATGGTAAGCATTTTAAAGGTAGTAAATGAAATTAATATGCTATAATATAACACTTAAGCATAATGATAATATATAGAATGAATATTTCCAAAATGATAAATGTTATTTTAGGAAATTTTATAATGATTAAGTGTATACTTATCTATTATACTACAATGTAACACAAATTAGTGTGAGCAGAATTTTGGTTGCATGCACAATACTATTTTCTTCAGGGGATCAAGGTTTTCCTTATTCTATTTTCTTCTAGTTTTCTAAAATTCCTGATTTGCAATTCTTCTAAACAATGTTATAGAAGCTGCCACATTTGTCTAATCTTTGGCTAATATTTATATAAAAAGTATAACAACTTAAGAAAAATGTCAACTCTGGGTCAAATCTTGTAACAAACAATGCTCTATTACTAACTGCTTTACTGTGTGCTTGATAGAATCACTTCTGAACTGTTTTGATAACGTTCACATTTTAGATGTTAAATATGTAGAAAGAACTCTAGTCCTGCCACCATCCTGAAGAAAAGGGATGCTAGTAACTATCTAAAAAAAGCAAAACTGAAAATATGTATAATTTTATCTCTGAGGTCCCTAGTCTGTCCCATTGGTTGCTGTGCTGAATCTTTAGTTAAGGCAGTGCTGATTTGGTCACCCGAGCACTGCTGCCTTTCTGAGATCAGGTACTTGATGTCTTTAGCCTTCTTTTTGTTTAAGATTGCTTTTTTGCTTAAGGCTTTTTTTTCTCCTATGTGACTTTCATGATAGTTTTCTTAGACTTATGAAGAATAAAGTTAGTTCTTTTCAATGGACTATATTGGAATTAGAAATAATTTTAACTATTATGATATCTTGTTAATACTAAGTCTTTCATGAAAGTAGGATATCTTTGGAGTATCTGTGTGTGTTTCTGTGTCTGTGTATGTATTCTTCAATTTATTTCATCAGTATTTTGACATATCTTTTAATTATTTTTTTCTGTTTTTACAAGCATATTAAGTATTCATCGCAGCTTCCCTCCCTCCTCCTTCCCATTCCCTCCCTCCTTTCCCTTCACCATTCCTTCTACCACTCTCCCACCCTTCTTCCTCTATGCTCCTATGGACCTCAGGGTTCACTCTGACATGTCTACTCCTGTGGGGGTTCAGGCTTCCATAGTGTAAAAAGTTACCAGCCACCCTACTGATATGTGCATTTCCCTTCACTCATCCAGTTTTAGACTGAAGGGTTTCCACTGTGAGTTCACATTCTACGGGTATGTTTTGGAATTCTTCCACTTCTTTGCCTAAATTTGTTCCTCAGAATTTTCATGACTTTTTAAAAATTTTTATTATAATTTTATATTTTCATTCACTAAATAAATGTTAAAGACTTTGATAAATAGTCAAGAATATGTAATGAATAAATAATAAAAAATGTAATAGAAAAGCATCATATATTTCATTTCAGCATATGTTAAAATTTTAAAAATCACACATAATTACTATATTAACTTTATGCATATATGCAAATGAATATACACATATATTTAAAATTTGGAATTATATTTGTAACATTTTCTCAGCAAGCTTATCAGTATTTAGAAAAGCTATTGACTTTTGTGTATAGATTTTGCATTCCATAAAATCCATACTTTTTTAAAAAAATCCATAGATTTTTTTATTTCATTCATAGATTCTGATATTATTTTGATGGAATCTTTTGTTTTCCTAAGTAGTAAATCATATCATTTACAAAATGAGATAATTTAACTTATTTTTTCTATATGTGTGCCTTTTTATCATCTTCTTCCTCATTAATATAAGCATTCCTTTACATGAATGAATACAAGCTAGACATCTTAGTCTTTTCCTCATATTTGAGCAAATACTTTTAGTTTTTCTTTATTCTAAGTGATCATATATATTCTTATCCAACACTATTAATATGGCACATATATAACACATGTAATGTTTAATATTTTTCTTTTGTATGTAGGGAAGACATTTTAAATTTTATTTAAAAAATATAGTACTATTAGAAGAGGAAACATTTGATACAGGCAGTGATTTTTATATGTTGCAGGGATAAGTTCTGAAAACAACAGAAAAAATAAACTAAAACAAAACATAAATGATAAACAATAGATCTTATCAAATGAGGGCATTCTAATCAACAAAGGTGAAGATTGATCGTATAAATGAAGAATGGAAGAAATGTTTGTCAGCTATGCATATAGTTCATATTCATATAATTATGTTTAATATATTGGATATATATTCATATATATCCTACATATTCTCTCTCATACATATTCCAAAAAGAAATTATCAAAATAAATCTAAACAAATTTTCTGATTAAATATTTCTTAAAAGAAAAAATTTAATGCCAACATGTATGTGAAAAAGTACTTAGCAGTAGATTGTCATCAAGTGATAACAATCAAAATTAGGATGAGATATTTTTCACTGAAATCAGAGTACCTACTATTAAAAAAGAAAGTAAAAAAGAAACTGCTAATGAGATTCTCAAGGGAAATTTTGTACATTATAGGTAGGAATACAAATTAATGTAACCATTACATAGAGTAGTAGGGAAGATCCTCAAAATTCTGAAAAATGGACACAGCAAATCCACATTTAACTACATATTCATAGAATATGAAATAAACTATATTTTAGCCAATATTCACTGTTGGAATATCAACAATAGTCAAAATACATATTCATCCTGTGTGTCCATCTACACAGAAATGGATAAAGAAAATGTTTTATGTATATACAATAGAACATAATTCACTGATAAAAAACTAATATTGCCTCATTTGCAGTATAATGGATGGATCTGGAAGGAATTACATTAGATAAAGTAAATTAGACATGGAAGACAAATTGCACATGCTCTTTGATATATAGAAACTAAAAATGTTGATCTGACTATAGAATTATGATTCACAGAGATGTGAGAAGGGATAAAACAAGGAGAGTTGATAATGAGTTTCAAAAGGCATGAAGGTAAATGGATCAGTGCAAATAGTCTACAACATAACTGGATAGCTAGAGTTCTTACTAGCCTACCAATTATTTTATGAATTATCAAAGAGAACATTTTGAAAGATCCAAATACAGAATACTGATAATATGAAGGAAATGTTAATTTCCCTGATTTAATCAGTGATTTGATCAGTACATTGTGTACAAATATTTAAATACCATTTTGTAACTGACAAGAATGTACTATTGTTACTTTTGCATTTTAATAGCACACAAAATTTTAACAAATTCAGCATCAATTCTAGTTTGAAGAATAAATATCACGCAAACTGAATATAGGAGAGACTCAAGATTTGATTCATTTGGAGTCAAACTGTTCTTCAACTATGAGTTCAAGTGAGCTATTTGCTTCCAAAACATAATGATGGCTGAGTACAGACATTGCTGATCTAAAATGGAGAAATAATAAAAAAAAGGAATGATAAATCACAAATAAGACCAAAATCCAACTGGACAAGCTAACTTTAAATCTTAATTTTTCAGAATCATTCATTTTTTACTGTAGGGCATTTTATTTTCCAAAACCCATTAGAGTAAAGCAGCTTACTCTGTAGTTTTGTCAGTCAAGGTCAGGGCCACATAGACCTTGGAAGAGAGATTTTTTCATGGTTTTATGTTGCTCTGACTCTAGTGTTTCTCTAGGTCCAGCCAGCAATGTAACCTACAAAGAAATAGACTTGTCCTGGATGGAATTTTCATGTTCTAGCTCTGCAGGTGGAGAATGTTGGGGGCAATCCCACTCTCAGAGCTTCATAGCCATTATTAGCCATGGGCAATTCTCTGTGATGGCCCTAGGCTCACAGTGGTTTTCTGCTTAGGTAGAGAACCACAGGCTCAGTCCATTTCTGTTCATTGGAATCTATTTAGAGGTAGTTCTGTTTCAGTTTCTCATACAATCTGTGTTCTGATAGAAAGAGCAATGTGTGGTACCAATGAGATGGTTTTATATATAAAGAAGACTCTATGCAAATCTGGCTGCTTAATCTAAAGCAATAGAACAGAACCAACATAAAATAGTTTAATTGTGATCTCTACATACATGCCCATTCTCTCACTCTCTCTCTCTTTCTCTCCTCCTTCAAATGAAGAAATAATAAACTATTAAATATTTAAATAGCTATATATAAATATACCAAGCTTTACCACCTATGATATTTTTCAGAGGAATTATTATTGTTGTCTGCACTTAAATTCAGGATATCAGAGCCTTGGAATCCTGCTGACTCAAGTTCCTATGTCATGAGTCTTTGAGGAAGGATTGACTATGAGGATCTCCAAAATGTTTTTCTACTTGCTTCTCTGTTACCTAGATAATAGCTTCCATAGTCATTTGAAAATAGTGAGTAGGCAACACACTTTATCTTCTTCTTCAACATGCTCTGATATTTTCAATTATAGAGAGCCTGTTAAAGTTCATCTTTTTGCATTTCTCTCTTCTTGTGTTTTATTTAAGCATTTAATAAAATCCATACAGTTCCTTCAACACTTTAGAGATTTCTTCACATGAGTTCTACCAATCACAAAGCACAAGCAATCCAAAAAATATTCAGTGAAGCCTTATCATTTCACAAGGATCTAGTTCTCTCTCACATTCAGTGGAATAGGACACTGTTTTGCTTGATGCCTTATCAGAATTGCCTCTAATCTCTACCTCTTCTCTATCTTTCTGTTCAATACCATTTCTTTTACCCAGTGAAATCAAGTCTTTCTTCTCAGCACATCTTTATTCTTCAAAGCACTCAGAAAATGCCCATAACAGTACTTTTACTGCAGTGCATGCTTCCATCAATGCACTTCAGCATTCCTACAACCTCTTCTACTTCTGTAGCTCCAAACTTACCTCTTCATTTCTAGGCCTTTGCTGTAGCAAGCAATCTGATTTCACAGTGCCTATTTTGCTTTGCCCAGATATTATTATTCTTAAGTATGGTGAATTGATAGTTTTGCCTAATAAAATTTGGCCTTTAGATGTAATAATATTTCATAATATAAAGCAAAATTGCATAGCCATACAGTGGCTAGATACAGATATGTGTTCAAACAGGCCTCAATCAGAGATCAAATTTCTTTCTTCTTGTGTCTCCACTGAAACATGTGAGCTCCTGGAACTGTCTGAAAGTATTGTCATAGATACTTATATATAAATTTTGAGGATGAAAATTACACAATATTTTTATTACTTTTCATATAAACATGAGCCTACTAAGGTTTGTCAACAACACTTGATCAAATAAATTAAATCTGTAAAGTTTACTTGATCTTTCCTAAAGCCTCAAGTTAATCTTCTCAGTCCCTCTTTACTGAGTTCTTAGTTCTATGAGAAAATGAGATTCATATATTCTCTATTTGTGGAAAAGGGATGAGTGATTATGTTGGTTTTAAGTGTCTATTTTCAAGTACAGCATCATGTACCCTTACAACCCATCATCCCACTGAAGTACATTTGTAGAATATATTGGAATCCCTTGCATATAAACAGCTGAGGTCAATGTGAGCCTGTTCATAAGGTGATGCTCATCATGACTACATCTGTGAGTTCAGGTGCAGTAGTTGTGGTAACCAGGGAAGCACTAACACAGACAGAACAAGAACATCTGCCTTCACGTTAAGGGCCTAAATGTCAATGTTTCTAATTCCAATCCAACCTCAAGAACTTCCTATTTTATTATAAAGCCCAAAGGTGATAATTCGGATATAACTGAGAAGAAAGGACTAGAGGGAAACAAACTAACCTTCTCCCTCATTCAGCCTTCTATCAATTCATCTACTGCTTTATGCTGATTATTTTGGTTAAGCATTTATATGATGGACTTGAAGAGTAGTGAACAATGGAATTGTGTGCTCATGTTTAGTCAATTCCAGTTGCATTGGTGCAATGAAGATTATAATAGGTAAAATAAACTTTGCATTGAATTTGTGATGAAGCTTTCATATAACAAATCTGTTTAGAAAGCATCTAAAGTGGTGCAAATTTGGCTCAGTTGACTACTGAGGAGTCCCATGTGTTTGGTAAATACATCTTTATTTGGAAACAGGATATTTCTTCAGATATCTATATGCAAATTTGAACAGAGTAATAAAATTCTTTTGACTAGCCTAACTACTGTCAATTCATCTGGATTACTATCCAAGTAGAGAAGTCTAATAAAGTATATCTTTGTGCTTGATCAAGAAGCAAAGTTCTATAAAATATGCAGTGAGGAGCCTGAACATACTGAAATCATAAAATAGGAAAAACATTCCAATCTCAAAAAATCTAGACTAGCATCAACTTCCCGAATTCTCTGATTTCCTCACCCCCATCTACCCTGTCATATTATCTCTCAGTGTGAACCTAGATATGATGCTAAATGTCTGGGACTTGGTTTTTCTCAAGAATAGACTTGTATATGTGATTGAACACTGGAATTTTTATGCCAAGAATGGTTGAGCATAAATTAACTCAGAACCTAATAAGACAAGATGATGGCTCTTCTATTAATTTTTAAATATGTCACTTTTACCTTTCAGTGAGATAAAGATAGTCCGCAGTGATTAAAAATTTTTATTTGGATTTTATTCATCAGTCCTGTTTTAAAAAGTATTTGAAACCAGAAGTGTGAGTACATGCCAGTACTCAGGTGAAAGGGTCATGAATTAAAGGCCAATTTTGGTTCCACTGTTTCAAAAATTATAAATGAAGTATTTATTTTGTACCTTATATGACACTCAGACTTATTTAACATGGTTTAATCACCTAAGTGTCCTAATGTTATATCAAAGTTTAAGATTTCAGCTTAGGAATTTTGAAAAGGCAAAAGCATTCATTCCTTTGAGGAGAGAGACATTTAAGAATATGGCTTCTTCAAAGTAGTGTTACTATGCTTAAGGGGAACACAGGAAAGGGTTCAGGGAAATGCCACCGGGTCCTTGTATGTCATCGGAGAGAAGGACCCAGAGGAGAGTTTGGCATGCACATTAAAGGATTCTTCGCGTATTGGGTGGGGGGAGGTACTGGGGGATGGGGAGGGAGGGGTAAGGGGAGGGGGAGCAGAGAGGTCCGGGGGAGGAGAAGGGAGGGAGGGAACCGGTGTACCTATTAAGTTTGTATGAGCGGAAATAATAATAAAAAATGTTAAAAAAAAGAATATGGCTTCTTAAGCCTAAAGACACATATGTCAACATTAAAAAAGGTCTCATATAGAAAGAAGGTAGTATATGGATGTTGGATTCATAAGATAGACTTTTACCTGACCTTGGGTAATTCACTTATTCGTCTTAGTTTCATCAAAAACAATTTTAAATGCAAGACAAAGAATCTTGATGAATTACAATGCATTCTTCTGGCATTTCTATAAACATCACTTGTGGAAACACCCTAAAGAAAAGTACAAGCAAAAGAAGCTACAATGAAAGAACCTTTCATCATTCATGTGCTGCCAGCACAGGACTTTTCTAGTGCAGAGGAATCAGGACCTTTGTCTAGCTAGCTAAATCAAGTCAGACATCCTAACAGAGTAATCCAATTTTTAAAATCTGCTTTGCTATCTATATTATCAAGTTTGGCCATCTGCCTTGATTAGATTAAAATGTTCATGGTTAAAGATGTCTTTTTCTTTTTGTGTTGAATACATACAAACAGAATTTTTTCAGCAACTATCATACTGAAAGCATGCTGCTGTGCTTAAACAAATAAACCCTCCCTACATTTGGAAAGATATATTTTACAGGGTGATGCGATTGTCCTTGAACATTCCATAAGATGTGAATAAACATTTTGAGGCCATAAGTCAGAGTTTATCACAGATGCTCTTGTGCCAGTTTAGTCCTTTCGCACTGGCTGTGTGGTAGGCTATATGGTCAGTTCATCTGTTAGAATATGGACTGTGCTAATTATAAGAGGGATGAAAAGCTGACATCCTGACATAACTTTCTGCTAGGCCTGAGAGTTCTACAAATTTGTGGTTGATGCTGTTGTTTTGGAAAGTTCAATTTTATTGTGTATTTGGGGTTTGGGATTTCCTTTGAAGCTACTGGTAGAGTTGTTGAAGCTTCTGGGCAGAAACTGATACGAAATCTTCGTGAGTTCTGCTGTGTTATTAAGCTCCACATTTTTCTGGTGCTCCTATGCTGACATTCCAAGTGCACAAACAGTTATGCAAGAATCGATTTTTTGCCATGGATGTGGGGGGGGGGTGTGCTCTGAGCAAGCACCTTGGTCAACAACCAGCTCTGGAGGGGATGTGAAACCCATTATTGATCCAGGGCTGAGAAATCAGTGACTGTTGTATTATATAATTATTGATGGAGCCAGAAAATGCCACCGGCAAAGCACAACTTACTATTTGTTATGCTGGATTGTCTCCCTGTCGTCTGTGTCAGGCTGCTACGTTCTGCTCCTGTGTTCCCATACCATGTTTATTTATACTGTGTGCAGTTAGCTCTCATATTTCTCTTGTGATTCTAGCTTGGAAAATGAACGCTGTTTTTGTTCAGGGGTTGTAAAAGAAATAAATTTTTCCAGACACTCCAATGGATTCACACTGAATATCAAGATCTGGACAAAGGGACCAGAGGATGGCAAGGAAGGTAGAGGGGTGGAAGGAGGGAAACCTCCCTGTTGGTGTCACCCATCCTCTTCTCTTTGCAAGCAAGAATGGTACAAGTGACTGGAATGGCACAATTACAGCAAAAATGGGTAGAACATATACTATACATAATGCCACATAGTATGCCATTAAGAAAGCATACTTTTTTTGAGAATGGGAAGATATTATTTGAGAACTTGCTGGGTGGAGGCCCCCACAAGGGACTCCCAGATGTTTTGCTGCATTCTGCTCACTACTGGCTCCCCATCTTTCTTCTTTCCTTTCCCATAGGTGCTAGTCTTTGTCTGTCTTGCTTGTAAGCATGCTTACCACTCCTAATGCGTATGAATGTTTTGGCTTGAATTTGTCCCTTAGTTCCTGCGTTGCAAAGTTAATTCCCCATGCAGTAACAACAGTGAGAAGTGGGATATTTGAGAGGCAATGGGATCTCGAGAGATCTTTTCCTGGATAGGCTTATATTGTTCTTTTGAGAGTAGGCTAACTTTCTCAGGAATGGGTTCCTGAAAAAAAATGTAAGTGAATCCACAGCCTGTCCGTTCTTGTGTTCTTCTGACCTTTCAGAGGGTGATACAGGGAGAAAGTCTATCACAGACTTGAGTCCCTCATCTGTGGATTTTCTAGCATCTTTCTAGTCCTGTTAAATCTCTGCTCTTTCTAAGTTAACCAGTCTCAAGTATATTGTCATACCAGCACAATATTGGCTAAGACAGTATAGCTTTTATTCTAAAGTCTTTTGTCAAGTTATGAACACAGAATAAATATCTGCAAGAGATGAGAGAGCTTATGAAGAAATCTGAGCTACTATCTACTTATGCCACAGTAACATGGAGAAAACATGCACAGTGAAATGGTAGCAGCATTATTAGTAGGAATACTGCAGTTAACATTCATCAGTTGGTTCCTGTTAATATATGGTTAAGGAAATTTTTTAAATTACATTTAAGTTCCCAGTCAAATGACTTATTTAGCTTATAGCTCCCAGTGAAATTAGGGAGACTTAATATTCCAAAAGTATCTTTGAGAATTAAAAGAGAAATAATTTTGATGTAAAATTAATTATTGGAAATTCAAAAGCTATGTGCTCAAATTAGTAACAGTCACAGTTAGATATAGGTTTTTTATTGCTGAATGGTAGTGTTGTCACTCTGGACAAGAACATTAAGTACTTGTGCCCTTATGAAGTATATATGAAGGGAGCTAAGTGATTTATTTTGTGATATGAAAAGCTTCTTGTATGGGAAGCTTCAGACATGTTGTTTCCTTAATGTCTATCTCAACAATTTCATGTTAAATTGTTAACTTAACAAGTTATAGTCTATGACCATGTTGCTTTTGTATAGATAGCACACTACCACTGTGCGATTCCTGAGAAGTTGTCTCTGCCATTTAAATCTGAACACTGTACATCTATGCCTGCATCTAGAGTCCTTTGAGAATTTTCCATTCATTAACCACAAAAGTTTTATTCCATAAGGGTTACTTTTAACAACCCAAATGAAATTGTTGAGCTTCCTATATGCATTATGCTATATGTTCAATTTCTTATGAATTCCACATGTTGCCATTATCTGTAGTTCCTTGATTAGTATATTGCTATACTACAGTGGGGATATTAATTTAAAAAATTCCAATGTTAATTTTGCTTCTGGAGAGTAATTTAGTTTTCTCTTTTATCCTTATACTAGAATATATTATTTATTGAAATAACACAGAAATTTGAAATAAATGTTTTTCTTTGTTTTATGTTTTCTATGTGAAACTCAACTAATTAAAAGCTAGCTAAATCAAGAAATTTGATGAAGAAAGTCTCTCATTTAACTATATTAACTATTAAAGTGTTGACTAGATCAAAGGTGTATTTACTTGAGTAAGTTGCCTCACTCAATGCTTTTCTTGGAATTGCATAATTGTGGTATATATGTGTTTGATATATATATATATATATATATTCTCACAGATAAATTTACTGACAAATTTTAAGAAGTCTTACAGCTAACTCATTGTTAAAATCAACTACACATACTTTTGTATGAGGCATTTTTCCTCTTCCTAAGATTTGTCAAATGCAAAAGGTAAAAAACAATCAAGAACTTGCAATAGCAGTTGGTCAAAGTTATTAATGAGGTGATTCTTTCTGCATTAAGCCATTGCATAAAAAGTAATGAGAGAAAATGTGACAATAAATTACAGTCTCCTTTAGATTGTATGACATTTATATTAATAAAAGAATCAACTTCAATGAAAGACATTGATTTTCTGTGCATTGCTAATACTCATTTTTTCTTTATGCATTATATACCACCATGCTCTCTCACATTGAACAGTGATGCAGCTGGTTTTTCTGAATCTTGAGATATTAATAATTTGGGGATATGCTCCTCAGAAAAAGAACACAAGATTACTACTGAAACATTGATTATCCTCCTGGGTATTTATCCTGAACTTAGAAGAGATTTTGGCTTTTGCCTTAGTGGAAACTTTACCTTCATTCGTTTCGTGGGAAATATTCATTGCTTGAATTAGATAATCAATTGATAGCATCTTATTTAAATATTGCTAATGCATCAGCTAATTAATCAATTTATTGACTTATGCAAGTAATGTATTAGCTGGGGCTTCGTAGGTGCAGTGGCACATAGATATTCATATTCCAGGGACAAAATACTATAGAGACTTACTAAAGATGTACTTTGGAATGTTGTACTTGTAGGCTTCCTCACCTTATGGTGATCTGTATCCCCTCGAAAGGTGAATGCAAATCTCATTATCAATGAGAATTTTTTTCAAATTCAGTTTTTTGTCCTTTAAGCCAATTATATAGCAAATACTTTACCATCATTTGTGAAAATGGCACATATCTGAAATGGACTGTCTATTCAGAGATCCAAGAATCTAATAAGTATGATATGATTACAAATGGACTTAATAGCAGGACAGAAGTTAACAAATAGCATGAGCCAATTTACATTGAAACACAGAACTTCTTATACTCTCGCTTTAGATTTCTTTTCTAATTTCCAACATATTTTCTGCATACTTCCTGTAGGATTTTAGAAACTTTTATGTTGAGCTGCAGCAAATTACACCAAATTATGAAGGAACTTCCTGAATGAAGCTTTGAAATGTGCTTCTTAGAGAAAACGTGCACATTTCGTAAGCAAAGATATTTTTCACTTGCCATTTCAGTTTTACCAGAGAAAACAGACTCTTTGAAGAACAACAGAGCACTTAGATGAAGTTAAATCTGGTGAAAGGTTCAGACACAGCAGTTTTCCTCTCCCTGGTTTTCAGTGCTGGAACTGTGGTCCCACTGAGGCTCCTTTTAGATTGATTTACTGTTTGTGTTGACCTCATTGGGTTGATGACTGTGGACCTGATGAGAGGTATACTGGGCTAGTAACCAGCAGAACCAGGGACAAAGGGCTAAGCCATTGTGATGATCAATGATCTCTAATCTATATAGCATACATATCATATTTGTGTCTTAGAAAATTTGCTCATAGTTCATGTGGGTGTTACCTCCTGACATGGGAAGTCTGGGGAACATTTGTCCATGGAGAATTGATTGTGAGAACTGTTGGTGATGACTAGAGTCTGCCTGTGGAGTTTGAGATGTTGATATTTCTCATGGTTTATTTTGCACATGGGAGTATAACAATATGCAGCAAGAGCTGGGTGGATTGTGGGACCTTCAGTTGAATAGAGTGGGATGTAGAGGAGAAACATCAAATCAAGAACAAAACTGCATCAGATGTTCTTAGCCTATTGATCAAAGTCTGTGTTAAGAATGGAAGGCTAGGATCAATAATGGAAAGCAAGTTTTGGAACATAAGATTTTGGATCTAACAGGTCAGAGTATTCACAAATCTCAAAGTTGGCATGTACCAGATACTAGGCTATGTCACCAGCTTGGCAGCTTGGAAATTACTGTAGTACACTAGGTTAAGGTTCTGAGGGTTTAAGCAAATGGCCAATATCATGCCATAAGGAAAAGCCAGAACAAACATTTTAATCAGGACTAATTGAACACAGTACACTATTTTGTAGTTTCTGAAATAATCAGGAAAGATGTTTCATGTAGCTCCTAAATTACTTCTTGAAAAATCTAAATGTAGTAAATTTTGGTGAAAATTTGGTTATTGTATATTCTTACCAGTATTGTGAATTTCCCAGTTGAAATATTTTTTCTAGTGCTCAGGCTTTTAAATTCTTGTGAAGAAAAAGGAAGACTATGAAGGAATTGATTCTAGATGACTCTCTGCGAGGTCAAACTTGGTTGAGAGACAAGGACTGCAAGTGTATGGAGCTGCACTTAAGAGTCTCTGTGGGGCTGGGATAGGCCTTCCCATTAATGGGGAAGTTGAGAAATCAAATTGAATAGGAAAGCTCATGCAAATATATGTTCCTTGCCACGTAGCTTTCAAAGTATATTTGCCATTCCACAGTCTGGGCCAGTTCCCAGCCTATTAATTTTGATACATATTTTCAAGTTCAACATAAACTGTACTCCCCAGGAAGATGAGAGTTGTATGAGTTATGAGTTCTATAATTCCCATTTTATGTGGGAATTTTCCTTTTCTACCTCTATAGAGATTTAATAAATTCTCTTCTTCACTCCCTCTTCTGTTTCCAGGAATTTAACTTCTTTTCCTTTCTTATATAGGGAAAGGCTCCTTTTCTACGTTGGAACATGAGGGTCTGGACAGTTTTAAAGGGAGTTATTGTTGCCTCCATTAAACTGACCAGTAGTCAGAAAGATTTCAATGTGCTTAGCCATTGTCATTGGTTGAAGTCACAGCCAAAGCCTAGGACCTGTGCAATTGCCAGAATGATTAAAAAAGAAGCACAATGAAGTACATTGATCAGTATGGCCTTGGCTGGAAGGTGAGAGAAGATCGGCCTCATGGATTGACAGAACATATTAAAATACAGGCTTAGGGTTAGCAGTAATGCCAGTTGCTGTCTTGCATTAGAAACAATGGGCATCGTACAGAAGGGTGAAGCAGTGAAACATTTTAGGTTTTATGAACTATATGGCCTGATGTACAATTATTCAACCCCACTGTTACAGCATGAAATTGGCCAAAAGCAGTGTGTAAAAGATTAAATACGGTTGTTTTCAAGTCAAACTTTAGTGAAAACCACAAGAAGTAATCTGTTTCATCCATGAGCTTCTTCTTTCCATAGTTACCTGGAAATTTATACAACACAACCTCCTAATTTTAGAGATAGGAGATATAATGTCCATATGGAAGGTGAATTTTCTTGTGTAGCTCAGCAGTATTAAGTCAATTTTTTTTTAAAATTAAGCCCAGTTTGGATATTCAGAGATCAATGAGGCTTATATTATATTACACCAACTTGTATTTTTGATTCATTTCTCTTTTGAATTGGCTTTCAAATTCTAATCACACTGCAGTTGTTAGTGTTGCTAATGTTGGCGAAGAACTCCCTGAACTTAATGTTTTTAAAATAAGGCGCTTATTTTTGAATTATGTTTTTGTTACTGCAACTTTGTATGTACCAGATCACACTTACTTTGAACAGTTAAAATCTTTTTGTGAAACATGAAATCTTATGAAAAGATTTTTGAAAGATTATTTGTAAACTCTTTCTGGAAATACTTCCCTTCTATGATCCAGTACACAAGTGTCATGTATGACTTAATGTTAAAATAACCAAGACTTACATCACATTTCAATTAATGCAAAGATTACCTACATTTATGCAGGTTTTTAAATAAGAGCACTTTGTTTTTTTTATGTTATGACAAAGTCTTAATTATGGTTTTCATTCAAGAATATAATAATCTTGATGAAACCAAGTATCCAGAGAGGGATGGCTGTTTGGGGGGAATTTAGACAGTATCTGCAAGCAAGAGAGATGTAGGGTGACTTTCAAATCTGTTTCATTGATATAAGATGCATCTATTTATATTTTAGATCTGTACTTTTTGGACATCATGAGGATGGGTGTTCATAGTAATCACAAAAAACATAATGAAGTGCTTCTCAGACTGTGGATGCATGACAAAACGTAGAGTGCATTTCTGGCCATTATCCAGTTTATTTGGTCAATGTAGACAGTCCATCTAGGTAATTGAGGGTCTAAATTGGATTTTCTGGCCATAATTATTCCTGTTTGTCTATATACATCTATCAAATTTAATAGGTAATTGCCACATAGTTTCATTTTGAGCTGTCCTGGCTTAGGTTGTCCTAAAATGCAAATATTAGCCTAAGGATGAACCTTGGGTTTAGTTTTGATTTTGTTGCAGTGTGGTTGACCTTTGTGCATCATATTTCTGACTCTTCATCTCCTAATATATTTGGGCATATAATCAACTTTTCGTCTAACACTGCCTTCAGGTTTAACAATCGAGAGTTGCTAATGGTCTACATGGCATAACTTTCTTTTTAATCTGTATTTTAAAATATTTAGTTGAAATGTCTACTTAAACATATTAGAATGTAAATCTTGTGTTTTGAAATGTTTAACTGCTTGTTCTTAAATAGACTTAGGGAATTATAGAACCTATCTGCAATTTCCAGAATGGATAGTTTAATTCCACAGCTTTAATGGTTTAAATGACTAAATGCCATTGAATGATTTTTCAGGATGACGACTTAAGATCGAACACTGGATATTTGATCTACTATTTGTGACTTTGTTATTGTGATGGAGACCTGAGCAAGTTAAAGGCTGCTGGCTGCTCATTATGGTCTTCAGGATATTCAGTGGGAGAACTGGGCCAATTTCACTGATGTTCTTTAACATTTCAACTCAATCTGCCTCATTTTGCTTCCTCTCCACTTTGTGAGTACATTTTGGGTAAAAGAAAGAAAAAAAAAGATTTTAGAAAAATGAACTACTTCATGATAGTGAAAAAAAGCATATAAAAACTAGGTGTGCATCCCTCAAGTACAGTGAATCATAATTTTAACACATGGATGAAGGTATATGTTCATTGCCAGTTTCTTGAAACTGATCTCAACTTAAAAATTTTACATAAGACCTTGCAGTAGCTTTAAAAGGGGGACACAGTTTCATCTTTCCTTAATTTATCCTTTTCCCTTGAGATTTTCATTCAACTTGGCTCCTGAACTCACTGTGTCTGATTACCTTGTTATGGCTTGCCATTTCTCTGCTCTCTTCACTCTTGAATCTGCCTAGTGTTTTTCTGATTGCCCCATCCCTGCTTTTTACGGGCTCTCGGCCTCTGAATGAGACTGGCTCATTCTGCACTTTCCACCTTCAGCAATTTTCTGCTCCTGCTCTGTAAAACTCAAAGCCCGGTTATCTGTGACTTGGAAATCATTCACTCTTAGAGGGGGTGGGATTGTTTTTATGCCCCAGTGGTCATTCATTTGGCCAAGGGCAATTAGAAGAGAAAGATGGGAGGGAAAGTGAAAGTGTCAGGAGGTCTATATACCAGTTTTCAGCTGCTCAGAAGAATTGTAACCCCCAAGAGGAACAAGAATATTATTCTGCCTTGCAGTTCTTTACCTCAACTCCACTAGAGACTTATAAAAACACCAGCTAACTGTTCCATACTCAAGTCACAGCATACCTTCCATATTTCTGGATGGATAATCTGACAATGCAGAATCTTGACACTATCTTTTATTCTTTTCTTGTATAAAAGCCTGAAAGACATACGAAATTAAGGTATGAAAGCTGTGACTTAGGTAGATTAACATTTGCCTAACATCTTGTCATATAATGTATTTTGTTTCTATTGCTATTAAAGTGCTAATAATGCATCCGACAGCCTGGATATTAAAAGTTTCTAAATATCATCGTATAGAAATTCACTAAACCATATTAGTCAATGTTTTTAAGTATAGACTGAAATGTAATAGTGAGCATCAACTTCCAGTGGACTAGAAGTTAAGATGATTTTATATGGAAATGTACTAGAGAAAACATGCCTTCAAATAGAAATACAAGGACTGGAGGGACAGGGATGGATGTGTGAGGGGAGAAGAAGGTAAAAGAGGAAGGAGTGTGAGAAAAAGGAGAGGGGTGCAAAAAATAAAATAAAAATAATGTCTCCAGATATAACTTAGGGAATTATTTTGCGAGATATATTCCTTGTTAAAGTGCAGTTTCCTGGGCTCCACACATTATGATTTGAGTTAAGGAAACACAAGATGGTATTAAAAATTGTCACTCATAATAGTTTCTAGCTGGTGCTGATGCTGCTAGTTTTAACCCACACTGGGAAAAATCACTGTTGTATAGCTAGATTGATAGTTTTTCTAGTGGATGATATTTTAATAGTATATTTATAAGGCTACACACAAATCTTTATAGTAATTTATTTATGGGATCATATTCCTTTTTAGTAATGATCTTGGCTAAGCTAACATGCACTTTCAGGAAGATAAGACTTCATTAAATTGGGGGAATAAATGACTTAGCCTAAAGATGGGAAGGCTTAACTTGTTTATTTAAATTTTCAGCAAAGTGTCCTGCAAGTTTTTTTCTAGCTTTAGTGAGGTAAAATTGAGAAATACAAGTTCTGCATATTTTCAGCATGCATTGTGATGCTTCGATATACAACACATGCAATAAAATACTACAATTGATTTTCCCATGTTTTACCTAGTTATTTTTGAGATGGACTCAAGGACATTTAAGAAACATTCTCAGCAAATTTTAGTTATTCACTAAAAATTACTAACTACAGTTACTGGGCTATATATTATATAGACACCATATTCCATTCTCCAGCCAGGCTTCAGTCTGGGCAGCAACTCTTAAAGCATCTGTTTAATAGTTTTCATGTTTAAAAGCAACTTACTGCTATTGAAGTTGTAATTAAAGCACTGATTCCAACTCAGCTGACATCCTAAATGCTAATTTATGTCTCCATTCATATGAATTCAACTTTCAAGATTCTATTTCTGTATCTTCCCTTTCTTCCCCCAAAATTAAGTTTCCCCATGAAATATTTTTTCTTTTGTCCTTGAATGTAATATTTCATGTATGTCTATAGCCATATTTGAACACAGACACATTTTTACTAAAGGCCCTTATTTCTTATATTTGACCATTCATAATAAATTTAGTTCTTGACTCTAATGATGAAGGTTCTCTGAGGCAGTTTGTACCCAGGTCAACACACAGATCATCTTGCTGCCATCTGAAGATGAGATTGCTCTATTTTTTGCCTTCTGAACTTGATTTGTGACAGTTTTCGTTACTCCTGTTGTGTGGGTACCACTTAATCAGGCATTCTGGGTGCGGTTTCTTCACTCTCTATTTGAGTAGTCAAGCTGTTTCAAAATAAATTTCTTGTACTACATTAGATTACAAGTATATATAACTTCTAAAATTGCTTAGGGATAACAGGCTTTGACCTGATACATATTTCACAGAAAGAGCAGAAAACAAAAGTAATTAGCACACATACTCTCTATGTGTTTTTAAGTTGCGCATACTTTTGTAAATCATGTGCATTAAAATAGAGTTTGTTGGCATGGTGTGGCAACCCAATCATTTTCATGAATTTGGCTCTGGTGCAGTGCAGTAAAAACTGTTTCCACAAACTGGGGGCACTTTATATTCCCTGGGATATTTCAGGGTTTGAACATCATCTTGTACTTTAAAGAAGTCTGGATTGAGGACCCCAGGGATGCTTCCTATACTTACATCAGTGCATGTCACTGCGCAGTCACCTGTAATTTTTGTAAATTTTGTCATAAGTTCATATTGTGCAATTTCCTTTGTGAAAAAATGGCCCAGCTACAAAGGCTAAGACTTGGCAATTTAATTTTGTAAATGATTCCTCCTTATCAGATGCTATTCCATTTTTAACAAATCTATTAAGACTGGTATAATGAGTTATGAAGGCTATTGACGATAGTTTTGCCCATAGGGAAAGGGTATAGTGTGTCAGAACCAGGCTTATTTAAAACTGAAATTAAATTGATCAAGTTAATCAAATGAAAAATTCAGAAGGTTATACTACTAAAACTCCTATTTATTTATAGGCTTGAAAAGAGAGACAAGAGCTTTCCTATTGTTGCAGTTCCACAACCATTATTTAGCATGGGATAAATTAATCCAAGAAAAAAGCAACTTTCTAAGACTGCCAAAGATGTTATTGTGATTTAAACTGTATCATCACTTCAGTAGTCTCGTATGAATCTAGTTCCTTAAGTGACTTCTATCAGTTCACTGATATAATTTCTTTAAAACCTCATTAGTAAACATATGTTTCTTGAATGGTTCATGTCTTAGCCTTAAAACATATTATAGTTTATAGTTTGGAGAGAGACATTGCTTTGCATTTATATCAAAATCAAGTCCTTGGTTGCGGTAAAAGATTGGCCCAGTTATTGAAAATGATAGCAAAAGAATGAACTAATCTGTATATCAATTCAGTCTCTCCTATCTCTAAGCTAGTAAGTTTGAAGGTCTTCTGCCTTCAAACTATGGTTCTTTACAGTCAATCCTATACATGATTATCCCTGTGGCAAACAACTTCATAGAAAAAAGGAACATATTCAAGTTAAAGATCAAGTATATTTTTAATGTGACACTATAGTATAAATAATGCAAACCACAATGGCTGACATGTCAACAACCTCCCAAAGTCTAGCACAGATCACAGGGGAGAAGGCTTTGAGCAGTAAGCTCCTTAGAGGCAAGGGTTTAAACAGTCATAATACAGTTCCTATACAGCAGGGAGCCCAAGAAGGAGCCCCAAGATATGACACTGAGTCCTGAACCCTCATTAGTATAGACAACTCAGAGAGAAATTCGGCAGATGCTCTGGAAGATGAGAGGGAGAAAGCAGAAAGCACCAAGAGAGGAGGAGGGAAAGAAAAGGAGTGAGAGGGTAGAGGAATGGAGGAGAGTGGAATGGGGGACAATAGGGGAGAAAGGAGGGGAAAGGGAGAATAATGGGGGTACTTGGGTACTTATTGAGCTTATATAACTAGGCAAAAATTTTAATAATAAGTAATGTAAAGAAATTTATATGGCAAAAGGTGTGTAGATCCGTGACACCTCAGATGTGTTGCTTCAGTGCTTAAGAAAACTTAGACCAACAGTTTAATTGGTTTGTTTTGTGTGCTTTCTAAATATTCAACATGTTAAAAGTCTTTCATCAAATTTTAGTCCTTCATGTAGTCCTTAGAAACTTTCCCAGGTACTTCAATTACTGACAATTCACCATCATGTCCATTTCTTAAAGTCCACAATAGTAGGGGACTGGAGAGGTGGCTCAGTGGTTAAGCCTCTGCCTTGCAGGTGGATGGTCCTGAGTTCGGATCCTAGATCCCACGTATAGACGCCGGGCGGAAGCTGGGGAGGCCTGCATTTCAGGTTCTGGTAGGGCGGAACCTGTGAATCCCTGACAGAGTACACAAGGAGGAGGTGAAAGCATCCATGGTGGTTCCCGAATTCGCCCGTGGTTCTACACACACACACACACATGCACACACGTACAATTGAATAAAAAAAAAGTCCACAATAGTAAACTGAAGCGTTTGACAAGTTATTAGTATGTGCCAAAATATTGCATATCTAAACTACTTTGCACAAAATTGATGGTGGGAATTAAAATATATTATTTACACATGCACACAGATATACATATTTACTTCTCTTCAATCCTATCACTGTTTCATAAATATTGTACATCATCCATCAATAATAGAACATGCTTTCATTAATCCTAAGAAATAATTAGAAAACATTTATGATAATGATAATATTACTTTGTACAAATATTATATAAACCCATTAAACCCTCAGGGAAAAATCACAGCTGGTAAGAATATCAGATGCCCTGTCAGCTCTGAATTAGGTAGTAGATGATATTTGATATTTAATGAAGAAGTAAGCTAATTAAACAATATTATGAAACAGACATTTTCTACTTGTCCTTAAACCTTCGCTGACTTAGTTCATTTTTAACATTATTTTAATATTCTACCTTATAAATTCCCCCTTTTGTATTGATCCTTATAATATACTCCAGATCCATATCCTTTAAGAACTGTGTTTTTTGGACACTTATGGATGAAACATGGTGTTCAGTGATGCTCAAGTTATTTCATTGAGGCTTTGTTTCTTACTCTTGTGGTTGTCTCCTGAGGGATACTTCTTTCATGTATCATGGACATGAATGACATAATTCATAGAATGTGCTTCCAAAGGTTCATGTAGGAATTTGCAACTACTTACATGTATTAGCATATGGCTGACAATTCAAAGGTACTCACCCAGTCCACACAAAGATGTGTGCTTCTTCACAGAAGTTTATATAATGCAGAAATTTTTCCTACTTATGAGTTGTAGGTAATATGTTTGAAACCACCAAAAGCATTCCAGATGGTGGATTTTAAATTTTTTAAATAATTATTGTATGTTACTGATTTCAGAGTTCAAAGTAATCAAGCCATCCTTAAATCATCTTAGTCTCATAAACTTAGACTGCCTGGGAAATTTTCATTTTGAGTCAAATACTTATACAAATGAAAAGATACCACCTGTAAAGAAATTATAAAATTTAAATTACACATACTTTTGTGGACAGTTAGCCTTTTGCTGGGAATATGTTAATTTCTCTGTAAATGTATAGGTTTTTTCCTATGTCTTATCTTTGTACATTTTACTTTCCTTTTTTACACTTAAAAGCTGTCTCTTCTCCCTTTGCTTTGTATTTTTGTTATAATTTGGTTACTTGCATGCACATCCTCTTTAGCGAGGAGGCTGAGTTGCCTATCTCTGTTGCATCATTGTTTGGGCTGAATGCTAAAGGTTTATTTTAGTTAAATTGAATTGATCCATATTGGTATTTCATATTCATTAGTTGCAGGATCCACTTTCTAGAAAAGGTATTTCTTCCCCTATCTTGCAATATCCATTAAATAATTGACTCTTTCATGTGCACATTTGTACAAATGTGGGGAGAGGCATAAAGGGCGTGGGAAATCAGTAGTAGCAGTATTCATCATCCAAGACAAGGAGAGAATGCCCAGAATATCTTTCTGCAAGAAAGAACATTTTTACTGCTAAGACAATTGGAAAGAGAAATATCAATGTGAGAAATATGCTCTCTAAAGCTAGCAACTGGGGCTGGACTTGTTTCCCAGTCTTAGAGTGCATTCCAAGCATTGTGTGTATCCCTGACTGTGATTCAGTTCTCTGACTAAACTGGGAATGGAGGCCCAGGCCTATGAGTCCTCTGATCTAGGAAGAGACACTGAGGGTTGAGAAGTTCAAGGTCAGCCTCAGATACATACAGCGTTAGAGACCGGTTTGAGATACATGAAACCTTATAATAAATAAGAAAAAAAGATAGGAAGAAAATCAAAATAGGCAAGAAACTGAGATGAACCACAATACAGAAAATGCAGCTGTTGTAGAGGGAAATAGTAGTAGATGATAGAGTTGATCTTCCAACGGAAGAAACTCCTGTCTTGGTTTTGGAAAATATTGAATCCTGAGACCACAAAGAAGGCTGTGATGATCCAATGCTCAGCAGGGGCAGAGGGACTGTGAACAACCCTGAGCCTGCAATACAATGCCCAGTGCTTCAGAAGCCTGACTTTATTACTTTCTAACCAAATAGCTTCATACCCCAGTTTCCTGTTTGCAGTAGGCTTAGCAATCATGTTTTATTAATTAATCCTTACAGCCTTGCTCCCAGCTACAACTGTATTATTAGCCTCGTTCACAGAAAGGTTGATGTACAATGGCATGGCATGTGGAACTCACATGCATGTGAAAAATGAAGGACCCTGTGGAGATCCCTGTGCTCTGAGAATATTTAAAACCTGAAGCTGATTTGGAATTTTCTGCATGTCTCTACTTAATTTCATTTTTTTATCTACTTGACTACCTCTTCAGACCCAGCATAATAAGAATGGGTAATCCCATTTTTATTAAAGTGAAAAAAGAAGAGAAGAAACATGCTACCAACCTGTCATGAGAATCCATTAATCATCTAAGCAATCAAACTGTGGGGCACTGGAATCATATTAGCCACTGATGTCCAAAGCTATCCACTTAGGCTTGTCAGGAGTGACATTTCAGCCATCCTTCCTGTCACGAGAGAACACCAGGAAATTCAAAACAGAGGAAGCAGAGCTGGGGGAATGGGAGGGGCAGGGAGCAGGCAGTACTAGTTCTGTTAGTTGTTATGGTTGGACAAATGCAGAACTAACCAATTTCTGGGGAAGATTGATGAACATTAAAGAAAACAACTAAAACTGAAAATAAGTCTATCTAAAATATCCAATTTATCTTATAAATGCCTTCAAATGATCAGGAAGGTTATAGTAACTGAAGTATTCACCTAAAATATTTTGCTGGCATAAAATGTTTTGTATTTCTTTACTTAACCTATCATTGTTTTACCCAGAAAGTCACCTTAATATCCTTTTGACACGTCACTGTACCCATGAGCAGACATTGCTTGGTTTCCACCAATTTTGCAAGTCTATAGTTGGGTGTTTCATTCAGAACTTAGTATTAACATGTTGTGTGACTTAATTTTTCTCTTCTCTCTCTCAAGCATCTTCTTTTGTTAAGATGTTTCAAATTCTTAATGATAATCTCAATGGCACATAGCATGAGTTATTTGTAATTGGCCTCCTTTTCCTCTGAATCCTTGAGTTATGAATGAGGGAATAAAAAGGACATCCTTCACCTCATTTCATCTTTGAGCTTCAAGTGATAGCTTAGTCTAAGGGCTTGTGATGAGTAAGTGCATTAAAAAGAGAGAGAAGAGTGAATCTATAGAAGGACATTTGGCAAAATTCTAGTCGTTTTAGTTAGTACTTTGACAAATGAGAAGATTTTGGAATAGCAAGGATTAAAAAGAAATCAAGGTATTATGAAAATGAGCTTCTTCTTCAGTGTTGTACTGTGTTATTTTCATTCTCTGTGACACATGCACGGAATGTCTCCTGGATGCCTGCCAAAGCCCCTCAGGAGTGTTGTTTGTCACACTCGAAGAAGAAGAAACTGCCAAGATGGCCAGAAGATGCACTGGTAGTCAAATTGCTGTCATCCTGCCCATCCTTGGGCCTTTGGCCTCAATGCAAATGAGACCATGCTGACGTGAGATGCATGTAAGACTTTATAAGGGATCCAAAAGCTGAGTTGCTTCATGCTATCGATCACTCCATGTCCTTCTCTGTCCTAATAGGGAGTTGGTCAGCTTCCCATGTATTCTAAATAAGACTTTATTTTGTCTTTGTATGTCAGGGCCTCTGCTTGCCAGACTTCTCAGCTAATTAAAAGGAGCACAGACAAGTCTTGTATTTTTTTCCCTCCTTAGTAAGTTATTGGCAGGATTTCTAGTCTTTTGGGTCAGAGTTTGTGAAAATGTGTCAGAAAACACTCTGAGTGACTGGCAGTTCAAATCACTGCTGTGCTGCTCAGAAAGCCATTGTGTGAACTCTGACAAAACTGCCATTAACTCAGGTGACCTGTTCCTTGTATTCATGGGGACTGGCCACTTCTGCTGTCTACAGTGCTTTGTGAAGAGATCCCCTACATTTTAGGGGCAGAGACTATGACCCTGCTCATTGCTCCTGACTCTGCCGAATATTACTTCAAAAATACTTGGGTTGATTTTTTTTTAATATGCCATCTCTCCAAATGTAAAGGGCATCAGTAACATGTGACTTCACCCTGGGACAATGAAGATCAGGATGGGCACTGAAAATTGACTTTCCTCTTGGTCTCAGCACTGCTGTGACGCCATTTGACCTTACAGGATGGATTTCCCCTTTGGTGTTTTTTGCTGCACTTGGCTCTTGGTAATATTCCAGGCCATCTGTCTGCCGAGGCTGGGCAGAGAGAGTGTCATCAGGAATTTTCCTGTTCGCTGAGGTCACCGTTACAGAAGGAGGAAGGTCGGCATTTACAGGACATTTCTAAGGAACTGTTAGAAAGTAGGTCTTTATAGGAAAGTTTTTAGGATAAAGATTTTGAAAGGGAAGCGAGAAAAGGACACTGAACATGTGCAAAGTGAATGTGAAGGCATATAACTCAGTGCATGTCAGTAAAGGATTGCAGGACATCTGATCACAGTGATGGGCAAACGGATGATCCTTGGTCAGATTTTTTTTTTGCAGATACTATGCCTGTGGTGATTCAGCTCATAGAGTCTAGTATGATTTAGGTAGTATTTTTAGCAAAAACTTTATTAATATCATTTTTATTATTATTTAATGGTATCATCATTCCTAATACCATTATTGTGTTGAAAGTAATATGTTTAACTGAAGGTCCCTTTTGGCAGTGAACAAAGCTTGCAATATTTTATGTATATAAAGGTGGAAGTAAGCTGATACTTCTCTTGGGCAAATTTTTATCTCACAAGATGAAGCACACCTATTAAACTAAAGATATAGGCTGCTAGTGGCAGAATTCAGTGTGTCAACATTGATCATCACAAAGATATTTTATAGCCTAGATACTTTCAGGATACTCATCAACCCTCCCTTCTTGATTTATCCTGGTAACATGTAGAAACAGCTCACTTCATACAAGAGCAATGGATACGAATGCACATTTATACCAAAAATTTAGGGTATGATTTTAACAAAATAGGGAAATGCCAGTGTAATGCATATCTATTTGAATTCAAAATTGGCTGAATGTTGTGCTCAATCTTAGTTATTTTTATCTTTGCCTCAAATTTCCACATCAATGACAACTGCCAGTAAACAAAGTGTTGGTCATCTTTGCTGGCTGAACTATTTTAGCTTAATTGACTTCCACCAAAGACTGCATTATGCCATTAGTTTAATCTCTAATCTCAAGGAAGTGTTCTTTACATTAATACTTATTGTTATCAATTTTAGCACTGCATATAGTGCACTCTACACATTCTTTCATAGTATACAAAAACTGTTATTCCACTTTTTAATGACGAATAATCCAATGTAAAGGAAGTATACTGAGTTTCTTCACTAATGACCTCATGTCTTACCATGTTATTTAAGTATGATGAACCCTACTCTGCATTTGATATAAATCATTTTATCCATTTTGGTAATATGTATGCTTTTTAATATTCTTACTTCTTTTTTACCATTCTTGGTCCTAAAGCACATGAACTTTATCATATGAAATTTGTAAACTTTCTTTTAGATATATTTTTATTATTTCTTTACATCATATTTGTGGTAGAGTTTTGACCAATGTGCTTTAAGGTGGGCTTCATTGAAGTAGAACAAAAATAAAAATTTGCAGGTCGTTAATTTTGAAGATATTTTAAGGAGATACCGGCAATGAAATGAGGATGCATGACAAAGAAAGAAGACTTCAGAGAATGTGTTTTGGCTAAGTGTAGCTCAGTTCCTCTGGGAAGTAGTCAGAAATTGTGAAACTCAAACTCAAGAATGTTCCCCTGTAAAGGTGAGGAATCTGGTTATTTGTTTTAGTGTTACCACTTATGTTTGTCATCAGCTGGAAGCTGCTTCTCTGAGTACTAACTCCTTAGCACTTCTAGCCTGCTACATGAAGGTCAAGAGAAAATCTTTCCATGGAGAATCACAGTGCATGCACTAGGAGAGTGCAGGGATTCTATTACCATTTATTACCCAAATACATACTGGATTGGTGAGACCAACTGCTACTATTAGGTACTGGTGAAAAAACCTTTTTCTGTGTCAAGAATCTTCTGTTTTGATGCTATCTTCTTTGGAATCTAATGTTCTTTATGATTAATTATTTAAAATTATCCAGAACAACACATATAATCTTTAAGTAGGCTGAAACAAAGTGTGGCCACTTCATTGATTACGTCCTCACAGTAACCTCATGAGAAATTGCTGATTAAAATTTAGGGAAATTGGATAAATAGCAGTGTAAATTTGGTTTGTTTATTGAGAGTACTTAACGCTCATTAGCGGGTTCTCAACATTGTACCCCATATGTAGAAGACATGGCTATGATCTTGTTTACATCTGACAGGTGACTCCGCAAAAGTCAGCATTCCCTAGCAATGATCCAGGTGTCATTTTGCATAATGCCTGCTTGAGAAGCAAAGGCATTTCATTTTGTTGTGCACTGCCCCATTATGATTGCATGCAGTGTTGCAATGACTTTCTGCTGAGTCTCTTTGTCCTCTACCCTGCAAGTGCATATGATATTTTTTAGGCAAGCACACCATCTTTTCTCAAACACATGCGGCAGATGTGATTAGACAGAAATCTAATTTATCTGGAGTACTCTAGAAATGAAAGGAAATTACTCCACAGCAATGTTTGCAAATGCATTCGTCACAAAAACACACAGGCATTCTAAAACTAGCAGGTGATAGTTTGTGATATCTATGTGATCTGTTTTAAACTGTTTGTCAAATGATTATACAGATTTACTCCTGGCTGAGTTGATTAGGTATTTGGACCTCAAGCATAAAGACCAGAGTTCAGAATTCCCAGAGTTCATGTTAAACTTGGCAGTCATCACTTAGTGAGTACCAGCACTCACTAAGCTAAGGCAAGGAATCCCTAGAACAAGCTGGCAGGAGACCTAGTTAATTCTTGAGCTCTGAGTTCAATTGAGAGACCTTGCCTTAACAATAAAATGTAGACAGTGATTGAAGACATTCAGAGTCAACGTTGTGTCTTCATATACACATGCACATATATGTATACACACACACACACACACACACACACACACACACACACACACACACCAGACACATATACATATAGGAAAAAGGATAGAAGCAAAATACCTAAAAATAAGCCAATTCACTCCTTTTATACTTCTGGTTTCACTTAGATTACAAAGAAAAGAAGCATGACTGGGCTTGAATAAGATGTAAATAATGCCTTTTCTCTTTCCTAGCAATATGTTTTAGAACTCATGTCAGTTTAGATTTATCAATTTCTACATTTATTCAGGATTCATAACATTCATGTGCATTCTGAAATATGCATTAGGAGCCTATATTCTTTGGCTACTCGATCTCCCATATCTGTCTCATCCACTCATTAAAGGGGAGGCTGTAAGGAGGAAAACAAAAGATAAACAATAATAATGAGGTAGTGGAAGCTCATGTCAGTGCTGTTCGGGGGTGAGAGTTAGAGAAAATATAAAGATCAAAATAGTCTTAAAAAGCAAAATAGAAAGACTGAGATGTCTTCTGTTGAAAAGGGTGTCTGCCTATCATACAGGTGTTTGGGGTCAGCGGTACAATGTGTATTGCCTGTTGCACCTCTCTTTCAGTCATGCTTCAGCTTCCTTGTACAAGGAAATGGATGATTCCAAAGCTTGCCAGATATGAATGGATCAGAAGCAATCATCTTTATAAAATGCAGATAGACATATTTCTTTATCTTTATATACGTGTGTTTGTATTTATTCTCACCCAGTTTCTCTCTAGGCCTAAATCAGTCACAGACTAACACTTCTCATTATAGACTTGCTTTTCTTAGTGATATTAAATTAATAGGATATCATATAAGATGCAATGCATGGAGAACAAAGGGACATGCATTTCAGACTTATTATACATAACAAAACTTTCAGGGTATAGCCAAGCCATGAGTGTATCTATGCAGACACATCATTGCAGTGTTACCTACCATGTTTATTTCACATTTGCAGTTTGCCTTCCTCTCAAAAGTTTCCCAGAATGTCTTAGAAATTAGAAATAAATGAATGCCCATAAAATAATATCTTCAGGCAATTTCAATATCTGAAGTAAAGAGTATCTGCAGTTTGTGAATTTTAACCACAGCTGGATTCTTCTGAAAATGTTTGCAACAAAACCCAGAGGCACTTACGTCTGATATACCCAATAGTTTGGGGACCAAGTGGGTAGATGCTCTCAACTTATGTTTAATTAATTTGTAATAGATTTAGTTGTAGTCAATTTTATTTTGGATAAGATGGAGCAAATCCAATTTTGCTGTCTTCTTGACAATTTGAAAAACTATCTTTTGGTAAGCAGAGCTCAGAATACTAAATGGACATAAAATCCCAGTGTTAATACTTCCCATAACTTAAACAGATGATATCAGTACTTCTGCTCCCTATATTTTGGAATCCACATAGTTTAAATATTTAAAAAAAACAGAAATTATGGACATCTGTGATTGAAAATCAAAAGCAGTATACAAAGAAACAACTCATGAAATGCACCCCAAAACATGAAGACTTAAGATAATTACGTTGCACAAAGAATTTTCACCCTTTGCTTCATGATATTACATATAAAACCAAGTAAACTCATGGAAAAAAGTCAGACCTTAGGAAATCTGGTCAATATTTGTTTACTGAAAACACAATTTTTCAAAGGGCAGTCAGAGAAGACAAAGCTGTGTGTTAAATATGAGCTCACTGTCCAAAAGACGATATACACTGGCTCCGTTTAGCAGGGTTCCCTGGGGCTGCAGATGAAGAGCCGGGACCTTACTCATATGCAATTATTAACACTCCCAATAAATCTTCAAGATCCTGATCCCACTGATATATGTCATGGCAGAAATAGCTCAGTACACGAAGAGACAAGAAATGCTGTTCCTGTCACTGGAGAGATACTGCCCTCCACACTAAATCAAGGATGAATGTAGACATGAAGAGCTTGAGTTCATAATATGGGGAGAAGTTCTTGTCTACTACAGTTCCATCTCTATCTGAGACTCCTTCCCCACCAGGGATATGGCTGAGGCTCTGAAATTGAGCCAATAGACACTCCTGGTGCATACACTAGGAAACTGGAAATCTTTTTTGCTTATTTTTGTTTCTCTTTCTGTAATGTCTGGCTATTGAGACCTTGTACAAGGCATATCACCTTTATTCTGTGCAGCTTTATCATTAGGGAGAGAAAAACATCACATATTTAATCAGTTTTACAAGAGCACTAGGAAATCTACACAATTTTATTTTTCACAGTCACTAGGTGTCATAGTTAGGCACTGGAGTCAGATTGACAGTTGAGAGGTTGAGCTCTGAGCATATTTGTGGAGAATTAGTGGTTGGGTTAAGCTCAGAGCAAACCTGCAGGAGATTGTCTGGGTGATGGGGAAAGCCCAGGTAGGTGGGATTAGGCCCAGGAATAAAATACAGAGACCTGTTTGAGAGAGTTAACATTCTTATGTATACTTGGCCAGACATGCTGGTCTGACAAGTAAGGATTGTCCTTCTCTCAACCATTATGTGGAGATGTGTGGCCAGTTCCCTTGGCCCTGGTTTTGGTGCATGCTCTCCCATCAAGCTGGACAGACTGTAACTGGGTTATCATAAGGAAATAAACTCCTTGTTCCCTTAAGCCATTTCATGGTCATTTATCAGCAACCATGCAGGCTAACTGAGACACTAGGAAATATATATTCATTTTTCCTTGGGTAAATATCACCTTCAGTATTGTTATTCTTGGGCCAGGCTGCTTTGTAGTCTAGGAAAAGACTTTTCCCAAAGACTCTTCATCAACAATTTTCCAAAGGATGTCAAGAGATACCTGTGAGTGATTGGAATGTTCTGGGGACTGGGTTTCCATCTGAAGGGCAAGAGGTGACCATCTGATCTTGGCATGATGGTGATATTCTCCTACATTGTCTCCAGGAGCAAGGAGTGGAACAGTCAATAAATGAAATCAATTTCCTTTCTCTGATCTCTCTCTACACATGTCCAGTCAAGATGAAAGATCACTGAACCGTATTAATTCACCCAAGGTTAGAGTCACCCGTCCAGGCAAAGAGTAGAAAGGGAGGCAATGCATGGCACTGCTCGGTCAGCTTTCCCCTGTGGAGAAGAAAACCATAACTCAAGGATTATCAGGCAGGTGCTGAGTGCTGCACGGAACATATGATTTGCAATCAACATCAGAATGATCAGGCAGCATGCTGTTCAGTGTTTCAGTTATTTTATTGAAGTTAAATCTGGAAATGTCATGGAAAAAGACAGGCTTTCCCTATGAGAACCTTAGGACTTACCAGTAGAGACTAAGAAAAAAAATCAGTATGAAAATGACCTTTTCATGCTAGTCTGGCTCTGCCTCTCTGGTCTTTCCAGGTCTATAAGCAGACACACAAGTTGAAAATGGTATAAAGAAAAAATTAGGAAAGTGGAGATTAGGACAGATATTTTAAGCGTATGTAAGAATATTTATGTAAAGTCTACTGGCTTAATAAAGGCTGAGGTGAAGGAGAGAAACAAAGGGCCGTGGACTTATGTAGGGAGAGTAGCTGTTGAAGTACATAAAGCACTGCTGTGCTGGTCCTCCAGCTGCATATCTGAGCAGACACCAAGCACTGTTGAGCATGCCCTCCAATTGTTTTTACTGCTCCGTTAGGGAGGAAGCCATTTTCCATTCTTCATCACTACCCATTTTATTTTTTATTTCAATTTTTTGCCAGTCAGGTATGAAAGCCCAAGGTGCTTTGGAACTGACTTAAGTGGTTTTGATTTATTGTCTGAAGTCAGGTTTCCAAATTCCAGAGACACTTGCTCTCTCCCAGCCATTTACTATTTGGAATCATAAGCTCACTGTTTTGCGGAATTTTTTTTCTGGTTCTAGATGAATGACTTTGACCTCTTCTGTGCATTGCGATAGAATTGTAAAATGCAATCCAAATGAAACAGAGAGAAGTAGGGGTATTTGAAATGAAAGTAAACAAGCAGGAAAGTGTACCTTGGAATACAGTAGAAGGAGATCTGAAAAAGGATAGGATGATGCACAGGTCTTTGGGAACAGTGGAAGTATCCACGATTTGAGAGGATATAGGGGCATCAATCAGTCCTGAGTTAAGCCAGTCACAAGCCTGCCCATGTGACTGACACTTCATGCTCATGAAATGCAATGCAGCAAATGTCATAGTAAACAAGTTTTTTAATGTAAATATTGGGCTTGGTTGATCTTGCTGTGGTATGGCACAAAGTCCTGGCTTTGGGAATGTCCATGTGGGTAGACTCTTCAGTTTCTTAATGATGGAAAACTTACGTGTTTACATATTATGTACATGATATACTTGAAATTAACCATATTATCTAGTTTTTTCCATACTTAGATGTGTCAGAGCCAAATATGTGTTCAATTCAAAAAAACATATAGTGAATGGCATATGGCCCTTTGTTTTCTGTTCATGTTTTGCTGATATTTGATCTAATTCTTTTATCCATGTAAATTCTAATTCTTTTACACATCCAAATTTGTAAACCTTGATGCATGCTTTGGAATGAAGCACATTCAAATATATAGTTCTTTTCTAAATATCAGAGTTATGAGTGAAGAGAGAATATTATATTTTTAATTTATTATTATTATTATTTATTCAACTGTGCGCATATGCGTGTATATGTGCGCGCACGTGTGTGTATGTGTGCGCGTGTGTGTATGTCTGTGTGTGTGTCTGTGTATGTGTAGAACCACGGACGAATTCGCGAACCACCATGGACGCCTCCACCTCCTTCTGCCCCGGGATTCACCGGCTCCGCCCTATTAGGACCAGAAGCGCAGGCCGCCCCCGCTTCTGCCGGGCGTCTATACGTGGGATCTGGGATCCGAACTCAGGACTTTCCGCCTGCAAGGCGGAGGCTTAACCCCTGAGCCACCTCTCCAGCCCCAAGAGAATATTCTTGACATTCTGTGTATAGAAAATGGATTTTAATATATCAAGGATCTTGAACAGTATATCAAAGAAAACTGACTTTGGTTTAGTGCATGATGAAGCAAGGAGGGCTTTACATTATGAGTGTTTTGCTTATTATAATTTCATTTGCACTCAGTTAAACTTCTACTTGTTAGATATTTATAGACAGATTTAATGTATTCCAATTTTATTTATTTACCTGTGAAAGAGTGAGAGAAAGAGAGAGAGAAAGCACATACATGTGGTTTAGGTTGAGGTCAGAGTAAGTACACTTTTTCAGAAATGGGTTGTTTCCTTCTACCTTATTGGCTATTGAACGCTGGTCTCCTGGCTTGTGTGCAGGCACACAATCCACTTAGCTAACTTGGTAGTCCAAATGTAATATATCTGCTTCTCCCTGAAGCTCTATAGTTTGAATCATTGATCCCTTCTTTCCTAGGTAAGTACCCTACAGCCGAACTGCATCCAAAAACCTACCATTTTTTTTTTTAAATCCAAGAAAGGAAGCATAGTCAATGCTAGATCCGGGTTTCTATTGAATGTCATTCTTACACATAAAGATAGCCTCCTAATTTTTGGTAACCTGATCTGAGTTCAAATCACTATTCCTCCCTGTGATCATGGAGTTAACTTGTGTAAATAACATACTTTTTCTTAGCTCCTACTTTTTCAAGTCCCTAAAGAGACAAAATAATAGTAGTCAAGTGAAATAGTATTTCTAAAAGCTCAAGCAGTACTTGGCACTGAGAAAGTGCTCAATAAATCAGAAATATTAACTTTTGTTATCATATTTAAAGAGTATATACATAGTATACATAATTAAAATTCTTTTCCCACCAGTAGAGACATTTCTTCAATATTCAATTAATCACAGCTTATAAACTCCCTGCACATATGCCCTTGCAGTGAATGTTCCCAGGGGAGCCAGTATGAGAATGCACATGTCAACATTTCAAAATATAAGGTACCACAAGGTCAGTGTGCCCAGGAGAAGGCCAGTGGCCAGGAGACCTTGCAGGCCAGCATTTCCAGGGTGGATTCATCACAGCTGGATTCCAGACCTCAGCCTTGCAGGTCCAAGTACTTGGTCTGGTTAATGCCCAGAGCTGATTATTCAAGGGAGATGAGTTGTAAAAACTCTCAGAAGACTCAAGCATATAAATTGGAAAGTCATTGTATTAATGTACAATGAAAAATATTACTGTTAACTAGACTAGACAAGTGCATCAGTCTGACCAGTGGATTCCTGCCCTGTGGGCAGGCTACAGAGGGAGCTGTGTTAACAGGAGGTTGCCTGGTGAGCAAGGTGCATGTTTCAGATGGGTAGTCCCATCAGGTCTCAAAAGTCCTGCCCATTCATCTCCATATACCTGGCAGAATGAGAACAAGTTATGAGCAGTCCGACAGTGCCAAGATATCGCTTGCTTAGAAAGGAACAGTAGAGACTCTGTGGATTACGTCTTTACTCATATTGATTAATTTCTTTGAGATTGGTATTATTATTTTTTTGCATTTGCATTACCATGGGAACACTTGCTGTGACCCAGAAAGTAACTTGTCTCTTTGTAGAGATGTTTCTTCCTTTAATGGTTTAAGTTTTAGAGGAAATCTTCATTCCTAGTGTTTTCAAATGCTCATGGGTACATCACAAAACCCATTTATAGCACATGCTCTGTGTCATGTCACCCCGACGTCACCTGCCCCATGATGTCCATAATTTTCTCATCCATCCATATTAAATCCTACTACACGAACCTCTTACTATTGACTAAAATCCATTAAACCTATAGGTAATTATTAGCCTCTATCAACCGTTTTCAAACAAAGCTAATCTTAAAGGATGTGTTATAAAAACTTCATTCTTTAATATTGTGATGAAATTTATGGCATTATTAAAATTATGATACCTAAGTAATCATCACAACATGAATAAGATAACTGTGCTTCTTGAAACTCTCCCCATTCCTTGTTGCATCTATAATAGCACTGGCTATTCTGAATATGTTCTAACAAGGTAAGTATTGTCTGGTCTTGCCTCTCTGAATTAACTTTTCTTCTAATTGAATTCCATTCAAGTAGTCCATTGTGTGTTTTGGAAACATGGTAAATAGGCTGCCCTGCGCTTTGCCTTGACAGTTCTTTTGCCTGGGGATAGTCTCTTCAGTGGAATTTACTTTGGGCTCACTATTACTTTTTTTTTGCTATTAACACTTGAGTTTAGAGGAAATTTCTGACTGTTCCATCTGTGGTAGTGTCCATTCACTCTGTTCCCTCACCCTGGTTTATAAGTACTTTCACTGATTTTTTTCTGAAAAGGGTAGTTCTTATGAATCAGAAACTTGTTAGTCTTGTTCATTGACCAACAGTGCAGTGAGAACTTAAGTAATATTTTCAAAAGTATAGACATGGCAATAATACTTCAGATGTTGCTTTATTTTGTTATCTTCCATGTGGATCCAGCCTTCTATGCTTATCTAGAATGTTGTACAGGCCTGGCTTGGTATGACCATGATGTTTTAGTATATTTGTATCACAGACAGTCAAAACATTGTTTAAAGTATCTTTCCAGAAACTTCTGCTGTTCCTTAGACCTCTATTTTTACCCATCCTATCCTTACTTCAAACTGTCAGAAACTATGAATTCTTTCATCAGACTACAAACACTTTTTCTGAGGTTGCACTGATTATCGCAGTATACAATGGTGAGAAGACAAGGGTGTACATTTTGTGTGGGTGTTCAGGTGTGTTTGCATGTGTGTACTTAATCATGCATTTGTGCATGGTTGTGGCAGGCAGAGGACAACATTTGGTACTGTTTTCTAGGGACTCACACTTTCTATCTATCTATCTGTCTATCTGTCTATCCATTTATTGGCACAGAATCTTTCACTGTCCTGGACCTCAATCTCAAGCCATCAATCTAGACTTTTTGCATGGGTTCTCTGGACCCAACTCATATCTTCATTTTTTTTCTTTTTTTTTGATAAGAATTTTTTTTCACTTTGTTATACAAGCTCAATGGGTAGGTATCTGCACCTTTCTCCTTCCCCCTACCTCACTTCCTTATTCCTTACTGTCCCCCATCTCACTATTCCTGCTCCCTCTCTTCCTTCTTCCATTTCTCCCTCCTCCTCTCTTGGTATTTCTCACTTGTTCCTTCCCACTCTCCAAAACATGTATTTATATGGGCACTGAATTTCCCTTGGGAAGTTTACACTAGTGAATGTTCAGGATTCAGTGGCATACCTTGGAACCCCTTCTTCTGCCGCTCACTAATATGGGAACATCTGCCTAAACCCTTGCCTCCAAGGATCCCACTGTTTGAAACATTCTCCCCTGAGACTAATGCAAGGCTTTGGGGGCTTATTGACATGCCAACCATTGTGCAAGTTAGACAATGTCAAATCATGATGTAGGAACCAATATCCTGGCTGTTCCAGCCCAGGCTTGAAGGGAGTATCTTGTCTGTCGATGGTCCTCCCCATCCTTAGGCTCTTATAATCTTGTCACCTCCTCTTCCATAAGGCTCCCTGAGCTTTAGAATAGGGAGACAATTGGCTGGGTGGGTGAGCGTTGTAGAGTCTTTGATATTCTGGATTATAGTTGGTTGTTGTTTTTGGTTTTGCTCTTCTTGCACTGCCCTTGCCTGCATCCTGATTGGTTATTGAGGTCATCTCCTAACCAAAGATAAAAGGCTGTTTAAATGAAGGGCTTAATATAAGAAAAAGCTTAAAAGTAAATGGAAGAATAGGAGTAGAGTGCGGCAGTGAGTTGGGTCAATGTCCTGGTTGCCAGTTGGTAACCATCTAACTTCTAGCTTTTATCCCCCTCCATGACTGGGAAGATCAAACCCCTCCAGTCCCAAGTGAACAGAGATGGAAGTGAGAGTGAGCTGTCAAATGCTTCATTACTTACAGGCAGTTCATGACAGTAACCTAATTTTTCTATTTAAGTGTGTTCTTTTATCCTCCTTTCTCTTGAGGTCTTCTTTCCTCTTCCCCTAGTTATAATCCTTTGCAGTTACAGAGATTTACTTTGAGTGTCATTAAGTGGGTTTGGGACTAGGATCCACTTATAAGGGAGAACATATGGCATCTAATTTTCTGTGCCTGGGGTATTTCACTCTGTATAATTTCTTCTAATCCCATCCATTTCCTGGCAAATTTCATTAATTCATCTTTTTGATGGCTAAATAGCATTCCATTGTATAAATGAACCATATTTTCGTTATCCATTCATTAGTTTTGGCCATTTAGGTTGATTTCATGACTTTGCTACGGTGCTGCAATGAGTGCACTCATGTCACTATAGTGAATTGATGTATTTTGGGTTTTTATTCCCAGTAGTGGTATAGCAAGGACATGTGGCATTTCAATCCTTAATTTTTTAGAAACCGGCACACTGATCTCCAGAATGGTTGTACAAACCTAAATTCCAACCAGCAATATATGAAAAGTCCCTTCTCCCCACATCTTCTCCAGCATTTGTTGTTCTTTGTATTTTGGATTTCAGCCAACCTGACAAAAATGAGATGATATTTCAGGGTAGTTTTCATTTGCACTTTCCTGACATTTTTCTGCATTTTCCTTCTGTTTATGTTATTAATAATTAGTATATAGCTACTTAAATATAAAACCTGAAACTCCAATGAATTTGCCCTCTTTTCTTAGGACACATTAAAAAGTTTCAGTAATTGATATGCATAAAGTGTGTGTGTGTGCGTGTACATGCACAGGTGTGCACAGATGCAAATGCATAGACATGCACATTGAAAGAATCTAGTTCAATTTCATTACTGTAGGAGAGTTTTGGAATTAAATTTTCCACTGAGCTTTATTTCTTTGATGGAGATGATTTGTTGGTAGAATGAAATTCCACAGACTGCCTCAGAGATTTTTAACTCATGACAATAGTCTTTCCCAGTACTGTTTTTGCTTACTTTTGGCATGTTGTTTTACTATACAATAAGTTCTAAATGGCATATTCCTCTGATTCACTCATCACTTGATGGTTGAAGACACACCCCTGGTCAATAGGAACACTTGGGACAATATTCAAGATTACTTGCAAAAATGAGATACTCAAGACTCTTAAAAGTACTATGAACCAAGAGAGAAATATAAATCCTATTTTTGATGAATCATATTCAAATTCAATTCGCTGAGACCTAATAGGGAACAAACAAATTTTAGGAGCTTCAAACTTATTGAGTAGCAATTTAAAAAAAGTTTCAAATATTTTCCACATATATGTGTGTGTACATGTGCATGTGCTTGTGTGTATGCATGTGCATGTGTGTGTGCATGCACATGTGTGTTTCTGAGAAATTAAAACTGAATTCAGAAAGTTGGGCTTTTGATTTTACATGAATCTTAATGGACAACTATACTGTCCTTGTTTTTGTGGTTGTAGCCACTGTGGGGGAGAGTCTTAGATTTTGGTCTCTCTGAATTGCTGGCTACATCAGAAATATACATTTCTTTGGGATGAAGTATGTCAAGCATTACATATGTGGCCATTACATTTTCTCTGTGTTTTGTGGAGAGCCAACATATTTGATGTTGTGTTTTGATAAGCCACTGTAGTGTTTTTTCCTGCTCAGACCCTTTATTCCATGTGCCAAGCACCTGCCATCTGTGCATTGTCTGTCTGGATGTGGGTACTGGGAATGTAGAAGGAATTGTTTCTATTCCAAAGTTTCCAAGTCTTCGCTGATGATCCTGCTTTTCCTGTCTGCATGCCCAGAGTGATTCCAGTTACCATTGCACACATGAGAAGAATGGGGTTGCCTGTATGGAATGCTGACTTGTCCCTAAATAATTGTTAACTGACATTCAGTGGTACTGAGATTCCATTTCTCTTCACATCTCTCCAATCTCTTCTTGGTGACATTAATGCCCATGTGTTAGGGGTGAGTTATGCTGTCAGCATCATTGGTAAGAATCTTTGCCTCACCTCTGAGACTACAAATTACACAAAAGATTTCACTTAAATAACTTTTGAGCAAGCCCTTATTATGTTACAGTCATCAAATCAGTAAGAATCTTATGAAGATGGCTATAACAATTGCCCAATATTCATGATGTATTTTCTGTTTAATCACCTGATGTTTGATGAATCCCAAAGTAGAAAGGTCATGACTAATGCTAGAATCCTATATATTGATATTTAAAAAACAGATAGGGAAGACCAAAGTGTTCAATTGTCATACTTCCTGAATAGAGGGAGTCCTTAGGAAATGAGCATGTTCCCATTCTTGTCATCCACAATAAATTGGTGAATCTGTTCATTGTTAATTGCTCCTATCTCTACACTGTTGGCATTGATAGTGTAGCCAGAGTCTTCTGTGCAGACCCAAATAAACAAAGGGATAGTGGAGTCTATAGATAGACTATCCTGTAGTAAAGATATAGTACATTCATTGTTTAATTTTTTTTCATCAATTCCATAAAATCAATAACATTTCAATATTTATTTAAGATGTTAAAGAATTAGTTTATCACAAATTTTGCACTTATTAACTGCAGATCAGGAAACTGAGCTCGTCTGTCTAATCCTATTATCATAGCACATATCCTATTGTCAATAACAGCACATTGACTGCTCCAGTATATGTGAATTGATTACTAAGGAAACAGTGTTTGGAAATCATGGTTGGTATGGGCTAGAGAAGAGGAAGAAGCAGCAATTTGGTTCTCATTAGCATTTCAGTTGTGCACGATGATTAAATTCCAGAAATATACATTATTTGTTGGAATGGATGCTACTTTTGAATTCTTTCAAAAAATTCTAGGTAGCAGCATTTGGAATTAAGGACAGGTTCTGAGTTTGAATTTTTTGAAAGGGTTCAAAAGTAGCATCCATTCCAACAAGTAAATAGAAAAGAGGAGTGTTAGGACAGAAAACATGAAAAAAACAGGAATAAAGAATGAGCTCAGAGAAGAAAGGGGCTTAGCACAATACAGAGGCCAAGGAAGGTGAATTAAGCTATCAAGAAGTAACTAAGGGTCTTCCTGGCAGGGTGCATAAGAAGCAATTGTGTAGAAGTCTGATAGCTAAAAGTTAAAGAAAAGTGAGACAAGGAAAAGGAGATAAGTAAGTAGCTACTAGTTTCTTCAAAGAACTTCTGTATGAATTGTAGTAAAAAGAGATATCACTGATATCTCTCAACCTGGTACTGAATATTGTCCACAGATATGAGTGTATGTAGACGAATTCACATACTCACTTTACCTTCACTACAGTGCTATTGGATGCCATCAGTGTGCGGCGTGAAGTGCTCAGACACACCACTGTCCTTTAGTCAATATGGCTGTCTATCTTAGAACCTGTGATATTATAGTCAGATGGAGAATCAATGAGTAAAGCCCTTGATTTTACGAGGGAAAGGAGACTAAATTCTACTGCTCTTTCCTTAAGGGTCCTCTTTGAATTTGGTAGACTGGCATTTTCTTTTCACAGCATAATTTGATACTGTGGGCTGAGGGAGTTCCACAAACTTTCTACAGGATAGCTAAGTAGACAAATATCAGTGAGATAGAAGAACAGTACTTTCTAGCACTACATTCCCTGTGGAAATATAAATTTCGATGGCCATGAAAATACATAAGGCATGACTGAGAGTGTTGAGAACTCACTGGAAGTGAAAAGGAAATATTAACTCATAAAAAGCAAAGTTGGAGGAGACTTTACAGATCATCTGGTTACGAATGTTTCAAATCTTTACTTTGTGCTATTAATAGAACCTTTACCTCAAGCAAGTTTGAATGCTTAATTCTCCAAAAGAATGTGTGTTTATACACACATCAAAACTATATACCATCAAAATATTTCAAACAAACCAAAGATATAGTAAGTCAAAGCAATTTATGGACAAAATACACTCTCAAGCATAGAAAAGCAAGGAGACTCATAACCACACAAATCAATAAAAAGTTACACTAAATTTCCTTCTGAGAACAGGATGGCTTATAGTAAGAAACTAAAAGCTAAAATCACAGTCATCAGTTAATACATGGGATGCTCAAAATGACTCGAGAATGCTAAGGAACTGAATAGTTTCGCTCTGTGATTCTTATCAATGATATTCTATGTTAAATATGCTTCGTTAAACTTAAAATACTCTCCGGGATGACTAAAGGTTACTTAAATCTTTTGAGTGTGGGTTCCACCTGGCATCCAACACTCTTAACTTCTTTCTGAACCTCACCTTGCCTCGGAGTAATTTCCTCACTACACTGTTACCCTCTAGTGTTTCCTCTCTGAAATATTTCCTCAGCAGAGAATGAGCACACAGTTATTGCGGCCATATTGGAAATATAGACCCACGTAATCCATCAGTGCTACATCACTTACACATCATTTAATCAGGCATCACTAGTACATAAATTCTTATTTTACTGTTAAAATGGTAAGGAAACACGTACTATTTGTTTAAGTTCTTTAACAAAGAACATTTTGATGACCATATGCATGCACACCTTGAAGTCTTATTGTTTTCCTAGAATTATTTCAGTAGTGTAATATTAGTGAGGAGATATCAAAATATACATATATGAAAACACTGTTGGTATTGCGTGTTCTAATATATGTGTTGTGAGTGGCCAATAAGTGACTGGAGGTAAATAAAAGTGTTATTTTGTGCTGGAGAGATGGCTCAGGGGCTAAGACTCTGTTTCTGGAAAAAGATCTTGAGTCTTGAGTTTGGATCCTAGATCCCACTTAAAAACCGCTGCCTATACCTCCTGCCTTGGTAGGCAGAGTCTGTATATCCCAGAGCAAAGCAAATAGGAAATAGAAGCAATCCAAAAAGATTACAGAAGTCACCCTCGGTCCTCCACAGAGATACACAGTGCCCTCACACACACACACACACACACACACACACACACACACACACACACACCAAGTAAATAAACAAGCAAATAAATAATTTTTAAAATGACAATGTTATTTGTTTTTTTTTTGTTTGTTTGTTTGCAGTACTCACACTTGAACACAGGATCTTGGCCATTGTAGCAAATCCTGTATTACTGAATTACATTGCCAGTCCTTTTCATGAACCATCAGTTATCCTGAAATCTTTGAACTTCTTCTCCTCCTACCTCATCCTTCAGAGTACTTCGAGTTGCAGGCATCACCTGTCTTAGTGAGAAAACATTCTTTAGTCTTCTAACCTCCCAATCATTTTAGATAGCACTTGATCTTTGATTCATCTGATAACTCTAGCTGGCATAATAGGCTAGCAATGAATGAAGCCAAGGAAAAGAAAAGACTGAGGAGGAAATATCTGCAAATGATTTCTTGATAGCATGACAAGATGGCCAGAATGGCAATAGGTATTTAGAATATATAATGTTACATGTTATCTTTCCTGCACAACTTAACTTTCTGAAGGACCATGTGAATTTGTGTATGATACATTCTATTTACTCATAGGAGTAATCATAATATTTCAGATGGTAGCTGTGTTTCTGAGAATATTTATTATGTTTGCAGAACTCCAGAATTAGATTTTCTGCTGCCCTCTCACCCCATTTTTACTTCCTGTATTCCTTAAAATGTCTGTGATGAAGGCTCTGAATCCTTGGCCTCACACCAGCCATAGTTCCCCTGGGGCTGCACACAGCAATACTCTGAAATTCCTGCTTACCAGCTCCTTGAACAAGACTGATGCTGAAAGGGCTTTGCTTCTGCTTTCAGCATTCATTACATTCCTTATAAATGAAACATGAATGTAATTCATATTTCTTCTAGGGAAAGAAGTTTTAGAGGCTTCATTTATTCATTCATTCAACAAATATTTATCGAGTCCCTCTGCACTAAAACACCATGGCAGGAACTATGAGGGAAACACAGACACAGAAGTGCAGTTTCCATCCTTTGGATTTTTGTCAACCACCAATTCCTGTTAATATTATCTCTTTGCTCTCTTATATCTGTCTACTTTTGCCAATCTTAAGAGCTAGAACTGTAATTCTAACAGCCGTTATTTATTTCTGGATTAAGGTGTTTCAAAAATCTAGTTATAGTATTCCTACTCTTAAAATCATGTACAGGCCAAATTTTTAAGTCCTTAATATAATCTGCAATTCTTGTAGCACCTGGACTCAGCTAAACATTAGTTAATACCACTTTTTCCTTAGACTGTAGCCATCTTGAACTTTTCTTTTAGTTGTTTGAATATGCAGTGATCAGTCTTATTTTGAGGATTTTGTTTACGTTGTCTCTTTTAGTCCTGAGATGCTACCTATCTCACTTTATATAATTCCCCTCTTTCTATAGTTATGCACAGCATTGCTACTTACTGGGATTCAATTACATGTACCTTTAGTCAAGAGATTTCTCTGTTCCTATACCATTCTCATCTGTGGACCACACACATTGGTAGATTGTTTCTAGTGTTCCCTTCTTCTGCTGTTTCCTCTTACTATTATCTTTTTTTTTAAGGATTCTGTATGTTTTTTATTATTATTATTTATTCAACTGTGCGCATGTGCGTGTGTATGTGCGCGCGCGCATGTGTGTGTGTATGTGTGTGTGTGTAGAACCACGGACGAACCACCATGGACGCCTCCACCTCCTTCTGCCCCGGGATTCACAGGCTCTGCCCTACCAGAAGCGCAGGCCGCCCCCGCTTCCGCCTGCCGTCTATACTTGGGATCTGGGATCCGAACTCAGGACCTTTCTCCTGCAAAGCAGAGGCTTAACCCCTGAGCCACCTCTCCAGCCCCACTATTCCTCTTCTTTCTCCTTCTCCTCCCTTTTCTTCTTTCCTTTCTTTTCAAAAGGATGCTTTCCTCAATGGTATAGCCAGTGATTTAGGATAGTAGCTAGAGTATGAATCAGTTCAGGCACAAGTCATCACAGACTAGATGAAACACAGTGGGTCACATAAGTGAAAAGATTTGAAAATAGGAAGTAGTTTGGCAGAGCAGATGAAGGATTATTTGAGGAAAGGGAGGTGGTGGGATTGGGACTAAAGGTTGAAAATGTTATAAAGTCACTATATTCAGGTGTAAGACATTAAAATAAATAAAAATCTCTATCTTCTTTGAGTCACTCATCATATCTTCTTACTCAGGTGCCCATATACTTCAACAAGGTTGAAAATTCCAGTAGGTAGGTAGAGTTTTCTCTATTGTGCATCTATCATGTAATACAGTATAAGTCAGCATTATATTTTTATTGGGAATATTTTAAATTTTTGCATCAGTAAGCCTATACCATCTTTGAGGAGTCCTTACATTCACCAGAAATGTATCATACATGCTGGAAGTTCATATCTTAGGGACTGGATATGATTATGTATTTGATAAAGAGGGAGGTTGACATAAAATGCTGCTAGCATAGGAGGCCAAATCAAATCTTTGAGAAGCAGAAGGTCAGGGAAGACTGCAGATAGGAAAATGTTACTGAGTCACATCATAAACACAGGGTATAATGTAATAAGTGAGAGAAGAGAATGTGAGATTCCAGACAACAATTATTCATGCTTACAGGCAATATACATTTCAGCATGTTTTGGGTTTGCAGAGAAGATTTGAGTAAAGCAAGTTGAGTAAAGCAAGTAAGAACATCGAAAAAGAAAGGTGATGATATGGAAGCAGGAATGCTAGACTCCAAAGTCAGGGCACCCCTCTGATATCAGCAACTATGGAGCCAGAAGGTGGCATTGGAACACAGCATTTTTGAAATGCTAGTTTGCCAATTTGTGTCATTTGGACCAAAGCAGAAGAAACACAGGCAGAGATTGTGATAATGAGAATCAGAACTAGGAAGGTAGGAGTAGGGAGATTATGAGGAAATGTGATACAATATTCAGTTGACTTGGAAAATAAATTAAACCTCTAATTAGGTAGTGGTGAGTCAAACTAACAAGCAGTCAAGTGTTATTTTCTCAAAATTCTGAAACTAATGAACAGCTGACAAGTAGTGAGGTGTTACAGTACAGGGAGCTAAGGATGGAACTGCTGCTAGTTATCTGGGAAAAATATAAGAGAATTATAAAACATCTCAGATTGGTAGACTAGCAAGGTCATTAGCTATTATTTACATTCAAAGCATGTTATAAATAAACTAGAAGAGGTTCCTACTGAATTTGCCAATGAGGTTTCCATGATCACAATCATTGGAAATCAAGACTGTCGCAGCGACTGTGGTGCTCAAGTACGACCTACTACTCAAGAGGCCGAGACAACTAGACGTCTAAGTTCAACCTTATCTATATCTCTCTAAACACAAGTCAAGCTGGAAATGTACATTTGGGATTCTTCTTTAATTGAACAATGCTGAGTGAGAGAGAATTCCTTGAGGGAGAAAGATGTGGAATATGAGTTGCTTAAATTTATCCATAAAATCTTATTAAATCATATATAATTTTGTATTGTCCTGACACGGGTAGTTGGACAAAGAAGTAAGAAAGAGAAAAAGGCATAGGAAATCCAAGCTCCAAGACACTCATTTTGAACTGATCACTAAGTGTACAGTAGAGCACATTCACCTTTGGAAAGAGGCAGGATAAGAAGTTGGGCAAGGGCTGGAGAGGTGGCTCAGGGGTTAAACCTCTGCCTTGCAGGCAGAAGGTCCTGAGTTCGGATCCTAGGCCCCACTTATAGATGCCAGGCGGAAGCGGGACGGCCTGCGTTTTTGGCCCTGGTAGGGCGGAGCCTGTGAATCCGGGGCAGAGTAAGCGAGGAGGAGGTGGAGGCATCCATGGTGGTTCCCGAATTCGTCCATGGTTCTATACACACACACACACACACACACACACACACACACACACACATACACGCATGCACACACATACACATACATGCACACGCACACACATGCATCCATGCACAATTGAATTAAAAAATAAATAATGAAAAAAATTTAAAAAAAAGAAGTGGGGCAAGCAGACTGAAGAGTAAATCTTAATGATTACAGCATCTGTGATGATTGCACTTGTGGATCAAGAGGCCATTAACTAAATCTGACTTAAATAATGAATTATGGCAAGAAATGGGATCATAGACGAAAAGAGAGAGGAGGAATTGAAGATGTCAAAACAAGGGAATGTGTGTGAATCTGAATGGATTACACACAATTGATGCTTGCTGATGCTTCCTGCTCTGCGCCACTCCCTCACACACCTCTCAAGAACAGTCTTTTTAACAGACGCTGCACTACTACTCTATTCTCTTGTATCGGTGAGAAAAATCAACGTCTCAAGAGGCTTAACAACATTTATACATTTTCACATGTAAAATCAGGCAAAGGTGGAGTGTGGTGATGATTATGCCACTACAGGGTCTGAAACCAGACAAACACACTGCATGGAAGGATTAAAATGAAATGGAAAGAAAGAATGGAGGGAAACAAATGGAGGTACAGAAAATAGGAACAGCCAGTGTGAGAGACCAAAGGTATTAGGACAGGGAGATTTTAGTTTTTCTTTTACATTTATTTTGTGATTTTTCCTCCGTGTGTGTGTGTGTGTGTGTGTGTGTGTGTTTATCAGTGGGTTCTGGAATTGAATTCAGCTCATTCTGCTTGTTCCTTCACCCACTGAGCCATCTTAGCAGCCGGAGGATGAAGATTTTAATAGCATAGCTGAGAAAGATTTGGAGATGATCCAAGTGTTCCATATTCTCAGAGCTTTTTCCCTGCTTGCAAGATACCTTGAACTCTGGTTAATTTTGAGAAGCCATGGAAGTCTGACAAATGGACCAGAAGGCTTATCCCAAGTTGAGAATCAGAAGCAAACCACTGTCACATGATGTCTGGCCACAGGTGACTTAAGTCACCAGCATCTTTTTCCCTTTTATTAATGGATGAGGAAATGATATTATAACTATTTTTAAAAGTGGCATCCCTCAGTTACAAAGAGAAAGATCGCCCAGCAAGTACACCTTCATTTCTGTGAGCGCAGTGAGAATACTATGGAAGTTAATCATTTCCCGTTTTTGTGCTTCCCTGAACCCACGGGTGAAAGCAGGCTGTTGTTTTTGCCAGAAGGAAAGCCACGGAAGGGAGGAGAAGGGAACCTCCCCTGTCCCTAGAGTGACCTCCTGTCATGAGCAGTGAATTCAGCCCATGCTCAGTAAATCTCCCTGGCTAAAAGGATGTGCACCAAATGAGTTTTCTGCCTGGTAGCAGGACACACCAGAAACCTCTTAATATGTGTGGGGACATTTTGAGGCAACCCCTGTCTTTTCCGACATGCCACAATTGGATGTTGGTGATCCATGTTACCACGGTGCTGTGCACCGCCTGGCCCAGACTGGCTTTTAATTAAATCTTCCTAAAGGATGGTCAATCGACCTGTGTTGGCTGAGAGAGTATTGGTGCCCCGGTGTCCTGAGGGCACAGACTCACGCGTGGGCCTCCTTCCTCCCCAGAGACGCTCATGGCATGCTGAGCAGTGTCTCCCTTTCCCTGGCTTCTGAGCAGACACATGGCAGAGACAGAGAAGGAAAGCTCAGTGTGGTTTCCATGGCAACAATTTAGAAAGAAAGGAGTGAAACAGGGAATAAAAGGGGGAACTCTGCTAGGGTTTGGGTTCTGAGCAACCGTGAATGAGTTAGCTGTTTTAAGCCATTAGTAGCAGGATTTATTTATGCATAAACAGAAGGGGAATTCCTTCCGTTTCGGTACCTTCCAGTAGGGGGCGGAAATAGGAAGAGCTGGAAGTACAGATGGATTAAAAACAGCCCTGTGCATCCTCTGGCTCTCATAGTAGTTGTCCTACTAAATAGTGCAGTCACTGAAGGTTTAGTCTGGTATTCTGATACAGTCTTTAACTTTGAGAAGAGAATCATGTTTGCAATTTTTCTACTACTGTGACAAAATGCCCAAGATGATAAGCTCAAACGACATAAAAGTTTCTTTGTGCCCTCAGGATTCATTTCATGTCTTTTGAACTTGTGGCTTTAGGCCTGTAGTAGGACAATCTGCTGTGGTATGAAATGCATGGTTCAGCAAAGCCACATTCATCCTGATATTAAGGAAGTGAAGAAAGACAGAAAGAGGTTGGGGTCCCATTATATCCTTCAGGGATATGCCCACTGAGACCAAATTTTATCCTACTATGTCCTACCTATTAAAATTTTTTGCCATCTCCCTAGTAGCCCCATGACCTGGAGACCAGTCCTGTAACAGATAATATATAGAGTAAACTTACAGAACAATAACAGGCATATACAATATATACTATAAATGATAAAGCTCACTTCCAAGAACTTACAGTTTAAAGGTTTAAAAAAACTAAAAAAATTCCCAGAAATGCAAGTAAACCACACCAGTAAAGTGCACAACCAAATCTAATATTTATAGTGTACATGGATTGAAAAGCTCATCGGTACTGAGTGGTGACAATGCAGATGAAAGAGGTGAAGTTTGCTTTGGAGAGTGGGGTTGCTGACTCTTCTTTAAAAAAAAAAAACTATCTGTGAAAAATAATGGTCAGGCAGTACAGGTGACGGAGTGAATGACAGAGAAATTTATACTTAGCCTGTAAGATATGAGGGAATACCAAGATTAGCATGTATCGTTTTAGTCTTGAGCAAGAGTTGTTAAGAAAACAACGTGACAGGAAAAGATGTACATTTGGTAGTTGAGAAATAGATGGTCAAGTGGGTTGAATTTGACCATACTCCAAAGCTCTACAGAGTTTCCCACTATAGTAAAGCAGGTACAATTCATAAACTAATCAAGTTGGAAGGCAAGAGCATAAGAGAGAGTGGCTTGTCTTAATATCACATGGCATGAATGGTGAAGGGTAAACCCAAGAGATAGCCACAATCCCAGTGCCACCAGTAGTGATGGCATTATTTGGAAATGAGACCATGGAACATCATTATTGGCTTGTGGAAAAGATGTTCTTAGAGTTTTCATTAATTAAATTTTAGCTTATAACAGCAGGAGTGGCAATGTGTATGATTTGATAAGACTTTCACAGTTTGGAAAGTTCCAGAAGCGTATGGAGGGTGGGAATGCCCAAGTTAATTCCCTTTCTGGACATGCAAATATATGAGGCAGAAGAGGTCAGTCTTAGCAGAGAAACCTCTGGCAGCTAGAGTTAAGATCATTCTTTTCACCAGCCTTCAGCAAAATGTCCTTTTTAACTATCTTTAACCTTTATCTGGAAAAGTTAAAGCTTTTTGGTTTAGAGCATAATAGAACTTCCATCTCTGAGTATTCAGTCCTTAAATCTTAATATATGTATCTAAGTGTCATGCAAGCCCCTTTGTAGAGTCATGTGATAAAAGAAAGTATTCCATATTTCTTTACATCTCTCTCTTAATTTTCTTATATGTATGTGTCAAATGATCTGGTACATCCCACTGTGCCTTCTGCTTCTCTACCTAATTTGCACTGTAGGTATGTATAATAAAGAATATCCATTGATAAATAAAAAGTAAAAAGTCCATCATTCATATAAAAAAGATATTGGGTACTCAGATTTATTCTAATTTTGAACCACTAACAAGATATTTACAGTAAAATGCAGCAAAGCTGAAATTTCAGCTTCTCTAACTCTATAAGCAAAATCAGAACTTTATTAATATGGTCTTAAGAATTTTTATTCCATTGGTAGACACTTATATCTGGGTCTAGCTGGAGAACTTTCTGGTTCCAGAATTCTTGGCAAATAATTTAACATACTTCAGCTTTTGTTTCTGATCTGGGGAATGGAGATGAAGATAGAATCAATTTATAATGAAGAATTACTGTGAAGAACTGTAAGCATGACTGCATGGATAGTTTTAAAACAGGGTGTGGAGACTATGTGGTTGGAGATTATCAGTCCTTGGCAGTATGGGTGGCTCCAGGAACTTCCTGAAGCAGAAGAGGAGTGTCCTAAAGAAGAGGAGAAGCACAAAGGTAATTTCAAATGAAGAGAAGCTATTTGTAACTACAAGAAAGCAGCAAGATGAGTTTTCTCAGGTGTAAAGTACAATGAACACATTACTATTCCCTGAGAGTGTGATGAACCCAATCCAGTACTAGCTAACAGAGATAAGTTCATTCTTTATTCCTTGCCCAGTTTTGAGTTAATGTGATAAAGAAATGATAGATATAGATATAGATATAGATAGATAGATAGATATAGTGATGGTGGTAATAGATAGATAGATACAAAGATAGACAGACAGATGGATATAGATGAAAAATAAAGATGATAATGATGGGTAATAGAAAGGTAGAGAGATACATGATAGATTGTTACAAAGATGATTGATAGTTTGATTAGATAAATGACAATTAAATAGATGGCATAGGTTGATAGACAGAGAGAGAGAGAGTGAGATGATAGAAAGATATCATTGCCCATTGAAAAACAAAGTTCACAATAGCTATCATCATTAGAATAATGTCACATTTATTCATTATTTCATCTGTAACTCTTGCAGAATATTTTTTATTTATTTACTTCTGTGTGTGTGTGTGTGTGTGTGTGTGTGTGTGTGTGTGTGTGTGTGCCTGTAAAAGATCAAAAAATACTTCTGGACTCATTCTTTGTTGCTGTAATTCATTATTAGTGTGTTTTGGCATTTCCTAGGCTCTGCTTTCCAGGGCCAGAATTGCAGGTTACAGTCATTTACACCCAGCATTTTTATTTGGGATCTGAAGTCAGTTTCTTTTTGTTTATGAGGCAAAAATTTTAATCCTTGAACCATTTTTTTAGTCATGGCAGGGTATTTTTAATTATATGTCACCATCAAATTATTTCTCTAATTGACCTAGTTTCTATGAAGCTATAACATGACTTACATTTGTTCAATGGAGTCATCTGTTGTCTAGGGTTTCTATTGTTTTAGAGGTGAGCAGTAGCCCACTTTAGATGGTTATATTCTCCGTTCCTTCTTGCCATTGACTTCAGGCTATCCAGTTACTTAACTTTATATCAAATTTATAATCTCTATTTCTCTTTCATTCACTTTTAAAACTCTTATGCATATATGTATGCATGTGACTGCTTGTCTGTGAAGGCCAGAGATTGATGGTAGTTCTTCCTCAAGTACTTCTCCACCATAATTTTTAAGACATCGTCTTTCATTGAGCATATATTTAACATGTTCATATATACCTGGCTGGCCAGCAGGCTCAGAGAGCCTCCTAGTATTTGCTTCTTACACTAGGATTGCAAGCCTTCACCAGCATGGCCTGCTTTTTACATGGGTCTTAGAGCTCTGAACTCAGGTCCTTGAGCTTGCTAAGCAAATACTTAACCACCTGAGCTGTCTACCTCAGTCCCTTACATTGCATATTTTTATTCATCCATCTTTAAATTTGCTCCAGAGTATATTTTTGGTATATCATACTCCAGTTTTTCATATTAGAAATCTCCTAGGGGAATTTTAATCCATCCTTCATGCAGGTTATAGGCTTGATAAGCCACACAATATGTTCCCTTCAATAGCTCCTAAATAATTAATTAAATGCTAATATTGCTTTTCTTCTTAACAATTGTTCTTAAGTGTTAAATCAATCACAGATTAATTGAAACTTCCTCACTATTTTCTCCTTTCTCTCCATAAATTAGCTTTTACTTTCATTTTCTTGCACAGAGCTTTGTTCCTTTCTCTTCAGGCATTCTCAGAGGGCATCTTACATTTTTTGACTCTGTAGTTTTGAAGTGAGCAATTTGGAAAGAATGTGAGTCCAGAGGGAATTAAATTAACTAGAAGCACTCTGATTTTTGATTAAATTGCTTATTTCAAAGTTATTATAAAACATTCCAGGTATTCATTTTTAAATTTCTTTTAAAAAATGAGAATGGAATAAAGGGACCAAGTTCAAATAACTTTGGTCCCCTTTTTCTATTTTACTTTTAACGTTTATTCTCAAAACAGGATTATTATGATTTTAATGCAAAGTTCCAAATATTAAAACTACCTTTATTGGATTTAATTTGGTGAACATGAGAAGCCACAAATAGTGAATGCCAGACACCCATGCAATAAAGAGATGTCAGTACAGGGAGGCAAGTTTAAAGCGACATTGAAAGTAAAGTGAGAGGGGGAATTTTCAAATTGCAATAGATCACAGACAAATGCTAGCAGAAAAATAGAGAGGAGGAAAAAACAACAACAGACAAACAAAACAGGAACACAGCTGCGTGTAGTAAATGCTAAATTTAAGACTTGAGACTAGTGAGGCTGCAAGGATTCTCTACAGTTTCAGTAGAAATATACCTAAGACCCCCTGCAGATGCCAATCCATTCTTTAGTCAGCAATTTTTTTTCTTGAATCTTTGTTTCTTGTACCTAATTTGTCTACTTAATTTAGGATTTCAGAAAGCAGATGTGTAATTGTGAGAAGGGAATGAGACAAGCCCGTTGAAGATGTCAACATATAGCAAATCACTGGCTGGACTAGTAGGTCCTGTTCTGGGATTCTTAATTAAAGGTTCTAGCTCATCAAATATCTCATTGGAGATGACAGAAGCATCATCTCTATGATTTCCTTAACTTGTATTTATATTTTCTCCTACTTTTAATTTAAGATTACTTTAAGTATTGTGGCTTCCAGAAAGTCCTTGCCATGTCTGTTTCAGAGACCGTTCCCTAATCTTTGAACTCACAGAAACATTATAAATATTGGTTTTGGCCCCACTTTCCCATCTCTCCCTCTCTTCCTCCGTCCTTTCCCTTCTCTCTTTTTCTTCTCCCTTTCTTTCCTTCCTTTTTTCACCTACCCTCCCTTCATCTCCACTTTTCCCCACTACCCATTCTTTTAATAGCATGTAAGTGGATTTAAGATGTCTCATAAATAGATATATTACTGCTCTAGCAAGATTGAGGTCATTGAAATAGATCATTATACACAACATTATGTATTGGTTGAGTGAAATTTCAAAAATGAGATAATTCTATTAAAAAGTGATGTTTATATCTTTGCATCCTGTGAATGAACATATGTTGAAATCTAATCAACCATGTAATGACAGTGAGAGATAGGGCCTGTGGGAGGAGATTAGACTGTGAGAACAGAGGTTCATGAATAGGATTAGTGCCTCATCAACCACACCCTGGGGAGGTCTTTTCCATTATGGAGAATGTACCAATGAAAAACAGACCTTCAATAGATATGTTACCTGACAAACCTTGATGTTGGATTCTCACGACTATAGGAATCAGTCTTTTTGTTTTTAAGCCACCTCTTTATGACATTTTTGCTGCTGTCATCTGAATAGACTTAAGCAAGAAGGGGTAAAAGAGACAACTTCAATGAATAAGATGAGTGACACAGAGTATATTCACAAATTATCATCTGGTTCATTGGTAGAGATCACCATATATATGAAATCAAGAAGTCAGAGCCCCACATCACTCATTAACTCAAGCTATGCTTCTATCAGCTCCTCAGCCTTCCTATAGAAAGATGTATGATTTACTCTGCAGTGCTTTAGTATATGTAAGGGTGTGCATGTATGTGATAGGAATTTGGATGAGTTCCATCGTAAAGTGGGCATTTTGTTGTCTTATGTTTAACAAACATTCTACTGGGTAAAATACCCTTGGAAGGCAGACTCTGTGAAAGTGCTAAAATTAAAAACCAAATGATGTGAGATCTATAGCCTATTCTTTCTACACACTGGTCATAATATTTCTCCAACTTATGAAGAATCTGACACTCTAAAGAATGAGATTATACTTGGTATTTCCTTTCATTTGTCAGTAGAAGAAATATTCTTCAACAGAAGTCTGTAACCAACTCTAGCTGTGGAGATTCATATCAATGAATTAGAATCATCTGAATAGTCTGACTGTTTGGAAGCTAGCATTGAAAAGTTAACTCATTAAATGTTTAAATTCAGAGTGTAGTGAAAGTATATTTTAAACATGATGGTGACATTTGATTGTGTCTTGCAGTGATGTAGCATATACTTGAAACCTATTGAAAGCAAACCTTTCTAAGAACCTCAAGGAAATGCAGAGGTAACATGAGAACACTTGAAGACCATGCATATTTCTTCCCTGTGTGAATTCCCTCGGATCTTACTGGTTCTGCCATATAAGGAGGAAAACCCATGATCCCATGCCTGAGGAAAATATGAAGAATGGGTTGGCAAGGATGTTCAGAGGTCATATCCTACCTGACCTTTTCTGATTATGATATACCAGTACAGCTAATAGCAGGAAACTTTATATAGCAAGGTTTTTATCAAGATGAAGATGGTCAAATGTCGTGTTACTGCACATGGAATAACAATGAAACTGGACAGTTGACAAAGATATATGTTTGACTATGTCAGACAGATGATGGGATGCATCGAATTGCCTCTGAAATGTTGGACACTTGTCATCTAATACAGCTGAACATGTCATCAGTCATATTCCTTCTGAATAGTGTTCTATGATTTTTTCTTCTTCTTGCCTCTGTTCTTCCTTTAGGCTGTCCTCTTATGGAAAAGAACATTTAGTCAATTAAATATTAAAAGTATTTGAGGAATAATATACAAAGGAATCAAACATCATCTGATTTGGCTATTCAAGTTTAGGATGCAACATCAGTGTTAGCTCTATAATCTTAATAGAATTGTTTGCTTTGAGATGCTTACATTTAGATTGGTCAATGACAAAAGTTCTACAGAAATATTAAACCATTAGTGGATGGTTTTACTTTGCTGAGTCATTGGAGTGACTAATAGCTTTTCTTTTTATTTAAATACTTATGAAATCAAAAGGACTTCTTTGAACAAAATTTTATAAACAATAATAATCTCTACTTTCCAGATCAAAGTAAAAAGAGATAAGGTAGCAGATTGGTTTTAGACACATATGCTCATTTATGTACCTATCACAAATGATAGAAAATGAAAAGTTATAGCTCCATTTTCTTGTCTCTCTAGGAAGCTATAAAAGTACATATGTGACTAGGTCTTCTCATAAAGAAAAAATAAATGCAACATATAAAACAGATATTTAATAGGGTTATAAAATTTCAACAACCTACCTATTTTCTAGTAGAAAATTTATTCATTATTGTCACTATTAATATTATTAGTATCATTATGAATCTTTGCATATTTTTAAAATTCACTATTTGTATTAGCCTCAGAATATAATTTTCCCTCTGGGATTTAAGTACAGCTTTTGAAAGAGAGGAGAGAAGTCACTTTTAAATGCTGAGAGATTCATGTCCTTCTGTTCATAGATAGGTTCACCACTCATTATTTATGTAGACATTTTACTTTGGGTAGACAGAAGTGGATGCAAGATGTGACAGGCATGATGTAGTATAATGCTTAGTTCTCTAATAGAGACAGTCAAGGTAGGGAGAGAGAAATTTTCTCTTTTTTTGGTCCAGGCAGGGGAAGTTCACTAATGGATGATTTTCTCCTTAATAACTGAGGAGGTCTCAGATGTATCTGAAAGATCTGGAGATGTGGATCACTGTGTCAACACAGCCAGCTTTCCTTGCCCTGTTGTTTGTGACTGTGCATATTTATAGGCACTGAGTACATCTTTTCTTGGTGATGCATTTTCTTTGCTTGGTTTCTTTCAGATAAGCACAATCAGTTAGGAATCCAATATCCAACAATTTCTCTCTAGTGAGATACTTTAATAATTTTTGACCTGTTTTGCTGAAGTAGAAATTCAGCTAGTTACACTAGGAGAATTACATTCTGTTAGTAGTGATCTGTGAGCAAATGTAAACTAGTCAGTAAAAGAGATAGGTGAAGAGGGTAAACCAAAGGAAGAGATACTATCTCATATACAGAGGGCACAACCTGGATTATATTTAAGTTCATTGTGTTTTGTCATTCAAAGAATTAAAGAATGCATCACAGCTTCATTAAAATGATGTCTTTAACCATCGGACTCAGGAATTACTGTGCCGGGACAAGATCTAACAGGAAAAGTAATTTAGGAAGGAACTGTCTTTCACTGGAGTCATAAAGTGAGGTCCTCATATACCATCTTGGACACTGTCCTGCGTCAGTACTGAACCACTGCCCCATTCCAATAATATCAAGAGGATAAAAATCAACTATCCTCCGAGGAGACATTTGGTGGTGAGCTAAGGCTGAGAGCCTTCAAGGGCATTTATCTCCATAGCAGCAACACTTGACTCTTTGCGGTTTCCACAAATCTCAGTAAAAGGCATTGATCTCCACTGTCAGCATGATTAGAGGAAGCACTGGTGCATAGCATGTTTATGATTTTAAACAGAAAAAACGGGCCTCATGTGTTGAACATGTATCATGAAGAGGTTTTCATTCCCCTGGGAAAAGATAAATTGTGCTTTTTAAATTTTTAATCCTGATGCTTTCTATTTTTAATCCTTTCATAGTTTTTGCTTCTGCTTGAGGTGTTGTCTAAGGACCAAAAGTGTGGCACTTACTCTGTGACCTAAATCAATCTTATACTTTTCTGCCTGTACTTGTCTATGTTTTCTAAATGAGCTTGTTCTTCCTTGAATATATTCTCCACCTTAAAAGTTCAAAGTAGTCTAGGACTTAGATTTTGTCCCCAACAACTCTTTCAATGCATGCTTCATGATTTACCCTAAAGAATACAATTTTAGTAGTAAATATTACTCCTTCCCCACCACTTGTTGAACACTTACTCACTTATTAGCTATATGAAACATTAGTCACTTTTGGACTATAAGAAAGTGATAATATGAATTTTGATAAGATATAGACTGTGAATATACAATTACAAGGACAGTATTAAATTCCATGTAAATATTGCAAATACAATCAAACTATCAGATCTTGGGCCTTCTGAATTCTGAACTGAAAAACTTGAGAGTCGTCAGGCATGAGCTTCAAGGCATCTGTTTGAACACCATCATTAGAGGATGAATGGAGCATGGAACAGTAATATAAGCACAATATATAAATATAAACTAATTATGGGGATGTAGCTTTGAACATTTTCACCATATGTTAGTTAGCCATTCAGAAGATTTTTGTGAGCACTGCCTTGATTTGGGGTAATTGTGGAGATTAAAACCCATGGTTTCCAGGATTGAAACTTCTGCAATTTCAATGTATTCAAGGCTTGAAATAAATGGTCATTTTGGAACTAAATTAAGGCAAATTTATATAATGCTTAAAGTCGATGACAGCTAATTCCTGCAACAGCATCTCTTCGGACCAGTGAAGATGTTATTTCTGTGTGGAGAGTTTGTGCTCCAGACCTGTTACATATGAGCATCTTTTCAAGACTCGCTATGTCTGGCACTGCTGAATCAAGTTGCACATTGTTGCCAAACCGTACAATGCGCTCATGTGCCTCCGCTGATAGGCTACAGCTCCAGCCAAGGCTATTTAACCATCTCTGAGACAGGCCTGCCTGAGGAAAAAGGTGATAAATGCCACACTGGGAGATTAATTGCTTATGTTCTCTGTGACATGACATCCCATAGGACTTAGGAAGATGTTTGTGGTTTTATAAAGCATACTGTAAATATCAGATTCGGCTTTGACTGTGACCCTGCCAAACATGGGGCTAATGTCATTTGTCATATTCAGACATTGCCTTTTAAAAAACATCCTTGTACAGGCTGCTTCCAAGGTGTGATGTGTTTGATGGCTCTGAGGAAATTGTTCTCCTTATAATAGTGGGGAGGACAGACAGAATCTGAGCAGGAGAAGGAAAGAGAGGAAGCAAGTCCTGGGAGGGGGCAAAAAATGTCGCACAGGGAAATGAGTAAATTAATCACACTTTTACTTTTTGATTAATGAAAGCTAGTGGGTAGACTTCCTAAGTCTTCCAAGATTGTCATCATCTGGTTTATTTTTAATGAGAAGTCTTTGACAGAAGACAACCTAAGAAGTTTTCAGGGAAAAGTTAGATACTTTACCTTTAGCATTAGTGATGTACCTTGGAGTTTCTTCCTGGGAGATAGAAGAACAAAGTGAGGGAGCAGAGGAACATAATGAAAAACACCCACTATGCTCATTTTCATTAGCATGGTGAGTAATGGCAGTTTTCTACCATTTGGCATCAGATTTTTGCCAGGAATTTTAGTTCCTGTTCCTTGAGAAATTTCTCTTTTTTTTTTTTTAAACCTTACAGTTAATGGAAAGCCAAAATGATAGGCTTTCTTTTTTTATCTCCAATTCCTAGTTTTGACTAAAACTGTGCATACCTCTCTTTAACGGGAAGTATTCTTTTTTAAAGCAAAGAGTAGACAGATATTTCAAGCATGACCTTCCATGTCTGCAGAGATTGGGTACATTACTATACATCTGGCCACTGAAATGAACCGGTCACAGACAACCATACGTTAAATGATTAGCTACATTGTGGATTAAATGTCTTTCCTACTGATATCTGGAAGACTTCATTCTAATGTTACATTTACTTGTTTGTCTTTCTCAGACTTACCACAATGCATAACTTTCCTTGGCTAGAAGTTTAAATCACTGGCAGCTGTTAGGAAGTCATGATATAATGCCGAAATGCTTCTGAGGAAAATGAAATTTAAATCCCCTTATCTTAGATTATTGTGAGCATGTATCAGGTGAATATGGTGGCACTTGAAAATCAGTTGACCACTGCCAAAAAAACACCAATGCAAAGCAGAATCCTTGCAATAAATGAAATGAGTTATTTATTCTAAGACAAATATGAATGACCATGGGCAAAGAACAAAGATTCTTGTTGCAACAATGATATATTTCACCAAAGAACTGATTGCATGATGTTTTTATAGTTACAAAACAAAGTCGAGTCAAATTTCCATGAGTACTGTTGAAGAAATCACGTAGGCTACAACACTGCAAAGAAATCTTTGTCAAGATGTGGATTTCACCTGCTGCCTGATACTCTTTTTACTTTGGGGGCTGGTGGAAATCAATATTCTGCCATCACTAAAATCTGATAGTCAAAAAGGATGTTAGGTTAGATATAGGGATAAGTAAGCAGTATCTGTTAGTAGGACTAAAGATGTCCTATATGATTTCAGAAGCATTCTCACTCTCTTGCAAGCATGGGAGTTTTAATCAATCAGTTGTCTTACAGAGTCTTCAACCTAGCTATATGGTCTTTTACAGGAAATAATGGTTTGTAACAAGCTCTATCAAATCTAGAAGATAGGGACTGAGGAGAAGGCCACAAACTGTGGTCATATTCCTTGTCTCCCTTAAAGTTTCCTGTTCCCAAAACCATGTTTTTCTTGTCTCTACATTTTTATCATCAGTTTCATCCTGTCTAACTCATGTTATAAAGTTTATGTTCTAGATGACAATTGTGCTTACAATAACAGACAGGCATATTTGTAGGCCTCAGTCACACGTTTATTGAGAAAGTATTTGCTTTCTTGTGTTAGTCTTCATTCTGATTAAACACCAGTTGTGTTTTCCAATTACTGATATATTTAGTTAAACATTCTTGACAATTCTCAGGTTGGAAAGATGGCTCAGGAGTTAAAACTCTGCCTTGCCAGGTCCCATGCAAAAATGCTAGGTGGAAAAGGCAACAGCCTGCACTTCTGGTGGAGCCAGAGAAATCCCAGCCAAAACAAAAAGGAGGTAGAAGCAATCCAGGATGATTTGCAAAGTCACCTTTGCTCCTCTGTGGAGACACACAGTGCTTCTGGTACACACACACACACACACACACACACACACACACACACACACACAAATAAATACACAAAATATATAAATAATTAAAGTTAAAAAATGACAATTTTTTCTAAACATTTGTTGTTGTATCAAATGTCAAATAGACGAAGAACAGGTCATAAAGTACTTGCAAATAGTTATAAAGAAATGTAGTAGTATTATGAAAGGAATCATTTCCAAGTGCCAAGAGTACGAAGGAAGAGGTAGGAAGCGGAAGAGATTGGAGGGGATACCACGGCTCAGTTACGTGTCAGATAAAATTTGATTGATTAGCAGATGGACTGATTTATTACCATCGGAAATTTGTACAGATGAAAAGTATAAAGCTGGAGAGATGGCTCAGTTTTAGTTTTTTTGTAGCATGAAAGATCTTGAGTTCAGATCTCAGATTCTCTGTAAAAATGCTAGGCAGAAATGAGGAAATGACAGCAGCCTGCACTTCAGCCCCTGGAGGGCAGAGCCTGGAAAACACATAACAAAGTAATAAAAGGCAGAAAAATCTAGGGTGATTCTGAAATCACCCTTGGGCCTCAACACAAGTGCCCTCTGGTGCACACAAACACACAAAGAAGAGAGAGAGAGAGAGAGAGAGAGAGAGAAGAAAAACCTAAAAGAGACTTATACTGAGTGGGATCAATGGGAAATATGTTTGATATGACATGAGCAGAATGTCAAAGTGGGGTTACTGGTGAAGGGGTTGGCTAAACAGCTGAAGGTTTTCTGATAGCTTTAAAAAAGCAACATTGAGAGAATGATGTCCTTGGTATTCAAAAGTGAGACATCTATATAGAGTTAATTGCAATACTCCAGGTATAAACTGAAAGTGGTACTCAGTCATGGACATAATAGACACATGTAGAACATATGAGGAAGCATGCAGAATTTGCCACTGTGTTGCAAGTTAGAAAATAATATTGAATGAGAAGATGTCGAGGTGAACTGTGGATGCCGACCTTTACTATAAGTTTAGGGGAGCAAAGAAGCTGGGTTTTTTTTTTTTTTTTTTTTTTTTTGGTATTGGGAGAGAGGATAGAAATAAAATCTGGTTATCTGGAAAGACAGAAGAGGATAAGGAGGAGATGGAGACAGCAATTCTTTTGATGTTGTTGGAATGAAACAATAGGAAGAACAAAATCAGTTAATCTATGTGGGAACAGATCTTTATTGAGATTATGTTCCCTGATGGAATGTTGAGTTTTTGACTTGTGGGAGGCCCTAAAAACTATTAGCAAAAGAGGTAATTCAGAAAAAGCTGCATCACAAGAACTACTGTGAAGCCTTATATCTTGCCCCATGCATTTTATGTGTCAATCATAATGAAAAAAAATGGCATTTAAAAATGGCATTTCTTGAAGACTTTGCTATTCTAGAATTTCAGAGAATTAATTTGAGTTACTCAGGCTTAAAAACAGAGACATAAATAGAAGACATTTGGAGTGTCCCAGGCAAAAATGTGGAAGGAGTTGAAATAATATGGATGGAATCTAGATATAGTTACTAATGCAAATTGAGTATTTGCCTCTATATTCAGACAAAAAAAGCTGGTTCCTTGGCTTGTATTCTCTCTCTCTCTCATTTTTTTTTTAAAAAGCAAACGCTAAGATGAGAATTCAAGTTGTAGAAGTTTAATTTGGAAAAGAAGAAAATGCCAGAAGGAAAATAAGGAAATAAAACAGGGAAGATATTTCAGTGAATAAATGGCATATTTCCATGCAAATTACCACTGTGGGCAACTGGCACTTAATCCACTGAGAAACTTTGGAAGATAGTCTAGAACATATGTTTTGAAGCTATCTTAACAGATCTTAACAGATCCAAATAAAGTTATTCTACCCAAAAAGAATAGAGGTAAGCCGTTATAGATCAACTTTCCTTAGTCACTGGTCAAACGTGAGGGTTGTTGTTCTCTTTGTTCTTCTACCTGTACGGCACAGAGATACAGTTACTAGTTATAACTCATCAGGCTGAAATATGTTTAAGTGGAAAGACCTTAGAAATTAATACAGGACAATAGCATATTCTGCCAGAATTGATTCACAAGTGAACCACTCCAAGGTTTTATTTTGGATCCATGATTAGTTGAGACAATAAAGAAAGAGAGTGAGTGTAGAAGCAAAGGTTAATTAAATTCTGGGCATACAGCATTTGAGATTGGTCAATTTCTAGTTTGAGAAAGAGATGCAGACAAGCAAGTTAGATTTGCAAGTCAGCAGGTTGAACTGATGTTCAAACAATGAAAATGAAAGAGGCCCTTTAGATAGACTACATAGTGAGAACAGAGGGCTTTAGGGAGAAACTTGGAGATCACTACTATCTCAAGGGCTTTGCAATCAAGAACAATGCATAACAGACAGAGATGGGAAAGCAAAGTGTCCTAGACACCAAGTGAACAGAGATTTTCAAGAAAAGAAGTCAGCAGTTTAGAATGCAGCCAACAATAAAAGAGGGTTAATAATCCATATCTAACTGTCAATTACTTGGTCTTTGGCGATATTAGTGAAAGCAGTGTGCGGTAGAATGATGCTGATTGCAGCAAGTTTAATATCAGTTCCTGTCTGTGAACAAGAAGAATATTATATGGTAGCTATATGGGAGATTCAATGCCAGCCAAAGTTTCCAGCAAGTTCATATTGTGAAGACAGAAAGAACCAGTAAAGACATGGTTTGCAATGGACCAAGAAAAACTGACATCAGGGGTAAAGTCTCAGAAGAAGTAAAGTCAAACGGTACATGGAGTAAGGGTGCCATATTGATAGGAAGCAGTAAGAATGAATATGGGTGAATTTAATTTGGTAGCAGATGGCAATCGGGAAAACAAAGGGGGTGTTCTTCATAGCGTCAGTGACAGATACTCTCTTGAGACCAAACATATGAGAGTTCATCAGAAGTCAGAGGTGTGGAGTTGTTACAGATATAACAGAGCTCACAGTTCAGATAAAGATGCTGCTGAAGAGCTACTGATTTTTCAGATTAAATGTTTGTTCGACCAAGAGCTGTTGGCAGAGAAGGTCGAGGTTGGACAGAGGACTGGGAGGCACTTTGCCATGTTCAATGGAAATAAAGGGTGAAATACGCAGAGCAACAAAACCTTTAACTCGGAGAAGCGGAACCACACTTCAAGGAAGCATCATCAACAGCACCAGCAGTGCCAGCAGCACCAGCAGCACCAGCAGCACCAGCAGCAGCCACCACTGCCAATACCTGCAAATGAAAAACACTACAGATCTGAAGATAAGACATTCACCCAGCAAAACCATCTCTTTGTGGGCAATCTTCCCCCTGACATCACTGAAGAGAAAATCACTGAAGAGAAAATCAGGAAACTATTCAAGAAATATAGGAAAGCAAGCAAAGTTTTCATTCAAAGGATGAAGGCTTTGGTTTTATTCACTTGGAAACACGAACCCTGGAAAAAATGGCCAAGGTGGAGCTGGACAATATGCCACTCGGTAAGAAGCCCTTTCTGTGTTCAGCCAGGTGGAGAGGGCTGTGGTCATCGTGGATGATGGAGGAAGGCCCTCAGGAAAAGGCATTGTTGAGTTCTCAAGGAAACCAGCTGATCCTTGCTCACTACATTTCCTTAGTCTGTGACTGTGGAGCCCATGGGCCAGTTAGATGATGAAGAGGGACTTCCAGAGAAGCTGGTTATTTAAAATTAGCAATTCCAGAAGGAGTGAGAACAGCCACCTAGATTTGCACAGCCTGGCTCCTTTCAGTATGAAGATGCCATGCATTGGAAGGCACTCATCAAGATGAAGAAGCAGCAGCAAGACCAAATGGACCGAAACATCAAGGAGGCTCCTGACAAGCTGGAGATAGAGATGGAGGCAGCTCACCATGAGCATCAGGTCATGCTAATGAAGCATAATTTGATGAGGTGGGTGTCAAGAAGAACTTCGAAGAATTGAAGACCTCCACAACCAAGAAGTTCAAAAACCAAAGCAGCTGGAGTTCAGGCAGATGGAGGAGTGTAAGAGTGGTGAGGAAGAAATGCAGCAACAATAAGAATATATGATGCAGCAACAGCAGGAAGGACTCAAAACTTTCCCTGATGCAAGAGACTGAGAGATATGATAGGGGTCAAAGAGGCACCATGCCTCCTGCTTCTGTGTCAGCTGGTACCCCAGCTCCTCCGCGACCTGCCACTATGATACCTGATGGAACCTTGGGACTGGCCCCACCAGCAACTGAGCACTTTGTAGCACTGCTGCAATGGAAGGAATTGAAGCAGTTGGTGGATTTCCTCTTGCATCCAGCTGTGCAGCAGCTCCTGGAGTTGAATTTACTCCAAACAAGTGTCGCTGATTCTAGTTTCCCACAATGCTTAAACGAAGGACCCTTTTTGCACTAGCCAGAATTCTACCTTGGAAAAGTGTTAAGGATTCCTCCCAATAGATAGGTCTTTCCTGACTATACTGCTTTAGGGCATATGCTTTGGAGACAGATGGCAAGGGAGAGGTGTTATTCAACAAATCAAGCTTTGTGTGGTACATTGCTTAATCGGTTCAATGCGGTTCATTCCTGAAACATCCTGTGATTGTTGAGGACTCAGGGAACCATGTCAAAATGAACTGTGTTCATTCTTCTTGGAAAAAAAAGAGCTTGTTCTGAGGCTGGGGAGATGACCCAGGGGTTAAAGCCTTTGCCTCATGTCATGATTTCCATGTGAGTTGTCCCCCACGGTCTTATGTCTTTAAATCCTTAGCTACTGTTAGTGTTTGGAGAAGTCATGAGACCTTTAAGAAGTGGACAAGTGCTGGAGGAAGGCATGTCAGAAGGGGTGGGTCTTGAAAATGGCAAGCCCCGCCCTGCTTCTGCTGGCAACATGCTTTTGCAGTTTGCCCCCCCCCCCGCTCCCTCCACCTCCATGGTGGCTGCAGTGACCCTGAAACTCCTCCAGCTTCTGACGTCTGTCATGTCTTTTCCTCCATAATGGACTCTAACTCTCCTCTGGAAATGAAAGACAGTTAAATCTCTTCTTCTCCTTAAGTTGTGCTTGAAACTGCATAACAAAGCTGTAAGAAGATAGAATAATCAAAGATGATTCCTAATGTTACCCTTGGGCTTCCACAGACACCCTCCCCATATATTCTGTGTTACATACACGCACACACACACACACACACACACACACACACACACACACACACACAAATAAGGTTTTCTAGTGTGTCTAGTGTGTCTACTGTGACTACCTGATATTTCCCAGCAGTGCTCAGCCACCCAAATTTTAAGAACAAAAAAAAAAAAACGAATTTATACTGTTGGTCTCAGCTTAAAGAACAAATGAAGTCTACAAGAACAGAGAGCAAAGAAAGGTTCATCAACTTCTGGTGCTGCTTAAGCATCACATCTATTATGAGGATGGTGTGTAATGTTTCTTTGGCTCCATATTCCTAAGACCCTGATATTGTGTTTCTTCCCCTACATGTATTTGTAATAATTTTCTTTCAGTCAGTATTATCGTTCCATTCATCAATGCCAACTCATTTCCCTTATTTTTATTACTCTTAACACCTTTAAGAATATATGTCAAAGCTGAAATTTTCTTCTTTCTAGAAAAATTCTGTTTTAGTTGAGTAGCCTGGGTTGTATGGTAGAAGCAAACAATTGTCCAAACTCATTGTAAGCACATGAGAATTTTATTTTGTCCTCATGCCACTGTCCAATGCAGATGGAGGATGACGCACACCATGTAAATGAAAGACCCTGGACGAAGTGGGAGAATCCAGCTCTTGGTTGCTACAATCTTTGGAATTTCCAAAATAATTGTCAAGATGAAAGGATTTTAGCAGCTTCTATACAGTTCTTACAAGCAAATCACATTAATATTCTTTATATGTCCTTCGCTAAATCAATCACCTGGTAATGTCTCCCAGCAAAGTGAGCATTGGAAATGTAGTACCCTCTTTTTCTCATGAGGAAAGATGGCATTTGTGAAAGTTTCCAATGTCTCTATACCCTTGAGGTACAGTGATAATGTACTGGGATGTTTACATGATCTTTCTGTTTTTCTGCTCCTTTTAATGCTAGACTCAAGTGCCAAATAAGGTTCTTAGCTAAGCTTTTCGCCAAGTCCTTATGCTTTCTTTTTTGTGTCATTTCCAGACTCATGCTCCTTACCTTGACTTGCATCTTTTTCTAGTGCTGTTCCATTATCTGTGTCTGGAATATTTATACCAGCATGTTTTGCTTTCACCTCAGCTGGAAAGATCTCAAACAGCGATCATAAACTGTATGCTCAAGTTTCCTGCTTATCAACTATTTTTCTTTTGGAGAACTTTTCTTAGAGTTTCAGAAGCCTGGGTAGATTTTCTTTTCTTTAAAGTCAAACATCTGTTTCAGACTTTAGTATTCACTGATGCACACATAGTGGGTTTTCCAAAAATACTACTCCTGATTTTATTTCCATATTTTCTTCCCTTCTCTAAGGGATAAAAGTTTTCTCACTACTCATACATGGTTACTTATATCTGGTCACAAAGTTATGTGGGAGTTTCACCTCATACATAAAGAAATCACTTATAAAACCTGCTAAACATTCTATGATTAAACTCAATTTTGACACTGCTAAATGTCATAGGTTAAAAATCAAAGTCTCGGAGCATACTAAAAGGACTAGGAAGTTACTATCAGGATATAAGTCATGTTCCCTAATTTCCTGGTTAATCTGCTACTGCTGGCTTACAGAACTCAAACATTTTTGCTTGCATTTATTATTTTTTTGTTTTGCATTTTTTTAGCTATAGATGATCTGTCAGATGTAATGGAAGCATAATTGTATTACAAGAGACAGAGCTTCCTCACCCTCTTTGAATAGTCCATTCTACAGGTATCACCAAATGTTTACATAATGGAATTGCATCCACATTTCCTTTGTTATAAGTGATGATCAATTTTTCATTATGGAGCTATAGATAATTGTCTGTGATCAAGAGATATTTCTATCTTCTTTCCTCCATGGGGCTTGATAGAATAGGTCTTAAAATAACAATTCTACATCATAGATTTGGAGTCCTGGTAATCAGTTTCGATTAGGACACTATGAAAGGGACCCAGTCAACAAGCATTTCATTCATTTGCATAGAATAAGGCTTCCTTTTTTCTCTATGGATTCCAAGTGTTTTAATAGATGAATGCTAAGGAATAAGAGTGAAGACTTTGAAGCTATCTGTAAGTGTATAGATATAGAAAAGCATCATAATAAACATTCCTTTCAATATTATGTCATGGTTAAGAAAATAATAGTTTCTAATGAAATACATTTTCTTCGTGAATATATTTTTTACTGAGTATATTTTGATTAGTTCTGATAATAATAAATAGTATAGAGACTTTCCATAGAATTTCTTTCAGTTTGTACATGGTTGAAGCAGACATTGGTAACAAGAAACAGATGAATAGGAACTTTTATTTTAATGCATATATCAACTTATCACATGGAAAATCTTCAATAAAGAAAAGCCAAAATCATAGCTTCCATAAGATCTTCAACAAATAAAAAAATTTGATAGGACTCATGAGAGACAAAGCAGTTTCATAGAAAGATGGGAAACATGAGAAAGTAAGTATGTGAGAAAAGTAAAGGCTAGGAAGAGATAATTCATTGGTTGCTGCTACCTTGGTTGAGACAATGGAGATGGGGGCTGAAATATAAATATATATATATATATATATAACGATATATATATGCTGGGGACAACCTCTGCATTCTTAAATGAGAAAAGTTTATAAATTACAAATGTAAGGACAATCATGTAGGCACATATTTGTATTTCTGGCATTTGGGTGGTAGAAGCTGTAAAATAGCAAGCTTGACGCTAGCTTGAACTACATGAGACTCTCTCACAAAACATCAAGGAAATGAATATACACTATAATCCACAGCAAAAAAAGAATGGAACAACACTGTTCCTCGAGCATCTCTAATAACTATACACAGACTACAAAAGCCCTCTTGGGACCCAACCAGAAGACAAGCATTTTAAAATTTCTATCTATTCATTCATTCATTCATTCATTCATTCATTCATTCATTTAGTGTGTGTGTGTGTGTGTGTGTGTGTGTGTGTGTGTGTGTGTGTCAGAGGTCACTATGTATCCATGTGGTGGACCAAGGATGACTTTAGTAATCATCCAGGATTGCTGCTACCTTCTTTTTTTCTTTGCTCTTGGATTTCTCATGCCTTGCCCACCAGGGTCTGAAGTGCAGGCCTTCACCATTTCCATTTGGCATTCAATAGTAATAATCATTTAAAGAAAGGCAAGCTGCTTTACTGATATGGGTGGTTCAGCTTAGTTTAACACAACGGTTTATGTTGATTTCCCTCAAATCAAATTGGTCTGATTATTTATCTCCTGGGTCATCTTAGATATCTACTTACATATTTAGAATCATGATTGCTATACCTAGAGAAATAAAACTTTTAAGATTGAAATTGTAACTTTATTTGTTTTTAAATTCATAATTGAAGAAATCCTAATTTAAGGAAATTTTAATTTGATTAAAAATGCAGATCAAGGCTTGCTAAATTTATAACTCAGAAACATTCTAATTGAAATGCAAAATTAACATCTTTGAGATTTTTTTCATTGCTTTGTCTTTCTATGTAAATTTAATGTAATTAGCAGTACTGAATTACATAGACTTTGGAAGATAGTATGTTAGGTTTTATAATTGAGCTTGTTTGATGATAGATATAATTAGATATAAGAGACAACATTTAGGCCAGTTTTGTAATATGTGTAAGTACAGAGAACTTAACATTTTTTGCTGCTGTTAGGATTCAATTTGATAACATAAATAACAGAGAAAGGTTTTAAATATGAAACTTTGCGTCAATTTATCTTACCTTAAAGTGGAATCTTAAAATGTAATTTGTAATTCCTTGTAAGAAAAACAAAAGAGTATGACAAATATCTTAATCCATATTTCTAAATTGAAGGTGACTTTATATGAGACTCAGCGCTTAATTTTTTTCTTTTTCTTTCTTACCTTTTATCTTTCCTTTCCTCTTTTCATTTTTTCATTCTCTTTCTTTCCTTCCTTTCTTCCTTTATGTCTTTCTTTCATTCATTCATTCATTCATTCATTCATTCATTCATTTTTCTTCATTTTCACTATTCTTATGATTAAACAATGGTATAAAATATCCTTTTTTGGTTTTAGGTAAATTCTTCTTTAGAGACAAAATAGGATTTCTGAATGGGGAGATGGTTCAGTATGTAGCCTGCTTATCTTATAAGCATGAGGACCTTGGGTTAATGATAAAACGTACATGTAAAAAAACATGAGTCATAGTGATTTCCCTTGAAAGCACTTGTTACCCCTTAGATTGGCTAGTCAAGCAAGTCTAGCCTACTTGTTAAGTTCCATGCCAATAAGAGACCATCCTCACAAAGGAAGTAAGTGACATTGTGATTGGTACCTGAAGTCATCTTTGGTCTTAATTCAATGTACACATATGTACATGTATACATACATGTTTAAAATACATCAAAAGTGGTATATCAAGAGGCACACATTAAAAATGTGATAAAGTTTTCACATTTACCAGAATTTTAATTTTCTTCAATTTTTATTACTATGGTTAAACATTATCAGTAAACTTCAATAGAGTATTAAGTGGAGAAGAGAACACACAGCATTTAATGCGCTGTATTATAATAACATCCCATTATTAATCTCCTACTGTGCTGATTATCTCTTCTGTATCTAATGTATAAACTAAAGTTCATCATATGCTTGTTTACAAAGGAAAAATGTTACAAATTGAAGTCTAAATTATTCAGCTTGGGATATTCTGAGGGTCTTGGAATGTATCCTCTGTGGACAAAAGACCTATGTTTGAGTAATGTTTGTAGTAACTGAAAGTGTTATAGCATTTAGCTAATGAATGAGGCATCCAGGTCTACACTAATCTTGTTCAGACTACTTGAAGGTTGTATGTAAAGTAAGGTGTTCAGTGCTGTGAAATGGAGAGCAAAGACAGTGGAAGAGGAAATCTTGGCTGTACACAGTGCTGTAGGTCATAGCAACTCTGGCCAGGAGATGGAGTTAGATATAAGAGTCTTTCACAAATAGGAGAGAAAGCAGGAAGTATTTTATTTTGTTTTCAAGACAGAGAGAAACAACAGCAACAATAAAATAAAAGGAGAAGAAAGTAAAAATGAAAATGATAGAAACACTTCTACAAAAACAAGAGAAAGGAGCTATGTTCCGGAAAAATATTCACCTCAATAAAATGGAAACTACTGCATACATGGATACCAAGGAAGGGAGAAATGAAATGAATAGTTATAACTATGTGAGCAGGTGGACCTGGAAAGGAAAATAAAAATTGCCCAAAGGGGAATAAAAATAAATGCAATCATCCTCAGCCTGTAAATTAGTGGCAGAGCTAAAGTGTGGTGGGCACAAGGAGATGGGAGGAAGAGTGGAAGGCAGTTGGCTGCTAGTCACTGGTAATGAACAGAACAAGTCCTTCTTTTCAGGCTAGCAATGATAGATAACTAGTAGGCTTTAACATTATCATATGCTAATCCTCCTTAAATCTGTCAGGAGAAGCTCTTCTTCCTTTTGGGATCATTTCAAAAGCCCCAAGGCCACTCCAGCAAGGGGAGAGAAGATATAATGCCTAAGGAGTGAGGATTAGGAATGGAGACCTGCTTGAGGGAGGGGTGTGGTAAAGAGAGTCTCATTAGCACAGGGAGGCTGGTGCCTGATTAATTATGAAGCACTTGATAACGTCCTGGAGTCATGGAAATCAGGAGGAAAAGCAGAGATAATTGAATGGAATTGAAGAACTGGCAGCATTGAGAGGATCATTAACATATTTTTGCTGTTATTGTTCTTGTTGGCATCTGCCCTTGTCACAACTGACTCTTGGCTCCAACAGCTGTATATTTTGATAGGAGAGAAAGAAGAGAATGGCAAGCAGAAAATGTTATTTTTACTAGAAGTCCGAGGTCAACTAGTGCTTGCCCCATCCTATTCCTGTAGTTGCTTATGTCTCTCTCTTTCTCTTTTGCAGCATGACAGTGTCTACTTTTACAGAAGTCAGAGTGGGTGTATGTGACAGTAGGTCTAACACACAGTCTCCTTGAAACTTCCTTGCTATAACTCATTTGCCTACCTCCTGGAATCAGACAAGTCAAATTTCAGTTGCAGGCATCATATTAGCAGCATGTAATTTTTGCATGTAACAGTTATCTCTTTACATGACTCCGAGCACATGTCTTTTAAATCTTAACTTTTGTTCTGGGGGGATATCCCTAGTGGTTAAAGGGCTTGCTGAGCAAGGAGGACTTGTGTTTGGATTCCTGGAACTCATGTAAAGCTTGTCAAAATAACACCTATCTGTAATCCTGTTGCTCCTAGAGGGAGATAGGAAGTGAAGACAGGAAAATCCCTGGAAACTCAGAAACCCTGGTTGTGTACTGGTTAACAAGTAATTCAAAGAAGGATGACACCTTGATTTATCCTCTGAGCCTATATGTGTTGTGGCATGTTTGTCCCATGCCACTCATGAACCTGTACTTCATTCACATATATGAATGTGCACACATACACACATTAAAATGATCTTTAGTAATTACTATTTGCTTTCCCTTTAAATATCTTAACAGTTTTGAATCTCTGCAGTTGTTTATTAATACTTTAGATATAACATGCTGAGGAAACATTTGCAACAAGATCATGTCTAGATTAGTGGTAATATGCTAGTGGTAATAGTAGTGATTTGGTAGCATAAGGCAAGGGGCAATCATTAAGTCTGTATTCTCCCTGGAAGAGGAAATCAGGTAGATATACAAGAATCATGCTGAAATTTTACATAGAGATGAAGCCAACTTCTGAGACTTGGAGAATGATTCAGGTCAATGAGTTATTGCTGGCCATGTTCAGCTCTTCCTGTGACCATGGAATGTGATGTAGATATTAGAAGCCCAGCAGAGAATGTCAAATTTGAAGGAGCAACAGTTATGTTCACTGGTTTTCTAGCACAGATAATGAAATGGAATGGAAAGATCCCATGAGATAGAGTTGTTCTATAGAAAATAGCCACTTGGTATACTGCCAACTTTCTCTATTCCAAGTGTTTCAGACTCACTTGATGTTTTCTTTTTCTTTTCCTTTGCTTTACTATTTTTATTGAGGAAAGAGAAAGATACGTATGGATTGAATAAAATTTGGCTTAAATGCTCATTAGAGCATGAGTTTACTAGTCTCTCCTTTTATTCATTTACAAAGAATTCACAGTACCATCTCTCTTTTTGCAATGATCCCAGGGTACAGATGAGCTTAGAAAGGGATTCCAGCCGTTGCTACCAGGAACATAGCAGAGGACAGTAAGAGCTTGTATGAGGAGTGTGTTTCTTTTTCATTCCTCTCTGTTTTGATTTTGTTTTTCTGTTGTTATTTTGTAAGGCAGAGGTTCACTTTGTAGTTCAGGATAGCCTTGAACTCACCATGGACACAACATCTGTCTTACCTCGGCCAGGAACTCTTCTTTTATTTATAGATGTTTCCCCATCTAAATAGAAACCTTCAGGTTATTCTTTTTTAAAAGCATACAACTACTTCCTCTAGTGCCATATAGTAGTAATCCAAGGAAGAATCTTCCTCAGGTGAATCACACATGTTTTTCTTATTGACTATTGGTGAGAGTCCACAGAAGTATCAAAATGAAAAAGCCTTGGGCAAAATCCTACTCAGATGATTCACAGCAAATATCGATAAGGAGAGACCACATTGCACACCAAAACCTAGTATTCTGGATGATTATGGAAAGGTTTCAAAAATTCATAAAATACTCAGTAACCTACAGCATTTCAGAATAACCTAACTACTGTTCAGAAAATTCAGATAGAGGTGCTAAAACTCACCTTAACCCTAACTCTGAATTATTTTTACATTTGGTTCTGAAATTCAGGTCTAGATTCTAGCAAAGGCCTCCTTGATGTTTTTGTCTTTTCCTATTTCTGTGTGTTTTCAGTTCTGTCATATTGCACTTTACCAGGAGGTGCAGTTTTATGTGAGTTCCAGAAATGCTTCTATTCTAAGTCTCGGGAACCCTTGCAGAAGAGGAGGCCTTAAGAGTGTAAGATCTTAAAGGTGGGGAGGTCCACTGCCAGCCAGATCATTCCACATAAATCAGGGATGCTGAATTAGGAAGTTACTGCAATGAAACTTATCCTCATTAGACCTTCACAATGACTGGCATATCAACATTCCCCCATAGATCAGGGAGGAGAAATAATTACAAGCAGTGTGAATCTTAGGGACTAGTGCAGACAGGGAAGGGGAGTGTCTCTATCAGTGGGTTTGCCCAAGGAAGGACCACTTAATCTATCAAAAAGGCCTCAGTCTCTACTAAAGCAGACAATCTGAAGGGAACCTTGGGACCCACACAAGTGGATAGAAAGGAGGATGAGAGGGAGAGGGATGGATTAGTGAAGAGAGAAGGATAATAGAAGAAAGGAAGGGGAGAGAGGGAGGGTAAAAGGAGGAGAGGCAGAGACAACCACTCATTATGTTTGTAAAACTAGAAAAATAAAATAAAAAGAATAAAAAAGAAACACAACTTCTTGATCACTCAAACTCACTGTTCTCAGAACATCTGCTTGTTCTACTGAACTGCTCAAGGGTACTCCTGGCAATTCCAAGAAGGTGCAAACTCGGCTCATACCTCCTTTGAAGGACTAGAAAAGTCTGTGAAAAATGCACTTCAAAACCCATGCACAGGGGCCATTCTCTTACAAAAAAACTTTTCAGAAATTACTTATGTTGACTACGTTTATAAATGAGATTTTTAGCAAGTTACACTCTGAAGCCATTGGAATCAGGAGAAAAAGCTGGTTTTGTTATGAACGTGTCTCCAAATTTTTTTAGGAATTCTGATGAAACATACAATCAAAATTGGACAATAGCATTTTGAGAATGCTTTCTACTCTCATAGCCTGCGCCTCTGCTGAGATGATTATACACCTGAAGCAGATTTGAATAGCAGTGTCGTTCTGCACTTAAGATATGAAAAATATTATAAAATAATTGTTGAATTATTAAATAATTGAAATGTGTCAAGCAATTATTAAAACCAGAGTTCCATTATGCTTCTCTGTGTTAAATAGGCTGATTTCCACATACACAAATTCTTTTAATATCATAGGCCAAAGCCTACAGTTAGGCAACAGTATAATAAAAATACAACCCTTGGTGATTTCTTGACAGTTTCTTGACAAGTGTATGAGAGCATCTCTTTCATTTATAAACAATATATACCACTGCGGATAATGAAGCACGTGGTTATTTGAATGCTTTTATTTGAATGCTTTTTTGAACAATAACATATTTAATAGCATTTTTACAAGTATGTTTAATTCTCTTTTTAATTATTAGGAAGTACAGACTTAAGTAGTTTATGGGATTTAATGTATCTTGTTTGTATTCTAAGAGTAAATGGGGTTTCTATAACTGACACCTCTGTGTCATAACTCAGCTATTGTATTAAGTGAGCAGCTAGAAGAGAGGGGAACAGATTTTCATGCATTTTGTCAACAAGATTATAAGTTTTGAGATGTTTTAGAAACAACTGGCATTTGATAATATTCAAATTGTTTAGTGTTGCACAAGCTTGATATCTCTTTTAATTTGAAGACTCTGCTAATTAGAATGGCAGATTTCAAATTGTCCATCAGAATCCTAAGTAAGATTGTATCATCCCCTACTATATATAAATGTATTCATATCTCCATCCACATTACATCATTTCTAATTTATTTTCTGCTGCTATAGCACAATATATGAAAGTGGGAAATTTGTAAACCCCAATTATTTAATCTTCAGAAGGCTGGGAAATCCAAGATCAAGCTGCTAGCATCTAGTGAAGACTTTCTTACTATATCACCCCATGGTAGCAAATATACAATCAAGAAAGTCAGAGAGACAGCCAGGGAACACAGGCAGTTAGGGCCACATTGATAACAAATATACATTCTTGATAATTATGCCTTCCCATGATTATCATTCATGAAAACAGAACCATTCTTATCTAGTTACCTCATATTAAGCCTTAATTTTTCCAACACTACCCAATCTCTTGAATTAGCAATTATACTTATAACTCATGAAATTTAAGGGATATAGTCAAATTGTACCAACCCCACATATAACTAAAACAAGATTCCTCAAAATAATACCTACCATATCTATATATAATTAGTGTCATATGACTCAGTATGGAGGTTACATAAGGAAATAATGGAGCAGGAGAAGTGTTAAGCCAAACTAAAACTGTATGAAGAGTTCACTTAGAAATCTACTACTTTAAAAAATAATAAAAATATAAGTTAAAAAATTGAGCAGAAGTGTCATACAAGGGAATCTGAATGAAACTTAATGAAAAACCTTAATACCATGTGTGGAACAGCTCCCTATGACTTGGCCAGAAAGGCTCCAGAGGCCTCCAAAACTTAGAGTATTGGACATTGCCTTTGGTTTTCCACTGGAACTGGATAGTAAGATCCTATTGAAGTCAACACCATATACTCTGGTTGCACAATAGAGAGAAACCATGCCAGAACTAAGCTGAAAGTTTCCTCTCTGCTGCTTAGCCTCATAGTGCCAAATGAAAGGGGAAAAACATGAGCAGTGGCCTGTACCAGCTTTAGATCTATTGTAATTACTTTTCTGTTCACTGCTGTGAGACAATACTAATACATGACCTAAGAGAGAAAGAGGAGATTTGTTTGGCTCAAGTTCCCCAGAGTATCTTGTGCACTATGGCATAAATCTTAGAAGCAAGAAGGAGGCTTAGGTCACTGCTGCCATCAGAAAAGTGGAGATGGCAAGAGTAAACTCAATGTAGTCTGGGTAACCAAACCACAAGACTTGATCCCTGTGCCATTCCTTCCTCCTCCTACTGGACTCTACCTCCAAAAAGTTCCACATATGTTCATCCCCATAGACTAGTGTTTCCCTCAGTCCTGATTAGAGATTCCTTGCAGGAATCAGCAGTTATGTAGAGACTCAAGGATGCTCAACAGGCTAAGAACAAGTGCCTGTCGATTGTTCAGCTTTAGATAAAACACCAATATGAATCCTTTCCATGATTCAGGTAACATGATAGAAGAGGAGCAGAAAGAATGTAATACCTCAGTGATGGTAAGGGAGATGCTACAGCAATGTCCAATGGACATGATACAAACATGCACTCATTAACTCACTAAGGCTGTTGTTGATTGCATAGAGTGTGCACAAAACCAAGCTGATAAACATTCAGTCATAGATAGGGAGGTGCTCACACGGCTTGACACTGCCCAATGGGACCTAATTGTAGTCAAGGATGGCTAGGGAACAGAAATTTCTTGTTTACAATGATGTAGCCAATGGTAATTTACTTATGCTCCAGTGAATAGCTTCACACTCATGCCATATACATGGCCTTGGTTAAACCCAGAGTGTCACAAAGGAAAACTAAAACAAAACAAAAAGTCATGAAAGTGGGGATATACTAGGTGGGAGGAAGTGGTCAAATGTTTGGGCATATGCAGGATAGTAAGAGAGATAAGAAGGATAAATGTGACAACAATATAACTTATGCAGGCATGAAATTGCCACAAAATAAGTTAATTTTTTAAAAAAATTAATATATCCAAAAAGTGGCCATTAAAGTGTTATTATAACATATGCCTGTGGCTGTTGACAAAATCAAATATCTTTGAAATGAGGGAAAAGTGTAATTCTACATTATTTCTGTGGAATTAACAGACCACAGTTCGTAACTGGAAAGCTGTGTACTACCATAAACTTCCATCAAGGATAATGTGCATATTATATGACAGTATGCCACCTTCAATAAAGTTCAAAAAACATGAAGTTCAAGTTTTACTGTTGTCAGATGCATTGTGTTGCTTCATTGAATACTGCCTGAATAATTTAATGTTTACAGTATTTCTTCTAAGAAAGGAGAACAAGTTGCTCTAGAGGGCTTGGGGGGTCTTGCATGTGTTATTACTTCTTAGCAGTTTTTAACTATTTAGATTAGTGAATATTCCCTAGAGAGAAAGCAAACCATTTGTTGTAGCAAAGTTCTTTGCTCAGGACCCGCCCTGCTACTTGAAGCTACTGTTTTGCAGTGCTGCCCTTCAAGTGATCAAAACAGAGGAGATCACCATTGGTGCTGCAGATGGAGAGTGACCCATGTCCTGTGGGCATGCTTGCATACCCTGCCAACTTCATATGAAGAAATCTAACTAACCCAAAGGGAATGATATTAAGAAGTAAGCCCTGCAGGAGATAACTTGAGTGATGAAGGCAAAGTGAGTTTGGTGTTCTTATCAAAGGTCTAGTAGTCATTTGTTTCCTTCTACCGAGTGCTATACATGGGGAGAAGACAATCTTCAACAAGGAGCTGGGTCACCCAGCATTGAGCCTTATAAGGCACCTTGAGTTTATATTTCATATTTAAGAGAAATATCCTAAAGCAACATCAGTTGTTTTTAACTTGCTTTCCTGGTGGTTTGCTATAGAAGCCCCAAAGGATTAAAGCTATCTCCTGTAAGCCAAAGAGATTAAAACTATCTCTTTAAAACTGTAAGAAGTCTTTGTGAACACTGAGTTGTTAGATTTCACATAAGCATATCACATTTTTCATGTCTTGATGACATAAATATGAATATGCCAAAGTTTCCATCTTATTTCATTGGTAGCTTCTTGTTCAAAAACATTTAAACTTCCTTCAAAGTTGTGTATATGTGTGCCATGTGTGTATGCATGCATGTGTGTACCTAGATGTGTATATAGAGGCTAGAGATAAAACTGAATATTTACCTTTACCATCTTTCACCAAATTTTTGAGGAAGGACATTTTACTGAAATTGGAGTTTAGTGCTTAACTACATGACAAGTAAGCTCTGGCAGCCGGTAGGCTCTGCCCTCCATTACCCAGTACTATGGTTACAGACACATTCCACTATGTTCTGGTTTCAACTGGGTGTGACGGATCTGAGCTTGGGTCTTCATTCTAATACAGTTAGCGCTTTTCCAGGTGAACTGTTTCCCAAGACCTTAATTGTACTTCTGAGTATTAATTGAGCCATATCACTTTTATAGAACTACAGCCCATTTCTGTGATCCTCATTTCTTTTAGAAATTCACAAACACTGAAATCTTTAATCAAAGTTTATTCTTATCGGTCATACAGCAATGAAAATTCTTTCCTTCTACTTTTAAAATGATTTATATGGAAGAAATCTAAATCTCAAGATTTTCTAATATACACTAGTGTTTTTCCATAAGATTTTTAGATTCTGACTAGAATAATTTATACTTTAACTTTTTATTTTAACTTTTCATATTATTTCCTCAATGAAATGTAACACTGCTGTTTTTGCTACTTTTCCTTGAAAAATAAAAAAGGTAATTTTCAATTATTTATGTATTTAATTGCAAGTAGAATAATACAAAACTCTTAATTTAAAACGTATAGTCATTTAAGTTTTTAAATTATTTTATAAGTGTTCACCTTCTTTTATAGGTTGAAGAGACTGGCAGTTTAGCTACTATAGCAGTCAAGTTTCCTAAATGTCATTCTTCTAAACCGCATGTCTCACTTATTCTAGATGTGTAATTATTTAAATTGAATAGATGTCAATAGATGTTCAATGGGTAACCTTATCTACATGTAATGCAATTTCATTTTTATTGGTCTGGATTTTTTTTTCTTCCACTCTATTTTATTTTTCTTTCCGTTCTGAAAATACACTCTTTGTTTTTGTTCCTGGAAGTTTTCTTTTGGAGCTGCCTTTTCAGTTTCTCATAGCAATTTTAAATTGCTGTCTGTGACATACCAACATGCCTTCATAGACTACCAAGGATCTCAGATAATTATGTGCAGTGGAAACCTTGGGGATCAGGACTGGATCAATGGGTCCTCAGTATGCCACAGAGGCCTGAACTCCCACAAGAGTAGACAAGTCAGGGGGAGTTCTGACCCACAGAAGCAGAGAGGAAGGAGGATGGGAGGGAATAGAAGGAAGGGGGAAAGAAGAGGCAGGGATAATTACTCTATATGCTTGTAAAACTAGGAAAATTTTTAAAAATTAAAAAATGACATATGATTACTTTATAAATGTTTTATGATATAGAAAATTACTAAAATTTTCTCTGTTCCATTCTCTAATTAACCAAAGAGAATCTCTAAGTCTATAAGATGATCACAAACCCCAGTTGTTAAGTGTTTCTAAGATAATAAAATCAACTGATGAATTCTTGGTGCAATCCTGCAGCCATCTGGGTGTATATGATGCTATAAACAAATGGTTTGTGATCCCAGTGCTTCTCAAGGTATAGTTTTCCCATAGTAACTGCAGATCTACCCCAATTCATTGCAACATACTAAGAAGTACACAATGGGTTGCCCATATGGGCAAGCACATTGACTGCCATTTGGTTTTCAGAAGGTACATTGTAGTCACATTCGAGTTTGTTTCTTGTTCCTTTTATAGAGTATCACATTTGGTCAGAGTTGGCTCATTTAAATGTTATCATGAAATTAGCTAGCATACTTCAGGTACTGTCTGCACATAGTAACTGAACTCTTGGGTGGAGGAACTATTGGGAGGCTTGTGTGATTGTGTTCTGTGCTAGTGCCGCAGTGCAGGTGACAGAGACAGCTGGTAATGAAAGAAAACAGGGGAGAAAGCATTCCTCAAGTTTGAAGATGCTATTTTATCTTCCACTTGCTTTCAAGATGCAATATAAAAGACACAAATGAAAAGATGACTAGGTGATCAAACACAGCCTTTTACTACAGAAGATCATTAGCGATCGCTAATGTTTCCTGGGCCGCAGTGGACAGTGGAGAGAAAAGCATTAGCGGAAGCCATGCTTGATGATTCTAAATGGAGAGTAATGAATTCAGAAATAGCATAGTGCTGAGGATATTGCCCCATGTGTGATGGAGAATTTTGCTAATTATAACTTAAACATTTCTCCATGTTATACGAAAGGAGGCATGGCTATTTATACCTCTTTATTGATGTTCCTTAGGCTACAATATGCATCATTTTTCTGTAAAGACATTTCACTCTAAGAATGGTTTCTTTAACTTATATTATGAGCCACAATCCATAAATTTTCTCAGAAAAGGAAGAAATAAAGTAGGGGTCCATCAGAGTGCACCCAATGAAAAAATGTTTACAGTTGTTCATTCTGCCAGTCCTATTTCTACCATCATTCAGCATGCGTCTAATGACCTCATACTCTGTGTAGCTGGGGAAAAAGAATGAAAAAGGCAAGATTGAATGTGAAATTTCTGATTATATAGCTACCTAGTTTAAGGCCAGTCTTAGCTACTTGAAACAGAGAAAGAAAGGACAGAGAGAGAGAGAGAGAGAGAGAGAGAGAGAGAGAGAGAGAGAGAGAGAGAGGTAAGGAGGAAGGAAAGAATGAAGGAACAAACAAATGATCTCATTTCTACAAGTTTATGAATTACATAGAAATACAAATCATATTTACATGGAACCGAAGACACTGAGATTAAAAAGTGGTGTATATTAAATTTCTAACTGGGCTGGAGAGGTGGCTCAGGGGTTAAGCCTCCGCCTTGCAGGCGGAAGGTCCCGAGTTCGGATCCCAGATCCCACGTATAGACGCCAGACGGAAGCGGGGGCGCCTGCGCTTCTGGTCCTGGTAGGGCGGAGCCTGTGAATCCCGGGGCAGAAGGAGGTGGAGGTGTCCATGGTGGTTCGCGAATTCGTCCGTGGTTCTACACATACACAGACACACACATACACACACACACACACACAGACATGCGCGCGCACATACACACAGTTGAATAAATAATAATAATAATAAAAAAATTTAAATTTCTAACTTAGCAATGATTAAAGGAGCATGTGTGTAATTGTTTCTAGGTTGGATTAAATAACAAAGATTGGACTTTTCTCCATGGTGCCTTATTCCTGTTCCAGAATAATTTACTTATTAGAGAATAATACTTAACCCATTCCTTCTGCTTAATTAGAGTGGCATCTGATTGACATCTGGACCAGTTATTTCCTATGTCTAATTCTAGGATTATGGATATTGTGCTAAATGTGTGACAAATTCATAGTAAACTAGGGTAATAGAAAAATAGTTACAGAAGGCTTAAGGTCTTTCTTGGGGGCATCATTCATTTCTGAATGTGTAATAATAATACAAAAGAAAGGAAGTTAAGAAATTACAGGATATTCCCTCACATGAAGGAGGGAAAAAACAAAGGTAATTAGTGATTAAAGCCTTTGTCTTACTAGCAAAAAGATCCGCGTTTATATTCATAATCCCAAGTTAAAAAAAATTTCTGAGTGAATTTTTATGTCAACATTCCTCATTTGCCACTCTGGAATGCATAACCTAGGAAGCTTCAGAGCAAAGCAATAAGATGCAAGAAAAATACAAGACAGTTTTCAGCATCATCCTTGGGTTTCCACAATTATACTCTTTAAGTGTTCTCTTGTATACATTCATATCTTTATCTATCCACAGTCAAGCATGCAAATATAGACACACACACACACACACACACACACACACATGCATATAAAAATAAAAAAAGAAAGCAAGGTAGATACAAGGATAGAACTGAAGCTCTATAAAATGGGGTTGAATGAACTCTGGGAGATTGTACTTTTGATTATCTTCTAAGATTTTATATAATCTTAAATATAATAACACAAAATAAAATCTTGAAGGTAACTGGTTTTGAGCCAATATCAGATTTGAGCTTTTAGATGGGGCAGAACACTAAACCTTTGTGCTTCTAACTGTGCATGCTCAGTTAGAGGATTTAGGAATTCAGACACTAAAAGAGTGTGTGGATATTAAGATACTAAGATCAAAAAAAATTATGAACCCTGACAGCATCATCCTATACATAACAACAGAAATGACAATGGGAACAAAAGCAAAATGTGGGTCTAAAGCTCCCTCAGGAAAAAAAAATTAGACATGACTCAATGAACCTTGTGCAAGAGGAGGTAATAAGAATATAAGAGCCTAGGGATGCAGAAAAGTTCTGCCAGACAATACTATCTGGCCTGCCAAACCCAAGAACACAATACAATGATGTTTACTTCTACTAATCCTCCATAGTAAGTGGCATATCCATATCAACGAAATAAGGAGGACACCAAGAGACATGACCCTACCCTGAGAAATGGCATGGGATTGGTGCTGGACAGGGAGTGGCCAGCCTCTTTACTGCACAGTTGACCAACTGGTGGGTTACTCATGTCTTAATGAGTATGTGGGCTCTTGTAAATACAAGCATTTTGGATGATGACCAATGGAGCACAAATACAGAGAGACTTGGGAATGTGAGGGAGACTGACTGGAAAGAAAGTATCTGTGGGGTGAAATGAGAGACAATGGGGAAGGTATTAGGGAATGACAAAAAGTCAATTTTGTTGAATTTGCATATGAAAGCTTCAAGGAGTAACAAAAAGAGTTGGCATAGGAAAGCATATCAATGTTGGAAAACAAGATAGCTTATCTTTGAAACTAGTTATGTTTCAATGTCATTACATTGATGGTTTCTGTGTAAATGAAGGATATGCATCTATACACTATTGTCATGCAAAATGACTTAAGTATCATTCTGACAAATGATCACCTGTTTGGAGATAATGTTGCTGCTCTTAAAGCTTTTCAAACCCTGGATGAAACATAAGTAAGTGCTCAATTAGCAGTGCCTTCACCATCTTGCTCATCAAAATACTACCAATATTGACTGCTATGTCATAGTATCCATTTGTTTTTGTAAAATATTAAGACCTACAAGATGTAGCAGTCTTGGGGACCCATGGAGACTCTTGGAGGTGGAGGTAAGTAGGCGCGGAGTCAATGTCACAGACTCCAGAAATCAGTCAAGTGGCAAAGCAGGCTCTCAGGCTTGCAGGCTCACAAGCTTGCAGGCTCATTTATTGTAAATATCGGGCTGCTTATATACCCCACCCAACATCCCACAAATCCCAGCATGAGGTTTTTGTGCTGTGTTGTCCTGTTCGAATTGGTCCTCTCAGTCAGGGGGTTTGACGTCAGCACCAGGCACAGCAGCAGCTTCTAGCATGGGGATGTTGCATTCGTGCATGCAGCCCATACAGCCTGCCTGGTCCATTCCTCCTACAACAAGGAAAGCAAATAAAATGATGATAATATAATACACTTTAGATGACTTTGTTGAAACACATTCAACTGCTTTATGAAAATTGCCACATGGAATCCCACCAGCTATTGCAAGTAAGTGTCTTTAAGTATTAAAGATGCCATCCCCTCTTCTTCAAAGATCCCAAAGCCTTAGAATGGGGAGATGTTAGTGTGGCCTGATTCTGGGTGAACCTTGCTGGGTTGCCAATACACTCCATTATGGTTGGCCATTGCTATCAACTTCACTGCTTCTACTGTTCTAGGCTTCAACCTATCAGGATGTTGAATCCTCTATTTCTGATGTAGAAGACTTCTAGGCTGAATGTTAAGTGTTCTTCCCAACTATGGGTATAATAACAGCTATTTACAGAACAGTTACTTATACTGTCTTCCTATCTATAGATTCATTGGCTGTTTTTCCCATTGATCTATTTCCTTCCTTTTTAGTTTCTTGTTCTAGTTAACAGTAACAAGAATGTGTTCCATTTTGATAAGCAGGTCTTTAAGTTTAATCACAAAGCTGTTGGTTGTCTCTTTGATACTCATGCCACTATTATATTGGTGGTCCCTGTTGATTTTCATCATAACCTGCAGAGCTCTTGAGTTGATGATAAAGGAGATAATTCATGAATTCACTGATTTGTAAAGTGAAGAGATTACACCACCCTTGCCATTATTTCAAAATATTTCTCTATTATACTATAAGAACTCAGATGATATATTTTAGTTGCTCTTAGTATTTCTGATTTTCCTAAGGAGTTTCAAAACATAAAACTTATTTTACATAAGTTGTACTACTAATATGGCTTTCTTTATATAAATACTACTTGTAAATTAATAAGAAACAAAGAGCTTGTTTTTCCTTCCCAGTGTAGCCACATTATTATGAAATACTTTTAGTAGTTTCATACAATTTTTACTTTCCTATCACCTCTACAAAGATTTCTGGGATGTCTAACACAAATATCAATCCTAAACCATTCATGAATCTTTTCCATAGGAATAGCTAAAACACAGAAGTGCCCAACTTTCCTTAGCCTCATCCTTTTAACATCTGTTTCCCAAACAACTTCTCAATCCCTCTCAAAGTTGATTTTAATATTGTAACAGTAAGCCTGCCCAAGGAATTCCTTGGGAATGCCTTTTTCTCCCACTTTTGCAAATGTTAATATTGCATCCAGTAAATCCCATAGTTGAACTGAGAAGGATGGGTGAAAAAAAGAAATAGCCTATACTTTTGAATTAATAAAACAGGTTATCTTTTAGATTTGGGGTTCTTAAATTAAATATCTGTGAAGAGTTAAGTCTGCTAACAATCTCGCAACCTTTCTCTTCACACACACTTTTAAATTACTCGTAGACTTGGGCATGTACAAAGCACAACTAGAGGAAAGTTTTTTCTATGAAACGTCTTCCTTTAGGTAGAATTTTGTGGTGAAAACATTTTTTTTCAAATTCTCAAGGAAAAATAAAAGCACGAAAGAGAGATCTGCATTTAAAAGTTGGTCAGGGGCCAAGGAGTTAGCTCAGCCAGCAAAGGTGTTTGCTATGTAAGCCTGATGAACTGAAGTCAAGCCTGGAACCCATGTCAGAAGTAAGATATTAACTCCTGAGCCATCTCTGTAGTCCAGAAGTGCTGGGATTATAAATATAACACATAATATGACTTTTGCTTTGACGCTTAAGTACCTGAGTTCGTATCTCAGGTTCCATGTAAAAATGTTTGTAAAGAAATGGTAGATGTCTCTGATTCAGGCCCTGGGACCTATAGCCTGGGAAATATCAGAGCAAAATAATAAAGAGGTATGGCAATTAAGGATAATTTCTGATGTCATCCTTGAGCCTCCATAGGCACACATACTCAATTGCCCACTTACACACACACACACACACACACACACACACACACACACACACTCACCACATATATATTCAAGCAAAAGAAAAAAATCATGCACTTCTATGGGGAAAAAGAGATAGGGACAGGAGAAATGGCAGGAAGCTCATTAGCCAGTTAGCCTGGAGTATCCTACTCCAACAAAGTGGAATGTTAGAACTGACTCCCAAATGCTGTCTTCTGACCTCCATGTGCTTAACATGACATATACATAAGTGATCTCTATCTCTCTCTTTCTTTTTGTCTCTTCATTTGTGTGTATATATGTGTGTGTGCATGACTGAGTTTTTTTCTCCCTTTTAAAAATTTTTATTTTTTAATGTTGTATCATGAATATAGTGATTTTTTAATATTTTCAGCCCTTAGTTTTAAGTCCCATGCCCCTCCCTTTTCCATTACAATCCTTACCTCTCTCGCAAGACTACCTCCTATTTTCAATCTTTTTGCTTTTGTGACCCACTATGTTTCATCTAGTAAATGATGACTCTGACTGACCTGATTCATGCTTCATCAGACATCTTAGTGGATATACCATTGAGGAAAGCATCTCCTTTGCCTCATCATCAGTCCTCATCATTCTCTCAGAAAGATGTGGAGCTTCTCGAGATTTTTCTGATGTTATGGTGAGAAGTTAATAAGAACTCCCATAAAATACTTGTGTGGTGTGTGTGCGAGTGTGCGTGTGTGTGTGTGTGTGTGTTTATGTGTGAAATCTGTAGGTCATGTCCAGGAGAAAAAGCATGACATACCATCTATCCACTTTGGACTCTTAAAATCTTGCTGTCTTGTCTTCTTCCATGATCCCTGAGCCTTGGGGGGGGTGTTTGTGAGACATACATTTCTTGTTTAGAGACAAACAGTCCTTAGAAACTTATTTTCTGCATTTTGGCAGTTGTACTATTCAGTAAAAAAATTGTGTTGTACAAGAAAGTTTCTAGTTTGAGTGTTGAATATTCTTCAAATCTATGGGTATAATAACATAATATGGTATAATATGGGTATAATAACAGGTATTTATAGAGCAGTTTTGTGTACTAATTTCCTAGTTAAAGATTTGTAATCAATTCTTTCCTTGTGACCTATTTTCTTCCCTTTCATAAGTTCTCTTTCTAGTTTACAATAACAAGAATGTATTATATTATGACAATTGAGCCTTAAGTTCAATCAGAATACTGTTGGTTGTCTTCTTGATACTCATGTCACTATTACATTAATGTTCACCTGTTCACATTACTTTTACCCCCAGTATCGTCTATAGTATTCATTAGTACTCTGTAAGTTATCCAGTAAGGAGGAAGCTCACAATCCAGTTCCCGTTGGTGATTTTTGTCCATGCCTTATGATCTATATGTGTTGCAGCTTCAGTCTTACTGTCAGTTTTTCTAAGGGAATCAAAAGCAAAAATAAAAGTCTGTACTGTTTAGGGGCCTTTGAGACCTCTCTGACCAACAACTTATCAGGTATTGTCACATTCCTGCTATTTCTAGTATAGCTTAAATTTTCACTGGATTCTAAGTAAATCAACTCAGAGTATTTTTTTGCCCTGTTTTCTTCTCTCTGTGTTCTGTGTATAGTGAATGTCCATTCTTGTTCATTTTTTAAAAAGAAATGTTTTGACATATTAATAACATAGGATATTCTTAAGTGATTCCATCCCATAATCTCAAGATTTTTCTTTAAGTCCCTTAAACCTTCCTATATTCCATCTCCTCATGCCCCCTAGGTATTTTTTCATCATTATTCCCTCCCTCGTCCTACTTGTAATGGTACCCTATATATCCCTTTCCAAAGGTTTCACCTTAGTGGAGCCTTCCCAACTTTCCATTCATTGATTCTTCTTGAATTTTCTGACTCTTACAGTAAATCCAAGCCAAAGCTTAGGAGATCAATGCTACTATCCTCATATAAAAGAGGTCATGCACTGTTTGTCTTTCTGTATCTGAGATACCTCACTCAATCAAAGAAAGAGAATTATAGGCTAATATCACTAATGAATACAGATACAGAAACCCCCAATAAAATATTTGCAAATCAAATCCAAAAACATATTCACAAGGTCATACATAATGATCAAGTTTGGTTATTCCCATAATGAAAATATGGTTTAACATGTGCAAATCAGTAAATGTTATTCATCATATTAACAGACTCAAAAACAAAAATCATATGATCTTCTCAATAGAGGCAGAAATGGTCTTTGACAAAATTCAACATCCCTTAATGATGAAAGCTTTGGAGAAAACAGGAATGGAGGGGCTATATCTCAACATAATAAAGACTATATATGACAAAATGCAGGCAAACATTCTAAATAGAGAAAAATTTGGAGCATTCTCACTTTGATCAGGAATAAGAAAATACTGTTCATTGTGACCACTCCTGATCAATATTGTTTAAATTTCTAAATAGAGCAATAAGACAAGAAAAGGAAATAAAAGGGATACAAATAGAAAAGGTAGAATTTAAAATATTACTGTTTGCAGATGACCTGATTCTATATTTGAAAAACTCCTTGAATTAATAAACATTTTCAGTAAAGTGGCATGCTATAATGTCTCTTTCCTGTATATATAATAAGTTGTATAACCATAAAAATATTGGTCAGAGGAAAATGTTATATCAGAGATTCAAAGAAAGTAGGGATCAAAAAGTAAAAATGATAGCAAGAAATAAATAATAAGCTAGGAACTAGAAGGGTGAATTCTTATAGTGTTAAGAACTTTTAAGAATGTATAGGAAGTAGGCTGGAGAGGTGGCTCAGGGGTTAAGCCTCCGCCTTGCAGGCGGAAGGTCCTGAGTTCGGATCCCAGATCCCACATATAGACGCCAGGTGGAAGCGGGGGCCGCCTGCGCTTCTGGTCCTGGTAGGGCGGAGCCTGTGAATCCCGGGGCACAAGGAGGTGGAGGCGGCCATGGTGGTTCGCGAATTCGTCCGTGGTTCTACACATACACAGACACACACACACACACAGACGTGCGCACACATACACACGCATATGCACACAGTTGAATCAATGATAATAATAATAAAAAATTAAAAAAAAGAATGTATAGGAAGTAATATTGACAAGATAATTAATGACTTTCACTGATGAACTAGAAGAGTTAAAATATCAAGCTACTCAGAATATGTAATGAGAGTGAAGAAATGGAGATGCCAAATATCTGTTCCATGAATATGAAGAAAGAGCTGAAACCCTACAGAGAGGATTATGGAGAAGAATCACACATGAAGAAAATAAAGAATGAAAGAAAGAGAGTACCAAACATTTAGGAAACAAAACAACTGACTGAGGAAACCCTAGAGGAGAAATGTTCTCACAGTACGACTACAGAGAAAGAGATTTTAAATTTGAATGAAAGTTTCCCCTTCTTCTGAGGTGAGTTTCTACAGAGACATGTATTTGGTTGTGATTGTCATCACTAGCACGTTAATGAGATTATTCATGCTGGAGAGAATCAATTTGCTCTGGAAAGCACAAGAAGCCTTGATTTATTATGATTTAAAGCAATAGGAATGAGACTCTATCAGTATGGACAGAATAGAATTTGGAGAAAATAGAAGGATGACAACATGTTCCAGGAATATCATAATCCACAACAGCCCCAATAAGGATTGTTGGACTTGAAATATGGCATATGAAAACTATGTTATGAAGGGGTGAAGTGTTCAGTGTTTTTGGCCAAATGTGAAACTGGTTGTTTGAGGCTAATGATGGTTCTACAGTTTAAGCAAAGGCAATTCAATCTAGAGAAGCCACTTGCTCATTTTTTTAAAATTTTTTTATTGTTTATTATTTATTCAATTGTGTGTGTATGCATGTGTGTGCATGTGTGTATGTCTGTGTGTGTGAGGAACCACGGACAAATTCGGAAACCACTATGGACCGCCTCCACCTCCTCCTTGTTTACTCTGCCCCAGGATTCACAGGTCCCTACCAGGACGAGAAGCGCAGGCCACCCCCGCTTCCGCCCGGCGTCTATACATGGGGTCTAGGATCCGAACTCAAGACCTTCCGCCTGCAGCTGCTTGCTCATTTTTAAATATGAAATATTTAAAATGTCTTCTTTGTGGAGTTATTAAGTAGATGAAATAAGTTAAGAAATGTGAAATGGTTAAAAAGTCATGATCCATGTTAGATACTTATTTGAGGTTGCTATTATGTGTGAAGTTTAATGTATTGGATTTAAAAGTCATTCTTTGAGCTATTTGTTTCTGTACTTTTCATAAATAGCATAGTTCAATTTCAGCAACTTGGAAATGCAATACATGAATTCTGCAGGAGGATTTGTAGCTTGATCTTATAGATAAAGGAGTTTTATTTAAGTGCTGAAAGGAAATGTGAAGACTAATCAATAAGTCAACAGCTAAACCCATCACATGATACAAGATTGTGTAGATAGCCAATGAATGAACACTTTTGTAAGCTTCTTTATCTGCCCCTGGTTTTTGTGGTATTTTGTCTAGATAAAGAGCATAGACTTCAAATCATTAGGGCTATTAGCCTGTACCTCCTCATTTTCTGAAATATATAAAAGTCACTATTTTTTTCTATAAAAATTAGTTTTCTTTATAGAAATGATTCAATTAATTTCCCAGGGTTTAATATTCTGAATCAAGCATAAATATTTACATCAATTTAATTTTCAGGAAAATTCCTGCATGCAATTGTCTTTAAGCCTACTAGAAAGTTTTTGAAAGCTAGTAACATGAAATAAGTATGAATTGTAGCAAGCTTTGAGTATTTCATGTCAATATTTTGTAACATGGTCATAGACAGAAGGAAATTTGCTTACATTTATTTATTGTAAAAGAAAAGTTTTCTGAACCATGGTGTTCTAATAAAATTTGTCAGTTTATGTACTGTAACTTAGATCATTCTAATTATCTGAGAACTTTTCATTCAGAGGCTTGGAAGAACTAAGAAAACACAGACTGACTATTCTAAGAACATCATTATATCTTCTTTAAGGATAGATTACAGTGTTTTGTCAAAGTTTGGTATATTCTGACCTTAGTTGTGTTTCTCTTAATTGTGAATGTTCTACATTTATGAAGCATATAAAATGAGAAAATTAACAGCCAACTAATTAAATTTTCAGGTGTTCATTTCATAATTTGTGAGGGTTAAGTGTGTGTGTGTGTGTGTGTGTGTGTGTGTGTGTGTGTGAGAGAGAGAGAGAGAGAGAGAGAGAGAGAGAGAGAGAGACATTTGGCAGGAATTTTAAAGGAAATCAAACCTACTTTTGGAAAGTAAATGAAAAATATTGAACAGTATCACAAAGTTATGACGAAAGCTTATATGTGAACCAAAGAGCTTGTGGGGCTGTGTATATAAGCAGATGTGTATGTGCATGGATATGAATACTCTACAATCATAACTGAAAGCAACTTTGGAGATCAGCAAAACTTTTAAAACAAATTCCAGGATCTGGATTGGATGGTTCATCAAAAAAAAAAAAAAAAAAACAAAAAAAAAAACTATTGTCTTCATCCAGATATGTTATTATAATGTATGCATTTATGCCAGATATATGTATTGAATTTTTATTAGTTCTTTTCTTTAAAACTCAGTGTCAAGTAAGTCTTTCTTAGTATTGAAATGTGTTTTTTGTGTAGATAAGAGCATAGACCTCAAATCTCATTAGGGCTATTAGCCTGTACCTCTTCATTTTTTTAAGTATATAAAAATCACTATTTTTTTTCTAAAACCTGTCGCATATGTGATCCTTGGGCTTGATAGGCATACTTGACACATGATGTACTTTTGGACAAACGCTGTAGATTTACCTACTCTACACATATGCTGAGCTTGGTGCAGTACTGTGCTTGCAATCCTTTGCATTGATCTCTTGATTCTGTGGTTAATTAAGATGTATTTTGAAGCACAGCCCTCTGTTTCCAAGGCTCAGAGGATTAGTCGATAGCTTTTTGCAGCTTCACCATTAACAGGGCAAAACCTTTTAAAGACATAGTTTTTTTTGTTAGTCCGTGGCATTTTCTTATATTTCAGAAGATTATGCACTTAATAGTCAGAGATGGAGAAATGGTAGGTGACTATGACAATACAGAAACCTAAGTGGACTTGGGCTCTAAATCCAGATCAGATAGCTGCACATTAAGAAAACCTAGGCAGAACTTGTCTGTCTGCACCTATGTCCTCAACTATAAAAAGGAGAAAAAAATGTCATGTTACCTACACTATACTACATTATCTCAGAATTCCATCCATTAGAGAAGACAAAGTGCTTGAATCTATGAAGAATTGTACATGAACTTTGGAGTAGCATCATAAATTGGTAAAAAGTTCACAAGATTATTTAAAAAACGCATATATGAATAACTCGAGGTAAAGGTCAAAAATGAAATAAAAATGAGCAACTACAGTTGAAAGTTTGGAGGGAGAAAAATATGTATATATATATAAAGAGAGGGAGAGAGAACTTTGTTGTTTTATTGGGGAATAAGACCCAGCTTGATGAAAAGGAATATAAATGGAGGTATGATAGAATAATCAGGAAGTAAAACAAATCAAGTACTTTCTCCCAACAAAGGTAATCCTTTGGAACAATGGCACTGCCCATACGTTGACAATCTCTATGCCAATAAACCACCAGTGTCTGCCCTTGATAATGCAGGTCCTCAGCATTAGCCTGGCACAGTGGCAGAATACATACCACTTTACTATTGCAAAAGCTCTTGCCAGAAGAGCTCAGCACACTCTAGGCTGCTATCTCAGAAATGACAAGACATCATGGCCATAACCCTTAAATAATTTAATCTATCATCTATCTATCTATCTATCTATCTATCTATCTATCTATCTATCTATCTATCTATCTATCTATCATCTATCTATATGTGTGTATCAGCAAGCACTATGTGTCCCAGCAGAGGACCAAGGGTGATTTTTGGATACATCCTGGGTTGCTTCTACTTCCTTTTAGCTTTGCTCTGGGATTTCCCAGGTTCCACCCACCAGGGATGAAAGTGCATGCTGCCTCCATTAATGGTCATAACTCATAAAGAAACACATGCTCTGCCAGAAGCATCATCATCATAAACCTCCAAAAAATGTATCAGACAACACCTCTGTTGGTCTCACTGCCCTTACCACTATGTCTGGTTGTCTTTTAGGAACAGCCAGACTGAACACAACAACAAATCATAGTTCAGAACACCAAAGACCCTGAATTGATCACCTGGAACCAGACCAGCCAAATCTTTACCCATACTAAAGCTCAAGGAAACTTGCAGAAGAGGGGGTGTCAAAATTGTAAGAGCTTAAAGATGGGGAGGGCCAATGATATGCAAGATACTCCACACAAGTTAGGGCTATAGTAGCCATAGTCGGATTTTGCATGACCTGCACAATGACTGATATGCTGACGACCCCCCAGGGTCTAGCATGGATCACAGGCAGTAAGATCCTTAGAGGCAAAGGATTAACAGTCATAAAAGTGTTCCGATACTAAAGGGGAGTTCGGGGGGTGGGCCACTGGGCTATGCCACTGAATCCTTACACCTCACTGGAGTGGAGACTCAGAGGGAAGTTTGGCGTTCACACAGGGAGCTGCTCCAGGGGATGGGAGAGGGGAAGGGCACTGGGACAGGTGAAAGGAGGGGGGAAAGGAGGGGAAAGAGGAGAGGGTGCAAGGAGGATTGGGAAGGGGTGGAGGGAGAGAGGATCGGGGTACCTATTGAGCTTGTATGATTAGGGAGAAAGAAAAAGAAAGAAAGAAAGAAAGAAAGAAAGAAAGAAAGAAAGAAAGAAAGAAAGAAAGAAAGAAAGAAAGAAAGAAAGAAAGAAAGAAAGAAAGAAAGAAAGAAAGAAAGAAAGAAAGAAAGAAAGAAAGAAATGAGGAAAGAAAAAGAAAGAGTTGCTGGTCATCAGCAACTGAAATTTTGAATTTAGATCAAGTGGGTATATGGTCGTCAGGTAATATTTGGTAAATCACAAACTTGTAGCTACAATTTATTTGAAATATAGTTTTGGTTTATATTTAGTGCTCACAGAAACATCTTCTTGTACTAAATGAAGATGAAGTAGAGGTCTGTGGCTCCATCATATGCTAAAGACAAGTGATAGTTGCTGATTCATCCTAAACAAGGTTCAGATCAGATAATTACAGAAGAGGGGACAGAAAGAATGAAGTTTTGTAAAATTGCAAAATGATTAAACACCAGGTATTATTTTTAGTGAACAGTAATTTTAGAAATATAAGGATTTTGAGCTCTCAAGTGAGTGAATGACTCAGCTAGCATTCTCAAGAGTAATTTCTTCAGTATGATTTTTTACCCTCAATGGGTACCAAGGAAATGTATGCTTGTGTTGACATGATGATCCCCTTACAGGTATACCACTCCTACCACGGGGATTCAGCTATTACTATCAGACTATAAATGAACTCTGCAGACTCATACATGAAAAACCCAAATGCCTGTCAGTAAAATGAATGGTGATGTTTCTTTCCCTACAAGGATGTATTTATCTCTCCCTTCAAGTCATTTTTCTCAAAAGGTATTGTCTTCCATATCTATATCACAAAATAATGTGGTTTATTAATAGAGGAAGACAGAGAAACCTAATTTATATCCTTTCATAATCCTAATGAAGTAATGGGATACTTAAAATTCTGGGCTCTAACAATAATGTTGAAGAGACTTATGAATAAACCAAAGGAACATCCCAAGGAATAATTTATTATTTTGTCAATTCTAGCATTTTAAACATATAGTGGAATCCAGACATTGCCCATTATCCAACGAGCACAATTTAGTATCAATTCATGATTCTCTATTCAAGTCTATGAACTCCAAAATATTCACCATGTGAAACAGCCACTTCATATTTAAGAAAGGTAGTAATGTAATATTTACACTTTTCTGAATTAAAGTTCTGAAAACTAATTTTGTATCATGGATGATTTATTTTAGCAAAATGTATTTAATAATCTCAATTCTTCCCTCTCATTTTCCCCTAGAAATTTCTACATAGGACTTAACCCAAAACAACAAATGAATATCCAATTATTATAATTCTACTTTTAGTTAGTAGCAAAAGTGTTACTTAAAATTTACATTTGACTTCAAACCCAGCCACTTCGACTGCACTGTGAAAGGTCCATTTATGTTGACATTGATTAGATGTTTGCTTCTCTCCCAAGCTCGAGTCCTAACACTCTGTGTACAGCTCTGACTCCCAGTCCCAGTCACCTCAGTGAAAAAGTGTTTGACTACTCCACGCCTCCTTCCCATGGCCTCTAGTCCACAATATTCTACCCTCTTGTGATGGATGATATTCCCTGGTAAAGGAGAAAATAAATTTGGGACTCTGTGATTCATTTCTATTTCAAAGATCAGAGAGTTATGTAAATCTGAAAGGTTTGTGTCTTGGGAATTCTGTGTGGGCTTTCTGGAGTATTCTGAATCTTACTTTCGTGGAGGCAGAGTCTTGGGTCACTCTTAAAAACATACTTCTCAAAGAGAAGTTGTATATCTCCCAAATCCCACAGGCATATCAACATTTAGGCTGAGAAAGGAACTGTTAATGGAGTTTAAAAGGTTACCTTCATTAACTAAAAATAAATTCAAGGGAATGGCCTTCCTTCAAAGAAGGCACATTGCGAATGAGAACCATTAAATGAAATGAAAGACTGATTCGTCTCTGCAGTGTTTTCCTGGTGTGCTTTCTCCATCCTGCTCATAAATGTGTGCCACCTCTGAGTCCTCCCTGGAACCTGATTAGACTTCAGGGCCTTCATAATGTCTGAAGGTGAGCACAGATCAATTTCCTGCATCTTTTTCTGCCATGGTAAATCATTTATTGGGATGAATGTTTTACAAAGCCAGGCAAGAGGAAAACTCATGAAAAATAAATATGATGAAACACACTGTGCTGTCCCGCAGTAGCCTTCCAGACTAAAGCTGGCATTGAGGCGGTTGGAACACTTCCCTTCATTTGGTCTCACAGTGGCTGGGTGAACTCAATTAACACGTGGAGCCGCCGAGGCCAAGAGGGCGCACTTTATTTCCTCCTGTATCATTTGATTCACTCCATTCCAAGGCCACAGATTGATATTTTGCGTTTTTTCTTTTTTTTTTTTCTTTTTGTCTGAATCAGAAACATGTACAGTTAAATGTCCTAACAAAACATGAGCAAGGCAAGGTGATGGAGTCTTAGTCATTCATTTTACTGAACATAGCAAGTGAACATCAAGCATAAAAAGGGGATCAATCTAAATGCCTCATCAGGTAGGCCCTTAAATTTTAATTCTAACAGTTGACGGAATAATATATACAACATGCATGTCCAAATTTAAAAGTTGTCTAGAAATAATTTATTTTAACCAGAAAACTTAGAAGAATTGGCTTCCTAATAGTAAAGCTATTGTGCAACTGAAGATTCAAATCATATCTTCTGAGTAATAATGTGCCATGATTGGCAATGATACAGAGCAAGTAAATGCCCTTGTGGATAATACCCATGAACACTTTGGTCTTTCATTGCAGTAGAATTGTGCGTTTAGTTCCTCTGCCTTTATAGCATTCTGTCAGCACCAGAAGATGGCAAAGATAGTGGAGGAGACACATTTATTTGCTTCTGTGATGGAATAGGCACATTTCCTCATTTGATTTGGTTTAATCCTCATGAGTACTTGTCAAAATTAGTGGAGTGAGTGGGGATTAGTGAGAGAATCCTTGAATAGCATGGGCAAGACACTAGCTAGATCTCCAGCAAGGCCAAACAATAAAATAAGTGAAAATGAGACTAACTAGGGAATGCTATATAATTCAAAGAAATACAACATGCCTTCAGGTTAGGACTGTATGCAATTTAGATTATGCCAGGAGGCATTGTATGTCTGGCAAGATAGAGGTCAAAAAAATTAAATAGCTGAAAACATATTTATTTAAGATTGAGAAAAACTGTGACATCAGAAATGTCAAACTGACAGAGACAACCAGAAACATGTAACATACTACAAAAATGTTAATCCTGGATATTATGCCCAAAGAGCTTAAATTAGAGAAAAACCTTCATAGGCATCTCTCCTAGTTTATGCCTTTTTATGTTTGTGCCTTCTTGACTGTTTTCATTGCTATTGCAATAATAATAGAAATAATAATAATAACACTTTAGAGTCTCCTTCACTAATTTGCATAGCTCTTCTGAAGATATCTATGCCAAGAGGAAGAAGTCAGTGTGTTTCTGATGGTCATACATTTCCAGAAATATTGGATTGATTTGAATTAACAAATCCTTTCTGTATGTCCACTCCTTTATTCTGATCTGTTCTTCTCTGCCATCTGTGAATTGGATGGGAACTTTACATTTATCAAAATATTACCAGACTACAAAATTGCTTATGCCAATTCTGAAGGCTTCCTGAAATGTGTTATCTCTCAGGTTACATATCCCACGTCTTTCCCACCCATACACTTCTTTATCCACATCCTCCCTTGCTCATCTTTGCATGAGTGCTTTTGCTGTTTTGAATTCTTTCAACTCTGATGAAATCTGAATTAATCCATTTGGCAATGTATCAATATTTATAAAACATAGTGTGCCACAAAAAAATCTAGGAAATATTGTTTTCTATAATCTCCTAAACCAAACAACTCTTGTGAAATTTATTTATAAGCATTTTGTATGTTTCATCAGCTGTACACATACAGTCTTAGCCCATTTTTATTTAAAGGTGTTAACCTTTTTTGATATGATATTCACTTTGCTCTGTCATTATATAAAGATTTGAGTTTTACAGCTATATTCTATTGCATATAATTGGATAAAGTTGTATTGCCATTTTAAAGTTTTACTCCAAATTTTTGTGTATACTAATCTATAATAAATAAATAATTGACATACTTAAATATGCATGTCCACATAATATTTTCAGTATCTTTGACTTTTTGCATTGCTAGGGTTCATACCATGAACTTTGAAATGTAGATAAGTCCTCATTTACTGTTATAATCTATGTTCCTGAATATTTTATACCATCCTGAAGTTAGAATTTTTGACATGAAAATATTATTTCTAATATTAACATTTTTCAAATGTTTTATATAAATATTATTGATAAAATCCTCTCCCCAAGCTATTTCAATTTTTATTCTCATGGACAAGATGCCAATGTTATCTAAACACACCTCAAAGCTAAACATTTACTAACTGTTGGTTTTATAATCATATGATTTCTTCATTGATTTGCCATTTACTAGGATTAAACTTTTAAAACATTTATCAGTTTTCTCTACTGTTTGTAAGATTAAATTTTTATCACATCTATCTACTTTTGCTCCTAAGAAAGGAAATACTAAAAAGAATGGCATAAAATTACTAAACTTTTATTTTCCCAAATTTTTAAAAGTTTACTTTAGAAATTAGGAAAAACATTTAACCCAATTATGAGCATGATTTTAACCACTCAATAATCTGGCTGGTGTAAAAGAAAAACAGAGGGAAATATTTATGATATAATTAGGGAGATGTGTATCATCTATCACTTGAAAACTTCCCTCTTTCAGTTTACTCCTTGTAAATGAAGGTAGAAAGAATTAATGTTTTTATTTCCTTCTTTTTCCCCTCTCTTTAAGTAGCAACACTTGTTTTAACATGTGTAGGTTCCCATCAATTTCGCTTAACCATATTTTCCTTTCCAGGTTCGAAAGATTTTCTTCTGATTGTTATTTCCAAGGCAAGGCTGTGGCCTTCAGTGGAAGTGCAAATAAGAGCTAGCCAACATTGCATTGGTTCCCATCAGAGGTAGATCAGAACTCCTTTGTTAATTTTAGTGTTTCAGCACATCCAACTCAACAGTAGCTCTTTATGTGGTAATTTTATTTTTTAACTCTTTTTAAAATTTTTTCATTTTTTTAAAACATTTTTATTATTATTTCCGCTCATACAAACTTAATAGGTACACCGGTTCCCTCCCTCCCTCCTCCTCCCCCCGAACCCCCTGCTCCCCCTCCCCTCACCCCTCCCTCCCCATCCACGAGTGCCTCCCGCTCCAATTCCCAGAGAGTCCTTTAATATGCATCTCTGACTCTCCTCTGGGTCCTCCTCTCCGATGACATACAAGGACCCAGTGGCATTTCCCTGAACCCTTTCCCGTGTTCCCCTTAAGCATAGGAGCACTACTGTGGCTGCCAATCCCTTGCCTCCAAGGATCTTGGTGCCTTTAGCAGATGCTAGACTTTGTGAGGTCAATAGTGTGTTGGACATTGCGCAGGGCATGCAAAGTCCAATTATGATAGCTTCGGCCCTAACTTGTGTGGAGTATCTTGCAAATCATTGCTCCTCCCATCCTTTTGCTCTTACACTCTTACCACCCCCTCTTCTACAAATTTCTCTGAGCTTCAAGATGGGGAGAGATTAGTCTGGCCTAATTCTAGGTGGTTGATAAAGAGTCTCTGAAGTTCTGGATTGTGGTCTGTTGATTTTCTTTTGCAGTTTTGCTGCTCCTGCAATGCCCTTCACTCCATCTTTTTAAAATTTTTTCATCAAGAAAAATGAAATTACAGATTTCTATAATTGTCATTTAAATTTTGGTGACTAATATATTTATGGAGAGAATGTGGGTTTTAAAATGACAACTGACCAAGTCCATAATCAGTTGATTTAGAGAGGATTAAATTCAAACATTTTACGCTTTTGTTCTCTAGGCCATAAATAGCTTAAACAGTTTGATGATGAGTTTCTAATCTTGATTCAAGCATGTGTTCTCACCTGTGGATGGAAAGCTTTTGTTAGGAACTCATGTTTCTCTCTTTCCTTCTTTCTTTCCTTCTTTCTTTCTTTCTTCTGTCTTTCTTTCTTTCTTTCTTTCTTTCTTTCTTTCTTTCTTTCTTTCTTTCTTTCTTTCTTTCTTTCTTTCTTTCTTTCTTTCTTTCCTTCTCTCTTAAGTTTGCAACATTTCAGCTTGTCTTTCCAGTATTTATATCTCTTTATCACATGTCATTTTCATTTATTCTATTCATTGGCAGTTTCATACATGAACATAACAAATTCCTATCATTTTCACTCCTTAAGAGCCCAATCCTATCTTATCAATTTCCCAATGTAAATCTTCTTAATCGGGCTTTTTCTTACTTCCTTGTTGTTGCTGAATCCCTGCTGGGACAGTTGAAGAAAGGAGGGGGAAATGGCGGGGCCTCAAGGCTTGAGGCAAAGGGGCAAGCTGGTGACGGAGTCAGCGAATCAGGTGAGAAGCAAGAAGTGGACGAGTTGCTGCAGATTCAAATTTATTAAGGAGTTGTTTGGGCTTATATAGGGTTGGGGTCTGTTATGGGTTGAAATGTGTCCCCCACAGTCTCATGTGTTTGGCAATGTCATGGCATCTTGAGAGGTGAAGCCTTGCTGGAGGAAGGCAGTCACAAGGGGTGGGCCTTGAAGTGGATTAGTCCCACCCTACCTCCAAAGAAGTCTGCCTTTGCTGCAAGCAGTCTGCAGCTCTCAGCTTCCAAGATGTCTGCAGTGACTTAGCCTCCTCCAGCTTTGGCCAGCCAGCCATGCCACTTCTCACCTCTGCTTTGAAAGACTGTACCTCCTCTCTGGCACTGTAAGCTGAATAAATCTCCCTTTCTCCCTTAAGTTTCTTGAACTGTTACAGGGTCCAATCAGGTATTGCCATCCCTCTGCTCTGGGGGGGGCAGCCACCAAATATTTAACCGTTTACTATGTGTCCATTACAGGGGCAGGTTAGATGGCCTCTTCCCATTGGTTGTTCATCCTTCTGCCTGCATGGTTTTCTATAGGGACATGTCCAGAGCATGTATGTCTGTAGCCAGGAGCCCAGGCTAGCCCTCTCTGAATCAATAGTGACACATTTTCACCCTTTTATTTATTTATAAATTTTTTTTATTAAAAATTTAATTATACATTTTAAAATTTTTTACCAGTTCCCTCCCTCCCCCCTCCTCCCCCTCCCCTTTCCTCAGTGCCTCCCCCCCAATTCCCAGAGAGTCCTTTATTGTGTACGCCTAACTCTCCACTGGGTCCTCCTCTCCGATGACATATAAGGACCCAGTGGCATTTCCATAAGCCCTTTCTCTTGTTCCCCTTAAGCATAAGATCACTACTATGGCTGTCAATCCCTTGCCTCCAGGGATCTCGGTGCCCTTAACAGATGCTAGACTTTATGAGGGCAACAGTGCGCTGGACATTGCGCAGGGCATGCAAAGTCCCATTATGATTGCTTTGGCCCCAACTATTGTTGAGAATCTTGCAAATCGTTGCTCCTCCCATCCTTTCGCTCTTACAATCTTACCGCCCCCTCTTCCGCAAATGTCCCTGAGCTCCAGGATGGGGAGAGATTAGGCTGTCCTAGTTCTATGTGATTGATATAGAGTCTCTGAAGTTCTGGATTGTGGTTTGTTGATTTTCTTTTGCAGTTTTGCTGCTCCTGCAATTCCCTTCACTCCATTCTGCTGGGCACTGTATGTCACCCCCAGAACCTATCAATTATAAATTATTAAGGCATAACTTCAAAGCCTGAGTGGATGCTCTGAGGACATGCAAAGCAAGCTTTTGTTATAAATGCTGAGGAATGTCTGAAGCCTGAATGGATGCCCCAGGACCTGTGTAAAGCAAGTTTGTGTTGTAAATACCAAGACCATACCACTTTCCATTTGCATCTAAATAGGACAATTAGCACTAAAAGGGCAACTCCAAAAGTTAACCAAGTTACCAGATTTACAGGTGAAAGAAGGCAGATATCATGTCCCATAATTGTTTGCTGAAAAATGCAGCAGTAATAATTTGAACTTTAGTCCCATTAATTTTGATATGTCAAAAGATAGTTTGAAGCATTCCAGGTGCCATTAATATTGGCGGGCAGGAGGCATATGGCTGTCCTGGACTTCCCTCTTATGGGCCAGGAAGATCAGTGCTCAGGACATATTTAAAGCATTTTTTTTTCTTTCCCTGTAGGGAAGGGAAGTTCAGGGTTGTCAGCTTGGGAGTGCCTGCTAGTATTTTATCTATGACCTTAGGCAAATGGATCCTCAGAGAAACTCCTTAAGTAACTTTTGAAACATAAAACACACGACATGAAAACACAGAACATATAAATATACAAGCACATGAACAACATGCAATTTACCAGCAACTGTCTTAAAATTACCCTTGAAAGCTTTACCAAAGGTGGATTCACATTTAGGAAAACCTTATTTAACATATGACCATGGGGTTGGAGAGGTGGCTCAGGGGTTAAGCCTCTGCCTTGTAGGCGGAAGGTCCTGAGTTCGGATCCTAGACCCCACGTATAGACGCCGGGTGGAAGCGGGGGCGCCCTGCACTTCTGGTCCTGGTGGGCAGAGCCTGTGAATCCCTGAGCAGAGTAAACAAGGAGGAGGTGGAGGCGTCCATGGTGGTTCCTGAATTCGCCTGTGGTTCTACACACACACACACACACACACACACACACACACACAATGAATAAATAAAAAAATTAAAAAATATGACCATATATTAGTTAAGTTCAGCAACTTAGCTTAATTATGAAAAACATCTAGCAAGAAAAAGCATCCTCATCCATAGGTCTGGTTCCCACATATTCTCTGGAGAGATCCAAGGGGCTAATACCCAGGCTAGGGCCTCTTTGAATCAATAGTGCCACACCTTGTCTTGTTTTCATAAGTAGCTCACTGGACATCATCTGGGTGACTACTACTGGCATGTGTGTCAGCACTTGTTGGGGCATGGATGATATATCAGTGGCTGTACCATTGAAGAAAGGAGCTGCCCTTAAGAATGGCAGCATTAATATTCATAAGAGTCTCAGAGAGCTTCAGTGCATGTTAAGAACTCTTTCTTAAATATGTCTCCTTGGAACCAGTGAATATGTCTATAAATTAGATCTCCCTCACAGTTTATAGAAGATTGCTAGTGAGAACATACTTTTTTATCAGAGCATCTGAATTAGAATCAAAGTTTATCCATACCAATGGATTTTGTCAATGTAGGAACAAATCACAAATGCAAAGACTGAAGCATACAATTATACATAAAACTTTTCCTTCTAGTCTGTACCTAGTTCTCTTTCACATTTCAGATTTCCCTTAGATAGAATCATCACAGTCCCTTACAGATACAGCTTCCCATATTTTCCAAGTCAATTATGTTAAAATAACATGTAAGTACACAGGCCTAATGTTCTTTTGGGCAACTGATGAGTTTCATGTTTACACACTATAAAACTCAAAGGCTTTCCAGATGCTTCAAGGAATTTCCTCTAATTTTCAAATGGTAAGAAAATTTAAAAGTTTTACAATCAATACATATATACTGAGCATTCTAGTCAGATGCAGGAATCAATCTGACAAATGAAGAGTGAGCCTTTGAACACATCTGTGGAGAATTAGCAAATAAAATATTTTAAGCACTACATAAGCCTGCAGGAGATTATCTAGTTGCTGTGGGAAGACCCAGTCCATGGTGGGGAGACTCATTCCCTTGGCAAGTAGCTAAGAAGGAAGGAGCTAGAGCAGCACTTTGGCATACTCTCAGGTTAGCAAATGTGAAGGCTTTCCTCTTACTAAATGATTTTTTGTACATATTTTGAGGCCCGTTCTCTAGGTTCCTCACATTGATATGAACTTTCTTACTAAATGAGACTACAAACTGAAACCAGAATCATAATCAAGAATAAATCCCTGTATTCCTCTATGTTATTAGGTCATCTGTTTATCTGTGACATGAAGAAAAATTGAACACTGACACAGGGTGAAAGGAAAATTAACTTTATTTCTAGCTAATTTCAGTATTTCTTGTCTCCCACAAAATGTATACAATATCTGTCATTCTTTTTTCATTGAGAAAGATTGAATATATTCCCTGAACTTTGTGTTGAATTTTAGTATCTTTCCTTTAATTCAACAAAACATTTTTCTTTATAGTAGGCCAGAAAACAGGTTTTAAAAACTTTTTATCTTTTAATATGATTCTAGGTATCTATAACACAGCCAAGGTCTCATACTTAAGTGAGATCTATACTATTTCTCTGAACTTCGATCTCTTGCTCCCTTATCCATGAAGTTCTGCTTGCTGTACAAATGTATAACTATAGTAGTCCAGGAGATGAAAACATTAAATTCAAAGCAAAGGATTTAGGCATCAAGTCACATATTATCTATTAGTTATCAAGCTTGCTTACTTCCAATTTGATGTTTAATTTTTCATAGGAATTAAAGTAGTAATTCTGAAAAGTGTTATGTCTTCATTCAATCATCATCGTATTTACAGGAAATACAGTTACCCAAGCTCACGTTCTCAGAGGTGGTTGGTTACAAGTAAGCTTAATTTGCACTGTGTTGTGAGGTTTCAGAAACTGAGCTCCTTTTGTTTTCCTTTGCTTAGCTACTGAGAATGTTGAGAATATTGACTGGGGTATAGAAGTTGAAAACTTGACTGATGACACAAACTAATTATCATCTTTTACTCTATTCCTATTAACAAGATGTTTACAATGTATTTCTAGAAGTTTGTCTCTGAGAGAAAAGAAAACACAGTATATTAATGAAGAGTTTTCATCAAACATTTCCCCTACCAATTTGTTAATAAATCATAGCAACTAAAATGTGGGTTGGCTCATCAAATTTCGAATGTGTCAATATGCACAATGGTACTGAAAGGGCCCCAAGAATCACCTCTCACCATTACTTTTAGTCAGTTAATTAGCTGCACTATTTTGCATAGCAGTATCATAAAACAGATCAATCTTGACTATTGGATAATATTTACCATATTCTTTGGAAGTAATGTGCAATGATCTATATATACAGCCCAAACCCAGAGATTAGGTTTACTTAGAAGATCTATGCCTACTGAGGAGATAATGTTACCATCCTTTAATAATGACAGTGTCATACAGTGTGTGTGGTATATGCCTATGTACCTGCTCATTTATTTGGTGTCTATATGTGTATGTTAGTGTGTTTACATCACGTATGCATATGGAGGTCACAAGTTGGTTTCAGTTACCTTTCCCAATCACTTTCTGGCTTGTTTTATGAGACAGATTGCTCACTTAACGTGGAGTTCATCAGTTGTGCAAGATATGTTGTCTAGTAAGCTCCATTGATCCTTCTGTCTCTTCTATAAGGCTAGAGTCACAGACACTTGCCATTACATATTAGTTTTTAAATTAATGTTGGGAATCTGAACACAGATCCTCATGTTTGAACAACAAATTTTTAATGACTGAACCATAAGCTGACCACAAATATATTTTTACAGTTCTTCTGTCACTGATCCCCTCTCTGAAGCCTCAGACGTATGTCTTACATAGATTTCAGAAGGAGGCCATATTTTGGAATGTGATGTTTGATGAATTGATAGCGGTTCCATGACTGCATTTAATTTGTTACAAATATATGAGAGAAATAAGACTGCTATATTTAAATAATAATTCTTCAAACTTTTGTGCATTACGCCTTTTAACTCTTCACAATAATTCATGCTGTACAGGTTTTATCATTGCCATTACAAAAATGAAGAAACAAAACATGACAGAATTAATTGAGCAGCATAAGATAATAGTTCTTAACATTTTCTGGGTAAGAAACTTCTTTTAAGATTTTTTTTTGTTTTCTGTGGCTACCCTCTCCTTAAAAAATTATATAAATAGGGGCTGGAGAGGTGGCTTATGGGTTAAGCCTCTGCCTTGCAGGCAGAAGATCATGAGTTCGGTTCCTAGACCCCCCTTATAGATGCCGGGCGGAAGCAGGGGCGGCCTTCTTTCCTGGTCCCAGTAGGGCGGAGCCTGTGAATTCTGGGGCAGAGAAAACAAGGAGGAGGTGAGGAGGTGGAGGTGGTCCATGAATTCATCCGTGTTTCTACACACACACACACACACACACACACACACACACAATTGAATAAATAAAAAAATAAAAATTAAATAAAAAATTAAAAACTCTATGAACAAAGGTATAAGCATTCTTTATATAGAAATTAATGCTAACAATGTCTAGACTTGTTAAACTTCTCAGTTTAATGAGGTCTCAGCCCAGCTAGTCTATTTTTGAAACTTGGTTGTGGTCATTATCATTTTTTCATTCCATGTTACCTTATCCCTATTAAATACAGTAAAAATATACTATTATCATTCTCTCCTTCTCTTACTGCAGTGTTAAGATTAAGTGTCTTTAACATTCTTTTCACATTCACCCTTCCTATGCAATATGTTTCTGCTATATAAAACTTCTGTAAATTAATTCTGTTCCTTTCTTGTTCTGCACAGTTTCCATGAAAGTTTCTGTTTTCTGTGTTATTTTCCCAGGCCCTATGGGATGGAAGACAGCATATGCTGATATTACAGCTTCACATTGTACAACTCCTGTTTCACACATCAAATGGCAAGAACTTAGTGCTATATGCCTGTTTTCCTCTTATGCCACCAAAGCATTTTATTAATTAGACTTCAATCCTCATTCCTATGTCAGCATTAATTGGTAGGACAAAAATCCATATAAGTTATGAGGCTTCATTTTTTTCTTAATTGTTTTTGAGCTTTGGGAAAAAAAGAAAGAGAGACAATACTAGAATGATAGCACAAAACTCCAAGTTCTTTTTTTTTATTTCCATTCATACAAACTTAACAGGTACACCGGTCCCCACTCCCTACAACCCCCTATCCCCCTGTCCCCCCCTCCCCTCCTTCTTCCCTCCTCATTCCCCAGGGCCTCCCCCTCCCATCCCCGGAGCATCCTTTAATGTGCATGCCAAAATCTGCCCTGGGTCCTCCTCTCCGATGAGGTGCAAGAACCCAGTGGGATTTCCCAGAACCCTTTCCTGTATTTCCATGAAGCATAGATGAACACTACTGAGGCTGCCAATCCCTTGCCTCCAAGGATCCTAATGCCTTTAGCAAATGCTAGCCTTTGTGGGGTCAATAGTGTGTTGGACATTACGCAGGGCATGTAAGTCCAAATATGATTGCTTTGGCCCTAACTTGTGTGGTGTATCTTGCATATCATTACTCCTCCCATCCTTGTGCTCTTACAATCTTACCGGACTCTCTTCCGCAAATTTCCCTGAGCTTCAGGATGGGAGAGATTAGGCTGGCCTAGTTCCAGGTGGTTGATATAGAGTCTCTGATATTCTGGATTATTGTTTGTTGATTTTTTTTTCAGTTTTACTGCTCCTGCAATGCCCTTCACTCCATCCTGATGGGTATTGGATGTCACCCCTTAGCCAGAGATAAAAAACTGTTAAATTAGAGTCTTGTTATAAGAGTATATTCAAAGGTAGATGGAATAAAAGTAGGAAACCGCAGTGAGGAAGGGGTCAATCACCCATTTGCAAGATGGATACTTTCTATCTGCCAGAATATATGCCCTCACCTTCTGGTAAGATCATACCCCATCAGTTGTAAATGATCAGGAAGGAAAGTCTGTGAACTTAACCAGATGTCTCATTACTTACTTGCAGTCCTTGATGGTGGCCTATTTACTCTGCTGTAACATGGCCCCCTCTCTCATTGTTACTGGTGTGGCCCTCCTTCCCCATCCCTGCTGTTCATAATCTTTGCAATTACTGTAGAAATTACAGAGATTTATCTTTGAGTGTTTCTAAGTGGGTTTCATACTAGGAGTTACCTATTAGGGAGTACATATGGTGCTTAATTTTCTCTGTCTCGGATACTTCACTCAATATAATGGTTTCTAATTCCATCCATTTCCCAGGAAATTCCATTAATTCATCATTTTTGATGGATGAGTAGTACTCCATTGTATAGATGTACCACATTCTCCTTATCCACTCATCAACTGTTGGATATTTGGGTTGATTCCATGACTTTGCTTTTGTAAACAGTGCTGCTATGAACATGTCGTGCTTGTGCTATCAAGGTGAATTTTTGCTGTATGGGGGGTTATTCCCAAAAGTGGAATTCCAGGGTCATATGGTATTTCAATCTTTAATTTCTTTAAGAATCTCCAGACGGCTGGCAAGAGTGTCTGTATGAGCTTGCATTCCCATCAGCAATGTAGGAGAGTTCCCCTCTCTCCACATCCTCTCCAGCATTTGTTGTTTATACAGTAGAATTTTGCCATCTTGACCAGGGTGAAGTGATACCTCAGGGAGGTTTGATTTGCATTTCCCTGATGGCTAAGGATGTGTATCATTTTTAAGATATTTGTTAGACATTTTAATTTCATCCCTGGTAAAGTTTCTTTTAAGTTCCAGAGCCCATTTTTTAATTGGGCCATTGGTTTCCTTGGTGTTTAGTTTTCTAAGTTCTTTGTGCACTCTGGATAACAGAGCTCTATCAGATATGTGGTTAGTGAAGATTTTCTCCCATTCTGTGGGTTGCCTTTGAGCTCGTGTGACAATCTCTTTATTTGAACAGAAGCTCTTTAATTTCACAAGATCCCAACTGTTAAGAGTTGGTAGCAGTGACTGTGCCATTGGATGTCTGTTTAGGAAATGTTGGCCTAGCCCAATCAGATCAAGGAAGTTCCCTACCCTTTCAACTATGGTTTTTATAGTCTCTGGCCTTACATCAAGTTCCTTGATCCATTTGGAATTAAGTCTTATACATGGTGACAAGTATGGGTCCAGTTTTAATCTTCTGCATGTGGAAATCCAGTTTTGCCAGCACCATTTGTTGAAGATACTGTTCTTTTTCCACTGGATTTTTTGGGCCCCTTTGTCAAATATCAAATGGCTGTAATTTTGTGGGCTTCAATCCTTATCCAATGATCTATGTGTCTATTTTGGAGCCAGTGCCAGGCTGTTTTTATAAATGGATTTGTAGTACAGACTAAGGTTTGGTATGGTGATACCTCCAGCAGTGTTTTTGTTACTCAGGGTTGTCTTTGCTATCCTGGGTCTTTTGTGCTTCCATATGAATTTTGAGATTGTTTGGTCAACTTCTTTAAAGAATTGCTTTGGGATTTTATTGGTATTGCATTGAATTTGTATATTGCCTTTGGTAGAATGGGCATTTTTATGATGTTGATTCTGCCAATCCAGGAACATGGGAGGTATTTCCACCTTCTGGTGTCTTCTGCAATTTCTTTCTTTAGGGTTTTAAAGTTTTCATTGCAAAGGTCTTTTACTTCCTTGGTTAGGTTTATACCAAGGTATTTCATTTTTTTAGGGGCTATAGTAAGTGGGATTGTTTCTCTCAGGGTTTTTTCACTTCTTTCATTCTGGGAACCTAGGAAGGCCACTGATTTTTGTACATTTATTTTGTATCCTGCCACCCTGCTGAACTTCTGTATTAGTTTCAGGAGCTTCCTGGTGGAGTTTTTGGGATCACTCAGGTATAAAATCATGTCATCTGCAAAGAGAGAAAACTTGACTTCTTCCTTGCCAATTTGAATCCCTCTTATGTCCCTTTCTCATCTTATGGCTTCAGCTAAGACTTCAAGTACAATATTGACTAGAAGTGGTGATAGTGAACAGCCTTGTCTAGTTCCTGATCAAAGTGGGAATGCTTCAAGTTTTTCCACATTGAGTATAATCCCTGCTGTTCGCTTGTTGTATACAGCTTTTATTATATTGATAAAGGTTCCTTCCATTCCAACCTTCTCTAGGGTTTTGATCATAAAGGGCTGTTGGATCTTGTCAAAAGCTTTTTCTGCATCTGCTGAGAGTATCATGTGGTCTTGAACTTTGGACTGGTTTATATGGTGAATTACATTTATTGATTTGCATATGTTGAACCAATCTGTGTGCCAGGGATAAAGCCTACTTGATCCCCATGGATGATCTTTTTGATATGTTTTTGAATCTGATTTGCTAAGACTTTGTTGAGAATCTTTGCATCTGTGTTTATCAGAGAGATTGGCCTATAGTTTTCTTTTTTATGTGTATCTTTATTAGGTTTTGGGATTAATATGATATTAACTTCATAGAAGGAATTTGGTAGCATTCCTTCCTTTGCTATTTGATGGAACAGTTTAATGAGTATTGGTATTATTAGCTCCTTAAATGTCTCGTAGAACTCTGTGCTGAATCTATCTGGTCCAGGACATTTTTTGGTGGGAAGATTTGAGATTACTTCCTCAATTTCCTCATATGTTATAAGACTATTTGAATAATTCACAACTTCCTGATTCAATTTAGGTAAGTTGTGTTTACTTAGGAATTCATCCATCTCTTTTATGTTGTCAAATTTCCCAGAGTATAAGTTTTTGAAATATGACGTTATAATTCTCTGGATTTCTTGGGTATCTGTAGTGATAACTCCATGTTCATTTCTAATTTTGTTAATTTGGTTGTTCTCTCTCTTGCTTTTGGTTAATATAGCTAGGGGTGTATCAATCTTATTGATTTTTTTCAAAAAACCAGCTTTTTGACTGGTTGATTTTCTGTATCGTTTTCTTAATCTCGATTTCAGATTATTCTCCCCTTATTTCGCTAATCTCCTCCTTTTTACTGCTTTTGGGATCAGATTGCTCTAGTTTCTCTAAAGCTTTTAGGTGCATTGTTAAGTTATTTATTTCTGATGTTTCCATTTTTTTGAGGTAGGCCTTAAGAGCTATGAACTTACTTCTTAGGACAACTTTCATTGTGTCCCAGAGATTTTGGTAAGTTGTATTTTCATTATCATTCACTTTCAGGAAATCTTGAATTTCCTTTGTAATTTCTTCCTGAATCCAATTCTCATTCAGAATCATATTGTTAAGTTTCCAGGAGTTAGTGTATTTTCTGTTGCTTGTTGTGTTGTGGATGTCAAGCTTTAGGGCGTGGTGGTCTGATAAGGTGCAGGCTAGAATTTCAACTTTCCTGTATATGTATAGATTTGTTTTGTGGCCCAATATGTGATCTATTTTGGAGAAAGTTAAATGTGTTGGTGAGAAAAATGTGTATTCTTTGGTGCATGGATGAAAAGTATGATAGAGATCTGTAAGGTCCATTTCAGTAAAGGTTTGATTAAGCTCCAAAGTGTCTCTGTTAAGTTTTTTACCTGTAGATCTATCCCATGTTGAGAGGGTGGTATTGAAATCTCCAAGAATTATCATTTTGGGATTGATTTCTCACTTTAGATCTTGTAGGGTTTGCTTAATGAATGTGGGGGGGCATATTGGGTGCATATATGTTCAGTATTGTGAAATCTTCCTGGTGAATTGTACCTGTGACTAAAATGTAGTATCCATCCATGTCTCTTATGATTCTATTTGGTTTGAAGTCCACTCTATCCGATAGCATAATGGCTACTCCTGCCTCTGTTCTGCTTCCATTAGCTTGTAGAATTGTTGAACAGCCTTTTATTTTTAGGATGTGCTTATCTTTTGTGGTGAGATGGGTTTCCTGCAGGCAGGAGATTGATGGATTGTGATTTTTAATCCAAATTTGTAATCTGTGTCTATTGATCGATGAGTTAATTCCATTAGCATTTAGTGTTATAATGGAGAAACTATTTTTAATTCCATATATTTATTATGTTTAGTGGTTTTTGTAAGTATATTGCTTTGCTTTTAATGGTGTAATACTTCCCGTCTGTTCTCCTGGATATGCCTGTTTTTTTCTTCAAGTTTGAGTATCTTTTTTAGCATTTTTTGAAGGCCTGGTTTGGTGGATATGTATCCCTTCAAGTTGTCTTTCTCCCTCGATTATGACTGTTAGTTTTGCAGGGTAAATCAGCCTGGGTTGACATTTTTGCTCATTCAATACTTGAAGTATGTCTCTCCAAGCTCTTCTTGCTTTTACTGTTTCGACTGATACTGTTTCGACTGAGAAATCATTTGTTATTTTAATAGGTTTACCTTTAGAAGTGACTTGTTTTTTTTTCCCTTGAAGCTGGCAGCACCATTTCTTTATCTTGAATGTGGAGTGTTTTAACTATTATTTGCCGTGGCAAGTTGCTATTTTGGTCATATCTGTTTGGGGTGTGGAATGCTTCTTGTATATGGACGAGTCTCTCTTTTTTTAGATGAGGAAAGTTTTACTTGATGATCATTTGAAAAATTTCCTCAGGTGTGGTATTTTTAGATTCTTGCTCTTGTATTCCATGAATACGCATGTTCGGCTTCTTCAGGGTGTCCCATAACTCTTGAATATTTCTCTCAAGTATCTTTTTGGCTTTAACAACCTCGTCCATTGAGCTGGTTAATACTCCCACTTTGTCTTCAAGGTCTGAAATTGTTTTCTGCTTTGTTAGTTCTGCTGATAAGACTCTGTTGAGTTCTGGGTTGAAGATAACTTGTCTTTTAGTTCAGTTTTGAACTCTGCTTGAGTCTATTTTAACTGCTCTATGCCTGTTTTTGTTTCTTGAACTGTTTTTCTCAACTCCTCCAAGTGTCTGTTGTATTCCTCTTCAAAGCGATTGATGTGGTTATTTAATTCCTCCCGGATTTCCTCTTTCATAGTACTTAACATGTTTTGAAAGTCGTTATCCTGGTTCTGGCCTTCTTGGCTATTTTCCGTGGGTTTGTTCTGGTTGGAGTCTATCATTATGGGATTAATTCCTTCAGTGGGAGATTTGTTTCCTGGGTGTTGTTTTTCATGGTTTTGCACTCTGACTTGGGCATTGTCATTTTAACTCCTAAGACCTTCTTTCATTTTCTGTGTGTTTTTCACTGAATTAAATTATTTGGCCTGGGTTTTTGGGGTTGGGCGGGGGCAGAGCTTACCTAGGTCATGGTGAGTTCCGGCTGTACAGCGCCAGCCTGGGCGGCGGAAGTGGGGAAAGGAAAACTCAAGGTTCTGTACTTGGTTACCTACTTTATTTCTTCTTTACATGCAGCTCTCTCAAAATGAAAAAAAAAAATCTTCCTATGTCTTTTCCTCATGAAATGAAGCTTCACTGAAATTATCCGGGATTTTATTTTTATTTTATTGTTTTAGTTTACTCTTCATTATTTTCTACCACTTTTTTGTGCGTGCACATATGTGTGTGTGTGTGTGTGTGTGTGTGTGTGTGTGCATAGAAGAGTGCACTTGAGTATGTGTGCCTGTGGCCCAAGGCCCAAGGATGACTTTTGGAATCATCCTGGATTGCTCTCTCTCTCCTTATTGTTTTGTTTTCAGGTTTTCCAGACTTGTGGGCAGCTGCCATTTCTTCCTGGTGTTTTCAAGTCGGATTTGGTATTAGAACACAGGTCCTTTTGCTTAAGAGACAAAGATGTTAAGTCCTGTGCCATTTCTCCAGCCCTCTGTCACTGTATTTTTTTCAAATGAAGAAGAGTCTTTCAATTAGAAAAGTCACAAACCCTTTCCTACTCAATATTTAAAAATGATAGTTATAATTAATTTCAATAAAAAGTTTGTGTATTCTACCATACCACCTAGCAACTTTATTGGTAAGATATATGGCAACAGATTTGAGTATGTATTTTATTAGAAAATTGATTCTGTGTTCTGCTGTAATTTTCTCTGGAACAAGATGAGCAATTTAGCAGCAACCTGCTCCATGCAATCTACTTGTTTACTTACACCTTAAATTGTGAGGATTTGCGTGTAATATATCCAGTAGGAGAATTTGAGCTGTGCTCCATCCCATTGCTTGTCTTCATTCACAGTGACTCAAAGGTAGACTTTGTTTTAAAAAATCAGTTGGCATTCACTTATCATTCTTAACTCTATCATTGTTGCTTATGATTACAATCTTGAGGCACTTTGAGCAAACAAGTATTTAGAGCTGTAAATAGACCTAGATTGAAAAGGGAAACACATGCATTTGATGAAAGCCAGCAGAAGATAGAGAATGGACATGAGGATCCAGAAATCAGAAGAACAGAACACTTTGAAAATTACTCCATATTTCCTTTTAGTCCATATAGTTGGAGTGCTTTTTTCATGCTTGCTTCCCATGCATCTTTTTCATTTGGTGTTATTCTCCTTCCCCAACACCAACTCTCATCCTATTTTATGTGTGTCCTAGAACTTCCTCTTTCTTTTCTTCCTCTTTGTCCACCAATAACTGAATTTAAATAGTACAATGCTAATGAGCAAATTTTCAGAGTCTGTGAAGCTCTTTTTTCCTCAGTGATTCCCATACCCTTCCAAGAAGGGCTAACGAAGCATGGCAAATGGTCACATGTAGTCATCACTACTCTGAAAGAATTGTGTCTCTCAGGAAAACAACGCATCAAATGCATCCACAAAAACTCTAAATACTCTGTATACTTAGTAAGCTATTTGTAATAATTAACAAAAATCTGTCACCTATATAAATAAGAAGCTTATTTTTCTTATATAGTAACAGCAATGTTGACATGTTTTATCAGGCCAATGATATTAAAACTGATATGTTTTTTAATTCTTTGGCCTTTCGTTTTTTTATTTTTAATTTTGCTTCATAATCTCAGAAAGACTTAGCCCCTGTCATGAAATCTGAATTTCAAAAGCAGAAAGGAATAGGGAGAAAAAAAGGAAGTTGTGTCATCATTTATTCCTTTAATTTTCAAAACCAAAAGCCAAACCAGAAGCTTTCAATAAACTTCTGTTTACTTACATACTGAACATTCATAGTCAGTTATATTTCTCATGATCACCTCTGCTCACACTGGATCATATAGAAGGAAAAAAAGATTACTCAGTCTTCCTAGAACTCCATGTGAGATAGAATTAGGAGGTCCTTTAGAAAATGAGCAAGTTAACTAATGAGCAAGGTCAGCCACCTTTGTTACTGCCAAATGAGCATTAAATAGTTGACTCCACTTCTGGACACGGAGATGTTACTATGAAATAAATAGTAACTATCTAAAGAAAAAATATAACTAAATCGGTTTCCTACCAAGGCTAAGTATTGTTCCCATGGCAAACATTTCTCTTCATTTCCTCTCTCTTCTAAAGACAAATATGAATTCTTCATTTTCCTATCTCAGTTTGCCTATGATTTTCTATAAATTCTTAAAGATGGAGCCAGCTAATTATGATTTAAAGTATTTCTGACCTTGGCGACTAGAAACTATTCTCGAAAGCTTGGCTGTTCTCTAATTTCCCTGGACAACCTGACTGAAGATCTCTTTAAATGAATCTAATTGTCTGATTAACCTTTCTGCCACTAAAGGTCATATTTGGTCTTTCTTTTGGGTAGCAAGTGAAGAATGTATTACTTATCACATGTGATCTTTCCCATGCTCTTCCCCTAGAGCATAGTTCTAACATACTTGAGAATTCTGATGATGTTCTGACTCATGAGCCTGATGTGAAGAACTGTTGTAGTTATAGTTTCTCCTGCTGGGGCTGGAGAGGTGGCTCAGGGGTTAAGCCTCTGCCTTGCAGGCAGAAGGTCCTGAATTCGGATCCTAGACCCCACAAATAGACGCCAGGCGGAAGCGGGGGCGGCCTGCGTTTCCGGTCCTGCTAGGGCGAAGCCTGTGAATCTCCGGGCAGAATAAACAAGGAGGAGGTGGAGGCGGTCCATGGTAGTTCCCGAATTTGTCGTGGTTCTACACACATATACATACACACATGCGCACACACGCATACACGCACAATTGAATAAATAATAAATAAAAAAATTTTAAAAAATAGTTTCTGCTGCTGTGAAACACCTTACAAACAAGAAACTTAAGGGTGGGATAAGGGGTATTTATTTGACTTATGGTTCCAGAGAGGAGATACTGTCCATTATTATAGAGAAGGCAGTGTGGAATGCAGAAACTGGAGAAGGTTCAAGTCACAGAAAATATCATGAAGGCAGAGAGAGCAAGCAGCAAACTACTAGAGCATAATATTAGAGCAGACTGTAGGGGAAGCAGGATGGGCTAACCAACTTCAAGTACCTCCCCTTGTGATGTGTCTTCCTCCGGCAATACTCCACCTCCTAAAATTGCCACAACCTTCCCAAATATTAGAAATGACTAAGGATGCAAACACAGGAGCCTGTGGAGGAAAACTCACATTCAAACCATGGCAACGACTCACCAGGAAATATGGTAGATAGAGGTAGTCCCTGAGACTGTAAATCCACATTGTTCAGCTAACAAAAACACAAGCCATGTTTCTTCTCCAGAGCAACTGAGGAAGCATGTAAAGATATTTTTTTTTCTGAGTTCTTATGCCCTGAACTGCTTTAGCCTGCACCTTTCTGATTCTGTAAGAAACAAATTGATGAATTATAGGTCTCCAGTGAAGGGTAATCATTTGTTAGCTTAAGTAAGGTGCCTTGACTTGATTGCAATGTTCAGTACTAAATACATGCACTGCACCTCAGATCCAGACATTGAGATGTAAATTATGTGAAATGTTTGTGAATTTATAAAAGTCAAATACACCTTTGAAAGTCATACATGGTAAACTGAAGGTATTGGGCTTCAGTTTAGGGAAATGATCATTAGATTCATTAGTGGGGAACGGAACATAGTGTTTTTATATGTTTACTGTGGGCCAAGCAAAACAATATGGAAGTTATTGCTTTCTATTTTCACTCTAAAAAATGAGAAAATTAAGATTTGGGTAAATAGTTTACCAAATTTGTACATGTAGGAATGAGAAAGAGTTCAATTTTTTCCATTGATTCTTTCTTATCCCCAATAGCTGAATGATTTTCAGGGCTTGTTCCTCTTGGTGTTGTTGGATAAAATCATTTTATAGTAAATATCATGAAACTGTTATAAATCTATAATATCTTGATATAGATGGGATGGTATACTATTATTTCAAAGAATCACTGAGATACTTAGCTTTCCTCAAGAACAAATGAATACTGAAACTACTTCCCCTGAAGCCATCCTCCAATCCATTATGACACTTAAGTGAAAAGCTATCCACGCTTCCCCTTTACTTCCTAACATGCCATCTATAAACACACTCACCCTTCGCTGATTATGAATTAACTGATGCAACAGCTTTGCTGTCATAGCTGATGAGAGCCTAAAATTAGTGCTCCCAGGTGTGTTTTGGTAGGCAAAGAGGGCAGGAACATTCTGAATCTTTTCCATTTCCTGGATGCACCTACTTGAGATTAGAAAATTGGCAACCTGTTTGTGCATGCTGCAGAAATGCCAGGGGACTGTCACATGACTGGAGAGAAGGGAAGGCAAAGCAACAACTCTGGCCTATGTGGTTCTTTATTCAAAAGGCCCGGATATCGTGTTTCATCTAATGAATCATTTTGGTAATCATTTGTCAAGTGTTATGGTAGGAATGAATATCCTACTATGCAGTATTCCAGCTGAGTACTCTAGACCTACTGTGAGGCCTTGTACATCAAGAGAACATGCTTTATCTTTCAAAGTTTCTCAACAAGTAGTAGATATGACACCAAATTATGCATTATGAAATTTCCATAGATTCCATATAGAAGCAACAGTGTGGCAAGTTAGTTTTTGTTTAGAATTACTCTCCTGTCCCAGCGATATGATAGCACTTCTCAACTCATCTGCCTCATTTCTCTCAGTCTTTATTTAGAGAATATGGTAGGTATCTCAATATCTCAAATCTCCAAGAAAGAGATGCTATTGGAAGGCAGATGGGGTATGGTTCTGACTCACAGTGTTCTTCTTGTTTAGTAGAATGAATAGGATTATTCTGGAATAATTCCATGCCTATTTTCCCCTTCCTTGTAATGCCCAGGGAGACAAGTGAATATGTATTTACCTAAATTATATAAATTGTTATTATTTCATCAACACAGTTGTTCCTCTTGACATTTGTAGAGTGTCCTTTAGTAGCTTTTTTAGATGCAGTGCTCACAACTTCCTAGTAAATAAGAGGAGGCTTATATGCCCTCTTCACAGGTAAGATCCTTGAAGTACAGGGCGATTAAATATGCATTGGAAGATAATGAGACACCTGCCTAGTGTCACCCATGTGCATGTGGAATGATTTAAAAGAATGAGGTATTCTTTGCTTGAACATACATTTATTAAGTGACTGATATATGCCAGGCCTTGTTAAATGTGTAGTGTATAGAAAGATAAATAATGTAATAAGATACTTTACTATATAGAGCTCAAAGATTAATAGCAGGAATCTATTAACAATCAAGAACAGTACAGGGCTCCAAGTGTTATAATAAATTACTATGTAACTAGGGTGGTGGTTCCTTATAATAGATGGGCTCAGCAATGAGGTCTGTGAACTTCACATTGCTCAATATGAGATCATATATATATATATGCGTGTAGATAGCTATCCTGTTTGTTTTTCTTAAAGTACAAGCCCTATTGTAAAAGATATGCTAGAACATCATTAAGGATTTATATTTCTATATGTATAAACACTGCCTTGTCCCAGATGCCTTTGTCTGAACAAGTTATCAAGAGATCTTCAGGTTCAATAGACAAAATTATCTGGATTCTGGTGCAGATTATCTAGAGAAGCTATTGATCCTTGATTCAGGACCAGAGACAACCAGCATTGTTTCTTAATAATATCAAGTTGTGTGATCAGCAATCCCACTACTAAAGACAGCCAAGTAATGTCCTAAATTTTGTTCAATTAAATTATCAACTCCTCTCCCTTTGCATGGGGTCTAGAAGTGGAAGCTGCTTTTGTGCTGCCTGGTGACACAACACAGTATAGGCCAAGTTGCTAAGTATTCATAAAATTGGAGATTCAAGACATGAGGTTACTGAGAAGCAGGGTCAGAGAATAATTTGGAAAAAGGTTGGTGGTAACATGTTCTATTGTAGCCAAGTGACAGTTCTTCAAATGATGGCTGAAAGGTTTCAAGTATATAACTATGCATTTTTTATTCACCCTCATATATAAAATGTAGGTTTAAATCTTTAGGAAATGATACTGACACCTGACTTATTTTTAAGATATCAGCCATTCAATTTGAGTCCTGGTTTTAGCTGAAGGAAACAATGTCTAAGCAAACTTTTGAGGGTGCCTGTAAAAACAAAAGGGCTGAGTGTGGGGTATGGGAAAGTGTTAGTATAAAACATAAAGGAGGTGATTATTTGAGGGTCATTGATGCATCACTCAGTTCTTTAAGTTACAAATGAAGAAGTCAAAAGACTTATGCAGAATCAGCAGACAACCAGCCTCAGCCAGAAGCAAAGATGAAGGGATAGCATATAGAGGAACTGAGTTGGTAAAGAAAAACCCTGATGATGTGGAATTCAACCAAATAGGAACCTCCTGTAAGATAAATATGTCAAAAAGAAATTTTAACATTACAAAAGGATAAGAATGGATACTCCTTGTACAGAGGACCACAGATAGTGGAAGATAAGACAAAACACATCAGGCCCTAGACTGTTCCACATAGAATCCAGCAACAATTAAACAATAATAGAAGTAACAGGCATGTCATATTAAATTGTTTGATAGAGAAGTCTCAAAGACTTCCCCAACAGTGCAGTTTGCCATTGCTCTTAGTTTCCCTCCCATGTAGATCACTGAACATGGACCATAAACACAAGATGAACCTGGTCTGGAAGCTTCCCCCTTGTTGGATAGCTTCCATACTACTAGAGAGTACTATATTGTAGCTATTCTAGGAGAAAAACCATCACAAGTCTCATCAATTTGTGAAATCTCCAACTTGCAATACCAGTAATCATGGCAAGAGGTGATCATCCATGTAACGGTGGCATGAATATCAAAGAAGCAGTCGACGGCTTTCCAATTGGATTTAAGGCCCATTCTTCATAAAGAACACTGTCAACTGGAATAAGAACCTATGAAAGGAGAGGATGTAGGTCCCATGGGAAGAGCAGGCTATGGAAGTTTAGCTATGAAAACACTCTACCACTCTGATTTTTAAACACGTGTCATTATACCCATAGACTGAAGGAGCACTTATCACTCAACCTCGAAGTCTCTTTCTGCACCAAAAGGTGTTTACTATGGAAAAACACAGCTGGTCACACTGTATAAAGTGATTGTAGACCGCTTGGCCCTAAACAGGACATCTAAGAAATATCCATTCCTACCCTAAGGCCCAGAGAATGTCTTGATGGAGAGCATGGGAAAATTATAAGAGCCTGCGGTGGAACAGTGGTTGTCCAGACATTATCTCCTGGGCACAACAAGACTGTGGTGCACATGATTTCTTGGCTGATATTGTTCACTCACCAAAGCTGCATTAGAACTCTCCCGCCAACATCTCACCAGAAAAAGGGAACGATCTCAAGAAGCTCTCCACCTTCCTGAGAGACTTACGGGAACTAATACTGACAGGGAAGAAAAGGAGGATGCTTTCATTAATGGCATGCCCATTGATCTACAGTACTTGCTAGCACATGAATCACATCAGGCATATAACATCAAAGACAAAATAGATGAAGCACAGTGCACCACACAAATAAAAAGACTTGAAAATAAGAGGGAATGTGATGGGGAGGTGAAGGGTTATAAGGGGAAAAGGAGGAGGAATGAGAATGGAGATTAAAGGAGAGGAAAAAAAAAAGAAAATTATTGCAGGGAAATCAGATTGGAATGCTATCTACTCTGCCCCTTCACTGTGCATGTTTAGTGCCATGAGTTCTTGTCATGTAACACTCCTGTCTTACCATTTTCCTACCTTCAAGTCAGAATTGTTCTCTCTAGAGATCTCTGGTTAGTGAAGTGATTCAGATGTCTGGAAAAAAGAGAAGTTGACAGAGTATAGGCTTACAAAATAAATAGAAGGTAGTTACTGATCAGTTAGAAAAAATATGGCACGCATCTACTATATTTACATTTTATATTATTAATGAAATCTCAGGATGGTAATTAGCTGTTTAATGAATCCAGTAACTTTCAGGAATCCTTACAGTTCTCAAGCATAGGAGAAGTGGTGATAATAGCTGCTGGAACCACTTAGTATTACTCAGTCAAGTCTACCATTGATGGGACTGTGATGCTTAAATTTGATTTCTTTCAATTGTATCAAATCACTTCATTAAGATACAGATGATACCTAATATCTGTGAGGTATCTGTATACAATTGTTCATGTGTTACTTTAAAAAAGTATACTGTTTTTACTTGATTATAACAAATTTTTATAGTTTTCACACCTTAATTTCCCTCCCTCTTCCCATTATAACACTTATTCTCCCCTGTCGTCTCCCTTCTAATTTTCTTGTCTTTTTTTGCAAAAAATGTCACACTTAATTTCATCTTGGTTGCCTTTGATTACATGTGCCTTAGCACTTTCTGGGGAATGAATCATATGTCAGTGGGTGTACCTGGCTTAGGGCAACTTCCCTCCCTTCACCCACCATTCATATATGTGTTTTTTCTTCAGTAATAGAGTCAGACTATTAGTTTCTAGGAAGCAATAAGAGCAACAGCAAAAGCCTCTGTTGTTTTAGGGTCTGATCAACAACTTGGTGACTACAGAAGGCACAAAGGTAACAGTTGTAAAGCACCCTAAAAAGGTCAATGATTTCTCAGAGTTTGGACTGGCCAACATAGATGCTACACTTGGGGTAGAATCACACAGAAAATGAGAATCAGTAATTCTACTTTAGACAGACTGAATTTGGCATTACTATTAAGTAACCACATAGAAATGTCAGAGAAATAGAAAAGACTGAAAATATCATTTTGAGTTTTATAATGATATGGGTTGCTTTTAAAAGCCATAAAGGGGAATGAGGTCATCTAATTTGTAGACATGAATTGAGGAATAAAGAGGGGCAAGGAGTTAATCTTGGAGTCTTTGGAAACTGAGTCCTGTTTTAAGAGAAATAATGTAAATAAATTTTAAATGAGACTTTTAAGCTGGAGAGATGGCTCAGGGCTTAAACCTCTGCCTTACAAGCAGAAGGCCTAGAGTTAAGATTCTAATCCCTCATTGCATGGTGGAAATGACAATGACCTGTATGTACATCTGGCCCTGGAAGGTAGAGCCTGGGAAAATCCAGAGCAAAACAAAGAGGTGATGGTATAATCAGAGTGATTCCCGAAGTCACCCTTGGGCTGCCATGGGAACACAAAATCAATGCCTTTTGATACATACAGCATGTACACACACACACACACACACACACACACACACACACACACACACACACACACACACAAGCATGCACACACACACACATATATATGGAGAAATAAAAAAAATTGTAGAAAATGAGACTTTCATCCTGTAAAGTAAATCTTATGCTGTTATCATCAACATAGATTCCTCCAGATTTTCTGTTACAGACTTAATATAAGAGATCAGAATAAACAATAGCAACAATTTATTAGTAAGTTCTAGATCAGATTCATTTGTTATGTAGCAGTAACTGGAAAAGATAACATAACAGAGATAGAATTCTTTCCTCCTAGACTTGAAGAACAAAATATTATCCAAATTATTCTAAAGTATTGATTTGCTGCTTATACCACAAAATCAAGTCTGCTCTGTTCATCATTATACCTCTTGTGCTCACTATTATTTTCTTTCCACATACACCTACCATTACTTCACCCATTTCCCCCCATTAGACCTTGATAAGCAAGAAAATATCTAAAATCCTGATCATGGGCTGGAGAGATGGTTCAGGGGTTAAGACCCTCTCAAGCAGATGATCCTGAGTTCAGATCCCAGATCCCATGTAAAAAACACCAGGTGGAAACCACCACAGCTTGCACTTCCTGCCCTGGTGGGTGGAGCCTGGGAAATCCCAGAGCTAAGCAAGAAGGAGATAGAAGCAAACCAGGATGATTTCAGAAGTCACCCTTGGTCCTCCACGGAGAGCTATAGCGCTGTCTTTTACACACACACAAACACACACACACACATAGACACACACACACACATAAAATAAATAAATAAAGTATTTTAAAATCCCAATCATATCACCTATTGCTATAAAATTAGTGAATAATAACTCAGGTAATGTATAGTCTATTCAGAGGTATTTCTTTATATTATTTTATGACACATTTAAAACATTTCCTCTTCCAACAAAATAGAATTATAATTTATTGTGCTTCTTATAGTGCTGTTTATTGTCCTTCTGGAAAAGATTTCACATCTGTGCATTCTTCTATTGAATTTCCTAAGTTCTTCTTTTGAAGAAATAATTTATTATTTCTCATAATATATGTAGAATGTTATTCAGCATGTTTTTATAATATGTGTACATGTCTGTGATAGAGTAGGGGGAGATTAAACAGATAGTGGAAGAGAGGAAAAGGAGGAGAAACCACTTTTCAAGTACATAAATTAGAGGTGTTTCCATCTTCTGGTATCTTCTGCAATTTCTTTCTTTAGGGTTTTAAAGTTTTCATTGTAAAGGTCTCTTACTTCCTTGGTTAGGTTTATACCAAGGTATTTCATTTTTAGTTCAAGAACTTTGGACTGGTTTATATGGTGAATTACATTTATTGATTTGCATATGTTGAACCAACCTTGTGTGCCCTGGGAGAAAGCCTACTTGATCCCCGTGGATAATCTTTTTGATATGTTTTTGAATCTGATTTGCTAAGACTTTGTTGAGAATCTTTGCATCTGTGTTCATCAGAGAGATCGGCCTATAGTTTTCTTTTTTAAGTGTATCTTTATTAGGTTTTGGGATTAAGATGATATTAGCTTCATAGAAGGAATTTGGTAGTGTTCCTTCCTTTGCTATTTGAGGGAACAGTTTAAGGAGTATTGGTGTTATTAGCTCCTTAAATGTCTGGTAGAACTCTGTGCTGAATCCATCTGGTCTAGGACATTTTTGGTGGGAAGATTCGAGATTACCTCCTCAATTTCCTCATATGTTATAGGACTATTTAAATAATTCACAACTTCCTGATTCAATTTAGGTAGTTGTGTTTACTTAAGAATTGGAAAGTGTTCTGGGAAATGCATCTCTGGGTCCTTGCACCTGATCAGAGAGGAAGATCCAGAGGAGAGTTTGGCATGCACATTAAAGGATGCTCTGGGGATGGCGGGGGGGGGGGAGGGAGGCACTGGGAGATAGGGAGAGAGGGGGAAGAAAAAGGGGGAGCAGGAAGGGAGGGGGAAAGTGGAGGGAGGGAAGGGACTGGTGTACCTGTTAAGTTTGTATGAGCGGTAATAATAATTAAAAAAGTACCTAAATTAAAGTTTGGTTTTTAAATTGCTGGCAAAAAAGCTTCTCAGATGATTGAAACTTAACGAAATGAGTCTGGGTTGTATAGTAGAATCTGTTTCTAAGTAAATAAGTAAAATTTTGAATTTTCTTTATCCCGTAATTACATAGGCCTAAAGCTATTCCCAAAGTTAACAATATGTGTGTGTTCCCTGTACCTTAGATTTCTGGTTCATATTTGGCTCTGAAATTGGGCAAGCTGTCTTTATTCTAAATATTTATTTCACATGTGAAAGGTTGTTCCCTCTCATTTTTGAAGAAAATAAACATATAAAGCAATTAATCAATCAATCACATTAACAACAAAGGAGATGAGATAGGTCAGAAAGAAAAATATTATTCCCCAACATATAGGTATTTCAAATTGTCTCTTAGACATTCCTATGCTTTGATTGTCCTCTTGACTGTCCCCAATTGAAGGACTTCTTATTATGTGCTAGGAGCCACAGGAACCTTTCCTTTGCCTCTGACTGAGATACTTTGTTTTCTTTTACTTTTTATATTTTTGATAGCAGACTAATGTGTTCTTTAGTTACCTGGCCAGCTAAAATGCATATGAATTACACATCATTCTCTATTTGAAATATAGAGGCAAGGACCGGAGTGGGGATCTGCCTTTCAAGTGGCAAGACCTGAGCTTTGATTCCAGATCCTACGTAAAAACGTCAGGTTGAAATGGTAGCAGTTTGCATCTCCAGCTTTGGAAAACAAAGCCTGGGAACTCCAGCTCAAAGCAAATAGAAGGTAGAGCAATTCAGGGTAATTTTTAAAGTCATGGTTGGGTCTCCACAGGTATATACAGTGGTCTTTCATTCTTTCACACACACACACACACACACACACACACACACACACACACACACACAAGAAAACCAAAAATAAAAATAAATAAAATATCGAGGTTGAAATCATGAAAGACTATTTTTTGGCATCTATTATTAGTCATTGTTCTCTGAAGAAACAGAATCTATATAATGTAATATATAAATAAGTTTATTAAAAAATAGCTCACAATAAAAATAGTGTCCTTCAAGGCAGCCGCCTGCAGCAGCCTCTTTCCTGGCTGGAATGTTCCACAAATGCAAAAGATTCCCAGACAGTCTCAAGTCTTTGTTCCTCTGGAGGGTTGAAGACGCTGGGTTTCCACCTAGGTGAAGAACAGCTGGGTTCTGATTTCAGTGATAAACAGCGAACAGCAACAAGGCCTAGAGACCAGGCCCAAAAGGCAGCAGGAACAGCAACAACGCGATGGAAGAGGTGAAGCTCTAAGTCAGCCAAGAACGGAGGCAACAGCAGCAGCAACCAAGAAGACCAGATGCTCTAAAGGTGAACGATGCACACAGAGTGGACTGCACAGCAAGTCGACACCGGATAAGGGAAGAGCAAGTCCCTCTTCCTTGCACCCCCTATTATCTGGTCCACCACTGGAAAGTACCACCCACTGTGGGCTGGGCTCTCCACAGCAATCATTCAAGTACCTGCAGAGTTGTTCAGGGGCCATTCTAACCATTAATCTTCCACAGCTTCCCCCAAACAGTCTGTAACTGTCAAGTTGACATCAAAATGCAACGATAAGAGCATCTCTTAAGATTTTCTGTTTTGGGTTTGGAGATCCTTTCAAAACACCTGTATAGATTGCATGAGACCCTGGGTTTCACTCCGGGGCCTCCACTCCCCATTGAAAGATGTTCTTTTGTACACTGCTGTCTTTTAGTAATACTTCTATACCATCTAATAGTTCATGGCTCTCTAGAATATAAGACAGAACTGTTTTTAAGTCTAGATATTTAATTAGATGTCAATATGTATGCTTTCTCTTTTCCCAAATAGCTTATTCTAAACTCTCAAATCATTAAGAATATTTATTAATTATGCATGATAAAATAGTTAAATGAAACCTGATTTGAAAGTAAAGTGCTCTTGATCCTAGTGGACAAGTCATACGATTTTGCTGAGGCCATAGTCAAAGGGCATTTCTGCTTGACAGTAATGTGCCCTTTGATGTTAATGTCTATTTCTCTATATGAAGACAACTGGAACTCTACAGACATCAGAAAAAATTGGTGCATCCTTCACAGTTACCTGATAGAATTTTTGCAGATGTCACTTTCCCTGGATCTGATTGCTTCCCTGGAATATGGCAGATTTCTTCTATGGAGCAGCCTGTCTCTTCAGACAGCCTTTGTCTTGTGTTGCAAAAGTAACTCTTCAGAACTCAGGTTCTGAAGATTTTTGTTGATGTGAATTGATTAAGATTGCAAAATTTCTCTGAACCTTTGTGTATTAGCTCTCATCTCTATTCCATTTTAGAAATAGCTAAATCCTTTATGTTCTCCAGACATCAAAATATATACCCAATGTTTCTGAATCTTATTTATGCCTTCAATATTGAAAAAAATAAACAAAATTAATGAAAATGGACTGAATTTATAAAGATGGAATAGCAAAATATCCCTTTTGTACATGGACCAGTAACAAAAAAATCAATGCTGTAGAGATCAAGATATTTAATCAAATAAATAAATCAAATGCTAAGTTAAATGAAAAGCTATCAAAGCGAAGCAATTTTTTAGATTTTTAACAAGAATGAAAAAATTGAGCCATGTGTCAAAAATGTGAATGTTTTATCTTTGTGTAGCACAGCAGTTTCCTTAAAATATGGTTTGCATGAGCAAGAAGAAAGGAAGAAACAGGGAAGGAACATAGGCTGAATTAGAAGAGCAGATTGTTCAATATAGAAGCAGATAATCAAGAATGAACTCAAGCATATTATTTTAACATATGCTAAAAAGCATGAAATATATCATCAAGCAATTTATGAAATAGAATTTACATTGGCTACTCAAATAAGTATAATGTAAGAATAACAGTAAAACTCAAAATGTTTTAATTCTACTCTCCAAAGGGTTAATGTGCTTCATACCTTTAAGATGCCTACAATAAAAAGGAAAACCTAAGTTCACTGTTGACTTATATTCAGATATATTCAAATTCCTGGTTCACATTTTATTGCTTCAGTAAAACAAGGAGAAATCGCATACGCATCTACCCTAAAATTCAGATGTCTAAAATATGAGAGGAGAACAGTGGATTCTTTGAAGATTTGGCTGTAACAATTATATAAATTAACATATAACCTGACTTGAGTAGAGGTCTGAAAACTTTTGCCATATGGGCAAATGTTAAATAATTTTGGTTTTACAGGCCAAGTTGTTTCTATCATACCTATACATGTCTAAATTTTTAAAGCAAAACCAATAAAAGCAATACTTAAACTTTCATGATTACTTTCCAGTGAAATTTCATTTGTAGTATAAATGATAGCTTAAGGCCAGGGAGACTGAATAGTGGGTTAAGGTACTTGCCACCAAGCCTAACAATCTGACCTTGATCATAGAATTCATGAGGTAGGAGGAAAATTAACTCCTGTCACTTGTCCTTTTGTTTCTATATACACATTGTTGTACACCTATGCCAATACACACATAGCACACATACATGCACAAGTAAATAAGTATAAATAATCATAAATATTCATATGTGTTGGATCTGGTTTGAGCTGTGGATCACACATAGCCAGACCAGATAATTGATACTCCCTTTAAACTAAATATAGATAAACCACCCATGAAACCTGTATGCCAATTGCAAATTTATTCTGGAATAAGTGAGTTGAGCCAAGGTTTCAATCAAGAAATGATAGGAAGAGTGTTGTCAGTAAGTAATAATCACCATCCTCTAGTATCTTTGCTTTCCTACTTCACTTGTTACATTTTCTTTATTATGAAATCATTTGACATTTCCTAATGATATACAAAATGGTAAGGGTTAATGCTGCTTAAGCAATCATACATTTTATTACATAGTCCATGAGCAAATGGCTGAACATAATCTAGGAAAGTTGATTAAGATTGAGTAAGAACATTCTGTAGTTTCCTGGACATTAGGAAGCTAGCAAATTTTTTATATATAATTATTAGATTGCAATATGTAATCTTTGGAATATAACATTTGAGGCAAAAAAATCTCTGTCATATAAATAAAATTTTGTGGGTATGATATAAATGGTATGAGAGGGATCCCCAGCAAAGAAAATTAAAAATCCAAAGAGGAAGAAATGTTGAAGGTTAAAATTTCCGTAATTTTTCCATTCACTTATTTTTCTTTCATTTACCTGATAAGCACTTATCTTTATGGAAAGCAGAATCTTATTCTAATTCTTTTAAAAAAGCAAGAGTTACTTTATGAATAAATTGCTGAAATTTGATATTTTTTATTCCACATTCATCAAAAAAAGTCTTCCTGATTTTTATAGGAAGATAAACTTTATTTCCAGAAGGAACTTCAAAGTTACAAGAAGATGAAAGATGAGGTACAGCGAATGAACTGGACTCATTTGGCAATAACCTGCTTGAAAGCTCATCTGAATTAGAAAGAGCTATAATAGCAGATCTTTCATGATCTGAGTCTGTACGCTCGAAATGGAGTTGAAGCAGACCATAATTAATGAACACTCCTGGGTTAGAATCCTTTGTAAAGTTGCATAATCACCTTTATTTAAGAAGAACCAGGATGATACATGAGTTTCAGGCAACCCTCTATGAATCTAAGGGTTCAAATCTGTCTTGCCAAATTCTCAGAAAAACACCTGAAGTCACAAAGGAAGTTTTCAACTAAATATTTGCTGTAAATACAGTGTCACTAATCTCCAATGTGCTTTCTCATGGGGGCTTCCAGGAACACCAGTGCCAAAAGAACACAAATTATGAACATTCTTTGTCAAACAACTGTATTCCCTCTACTTCTTTTCTGTTCCATAATACACACAGTTGCACTTGATGAGTATGTTTTAGTATGAAGATATTTTAAAAATAATTTTGTCTACTATATCCTTAAAGATTTATTTCTTTATCACCAGTGAACAAAGTATTGCAGTATCCCTAGATAAACTGTAGACTTTAGTGACTTTATTATTTTATTATACATCCTACATGTTTGGTTTATGCTTCTTTAGTAGTTGATGCTAAATGTGTCATATACATACAGTTATTACCTGTTGTTCAAAGCAAATTGAAATTGATGACTCAGACAACACTTTGAAACATATCAGCCTTTATTGGAATGAACTGGTATAAAAAAGTAATGCAAGAATGGTTAAAAGCCAGAGATATAATATTTACCACACATCTGACCTTATTTCTCAAAGATTTGAGGCAATCTGTGGACATGCTTATGTTCAATTATTAGAAAGAAAACTAATTTCCTCTAGGAATAGAAATGAATTAGGTTTGAATGGGAAGTGAGATTTTATACATCGCTTTACATATGGTTTCTATGTCCTAATTCATGGGAGTTGGAGAAGAATTCCCCATCCTAACACTGATTACTCAAATTGGTTTAAATGCAAATACAGAAGTCACATGTGAGAGAAAGACAAAGTCCAGATAGAGTCTGTTCTTACTCTTTCTTTTACCAATAGGTAATATATTCAGAAAATAGCTGAGATGAGGGCACAGAATTCTCATGGATTTTTTTTTCTATCTGCAAATCAGTAGATCTAGATATCTATGTGTCACATATGTATGAAGCAGCAATAAGACAAAAGTATGAACAACTATGTAGAAAAGCACCTGAACTGAATGGATGGGATTAATAAAAAAATTTAAAAATTGTGAAAAGAGAAAGTATCTTAATCTTAATAAGCCCAGCAGAGCCCATATAATTAAGTAGTAGCTATGATATTATTTAAGTATTTTTCCAAATAGCACTATCATTATGTATGACCAAGAAATAATGTTGCAAATTTTGTTCAGCGAGGTACAAAGAATGGATTGAAACTTGCATTATCAATTATAAAAAAGTGGAATTACTGTGGATAGAAAGCAATTTGAAATCATACCTAATGCAACAAAGCATATCCCAAATTAATGTATAGTGCTGCTAAGAAATGAATGAATTCTTTACTCTTCAGTCTTTTGTCTTCAGGAGAGTCTTTAGAAATGAAAGCCAAATAATTGTACATAAGACCATGAAATGAATCAAAGCAGCCATATAGGGCATTTATTATTGTAACAGAAAGGTTTTCTCATTGAATTGCCATCCATTTATAAGTGCAGACACAGTTCTGATGCATGTCAAAGAGCTGCTGGTTGTTTTCTTAGTACAACTGACATAACTGTTTTTCTGTGTCTGGCTTCATCTTTTACACTCTACTCTTTACATCCACTTCCTAGGCTGTTCCTTACATGAATGTGTGCTATGATTTGTAAACAAAGAATGCTGTTGTAAAAAAGAAGTCATGTTGGCCTATTCCTTCCTGATGATTCTGCCTAAAATTGTCTTGTGAATGATAATAATGTGTTAGCTTAACTTAGAATTACTTTCTTCCTAATAAATGGCATTATGAGAATAGTGATTGAAAGCAAACTGCTACAAGGTAATATATGTTCAATCTGCACACACTTGAGTATATTCAAGTGTGCATTTTCATATTCAGCTGTCCATAGTAACTATAATAGACAACAAATTTGAAATTTATACATATTTTACATGATGATGGAGGTACATGGATCAATGTGTGAATAATTACTTCTGAATTAGGGAATGTTACCCCAAATTGGAAATAGGTATCTATATATAGATTTGTGAGGAAATTATTAAACTGTTCTAAAAGTCTTTGGCCAGGTGACTCCCTACATGTGGGTTATTTTTCATTCCTTTTTTATTGAAATGGAGAGTCAAAGCAATCATAGGTATTGTTATCCCACAATCTAGTGTGAAGAACTAACACATGAATATTTCTTATCCTGACCACTTTTATTAATAGTTAGTAGGTAGGAATCCTATTGTACTATGCAAGATATTAGAGGTACTTAGAATGGTTGCTTTCAGAGGTATCAAACAAAGCATGAACTTGTGTGCAGCACACTCTGCAGGAACTGAAAGTGACATCCCAGGACTGCTTCGAAGTTCATAACTTGGTATTCTGTTTCTCTTCCTGTGCTGTTTTGATTTCTAAATCCTATTCTTGCTAAAGGTAACCTTCTAATCTCAATCTCTCCTTTGAATCTCTGCTTTTAATTTAGACCTTGGTTGCTTGTTTTACATTGTTAAATGCTCTTCTCTCTCTCTCTCTCTCTCTCTCTCTCTCTCTCTCTCTCTCTCTCTCTCTCTCTTAAATTTAGTGCTACAACTTGTACAAGTCGAATTGTTGTTCATATCTTGAAAATCATGATCCAAGAAAACCTCTCTTAATCCTAATCTGCCTTGTAAAATCTGCCATGGAGCAAAAGAGACACATTTTGAGCCTGAATATTTGGAATAGAGGGTTAATTCATTATATATATATATATATATATATATATATATATATATATATATATATATATGAGTCATTCGAACTTAGAACTACATTTGAGATACTCTTATGTTGTGAAATATTTGTCTTAACTCACTATTATATGTGTCTGGATTCATTTATGGTATCACTTTTTGAAAATAATGCAATGATGTATTTTCAGGAATATTCTAAATTTATTTTCTATCATGTGTAAAATTTAGATATTCTGCATCACAGGAGAGAAAGAAATTGAAGGCATATGGAACTGGACATGTCCCTAAATATGGGTATGTTCCACATGGTTAAAAGCAGAGTAGATAGTGAACTATTTATATCTTATGTGCATCCCATACTGTGCTTATCCAGGTTTCAGCTGATGTGCATGTCACAGGTCATCAACATATACATATCTAAGAAAGACCAGTTTGATCATGAGCCATGGAAAAAATAGAATGTATTCTAACAATGCTAGTGTTACAAAAATGTGGCAACATTCTTTCAAATAAGCTGAAGCGAATCTTTGCACACGTCTAGCTTGGGACTGAAAATAGGAGATTTATGTTGACATGAAGGATAAGGAGCTTATTAGGAGCTATACCGTTCAGCTACATTATGGCAATCCCTTTAGCTTCCCAGACATGCAGAGCAGAATTAAATGAATTAATATTTGGCCATATGAATACATTGCCTCCTGCATATCTAAAGGCTGAGTTCCTGGATCTGAAACCAATATTATTTTCCAAAGAATCTAAGAGGTCTTTTAAGGAATTGAGTTTTCTCCTTTATGCTCTCTCCATACTGTGGACAAAAAAATGCCAAAATGTAATTTTGCACCATGGTATTTCCATCTTAAATATGTATCTTCCCTTTAAAATATGGACTCTTAAGGGTAAACATAAATTTCCTTTCAGTTCTTTATGGTTATAGTTGAGAATATTTCTGACTGGATGCATAAGAACTGCTTACTGCATAACTGTATGTTGTAGCAATTACCCACCCAGGTTTATAAGATGAGCTTTGAAAAACTGCTTCATCTGAAAATACATATAATGTATATCATGGTTAACTAAGGTGCAATATAGGGATTCTTTTATATCTGTTACAGTATGAAAGAAAAGCCAAGGTGTTTTTCTATGATCCTTAGCTTCCTACTGACACACAAAAATCAAAGTCTCTAACCAAACCCTGGGGTGCAGTGCCACAGCTGGGGTGCCTTCTGATCCCTTCACCCCTCATAAAGCTATGAAAGGAATTCTAATCATACAATCTACTAATGGAATGTTCATGCTGTCCTAAAATCTTGACTTATAATGAATGACTTATTCTTGTGAATGTTTCCTCATAGCCAGTCCTCCAAAAAAGAAGGGTTGAGGGGTGGAAGGAAAAAGTAGAAAAAAATAACTAGAAAGGAACATCTTTTAAATTCTCCTTCCCATCATCAGTTTTGTCACAAGGAAAGTTAATGAGGAAGAGAGAGCAAGAACCATCATTTCTCCTGTATTTTGTCTACTCTGAACTCACTTAGGTTTACAGTAAGGCTGCCAGTTTTCTAAATAATTAGAAAGCTCTTTTCTGAGGGAAGTATTAGTGGCTGTGTTTCTTTGGAGCAATTTAGATTAATCATGCAACTCATGATTCTGAACTGTTCAGCAGGTTGGACTTTACTGCTGTAAAGGCAGATGAGTGTTTTCCCTTGAACAACTTGTGACAAAGAATAACTTTTTTGAGACTTTCTTTTAAAATCTAAAGTTAGGGACTTCACTCAAGTAGAACTTTTTTTTTTTCTCTTAATCTTCACACCCTCCTATTTCAGAGAGCTGAATTACCAAGGAAGCCAAGAGAAGATTATACTAAAAATGGTACTTTCAGAATTCTGAACTTATTCAGCAGAGATTTTTACAGGAACCCCGGGGGATTTTATTCAAAAACTTCACTCGAATAGTTTTCAATAATACTTTCTGGTTTGGGAAAACTAGCTCTTAAAATTTCCCTTGCTGCTTCTTGTTATTGTATCTAAAGATGGCTAAATTCCATCAAACTTTGTAGAATTCAAACAGAACCTTGAGGATCTGAACCCTAAAAACAAGTTTTTTTGTTTGCTTATTTAAACTTATGAAGTGATCTTTGATGAGACTGATTTGGAAAGACAGTATTCAGATTTTGATTTTAGCTAAATTCATCCACTCAGCAAAAATATGTGGACGGTTATGTTGTGTCAAACTTATCAGATTTTTGCAGACAGCCTTTGAAGTAAGACCATACAGCCTGGTTACTCTATTCTCCTCACAAAGAACTTATGATCCTGTTTATAGAAAATTGCAAGTTCAGCACTCCTCAAGGTTGATTCCACAGGGCATGAGGGAAGATAAGAAAGCATTGAGTGCCACAATGGAGGAGGTACTAATTACAAGTGGAAGTTTCCCTGCTGCCGCCTCTTTCCTATAGACTTTTGCGTGTCTCTAAGATTGAAAAGGCGACAGATTCAGTTCTGTGTAAAGGGTCAAGAGAGAAATCATGAGGTTATGGCTAAGGGTCCCCATACTGATCCATGAAATTCACAAAATCTGTGAGTTGTAAAACCAAGATTCCATGGGAGAATCCAAAACGTATATTTGGAGCTTCTGCATATTGTTATGCATGGAAGGGACATAGGGGACTAATGTACTTCTGAAGCTGAAGTGTGCAAGACACACTTCATGGAAGTTTATGGACATAGGAAACTAACTTTTGGAATAAGCCAATATAGGAAGCAGTTATCATTTCCTGTTTCAGAAAAGCCTGGTCCAATCAAGTGTAAATGCTCAAAGTCACATGATCAGTAATTAGCACAGCTGTGACTGACATAGAGTTTTGTATGTCCCCACCTTCTGTCACTTTCTGAAGGTGCATATCCCTTTCTACGTTTTCCTACATTTTCTAATCTTTCTTTTCTCCTTAACTTATATCTGCTGGACATTGAACATGAACTATAAACATTTTTTTAAAGTCAGCTATTTGAAGCCAATCTTTGCCTTTTTCCCCCAGTTTGGAGGGAGGATTTTAAAAAGCTAAAAGGACTATAAGGTAAAGTACTTTCCAAAATCAGCAGGATATTTAGCTAGTATTTTCTGTGAATAAATGAGAAGAAAGCACCTGAGAACAAATCACAATAATAAGGGAAAAATGGTGTCAACATTTGTTTGGAAAAATAAATGCATTGTAACTTAAATTTCTAGAATTTAGCCAAAGAAAATTGCATCTCCATTAACTTAAAATACCTTGGTTCCTACGGATTTAGCTCTTGCCTACAAAATGTTTCCTACGACATATTTAGGAGTTATGGGGATAATGGTTGTTAAGAAAATCTCTACAAGGTTCCAGGGGAATTGAAATGATTTAGGCATAAAATAGAATTTTGGGTGAGTTTGTAGCAACAATGTATTATGTATTTTTTAATTTTTTCACTACTGTCTAGAGAACAAAATGGGAGTGTTTCAAAAACATGGAGCCCATTTGTTAAAAAGGCAAAAAGAATCCATGTCTATTATGCCAGTGACCACAGGATAGGAATAATGGTTACATGTACCAGCAGGTTTCTGCACATTTGCTAAAGGTTACTCTACTGTGATGCATAACTACTTGTAAGATCCACAATTAAGACTATATGTGAAGAAAACATAGCCCTGACTTTTTCCTTTCCTTTAAAATGCCTATTGATTTCACTTATTTCACTTTTAAGAAATAAACCTTGTGTTTCCATTGCTCACTCTTAAACTTAGCTCTCTAATAACACTGGGAAATTTCAATGAAAAACTGTCGAATCATAAAGTTGGTTCTCCACAGGAAAGTGATTAGACCAAATGAAGATCTAATAAATTTCACCTACTCATATGCCAAATATGAATCTCAGGTATTGCTCAAAACCAGAGACTACAGAAAGTAATAAGGGCAAAGAAAAATGTCTCTGTCTTTGTGGAGCTTTGGCCTAATGAGTACATGCGCATGTGTGAACACACACACACACACTCACACACACACTCTCTCATGCACACAGGTATATAGTATATATGCCAGTTGAGAAGAAGGTAAACAGATAAAAAGATGAGATTGTGCCTAGGAAGAGCAAAGCCAGAAGGAGAGTCACTTAGCTCCTTAATTGAAAGTTGTCAGTCCGAAAAGATAACTTTTAAACAAGATTATTTAAGACAGTTAATAGAAGGAGGAAATAAATCAGTTTATTAATGAATAGATTATTAGACAGTGAATATCTTCCAAAACTACTCTTGATGGCTTATTTCAACTAATATTTATCATTTCACACAATTCAAGGACTGTCACTTTAAAGTTGGAAAGTGCTATACTATGAAAGATTTGTTCATTTTCCTAAGATTGGGCAATTTTTAATTGCGAAAAGATTAAAACTTAGGTCCGGATGGTTTTAGAAGACAGGTTCTTTGTTACGCTGAGCAGTCTCTTTGATAAAATAAATTCATCTTCTAATACTTCAGCTTTCTTCCCCAAAATAGCTTTGTGTAGAATAAAACTTTTCTAGACAATTACTTCTACTGTCTGTTTATAGAAGCTATATCAGCATCTATTGAATTTCCTCTCATGTGCTAGGAATTGCTGGGCACAGGAGACATAGATAAAAGAACTGCTAAACTCAAGGGACGCCCAGTCTGGGGAATGAGAGAAAGCAAAGAGGGTTTCAAGATCTATGACAAATGCTAAAATGGAACATTGTGAAATTGAATTACAATCTTAAAGGTGAAAGAGAGGAGAGGAGAAATAAACTACTAATGAGGGAGGTGGCATCTGTCTGTCTCTTTTAAAACCTATAATTTCTCTCAAACATAAATCAGTAAGTATTTTTTAAGCAACGGTGAAAAATGTTCTGAAGAATTATGAATTGGGTGTCTTATGAGCTCATTGTGGCTGCCTTAACAAGTTAGTTACAAGTTCAAAAGTGCAAATAAAATATTCTTCTTTCGTCATTTTGAAGACTAGAAATCCCAAAACAGTATCACTGGGCAAAATTAGCATATATTCAGAGATGGATTCCTTCTCAAAATTCTAAAGTCTGTTTTGTTTCCTTTCCTTTTCTGACAGCTGTCGGTATTCCTTTGTTTGTGACTTTATGTCTTCAGTCCTTAGTTATCTCTTCATATGATCTTCTTACTGTATGTGTGAAATTTCCAACACAGGTACATAAGATTTAATTTAGGTATCCTTTAGGAGAATGAGGAGAATGTTTAGGAGAATGTTCATCCAAAAATCCTAAGATTACATTGGCAAAGACACCCAAGCTTCTTTCTTTGCCTTCCTCTTTCTTTTCTTCCCTTCATCCTTTGCTTTCTCCTTTCCTCTCTTCTTTTCTTTCTTTCCTGCCATATAAGGTCATTTTATGAATTACAGTAATAAAGATATTGTTACCTTTTAAAGGATTGTTTTTAATCTATGATTGGAGTTAGATACCATATATAAAGAAAAGTAAAGGAGATATGTGGAGATCCATAAACACCAACTAAGCTCATGTTGAGAGGTTGAAACAGGTAAAAAGAATGACTGGAAAATATTCCTTTTGCACTGGTTTTGGAAATTTTATGCATAATTCACTTACTTCTCTACTTGTTATGTCGTGGATATTCTCTGAGATATAAATGGAGAAAGCATGATGATGGAACATTAGTTTTGTTTCCTGCCAATATAAAGTGTACTATCTAGGTAATCACATGGTTAAATCATGGGACTAGTAATGATGACAAATTCTATGAGGAGATATACAGTCTGGCCTTTGGGACTGATACAACTTACACAGGAAAGTTAGTATGATAAAATATGTTCTGATAAGCTTTCAGGTTGAGATATGCCCTATGGTATAGCTTTTTAACTACCCTGGAGTTCAGTCATACCATTTACCTAGTTCATTTCTTCCTGCACTTCTCTGGGGGCTAATATTTTATAGATATTTTATTTCCCATAATTTTTTGCATTATTTGTAATAATTTGATATTTGAACAGATATCTAATAGTTATCTCTCTTTCAAATGACCAGAAAGTCAAGAGAAGTTAAGAAGTGCATGACAGGTTGGCATGTTTAGTCTGAGATGAGAACAGAATACTTAAGAACAATGTAGACCAACATTGGTATTAAACAGAAAGGAGGTAGGACTAGCTTGGACTGTGATACTCCAGAAAAAAAAAGAAGAGGGATGGTGTATTTTCTATGCTGTACTCACTTCTACTCTTCATAAGAATTAGGAGATAAGAAAATTTATTTTTCCCATTCTGCTTTTAAAAATAGAATCCACTCTCTGTCTGATAAATACATACAACCATTATATCTACATGCATACTTAAATACATAATTATGAATGGTCACTTTCCAACATTTCCCATTGCTACCCTTTTCTCATTAACTCTTCTCCTTTCCATGGTCCATGTTACACACCTAAAGGAGTCATATTTGATGAATAATTGTCTGATATTTATCATGTCTCTGAAGATATGCTCATCATCAAATGAGCTGTCCCTTTTGTATTATAGTTGAATACAACAATATTGTCACTCATTTTAAGAATTTCTGAATTTAGTTATTACTCCTAATAATTAATTCTAGATTAAGCTTGTTCAAATTTATCCCAAATGTTAAAATTTTGATTTGTTTTTGTTTTTCTCCCTTACATTGCCTAATGTTATGTTTGGATAAATGAAACCTGCACAGCATTGTGTTTTCTAATTCTGGGTTTGATATTCAAAATTTTTATACCTTTTTCCATAGTTCTTTGCATTTTTATCTCTAATCTTCTTTACTGAAAATTGCTCTTACCTCATGGAAAAACAAATTGCAATATATATCATCATGTAATTTATTTTGGGGAATTCTGTATATTATAATTCACTATATGTATGATTAAAAACAATACTGAAACTAACACTGTGACATTAGAAAACTTATAAAATGTATAAATTCTACAGAGCAAAGATAACCTGGTAACTTGATAACGCTAAATACTTCAATTAGGAATTGTAAAAAGAGCCCTGAAGAGGTTCAAGATTCTGACTTGAGTACCTAGAAGCTCAGTGTGACCTTCAGGCAGAGTTGGAAGCAGATCATGATGAGAAATCAGAGGTTGAGGTGGAATCCAGCATGAGTTACATGGGAGAAATCCATGATGGATGAGTGGCTTGTTAGAAATCACCTTCTCAATCTCATTAGGCAGTTTCAAATTAAGATATATATCAAGGATGGAGAAATTTTAAAACATTCTTACCTCCATTCTTTTTATTTTTTACAGAAGGAAGATTTTATAAAATTATGGAAAAATAAAAAGTGTATTCATAGTGTACCTGCTAGTCATTGCTCTTTTGTACTAAATATATGTGTGCATTTATTTTTGGAAGCAATCCAAAACTGGAAAACATTTGTTCTCAAATGTGAAGCCAAGTCATAGAGATTTTTAAGAAATGTAGCCAAGGTTGCTCAGATTATAAACCCTGAATTGGAAATACAGTTGAAACAATTACTCCTTACTTACTGAGAACAGGTTCAGATGCATCCTGTTAGATGGTTTAAGGCAGTAGTAATGTTGTGCAGAAGTAGTTATACTTGTCTGTAAAGCAATAGGTTAGGAATCTATGACACAACTCAACTTATCAAGTTAGGAAATAGAGGCTGTAAAGTTGTTTTGATTTTTTTCATATGCTTCTCCTTCCTCTTTCCTGTCTTCTTTTTTATTAACAGACTTCGTTCATGAACAATTTCGTGCATGTATAGAATGAATTCTGATTTCTCTCCCCTACCCCCTCTCCTTGATCTTCCTCTCTCCTGCCAGATCTTCTTCCCTTACCAGCTTCCTCCCATATTGATGCTTTGTTTTATGTCCCACTAAGTTTAAACAGGAAAATCGGTGTTACCATGGTTTTATGCTTATTTCTTGGAACCTACTGAGTATATCTACTGAATACTTTTCCTCCCCATCTCCCTGACTCTGTTTGTTGTCCATCAATAGTTGATGAGTCCCTTAGATTCCTCCTTACTCCTGAAATGATCATTGGGCATGCCTGACCTGTATAAGCCCAGTATCTGTAACCACGGGTGGCGGGTTAATTATTGCCATGGTTGTACCATATTTAAAAGATGGTATTTTGTTACTCTTTGATCTGTCTTCTAGTTCAGTGGTTGCTGATCCCTAAGTGGGTAGCATGGATACCAAGGTTATTGTCAGCACTTGTGCTTCAGGGTGTTTCTGCCTTCTTTTCTGATCTCTAAGAAGATTCTCAGATTAAGATAGGAGTATTCTGTGGCTGTGGTGTTAAGTTTAGCTATTTAGAAGGTAGCAACAATTGAACTAGCAAATCTTAACAGGTTTTCCTTTAGGGCCTAAGAACTACTCAGTCTTGAAGTTTTTAACTGGGTGATAATTCATGAATTATCATCTTAGCACTGAGTTAACACTTTAACAGTTGTGCCACTTTTTCAACAATGGTCTCATCTTGACATACACTCAGGTACTTTTTAATCTCAGGTTTTTTTTTATTTTTATCATGTCTCAACCCTGTGCATTTAGGAATTAGGAATCTTGACATTCCATGCATTAGGAATGTTGTGGTATTTAGTGACTGTGGACCTATTGTGAATATTAATTGGTCATAGAACTTTATTGCAAATATGCATAAACAAACAACTCTAATATGCTAAAGAGTATCCGAGAACATTACTTAAGTATGTACCTGAGAATTAAGAAGAAAAATACGGCATTCTTGAGCAAAATTTCATATATGAAACATGTGTCGAGAGTGATATGGAACTTGTAATCATGCCTTTGGACTGTTTTCACTATAGTTAGTTGGACATAATGTTGCAAAATCTAGATATCCATCCAGCCTATAACAGGTTACATATACTATATGTCGGATGTTTTCCTACAGGCACAAGTGCAATATTCACAGTGCTTTTCCATATATTTTATATTCTATGAAGGAGAAGGAGACAAAAGAAATCTTCACTTTTGAAAATGATAGATCTTTTCAGGTATCTGTTTAGACAGGAAGGAGAAGGGTATAATGCATTCATGTTCATAGAAACTGGTAATTTTTCTTCTCCTTTTTCAGCATAAATCAAACATCTAGTAATCTCTCTTGTATTCTATAGAACTAAGAATTCCTTCTTTATTTTTCATTGATTATTATCTATCACTACTAAAAATGTAAAACAATACAAAAATAAGACACATAAATAATTTAGATTTCTGTTGTAAGACTGGTGCAAAATTTAAGACATATCTTTCATTAAGCACTACCTTTTATTGAATATTACAACTTCTCATAAGCCATACAGTCTCATTCTGGAATTTGGCCTGTTTGTTTATTGAGGATCACTTATAGTGGGAAACATGGTTGAATCATGAATATACTACTGGAGAAACTGCACCACAATGCTGATACTAAAATGGAACTATAGAAAAAATGAATGGTGACACTAAAATGATGTTTCTCACAAGAGTCATGGCTTCTGTGAATTTGCCCCAAATCCTGGGCCCTATAGTACAGCATTTGTGCTTCAGTAAATTACAGTGTATCAGTTGTTGCCAGTGGGGAAAAAAAAAGGAACCACAACCCAAAGCAACATGAGAAAGAAAGAGGAAAAGAATGCATATCAAAATACAAATATGTGCTGAAGATTTTATGCTGTTAAACACTAAAGAAACAATGCAAAAAATTATAATGTAACACAACTCATGACTCAAATGCCTGCATGAGTTATTATTTTAATTGTTTCTGAAAATCTGCAAATCATAAGCATAGTTTAGAAAAAACAAAACGGAAAAGAGAAATGGACCAAAATGTTAACGGTTGTCACATTTTGGGAGAAAATATGTGTTTTCTTTTTCTTCGTAGTTTTCTAAAAGTTATACTTTCTAGATTTTTTAATCAGTTTGGCCAACTTTTGTAATATAAAGGAACAACCCATGGACAGTAGAGATGATCTTGATAATCTAGGTGTCTAATTAGGGCTCAGGCTGCAATATATTTGAAAGAACAACAGGCAGATTCTATTCAGGTCATGGTGTGCTGTTTCTCTCTGTCCCTCATCCTCATCAACACTATTCTCCACTCATTCCCAGAACCTTCACTTATCAGATAAGCTTCAGAAACTCTGTGAACCTCACTAAACAAAATCTTCCTAATCTCTGTATTTTATGTACATTGAAATCCTTTTGAAATCCTTTACTGAGGAGCAACCAGGATGTCTGCAGCTGTTTGATAAGCAGTGCAAGCATATGGACTTTTATCACAGTAGGAACTTCAGATACTGTCGAAACCTCAGGAGTCAATTTTTGGTAACTTCACTGAAATCTGAATTTTTAGAGTCTTGAATCTGAATCCTGTCACCATAACTTCATGCTTAGGCAACCATAGGTAGACTGCTCCATATCACTTGGCAAACTCAGTTCCTCAATTTCAGTAAAGAAAATAATATCAGTGTTTTAGCGAGAATAAGTAGGTATTCTTGAAATGCTCTAAATAACCAAGGGAAATATTTAGGGTCAGCCAATAAGATAGGCATTATGTAAAAAGATTGCATATTATCATATCATAAAAACTCAGTCCCCCACTTCATGGAATAATGGAGTCATGTTGGACTCAATTTCCTCTCCAATTCAGATTCAACCTCAAAACATTTAATTTAAATTCAAGTTTCCAGAAAATCTATTATGTGCTAGATTATATTCACAAGTGTTTATTTTTGTACATAATATTTTTCTGTTAACCAATATCTGAAAATCAATATCTGACATTTGATCTACATAAATACAGAGTAGAGATGAGGCCATGCCTGCCTTTGGAAAACATTTTAGATTATTTAAACCATCATTTAAATGGGTTCTTGTCTGCTTTCTCAGTATATTTCACAGGCCCTGTGGCAAAGATGTGAAGTGCTAATTTCTTTCCAAATTAGCAGGCATTGTAAACAGTAGTATAAATACAATGAAAAGGACAAAAAATGAATGAATGTGAAACATCACTGGCCCTTAAATGTACTGGGGAAGGTCCCTGCATCAGATAGTGCACAGAGATGGGAGAAGACAACAGAGAAGTATTGGTTTTCAACTTTAAATGAGTTTTTTTTTTCTGAGGGTTAGAAGATTTCTTATAATATCTTTTTCACTTTCAAAATGGCATTGCTGAGTTCCCAGTAAAGGTTACTCATGAATCTGAGGATTTGCCTTTCTGACTCAGAGTTTACTGGCATTTGCTAAATGTTTGGCTTTGTATTCATCATTGCCTTTGACTATGATTAAAGTGGGGCACTTTCCCATTTATTAAGCAGCACATGCTGTGTTGTATCTTCTGACATGAGTTTATCATCATGCCTTTGAAATATTTTGCAGCCAAACCCAGCTACTTTAAGATTTCCTTCCACATGTCTTCTCCTTGACCTTTGAGTTGCTTAAAAGGACAGAATAGCTACAAGGTTAGTGATCACCACATCTTCTCCTCAAACCAGTCCCCTACCCTTAGTCCCAAGATTTTCAAATCATTGACTGTGTCCCACATTTTATAATTATCACATTTGGGAACCTTGATGTATGAATGGGGTGGCTCCCCCTGTTATAGTCACTAAAATATTCTTTCCTAGGTTCTTATAGAAAAGGTCAAGAAATTAATTTTGGATGAACATCTTCACCTTCTTAGCCATTTGCTGTATTAATGATCTCATGACAGATTGCACCTTAAACTGGCCCCAGTGCAGGTCAGAGTGGATTGAGAATATTCCCTACTTAATGAGGCAAGGATCAAAGCCCTCAATATTTTATCATTGGCATATAGATAGAAGTTGCCACCTAGGAATAAAGAATGTCTGGAGGAGCATAGCTCCATGTATGGGGCTGTGGGGTTTGCTACGGGAGAAGATAATGACCCTCTGTGAATTTAACCATTTTTTTCAATTCACATAGTGCTTTTCACCCAGCCTAAAAACTTAATATATTAGTTTTGAAAAATCTTTAGTGTCTTTATAGTATTTTTAATGCAAAATTCAGGCCATCAGAAATAATGAATTATTATGTGTATACTAGTCACATTTTGATTTTATTGGCACCTTTATTGTTTTTCTCATATAGTTAATTGTCACTCTAAACTTTCCAAGAATACATAATGACACTTTCATATGTATTTACAACATAGTATAATATTTGCTTGCAAATTTTTTCATGTCTCCCAACTTTTTCATTGTCAATTTCATAAGTTTATCATCTAGAATCCAAGTAACTTTTATGTTTTGTGTTGTTTCGTTTAATCTAGAAAACAACTTCTTTTCCTTTTTATGTTTTGAATTTATTTCGGATGTGTCATGTCCATCTATTTTTTTCTAGTTGTGCCTTCTAAGTGGTCCTCTATTCTCTGTACTCCTAAAGTATAATTGGAGTCATGGGAAGCTGCTTTTTTTTGTTAAGAATACTTTCTTTTATTGATAGGTTCTTCATCTCACATCTGAATAAGAGAGGTAATTGTGTCAGTCAGTTGCTTGTTGGTGTCAGCGTGACGATTCAGTGGTTTTGGGCACATGTATGAAAAGTTAGTTAAGGCAATTCTCTGGTCAAAGCAGTTAGAAATATCTAATTGATGTGGGAAGACCCAGCCCACAGTGATTGGGACCAGCCCATCTGGGCAGATAAAAAAAAGGTGAGAGAATTGGTTAGCTTTAGCAGACTGATATGGTAGAAAAATCTCTTCTCTTTCAGCAATTCTTGTGGATATGGCCAGGTCCCCTGGCTCCTGATTTTGGTATAGCCTCCTTGCCATCATAATGGGGTGTAAGTTAGAACCAAGAGCATAAATAATCCATTTGCTCCTTTATATGTTTTTGGTTATATAATCCTATCAGCCATAGCAAACATAACAAAGACAATTTAGACAGCAGAAATTTAGGATATAGCTATGAAAATAAAACATAGTTGCTACATTAAGTCACTGTTAATGGTTAAATGTTAAATATTAGATTTCTTCATTCTACCATTTCTCCTCCACTAGTGTTAATAACTTTGGGTGCTATTGTCACTATGTTCATGAACTGTTCACCAAGATACACTGATGAGATGTTTTGCAGTTGCCGATGATCATGATTTCATCTTCTGAATCAATTATTTATTCATGTTATTGGTATTCTAGTTCTGCCTTTCTTTTGCAGTTTTTTCTGGTCTTCTTTCACAATAAAAAATTGCTCTCAAATACAAATGGGTTGAAATTCTTTCTGTAAAATAATGGTAGCTACTTGATTCTGTACATGAAAATATTAATAATTCTGTTTGTTAAATTTGGATATATCATCTATAATTACAGACCATATATATATACATATATATATTTCCATTTCTGCTTCATGTATCAAAATTATTTATTGTCCTGGTTATTTTGTTTTTGGCAACATATTTATGTGCAATGTGGCAGTAAGAATCTATTCACATTGGCTAGTAATTCTTTCCATGAGTCCTTGCATAATCCCCCAGGACAACTTGACTCTCTAGTATAAGGTTTTGGATTTGGATTGCATTTTGTCCTGTCCTAAGATTAGAAATCAGAAAATTATCCCCCAAGTCCTCTTTCCTTCTGTTGAGGAACTGCAGTTTGAAATCAGGTACTACATGAGCTCGCTACTAGCTCCAGATACTGTCAATTGTTACAATATAAACTCATTTTTATAAATAAATTAATGGTTCAAGGAAATGCCACTGGGTCCTTGTATGTCGTTGGAAAGGAGGGCCCAGAAGAGAGTCTGGCATGCACAAGAAAGGACTCTCTGGGAATTGGGACGGGAGGCACTGGGGAATGGGGAGGGAGGGGTGAGGGGAGGGGGAGTAGGGGGTTCGGGAGGAGGAGGAGGGAGAGAGAGAACTGGTGTACCTATTAAGTTTGTATGAGCTGAAATAATAATTAAAAATATACAAAAAATAAATTAATGAATTCATATTTAAGACAGCAAACATTTGAAAAATGTTTGAAAAATTCCTTGATGGAAGGTCATGGTTTGAAATGTGAGCTGTCCCCTACAAGCTCATATGATTGAGTATTTAATTGTTTAGGAAGGTCTTGGTAAGGTGCCTCCAACTTCTGTCAGCCAGCCATGACTTTTCTGCCATAACAGACTGCTACTTTATCTCTTACAACATTGGATTTAGATTTTATTCTTTAGTTTGTACACAATAAAATCATCTAGGAAAAGTAGTTCTGCTCTTGCTTCTGACTGCTATTCTCCAAGCAAAGATTAGCCATATTTAAATAATTGTAAAAACTTAAAATTCCCACTCAAGATGAGTGGTAGTCATGAAAATGCTAAATAATTTCTGGATGGACTATTTTTTTTCTTTCTTGGACTTGGATCAGTTTATCTATTCTAGAAGCCAGCAACTACTGATTTACTAAGTCAAAACTTTTTGCTAGCCCTGACTAGGCTAGTGGACTGCAGTTTAAGATGAGCTCTTGTAGTTCATCTCTGAGCTTGTGATGAGGCACAAGGGGAGACGTATAACTTGAAATTGGTACCATGGTAGATGTTGGCCAGAGTTTTCTGTGTAGGATTGGAAACAGGAGGGAAATTGTAAGCAGTCCTAGAGATTAGAAAGCCTCAATGTCGTTTGGCAGTTGTGAGATAGCAGAAGAGAAGATAGACATGAATCATTTCAATGTCTCACTCCTCTGTTGTGCTTTGCTAAGATTAGATGCTTCTAGAGTGAGGCAGACTTCAGAAGCATTTATGGTGAGTCAGGCCTCTACTTGAAGAACTCATAATGGAAATCATAGCTTCAACTATATATATGAGCAGGCTGCCCAATTACCAAGTACTGAGTAAAAATAGTGGTGGAGATCGTTTCCGTCTGTGCCATGAACTTCCTTTCCTTCAGTTCTGTTTTCAGTGTCTCAGTTATTTTAAATCTTAGCCAAGAAGATGGAATTCTTCTTTAGAAAATAACATTCGTTTATCACTTTTTACAATAATAGACACTTTTATGAAGCCTGACCTAGGTCTTAAATTCTCAGCAGGTATCCCTTGATATGCATGACCCCAAGGACTGAGTGCCCTTGCAGTGAAGCTTTGACTCATTGTCACTCACACATACCGTTGGCAAGATCGTGACAGGTATATCGTTTTGAAAACAGAGCCATATTTGATACCAGGGGGAAAAAATCTCCTGGAACCTCAAAACACACAGACTCAATCTGCCTTAAGCCTCCTATCTGTAGAGGTGCTGCTGGGCTGCATCTGCAAATGTGTCCTCCTATGCACAGTAGCCTCAAGGGATAAGAGAGGAAAAAGAATTAGAGACTTTGTTCATGTTCTGTTTGTAGGTGGCAGTACTCTCATCTTGTGTGCAAACATTGCTGTTTCAAACTTTTTTCTTATTTGAATGATACCTTGAAAAGGTCCTTTTTCTTGAAGGCTCTTCAGTTTTCCTTCATGTGATTCTCATTGCTCTCCATCTGAAGTTGTTAATCAAGGTCAGGTGTTACAGCTTGACTGTATATTGACATTAAATTCAGCACCAATAGTTAAGGATCTTTATCCATTATGTCAGTAGAGCTCACAAAAACATTGGGGGGTGGCAAGGGCACTAGTCTTACCATATCACTGTATTCACAAAACTGCTGGAGGAGGAGCAAACCAGACTTGCCAGACAACATGTCTATCCAAGTATGACAAAGAATTCCAGCTCCCTTGACCTAATCCACCTGCTCATGGAAAAGTCCTTCATACCATAGGCTAGCTCTTCCCTTATCAATTAGACAATTCCATGAAGACTTTTCCTTGTTTAATTCAATTACTAAATTTTTACACAAATTCTCAGGGTTTAACCTTCCATTATGATGCTGATACCTGTAGTCAACTACCACACCAGGTATCTAGCCATGATAACATATACCTAGGGATGTAGCAAGTGTTTCATCCAGTCATGAGGAAGGAATATTTTCTTTTCTGTAAAGAGCAACTATGCAGAATCAGACAAACTGAAATTAGCCAAGTTTGAAGACACGCAATGATTGCAATTGTATTTTTTAATTATTATTATTATTAGTGTGTGTGTGTGTGTGTGTGTGTGTGTGTGTGTGTGTGTGTATTCTAGAAAGCATTGTGTTCTTTAAAGGACCAAAGACCAAGGGTGACTTGGGAATCAGCCTGGACTGCTTCTACTTCACTCTCGGATTTCCCAGGCTCTGCCCATCAGGGTCAGAAGTGCATGTGGCATTTTTACATGGTACCTGTGATTCAAACTCAAGTTCTTCTGTTTGAGTGGCAGAAGTTGGAGCCAGATCCTTTAAATGGTATTTTCAAGCTTGACATATTTAACCAATTGTTAATATTAGATAAAAATGTGTTTTGATGTACCCTGTTAAGAACGAACATTTTTGAGCATTGAATTTTTTGCAAACTTTAACATTATTTTGACCACTAATGAGGAACATTAGCTTACTTACTACCTATAATCTCAATGTCTTATGTCTTTCATGATAGAAGTTTTCTTAGCTTTTCAATGCATTACCTATAAAATCTTCTGTAGTGCACGTATTAACTAGGAATAGTACAAATACCTGTGAAGTGTTATGTATGTGTAAGTAGAATATTGAAAAGGTGAGAAAGAAATTAATATCCTAAAAGAAAATTGTGTGTCAAGGTTAAAAACCTAAGAAAGAATCATATATAAAGGAGGAAGGAGAGAGAGGAGAGAATATACATGTATACTTGCTAAGATTCACATATGGAGGTCTGATGACAACTTTTTAAAGTCAGTTCACTCCTGTCATGCGGGCTTTTGAACACTAACCCCAGGTTGTATGTTTGCAAGTAGATTCCTAACCCACTTACTATTACACTGGTCTCTGGTAAGATACATTAAGACTCAGTCTCCAAGGATACAGAAGAAAAACTTGAAAAAATTTAAAGCAAGGAACAGAAAGAGAATTTTAGAGTAGAAAAATAAAATATTAGGTATTTCTCTGGATCTTATCCAGGGAAAGTGAAAAATCCAAGAGCTTTAGTCTATTGAATTCCTAGTATCAGGTAGGAATAGTGTCAGAGCTGATTTTCACAGATGAGAAATTAAAGCTAGATTTTAAATAAATATCTGCATTTATATACTTATCTACATGTGTGTGTCTATTGTTGAAAAATAATTTTTGTTTATATGTAATTTCTTGAGCAGAGGACAGATTATAATGTTAGTGGTAGTGAAGATATAGGAAATGGGAACACTTGTGTTACCATTAGAGTATCAGGATTTATAGGAAATGGGATAAACAACAACAGAGGAATTGGGATTGCTAAACAGAAGAGAAAGAATACAGAGAGATGAGGGAACGCAAGTATCTTTCCTGTTGTCACAGACCAAGGCAAGAAGTAAGACTATCTTCTTAAGTTAGTGCAAAATTCTTGGGTGACCATTAGGGAAAATTCAAGATATGTACCATTGCAGCAGCTTATTCTTACTTATGCATACTACATGTATGTGTAGTGTCGTGCATGAAAGAAGGAGTTGGAAAGGAAACTGGAGGAAATGGGAGACACACACACACACACACACACACACACACACACACATCAATTTTGAAATAGGACAAAAAAACTCTAGTTCTATTAGAAGATATTTAACAAAGCATGAAAAATATATCATTCATAAGGAAAGCTTTCAATATCATAGCCAATGAGGAACATTTAGAAAGAATAAATTATACTAAAATACTCAATCTAATCACACAAGAAATCATGGACTGACCATTGTAAGCAAAAGATACAGCAGAATATTCATCTGGAATAAGAAAAGGAAGAATGAAGATACATTCTGTCATTCTTAATTTTTAAATTTTTTTATTATTATTTATTATTTATTGAATTGTGCGTGTGTACACATGTGTGCATGTATGTGTGTGCATGTATGTGTGTGTGTGTGTGTGTGTGTGTAGAACCACGGGTGAATTCAGGAACCACCATGGACCGCCCCAACCTCCTCCTTGTTTACTCTGCCCCAGGATTCACAGGCTCCGCCCTACCAGGACCAGAAACACAGGCCGCCTGCTTCTGCCTGGCATCTATATGTGGGGTCTAGGTTCCAAACTCAGGACCTTCCGCCTCCAAGGCAGATACTTAACCCCTGAGCCACCTCTCCAGCCCCCCTGTCATTCTGAAATTTTAACTTGCAAATCTTGTCCATAAAACACATTAGTTTGGAAGGCAGCTTGTAGCTGAGAATATGTAAGAGTATACCAAGTTAAGTGCATGGACTTGTTCCTTAAATGATTTATTTACAAATAAAGATCTGCAGCATAGAACAATAGTGATATCTTACTATTTCAGGCTTGATTACCCACCTCACATAGGATAAACTTGCTAGCTTGAAAAGCTTGTAAAGCCCTGAATAACACATTTCCTATATGTCTTTGAGGAATTTATCCCCCCGCATTACTGAATCAGACAATTCTTTTTGCCCATGACTCCCTTTAAAGGAAGATTTGATTTGCATCCCATCTTAGCAAAATACACACACACACACACACACACACACACACACACACACACACACACACCGCACATAAAACAACAACAATAAACAATACACGTCATACACACGCAGAGTACTTATTCATTATCCTCTCTAGTTCTTCAAAATAATTGAGAAGGCCATTCTTAGTTACATGTAGTCACATTGTTCAGGTCCAAAAAATTATTTCTTCATCTATTGTGGCTAAGAAATGATGGTGTGTCAGCAGCAACCAAGTAGAATTATATCACTCTACAGTGATAATTTGAAAATACTGGATGGAAGAAATGCATCTTTTCATTATCTTAAGTCAGTTACATTTTAGTATATCCAATCCAGTAAGGGAACACAAATAAAATGAGAAAAATAAGATGATATTGCATGAATAGGGAATGCATAAGAAATTCTACACAGGTAGATTTCAATTTTCACAAATGTCACTTTAACATCTGGTACTATGTAACAAGAGTGTTTCCAAATCCTCCTGACAGCTCTTAAATATTCTATTTTGCTGATAAAGATAAAAACAGACTTTTGAAAAGAAAAATGCTATAAAACAAATGTATTCAAAAGTTCTTCGGCATGGAAATAGTAACCTTTATGACAAGGATTTAGAAAAAAAGAAGTGTAAATCTGAAGAGACGCAAAAGTGAGAGCAGAGACAGAGAATGGGAGAATCACAGAAGTGCCTTGAGAAGGTGGTTTGTGTGAACACAGGCAATCATCAGGAGCATCAAGAAGGTGGGACCTAACTGGACTCCACCCATGCAGATGAACTCCACTTTTTTTTTCATGTAGACTAAGTAGTCATAATTCTGCTTCCCCCATAAAATATACTTTTGTGCTTTGTGTTTTTACCCCTTGAAATAAGTGACATGGAGATGGGTGAGTGCACAGCTTATATAGTCTGGTTTTCCAGAAAATCTTACTGAGGCCTTGATCTAGTTGGATTTCTTTGATGCCAGTGTGGTCAATTTCATATAGAAATCTTGTATTTGTTCCTTTATGTCTTCTGCTTTCTCTTTTCCTTCACAAAAATTTTAATTCTCTCAATTTCCACCCATATCTTCTCATCCCTTATGCTCTTTTGATTTGTTTCAATTCAAATGCCGTCTTTCAAAAGTGGACATTTCTACCCAACTAATCAAACATATACTAATGTCGTTCACCCTATCACCTGTTCTATTGTTTTTATATAATTTATCACCACATGAAATTATTTTGTCATCATATTCTTTCATGAAATATAAGATCTAAGAGACTAGATCCTAGTTAATCTTGAGCAAAAGTGATTACTTTCTATCCATTGAGCTTGCAGGTAAAAGTATAAAGGTCTATAATCCTATGGGTTTTCATATATTCCTATGTAGATACCATTCTCCACCTCTCTAAAGGATTTGTTTTTATTTATTTGTTTTACTTTCTTCAGTTCTGAATCCTGCAATTCTGTTTACTCGATTCAAAAATAGTTATTGAAATTGCGTAGGATGATAAATGGTTTCTCCTTGTCATTCAGTTAGTCACTTTGCATATGATTTATAACAAGAAAGTCCTTCTCTTAGAATAAATGAAACTTGAAGCATCCTTACCCTGATGGAAGTTGTGTCAGGAAGATCATAGTTGTGGACAAACCACTTGAGCATTTTTTGAGACTCCTAAGAAGACACAGGGAAAGGAGCATAATCAAGCAGGTTGTAGGCAATAGTCACAATGTCCGATGTCACATCTGAATGGAAGGTATGGACCCTGTGAACTAAAGTAGAAATGAATGCAGTGGAAGCTAGCACAGTCTGAGACAGAACAGAAAGAAATCTCCTTTATAAGAACTGTAAGTAAGTTTATCTAAACTGTTGGAAATGAGCTAATAACATGATTTATTGTTCTCTTTCTTAGTTATGGCTGTTTATATATAAGCATGAAAGGAGACTTCTTGTCTGTTCTCAATTTCAAAGTCTTTCATTACTTCTCCTATATTAATTAAAGGTAGAGACAGAACAAATTGGAACATAAAAGGTCTTTCAACATTTGTTTTTCCTAATCACGCAACCTCAATGGGTACCTCGTCCTCTCCCTCCTCCCTCCCCTCCCCAGTCAAACCCCATTGCACTTTCCTCCATTCCCTCTTCCTCTAACCCCCATCCCTCCCTTCCCCTCTGTCAGTTCCTACCCCTTCCTCCCTACATTCCCCTGGAGCATCCCTTTATGTGAAAGCCAAACCTCCCTCTGAGTCCTCCGCTCTAGTAAGGGTTCAGGACTCAATGGAATAATCTTGGGCTCCCCATTAGTATGTGAACTATATTATGACTGTTTAATCCTTTGCCTCTAAGGATCCTACTTCCTGGAGCCTTCCTCCCTGTGATCCATGCTAGACTTGGGGGGGGGGGTCATTGACATGTGACAAAGTCCAATCCTGGCTGCTGCAACCTTAAATCGTGTGGAGTATCTTGCATATTTTTGGGCCTCTTCATCTTTAGGCTCTTACAATCTTATCCCCGCTTCTGCAAAGTTCCCTGAGATTTAGGATGGGGAGATTTGGCTGGTCTGGTTCCAGGTTAAAAATTTAGGGTCTTTGGTGTTCTGAATTACAGTTTGTTGTCATTTTCTGTTTTGCTTTTCCTGCACTGCCCTTGGCTGCATTCCAACTGGTATTGAAGATCACCTCCTAATCAAAGATAAAAAGACTGTTTAAACGAAGATCTTAAAATAAGAAGAGACATAGAGATTGAAGGAAGAATAGGAGCAGGACACAGTAGTGTGTGTGGGGAGGGTCAGTGTCATCAAAATAGACAAACACATGGATTTATGGAGTGACGAGGATGTGGATGATGATTGTTCAGAAAAAGAAATATCTAGGTACATGAGTAAAAATTACTTTGATGACATTTTGGAAAAAGATTTGTTTGAGAATGAGAGGATAGAGGGGAGAATAAATGGACACTGTGGTTAATTTACTTTAGAGTTTCATCCATTGTCACATCTTGTTTGTGGTTATTTCTGCTTTCTTCCATTTTCCTTTGTTGCTAAGGAAGAATGGAGGAGAATCTGAAGAGTGATGATTCCCCAAGGGAGATGGGAAAATGTAAGAACCAGAGAAAATGATGGCAGAGAATTGTGGGGTCATGGGACTTAGCATGAGCGATGCATGATGCATCTTTAAAGAAACCAATGTGTCTTCTCTTATCCGTTCTCAGTAGAGACCAAGAAGGAGCAAGAAAGAGGAAAGATGCCTGTTTATGGTATGCATAGCTACAAGACTTTTTTTGTAGGTTGACATTAATTTATAGTCCAACATGGAATACTCCTTAGGGGAATACAACACACCATTAATAATTAAGGACCAGTAATTGCTAATTCAATTTATTAGTGGTTACAACCTTTTAATCTATCTAATACAGCTACTAAATAAATGTTTCTAACATATTTAAAATGAATTATGGTAAATCTTCAAAAACAGTAATCTTCTAATGACTTGAACTGTTTTGTTACTGTGAATGTTTACTATTTCTGTTATATACCAACCAATTGAGCAATAAAAAGAGTAATTGTGCTATCTTCTTGAAAGTTTGCCTGAAAAAATGATAAAAGTAAAACATCATCAGCAACAACAGCCAAATCCCTGAGAAGATTAAAGTGTCAGTCGAACCCTTTGGGTTCCCTCAAGAAAAAAATAAAAAACACTTGCTAAGCATCAAATCATTCTCATGGGTTTCCCCAGCAAAATGAGCTGTACCATCCATATGGTCTCATCACAAAGTAGTGCGTAAGCAAGTCTGACTTCGTTTTCAGATATTTCAGACATATGTTTTCACCTTGATGTCGTCTCACTCATCCATTTCATTTTCCACATGCAAGCTCAGCCAACACAGCAACCTGCCTCTCTCTTAGATATACACTCAGCAGCTGACTCACATTGAAATATTGAATATTCTGTGGCTCAACCTTAAATCACTAATGGGGCTGACAGGACTTTTTAGATTTCTCTGTGGTTGAATGTGAAAATAAAAAAAAAATTTCGAGAAGCTATGGTAACTACATCTGTTGGCAGAGAAACCTGACAGCTACAAAGTGTTCTCATTGCCTTGGACTAGAGGAACAGATTTCTGATTTATGCTTAGGGTATGGTGGTCATGAAAATTCATTTGAGAGAGTTTAATGTGAGCAAGATGTACGCTCTGAAAAATTAAATTTATAGACAGCATGCCACATGCGAAATAGTCATTTACCCATGAAATGTGGTTAATTACTTATGAGATTTGAACATATAGATTTATATGTGTTGATAGTGTGTGAAAACAATCCTTGCTTATTAAAAAGTTACATAGCTAGCACAATCATTCCATTGTTACATGGATTAAGTAAGTTTCTTTTCCATTAGTGGCCAATTTTGCAGCCACACTTAATCAATAGAATATTAAACATGGAGTTCTGTGTATGTCAAAATATTACTTCTGCTGCCCACATTATCCTATCTCTTGTGAAAGATAAAGTAGGTAAGGCCTCTAGCCAATCTCACCTTAATAGCTAAAGAAAAAATGCTTTCTGAATTTTTTTCCCAGAAGAGAAAGAAATTACCCTTGCTTGTTAAACAAAGGTATTGAACAAGTTGTATGAAGACATTATATGTAGAATTAAATATAGGGAAAAAGGGGAAAATGTACTTTCCATCTTTAAAAGAGTATAATGGTGACAGATTTTTTTTAATTCTAGAAAATATTGAATTAAGGAATTCATATATATTCTAGTGAGGAAGTTTACTAGTTGCTCAAGAATAAGAGAAACACTCAATATACAAATTAAATTTACTTAAGGGTTTCCTGAAAATGCACTAAATCTCACTTTACATATGACCATTCCCTCCGAATTTTATAAAATTTTTGGATGCTTCTAAATATTAAAATATTTCAGAATATTTGAATGCTTAGGATTGAGCAGGCAACACATTCATAAAGCTGAAGCACTTGTTAATCATCATTTTAATGCCTTTTTATTCTATGCTGTACAAAAGAAATCCTAAGAAGAATACAAGTGCAGATATAAAATTCAAAGAAAAATCACATGTACACCAAATAATGTGTGGTTGCAAGCAAACTTTTTCTTTTCTTGATTTAGTTTCATGTATTACCTGCATTCTTTCTGAGTATTTAGAAATGACATATCTACTTTTGATCCTAGCTCCACCCTCATTTCACACTGGGTTCACTGACAAATTTGTTCATTACTTACCTTTCCTAGAAAAAGCATTCTGCGATATATTTATGGGAGTAAATTACATGTGCTTTTACTCTAATTTTTCAAACATTCTTCTATTTGTGCTTCGAGAGAAATCTAAAAAAACACAGATTATGTAGTTCTTAATAACTGACAAGTCTACATGCAAAATTTCCTTAGCAATGCTTCCTTTTCTCTTTTACAAAATATTTACTAGTATATCCAAATATACTAGTACTTCAAATATTTCTCCTGTTGCCTTGTGTCTTTCACTTCTGTCATTTTACATGTTTCTAACACTTTTTATTCAGGATTTTTCTGAAATAAAAATTTGCTGTGTTCTTGGTGTTCTCAGACTAAAGAAATCCCAGAAAGCTTTGTGATAGTTGGATGAGAGTCCTGGAAAATCACTCTGCTTGATTAAAGAAATTTACGGGACTTCCTGACTTAATTTCAATTTCCCCTTTCATTTGCTGAAAGGTTCACTGATTTAAAGCAAAGAATACAACTACTGTTCTTGCTGTGCTTGGAAAGAACAAATATGACTCAATACATTCCATATAGCTACTATTTAAACCATGAGATGAATGGATTAGACTTCAAATTCTGTACCAATAACTAATGCTTCTCTGTACATTATCAACCTACAAAATGTTAATTACAGAGTTCTTGTTTCTCTCAAATGCCCCCATAACCTATTTTCAAATACTTGCTTTCCAGTAGGAAAAGTGAAGGAAAAATTGTCAAATGTAATAGCTTATAAAATAAAAGCTGTAGTAAGGATTCTGGGTATATATGATCCAATTCTTGTTTAGACATTGTCCTCTAACAAGTAATACATGAAAAAAATATAAAAAGAGGATCTTGATGTAATTTAAAAATTGTCCAGATAGTAAATTAATCAGAAGAGAGTCACATGTTGCATGTCATTGATAGAAGACACAGGCTAAACCTTATATACCAAAACAATTCTGACTTCAAAACTTATACTCTATTATCATGAATATCCAAATATTTTAATATATTCTATAAGCGATAATATTACACACGCACACACACACACACACACACACACACACACACGCATACACACACACCTATAATGATGTGACAGGATGTTTTATGATACATTGTAGTAGGCAAAGGTTGGTTGATCAAAAACTGTGCAAACTATAAGAAAATATGGTGCTTTAGAGAGACAGGAGCTTTTATAGATACACAAGTGCCAGATGATAGAAGATTAATAGATTATATATAAGATAATTAAGCAGATAGACAGATAGATAGATAGATAGATAGATAGATAGATAGATAGATAGATAGATAGATAGATAGATAGACAGATAGATAGATGATAGATTAGATTTATAGATTGATGCACACATAGATCCACTTAAATTGCATTCATCTGACATGAACAAACACATTATGTGATTGCAGCATTGTTAATATACTCATCACCAAGTTGAGTCAGTCTTCCTGGCTGCTGTCACAATCTGACAGCCTGTAGCACTTAACCTTTAGACAAAGATCCCTGGTGAGGCTGACATTTTCATGGATTAACAGAACCTTTCACCCTTTGCCTCCATGGTTTCACACTCTCAGACACAGCTTTAACTGATTTGTGTATCCTAGGTTCTTATGATATACGTTTGGGTTTTTGAAAGGCAAAAAATTCATGCAGTGCTACCTAGAAGTCAAATCATATTCGTATGATAGTAAGGAACTTTCAGATGAATTTAGGTAATGGTTAATCTAATTATTCTCCTAAGATTACATTATCATTGATATTTACTCTATGCTTGCTCTAGCTACTTTAATTCAGAAACAATAGTCTTTGAAAATGAAGTGTCTCTACTTTGGATTATTTGTAGTACTGTTAAGTATTAAATCAGAGGGCAAAAATCCAGTTCTCGGGTCTTCTTGCACAGTTTTCTGATCAAGTGATGTTGAGTTGGTTTTTAACTGTCCCAAACCTTTTCCAAACTTTTGTCTGCAAAATAATGAGTGGAATACCTTAGACACGACCATTTTTTTATTTTTATTGTTTTTTCTAACTTGAAGTTCCATGAGTTAGTTAAGGAAATCCAAGAATTCTTAAATTGCATATAAATCTAAAAGATTATAATCTGCAAATATTTTCTTCATTGAGTAATTTATCCTTAATCTTGGTAACATTTTATTGCCAGTATACATATTGGTTATTTATTTCTGTTTACATTAATATAGATACAGCAGCTTAAGTATATATTTATTATTTCATGTTTTCTGTGGATAAGAAGAGTGAGGACACTCCAACTTGATATAATAGACTCTAAATTTGATGCCATATTAGCTCCGATCTCCTTTTAAGCATTACCTATGAAAGAATCAGGTTATTTGGCTTGCTAGATTAATTCATTTCCCTTCAGATGTGTGGTTTAAGGGTCCAAATGCTTTCTACTAGCTAAGGCTGACTTCAGGTCTTATAGTATCTGCAGATTCTTGTCATTTTATGAATTCCTAACATGAGCATTTATGTCATCAAACACAAAAGAGAGAATTTCTGCACCACTTTCCTAACAATGAGTTCTATTTATTGCAAGTGCCATTTATTTATGCTGTTTACATATGATGACATATTGTCACAATTCTCATATTCCATTGATCTGAGATGTTGTCCATGTAGCCAATAGAAGATCTTTGCATAAAGGTGTGAACATTATCAGGTAACAGTCATGGTATCCCCCCTGATACCACAGTGTGCATAATACTAACAAACCTCTTCCTTGTTATAAAAATGTATATGTGTGTGTGCATATATATACATAGAGAGAGAGAGAGAGAGAGAGAGAGAGAGGAGACAGAGAGAGAGAGACAAAGAGAGACATAGTAACTCAGTAGAAATAACATAAACCTTTATTAATCTTTTCTGTATTCAGGTTTTTAAACTTTTTCAATAGAAACTGCATTAGTGATTCTTTTTTTCACAGTAAAGGAGGCTAACACTAAGGAGTTCCTGTGCTAGGTTCAGATTTTGTCCTTCAAAAAGCTAAAAGTGCTTAGAATACATTAAATGGACCAAAATGTAGATGTCATAAATAGCTTTTATATGTGTAGATATGCGTGGCAAGGATGGATGCAGAGGGTTGTGTGCACTTTGCTGATCTGCATAGATATCTGAGTAATGAGTTCTAGTACAGATACAACATAAACAAATGTAAAAACTAAAGACTCATGATGTGGGTCTCTTTACTTGAAATTTTATCTCTTGCCATATTGGGTATGACATTAGATAATTTCTTGAACTATTGAGGGCCTGGCCTCTGTTATTAATGGATATTTGCTAGTCAGAAAGTGATACAGAAGGTATTTATTAAGTACAGAACCAATAGCAGATAATACTTGCTTTTGGAATATTTTGCATCTTTAGGATAAGTCTTTCCAACTATATTCTCTAAGAGAACTGCCCACAGTGCAAACTTGCTGTAAGAGCACTTTCTGTCAGTAAGAGCTAGCTGGGTCCATGGAGATCCTGAAAGGAAGAAGTAATAGAATTTCTTTGACTCTCTATAGCTAGGAAGTCTGAAACTGCAATCAGGTTCATTAATACCTAATGAGAAATATTTAGTTGAGTCTATTTTTCAATTCACTTAGCTTTCTCCTAAACATATTGAGAAAACGAGGGTTTGTCTTTATCACATGGTGTGTCATGATTAATCAGATACATTGGATTGGCAAATGGTTTAATAGTTATTACAATTTGTCACATCAGACACAGCTTATTATACATTATTAATATCCAAATGTAAAATTAGTTAAACTGTTCTGTCTTCTGCTCAAGAGAGTTGTGTGTTATCAGGGGCGATTTTGAAAAAAGAAACAAGATTTCTTTAACCAATATACCTTTTTTTTCTATTCAATATGAAAGAACCTTTACATAAATAATTTGAGGAACACTTGTGTTTGACAATTGAAGGAGCAGTTATCCAACAGAGAAGAGAAATATTTAGGACTACTTCACATGGAGACCCAGAAAGCCACTTACTTTACAAATCTACTATTCATTTTTTTAACTACAAAGAAAAATGGAAGTCCAGGAGCATACCTACTTTTCACATAATTCATTCGTGAAACTCTAAAATGTGCTTACCTATATTTTACTGAGTTGATAAGCATTGAGTTGGATACCTGCTTCAAAACTGATAAGGTTATATAGCAAAAAATGTGCCCTATTAATGCCTGTATTTTAGACTCTCAATAAAAGCAACAATTCACTTGAGAAGTGAATGGAGATTACATTGCTGTTTCTGCTTCCACCAATAATGGAAATCTATATCATTAATGCACATGGAGTTATTTCTCAGATTTTTTAATATAAAAGAACTTACATTAGGACAATACAAATTATCTAGAGCAGTAATTGCTGCTTAATCTTTTCAAACCAATCATAATTTCAACTGCTTGTATTAGTCCATTCAAAGGGGATAGATGACCATCCTAAACTAAGAAGTGTTCCAGTTGTTTATCAGCCTAATTGTGAACCAAAATGTCATTCACCCAACACCTCCCATCTTACAAATTCATTTTCATGTTATCAATACCTCCTGAAATTTGAAGTCTTATATTGTCATAAACATCTGTCTCATAAACTGTCTAATCCAATTGACCAAATAATTTAGTTATACTGCTCATCAGTTCATGTTACTGACCTTATTCTCCTCTTTGTTTATATTGAAAACCTGTTCACACAATTAAAATCCTACTGAAAACAATGAGATGCTCAAGAATTAAAATCAGTCTACAAAAAGATCACTTTATCCTTCGCAGACAAGAAAAAAAGTTCTGATTGAACAAAATGCATAACTAGTTTTAGACGAGTAGATTCTATGTTCTTTAGAAACTCAGGGATTGGTCAAAACTGGGATTGCCAGCTAAATCTTTAAATTGACCCTGAGTCACAGCTGACTGAATTTAGGAAGAAGGGACAAGAAAAAAAAATACATGATAAGAGGAACAATGTGAAGAAAGGCTTTGAACAGTAAATATGGTGTGTGTAGTAGGTGAGTTTATTAATCTGATTCATGTACAAAGAAACTACATTTTATGTAAGGTAAGGTCAGAAGAGGGGAAGACGTTTAGAAAGGTTGTACAAAGTCGTGTGAGCTTATAAGCAATTGATTAGTCACTTTTGAAAATTCTGTTTGCCTTCAAAGACTTGGCATGTAGAAAGTAGGGATTCACCCAGTAAAAGGGTAAGGACTTGATTTTAAGACACATGTTCTTCTGTGTCTGCTTGGCACATGGATCTAGGCTTAAAGAGATGAAATGACCTTTGAAAAGTACCTCTCTACAATGGAAATTATCACAGTTAATGGCTTCTTTTGTTCTGTGGAAGGGATACAGAATCATGATAGGTCATTTCAACTTAAAATCATTGACTATTTCAAAAACTATCCAGAGTATCAGAGAATTCTAGTTCAGTCTAGGAGAAATAGCAATGAAGAGTACAGTACTTTTAACCTGAACATAGTTAGTATTTGTGTTTTAAATCTGAATATGTACAATAACTACACACTGTTATCAATGAATCTTAAACCTTTTAGAAATGACTTGCTTCAATTGACTAATAATACTATTATTGCTTATATTATTATTACTATTGACTCAAAATTGTTCAAATTTAGGTTGGGTATGTTCTATTTGAATTTGTTTCAAGAAATGTATAATATATATCAGGTACTATGACACGCTCATATATTTGCTGTTTGGAAGGAATATATTTTTGTCAGAAAGCAACTAGATTCTTTTCTCCATGTTGAACTACCAATGCAATTCTTTTTTCCTGTTAAAATTAATATCAGAAGCAAACACATTCATATTTTAGAGTAATATTCCTGAGTTTTGTTGTCATTGCTTCTTCTGAAACTTACATGTGAATATGCATTTGGCCTTCTCTTTTAATGATCTTATAGCTAGAAGACTGCTCTTAATAATAGATCATAGTTGTCACAAAGAGATTTTATTTTCTAAATAATAACTCAATTTAATGATAATTGTTATTATTCTTTGTAATACTGGAGTTTGAATCCACAGTCTTTTTCCTGGCAATCAGGTAGATTACCACTGAATTGTATCCAAACCAATATTTTATTTACTTTCAATTTATATTTACTTATTTATAGTGTGTGTGTGTGTGTGTGTGTGTGTGTGTGTGTGTGTGTCCTAGTTACTCTTTTTGCTGCTGTGAGACAACATTGAGACTCAAGAATTTTAAGGGAGAAAAGGAAGATTTATTCAACTTACAGTTCCAGCAGGGAATACGGTCCATTATAAGTCATGGCAGGAGACAGAAGTTAAAGGCAGCTTAGGTCACGTTAATCATCATGTAGGCACATAGAGCAAGCAAGAACTGCTTGAGAAAACTGCAAGAACAAGCAGGGTGGGGCTACCCAAACTCAAGGCCTGCCCCTGTGATATGCTTTCCTTCAGCATGGCATTATCTCCTACAGTTGCCTCAACCTTCTGAAACATTAGCAACAACTAAGACTGAAAACACATGAGCCTGTGGGAGACATTAACGTTCAAATATAGAGAATGATAATCTAACTTCTCACAACAATATGATTTATTGGGGATTTCTCATGGGTGTAATTCATTGCCCTCTATTGCTTCTCTTTTACTTTCTCTATCATCTATAAATAAATACATACATATATCTATACATATACATATGTGTGTATGAATGACTCCAGAAAGTTTAATTTTATTATCATTGCACCTGTGATCTAAATTTAAACAGATCTTGAAGAGTTTCCAAAAATTTTGGAAGAATCACTTTCTCTTGTTATCTTTTTAAAATATTACTATTTATAAGAGATTTATGCTACCCGAGATTAATAAGTGAAACCTCTCTTGATCTATATTAAACCTGCAGGGCAAAATTCACTGTGGAGTGATGTCTGGTACTTACTGGCTAGTGTGGTCATTAGGAAAGAAAACTTCTGTATACCTGAGTCTTTTTTGATAGGGTGAGCAGTCCAAAATGCTCTTGGGACTTGCATTTCCTGAGAGCTGCCTCCTGGTTACCAAAGTCTCAAATCTTTTCAAGTAGAAACCTCATTTTCTCATTTTTTTTCAGATGAGATGCATGTGTGTGCATTGGGGATCTTGCGCACACTACAACCATGGGACAGGTCAGAAGAAAGGGGCAGATCCAGTGTGAAACTGTGGAACTGGGTATTTATGCGGGGCAGGCACTGCAGATTAGTACCTGAGCCTAGTTTTACAACATCTTCAAACAAGTGGAGACAAAATTCCCTGGTTATTCTGTCTGCTCCCCACCCTTCCCACTGATGACACTCTTCTTCCCACACCAACACATCATTTGAATACACAAGAAAAAAAACCCTCACTGCTCAGAAAAGTGAGACAGCAAGAAGACAATGAGGCGTTGGAAAGACATCGGTTCCAGAAATTGGATTCTAGGCATGTAGTGCCAGGATGGAGGACTTTTATTTAATTTTATAGAAAAATGTTCGGGTTATTTTACACTGAGATGTGAAATCTCATTTGCAGCTAAGCCCCTAAGGGAGTGAAAGAAACTAGGAGAGCTCATAAAGACAGGCGTAATAGGATTAATAAGAGAAAGGCTGAAGACATAAGCCTTTATTGTAGGAACTCAGTGGTAAATTTTAGCAGTGATGAAGGGTGAAACATTGATATGTATCCAAACATTCATGCCTTAAGGGTATAACAAGTGAAGGATGTTGCCTTTGTAGGTTCACCATGCTGGGGTAGGCTACTGGCTCTGAGAAAAGGGGCTATCCTGCTATAGCAAGAAGACAGTCACTGTGCAAAAATTCCTGAACACATCTATAGTACTAATTCTGAGAGCATATCTCATATAATTAAAACAAAATTTAGTGATGAAAAAATCTACTGAATTAAGAATTAAAAATTCTGGTAATCAATGCTTTGCATGTTAAATTACTTGCTTACATATTTATGTTTTCAACAATAAGAGTTAAGCTCCCTAATAAAGACAGGGGTTTCATATCAGAGTTGCAGGTTACATATTAGACTTCAAACTATTGACAAATTTGTTTGTACTATAAAAATCTTTATTCTTTCTTGTATAGGAGTTGCTTGCTACAAAACTAACTTCACTGGAGAATATGACTGCTGAAAAGCAATTTAAATAACTGTACCAAAGGGAACACCACAGAGTTACTTCAACTGCACAGTCATACCTACTGCCAGAGGAATAGTAGAGAACCTATTTGGTAGCTGGATATGGATGATGATGTTGACTTCAGGCTAGGAAGAGTCAGGGACAGATGATTTCAATCCCCAAAGGGCTTCATTCCACTCTCTAATTTATCATGCTGAATTGATTTTTTCCAGTATTAGTTTCTTAATGAGACCAGTATATCCTTTAAATGTATTAATTTTAGGGCAATATTAATGTAGACAGTGTGACAGTGTAAGAAAATATAAGTTTCATAGCTACCAGTAGAAACCACTTGAGTATTCTAAACTACATAGGCAATAATGTGACAGTAGTTTAGAAATAATGTTAAATAGCATTTGTCTCATGTATATTATTAGCATCTGTCTACTCAACCATCCAGTTTCATTTTAAACTAACTAAAATCATCTATAAGCTGTAATTACAGATGTATAAACTTTGGAATAAGAAAATGTACATTTTAGATTGATGAAAATCAAGAATAGGTATAATAAATTCTCACCAACAATTATAACCATCATACGCTTAAATGTTTCTTTTTTAAAATATTTTTTATTTAATCAATTATGCATGCGTGTGTGTGTGCATGTGTGCGTGTGCGTAGAACCGCCGACGAATTCGGGAATCACCATGAACCGCCTACACGTTTACTCTGCCCTGAGATTCACAGGCTCCGCCCTACCAGGACCAGAAACGCAGGCCGTCCCCCGCTTCCGCCCGGCGTCTATACGTGGGTCTAGGATCTGAACTCAGGACTTTCCGCCTGCAAGGTGGAGGCTTAACCCTTGAGCCACCTCTCCAGGCCCTTAAATGTTTCTTATTGATAATCTGATAACAACATCAGTCTACATTTACAGTGGAGATAGGTGTGTGTAGCTGTTCCATTTTTTTAATGAGGTGTTGCCAATCAGCCAAAATGTGATTCCATTTTTATTTCAAAATTGGATTTCTGACCAACAAGCCTATGTATAAGCAGAAGATCACTTTAATTTATTGTAGAATGGCTTCTTTCAAATAACAACATCTACTTCGGAAGTGTCCATTGAACAAGAAGTTTTCAAAAGATCACAAATTTAAGTTTAGTTTTTAGGAGTTCCTGTTTCAGAGGCTGAGAGCATATTTAATAAAGCAGATCCCTGCCACTGCTGGGAATTGAGTGAGCAAGGTAGGGCTCGGTGGTATCACATCCATCTCTGTTACTGTGGTTGTCATCATCACTGTCATTTTCCACAGCATCCCCATTTTCAGACCTTGAGTCTTCTGATTAGAACTGATACCCTGTGCACAGTCAAATATGCTGGGTCCAAATTAGCCTTCATGGCTGGTGCTCTTCTGGCTGTTTTGGCTTCACGTTCAGATGCTTGTCCAATGTTTCAAGCATCCACCATGTGGTTTGATTCTGAAGAGGAATCCCAGCCAATGCAAAACACTGAATGATCTGGCTCCATCATATTTACACAGACTCAGCGATAGTCATAATTTTTTACCTCACTCATCGCCTCCTATATGTTAAAGATGGTAGAGATAGGGCCCATAAAAACATGTAATTTGAAGGGTGGGAGACAGTGGGAGGGAATGATGAAGGTGAGGGAAGGAATGGGAGGGAGGGGTGAGAGAGGGAAGCTGGTATGAATACGCAACATGTTTGTAAAAGTAGCAAAAAAGTAGCAAAAAGCAAAACAACAAAAAAAGATGGTAGAGAAGAATAAGATATGATAAAAACTTTGTAAGTGAATCGTCAATACAGCCATGAAAAAACAAATCTCCCATCTGTGCACATCAGCCACACTGGTGACTGGTGAATGAGCTGCCTTCTTGAGCCAATGTGAATAACCACATCCAACCCAAGTGGGAACATAGGGACCAGGCCAGTGTTTTTGCCAAACCATGCTATTTCTGGCTAATTTCCCTGCATTTGTATTTAACTTCTAAACACTCAACACTGATTATTCAGCACACGTTTTTCAGAAAGATCTTTTCTCTGTTAATTCAAGAGTAAAACAATGAAATCCTTTGATCTTTCCTTCATTTTCAATCTTTAGGACTCTTCCCCTAACTCTTTAGGACTTTAGGACTCTTCCCCTAACAGCGCCAGGTAATGGTTAGGCTTCTTTCTTATTTGAATAAGGGATTCATTGAGAAATGGATGATAGACCTAGTGACAAGCCAGGGAAAATGCAATTGGAAGCCTGAAGCGAGGAGTGAATATCTGCCCTCATCTATCACTGCTGATTAGCTGCAGCGTGAAAGGGGCAGAGACAGAGAAGGAGAGAGATCAGAAATAACAAATGGCTTCTAGAGAGAGGCTGGGCTTCACTGCCTGGTTTTCCTCGCTCATCAATCATTTCCGGTGTGGCTGATAGGTGGCTCTGTCACTCCTACCTCTATTCCACCTCCAGAGAATCTGTAACTGTGACAGGCCGTCCCTTGTCCACAGTCTTTTCTCTAGCAATAGCACAGTCAGCTCCCGCACAAAACGCCTGATGTTTGGTGTCTTCCTGTCTGATGTTTCTATTCCATTTTTTCTTTGCAGTGTGTGTTTACCTGATTCCCATCCGCTCTCTTAGTCTTACCAGTTCCTCTTTGGGACAGATGTTGGCAGCATGACTGTTGTATACATCATGTTGGCACAATGATAGGCCAACATTGCATAAAACATTTACAGGAGGTGGGATAGAGGTTGTGAGGGTCCATAAAAATGTTGAAGTCATCCAAGTGTGAAATGGAAAGATGAGGAAAGTGTTTTCCCAAAGCCATTCATACCTGTCACCTGTGCTGGGTCTCAGCTTGATGTGTGCCTTTTCAGTCTGGGCCTTCTCTTTTTACTCCTTGGACATGATGGCCTCTTGGGAAATACATCTGGATAGGTGCAGTTGTTAATAGACCTGATTTATAACAAATTTTCGTAGGCTTGTGATCGGTTCTTATTTTTTCCTCTCTAAAGGACATTGCTAGGCATTTATGTTGCACAAACATGTGAGCAGTGATCAAACCATATGCTTTAACTTTCAAAATGTGAGACAGATCATGTGTCATCATAAGCCACTATGGTTGTATTTGCTGCTAAAGAAGATACAACACTCTGCAACATCTAAAACACAATGAGAAACCACTCTGCAACACAATCCTGATTCCATTTGCCTTTTCTCTCTGCTATAGACAATAGATGTTCTGATCTTACAGACAGATGGAATTCCTGTCTTAGCTGGCTGAGTTTTCAGATAAACTGCTATGAACGTTACATCAGCCTTTATTCATCAAGGATTTTTCCTGGTGAGCAAGATGTGTAAGTGCTTTGATGTGGCTTAAAGAGGAAGATGTAACACTGCATGTTTACTGTTACTAAAGATCCATGCTCGTTTTCTTTTGATCCCAGATGCACCTGCATGAATTGGGCATCATTAATTCTATGCTGTACATGTGGAAGTAGACACACACACACACACACACACACACACACACACACACACACAAGGAAACTATCTCTTCCTTCCAGAGTCACTTAGGAATTATTGGTTATGAATGGATATCTTCATTGTCTAATATACCTTTGACTTTTTTCTGAAGAAAATATTTTTGTGTTAATTTTTATATTTTTATTTTTTGTATTTCCACTCATACAGACTTAACAGGTACACCCGTCCCCTCCCTCCCTCCGACCTCCCACCGCCCTGTGCCCCCTCTCCTCCCCCTTCCTCCCCATCCCCCAGTGCCTCCCCCTCCCATCCCTGGAGCATCCTTAAATGTGTATCCCCAACTGTCCTCTGGGTCCTACTCTCCTCAAGGATAAATCTCTGTAAAACATACAGTAATTGCAAGAATTATGAACAGGAGAGATGGGGTAGGAGGGCTACACCAGAAAAAAGGAGAGAGGGGACTATGTTACAGGAGAGAAAATAGGCCACCATCAAGGACTGAAAGTAAGTAATGAGACATCTGGTTAAGTTCACCTTTGACTTTTTTAAACATCATATTTCTGTGGTTTGCTTATTCTTTCTTTAAGAAAACTTTCAGAATCATTCTAAACCTCTAGCCAGGTCAAGTATGTAGAATACAGCAGTGTAAAACAGAAGATTAAGGCTTACATGATAAACTTGGAGAGACACATACACATGATCATAGTTGATATTTGTACCATCGTTGTGAGTATTTCTTATATTATGGAACCACTTTCTCAGCATAGAATTTCACTGATACATGGAGGATATCCACTCAGATCATTTTAAAGTCACTCTTTTGACTCAGATATCATTATTCAATTGGTCACTCAGTTTATTCAACTTCAATTTACTTTTTCATCATAAGAATGCTTTGAGTATGTAAAATAGTTCTAAAGATCATAACCTAACTCTACTACTTACTAGTGTATAATTGTGGATAAGTTATTTAATATTTGGTCCTCAATTTACTTGACTGTACAATGATAATACAGGCACCTATCTCACACAATGCTATGATGATTATAATAAAATATAGTGCCATTATATATTATGTACTCAGAATAATAACCAGTATACAAGAAGGCTAAGAAAATTCCATTTTCTTCCTTTATATATGCTTTAAATATCATAAAAAGTCCAAAGAATACATTCCTTATTATTTAAATCAGAATCCGAGTAAAAATGTGAAAATATAATTTAAAAGAATGTAAGTTATATAAAATACTGGAATTTGATTAGAGAAACATCTAATTGGTGAGAGTACACTTATTTCATATCCAATTTGATTTATTAATCATATGCTTATTAGACATATAAGAACAGTGTTATACTTATTTGATATTGATGGTTTTTAGTGATATACATGTAAGAGCAAGTTTGGGAAATCCGAGAACATATATAAGCAAGAAAAAGGGGATAAAAACTAATATTTAACTTTGCTTTGTGCATTTTCAGGCTTTTGTAATCAATTTGTTTATTTTTAAAATAACCTATCAAAGTTAAGCATATTTCTGTCCATGCATCTGTTGCAGCATAGATCCCACACAGTTATCGTTAAGTGAAACACCAATGTGGTGGTTTGCACTTGGAACTAGGCCAGCCTAATCTCTCCCCATCCTGAGGCTCAGGGAAATTTGCGGAAGAGGGGGCGATAAGATTGTAAGAGCAGGGGCTGGAGAGGTGGCTCAGGGGTTAAGCCTCTGCCTTGCAGGCGGAAGGTCCTGAGTTCGGATCCTAGACCCCACGTATAGACGCCGGGCGGAAGCAGGGGCGGCCTGCGTTTCTGGTCCTGGTAGGGCGGAGCCTGTGAATCCCGGGAAAGAGTAAACAAGGAGGAGGTGGAAGTGTCCACGGTGGTTCCCGAATTCGTCCGTGGTTCTACACACACAGACACACACATACATACATACACGCACACACACTCACAACTGAATAAATAATAAAATAAAAAAAATTAAAAAAAAAGATTGTAAGAGCACAAGGATGGGAGGAGTAACGATATGCAAGAATCTCCACACAAGCTAGGGCCGAAGTAATTATAATTGGACTTTGCATGCCCTCGCAATGTCCTACACACTATTGACCCGACAAACTCTAGCGTTGGCTAAAGGCACTAGGATCCTTGGAGGCAGGGGATTGACAGCCACAGTAGTGTTCCTATGCTTAAAGGGAACACAGGAAACGGTTCTGGGAAATGCTCCTGGGTCCTTGCACCTCATCGGAGAGAAGGACCCAGAGGAGAGTTTGGCATGCTCATTAAAGGAGGCTCCGGGGATTGGAAGGGGAGGCAATAGGGGATGGGGAGGGAACGGGGGTGGGGTGGGGGGCACAGGGAGATGGGGGGACCGGTATACTTGTTAAGTTTGTATGAGTGGAAATAAATTTTTTTTAAATTACTCAAAAAAAATGTGGTGCTTTATCTGAAGGCATATCATTCTCTGGTCACTTTCAAGGATAGATGAATAATTTATTCTTTCATTGACCATATTGAATTAATAGAAAACAATTAATGACAATATTTTGCTTCTCTGAGGTTATTAGAATAAATTTATCCTTTAGTTACATATTCCTCAGAGAATGGAACCTATTTACCACAATAAGGATTTAAAAAAAAAACAAATTCATTAGTAAATCAGGTATCAATGTATTTATTCTCAGAAGATGTTCACATAGTGTTTAAAATAAACAAGTCTAGAAATGTAGCTATAGTGTCAAAGTCAGAAATGTGTATGCAGCAAAAAAGAAGACATATTATATATATATATATATATATATATATATATATGTAACAACTTTGCTTGCATACATTTGTGATATTAATTCCTAATCTTACCTGATTATATTTGTGTGTGTGTGTGTGTGTGTGTGTGTGTGTGTGTGATTGTGTCTTTACATGCAAATTTCTTTGACTAGATATATAATGTGTTTTTCCTTTTTACTGCCTCATGGTAAACAGTTTAATTTCACTTAAGCTTTTCTTCCTCCTTATAGATAGGTGATATCAGTAGGAAATGAAAGGTAAGGACCATACAGGATGTGTAACAGAGACAGGCGGCATTTTGGCGCAGTTTGCATCTTAATGTTCCCAGTAATTGTCCTCTTATATTTGGTATCAAGCTCATGTTTCATTCTTTTCTTCTGATGTGAGTGTCCTCAGAATGATTATTTTCTTTTTCTTCTACTTGTCTTCCTTAGAATTGTCTTTGCTGTATCCACACATTGCCTCTACTGAACTGACATTCTTCCCTGTCTGCTAGTTTTCTACTCAGTATGAAGAAAACAAAGAAATTTACCTCTAATGGTTCAGTTATCCAATTAAGGCATCATGTTCTAAGTCTCTCTCTCTCACCCTCTCTATCTCTCTCTCAATTTTCATCTCTCTTCCTCTCTCCTTCTATTCTTCCCTTCTTCCTTTCCTCTCTGTTTCTGAATTTTACTTATGCCTTACTATTATTTTCACTAACTCTGTCTTGGCAATTATATTTATTTAAAAAATCATATAATTTGCTTTTCTAAATTTCAGAGAGGAGAGAGAGCTCTTGTGCTTGCATGAGTGGAGGATTTTCAAATGACTGTTGCCAGAAAGCTGGGACTGCACACAGAGCATGGGGAAGGGCGAGAAGTACTTCATTAGACTTGTATTCCACGAAGACACTTTCACTTCTTAACGCCTGTGATTTTAATTAAAACCTGGAAAGTAAAGAATCCTCTGGTTGTATTAATGCTTTCATTTCCATTAGGATAGTGCAGTTTATAAACACTATTTGGGTTTATAAATTAGTCCTCATGTGAATAATAAGTGTACAATGTCGCATATAAAGCAAAACTCTGCTGGCTCATCCATTCTTCTGTCAGTTTTTTTTTTCCTTTATTGTCATATACCTCTTCAGAGACACTTGGAGATGTGTCTTTTTTCCTTGTATATCTAAATATCTACCACCATTTTCTTCCATCTTGGCCTATACTAAAAACAGATTTCATTTTCAGTGGATGGAAGAAGGATTTAATTTCTTATTTATATATAAATCTAAATTTAAAATAAATAAAAATATATACACTAAATTAACAAGGGAATCATGATATTCTGTGTTTATAAGTTTAGGTTTTTTGTAGCATTTTAAAATTTCATAATAAAATTTGTGTATTCACAGAAAACACACACACACACATTTAAAAAAAAGTGTCATGGTTTAAAATGTGTCCCCCACAGTCTCATGTATTTGGCAAGGCCATGGCACCTTGAGAGGTGGAGCCTTGTTGGAGGAAGGCAGCCACAAGGGGTGGGTCTGCCTTTGCAGCAAGCAGTCTTGCAACTCTCAGCCTCGAAGATGTTTGCAGTAACATAACCTCCTCCAGCTTTGGCCACCCAGCCATGCTGCCTCCACTTTGAAAAACCATATATCCCCTCTAGAACCGTAAGCTAAATAAATCTCCCTTTCTCCCTTAAGTTGTTTGACTTTGGGTGCTGTCTCACAGCAACAATTAAGAGTAACCATTACACATGTACTTCTCTTTTCCAAGAAACAATGCCAGGAGACACATAAATGTACACAATGTTTGATTAATGTATTATTATACTCCTTCATATGTATCAAAACTATAACCAGATATACAAGTATAGAACTGCATTAAGATTGTAGTAGAAATTAACATTATAGGAAATATCTGTGTTTGTAAAGGAAAATTGTCAATAGTATCAATTTTAGCAAAAATTTCAATTACCAAATAATATTATGTGAATCAAAATGACACATATACTATACAAGAGTCAATCTTGAAGGCACAGTAATAGGACAATATCAACTACTTGCACATTAAAGAAGGAAATATTTCTGAGAAGAAATTAATCCCTGGGACTATCTTCTATAATGTGTTTCAGGAACACAGATATTTCTAAAGCCTGGAGGGGTTTTGGTGTTACAGGATGGTGCTACATTCTGAGATTGCTCTTTAGCAATTCATCCAAAAACCCAAATTGACCACTGGGTTTTTGGTTTGGGAGGATTTTCAATTGCTCTTAGTGTTCACTGTATTTGAAATAACTTAAAGTGACTCTTTTGTGCACCCCTGGGCATCTGAGTGCCTAGAGCATTACCTTTGTCATGTGTGGAACTGACCTGCATTCCCTCAGTAAGATGAACAATGTTCAGAACTTTTCTCACAGGGAGTTGTGGTGCAGACTTCTCTTTGTCTCTCACAAGCATGGCAGTATCCTGTGCAGGAGGATCCGTGACGTTCACTCTCTGTGGCCGATGTAGACAGACAAACGGTTTTAAAATAATGCTAATAATCATGTTTATGGTGAAATGTGCCCCAAATGTGTATGTTTCCTCATAGCAAAGTATGTATATTGCAATAAGCATATGCATAGTTCTCCAAATTGCTGCCCTCAAAACTAGCATGGAATATATCTTTATTATCAGAAATTATTTGCATTGTTATTCTGTAAAGAGAAATCATCTTAAAGGCATTGAGAAGAACCTTATGATCTTTATGCTAGATTTGCTTACTTTTCCTTTTTCTTTTTCCATGTTCATATTACATTGTGTGTGTGTGTGTGTGTGTGTGTGTGTGTGTGTGTGTGTGTGTGTGTTGTTTGCATGAATATAGGTACACATGTATCTATGTACATTTGTAGGATTAAGGTTTTTATAAGAATTCATTATTCGACTTTATTCTTTTGAGAAAGAGTCTTGACTATGACTAGCCTGGTTGCCAAATTTGCTCTTGGAATTCCCAGTTTCCACCTTTATGAATGGCATTACAGGATTACAGTAAAGCTGCCATGCACATCCAACATTTTATCTTCATCTGGGATCAGAACACTTATGCTTTTTCTTGCACAGCAAGTGCTTTATCAGCTAAGCCATCTTCCATCCCATTTTTCTAACTTATCTTTTTAGTTTTCTATAATTAATTACAGTCTGTCCAGAATATAAGCATAATGGTAAAAGCTTCCATGTTTTTATTCTAGAGCATTTTATCAATAAAGAATTTCTGATTATTCAGAAATCTTATTTGATGTGTGTGTGTGTGTGTGTGTGTGTGTGTGTGGTGTGTGTGTGCATGTGTGTGTACATAAATGGGATACTATAGTCACTGAACTTAATAAGTTCATAGAAGGTTCTTTGAGAGCCAATATGTCTTCTTGTGACTTCCATCAAGAGATACTCTATTTGCTGCTATAGAAAGCACTCCTATGCATTGCCTGAACTTTAGTTTCGAATCACCACTTACTGCCATATTTATGCTATAGCTTTAAACCCATCGATTGCAGTGAATTTACTATTAGGAGATATATTTTAGTCATATGATAAGAAAACATTGGTACAATAGATATTTGTGTTTTCAAGGAGCTTCCAAACAAGAGGATTTTCTTAGTCTGAGTTATGACCAAGTGGAGAAGAAAAATGAAAGGAAAACAGAAGCCAGTTTATCATCTTGTTTCTACTGTCACTGTAGTTGAGGTATGGATTATGTTGTATGTGTGGATTGTGTCAAGTTTGAGGCCAAGGTCTGTAAACAGTGTATCCCCACAACATGGTCACTATGGCCCCAGGTAGATATGTGATAAAGATTGGTTTCCTCTCTGAGAAACAGCAATGGGAACAAATAGTCTGTGGTCTTCCCGAGAAAACATATTCTCAGAAGGAGGATTAAAGGAAATGAGTCAACTGTGTGTTAGAAAAGTTAAGGATGAAGTGCCATATGACCCTACTATACCACTACTGGGATTTTTCCCAATTGTATTATCAGATGAACCAGCAACAGTAAATAAGGGAATGGAGAGAAGCTTGGAATATGCATAGGGAACAGACAATAACAAGGAATGAAAAAAGGCCATTCCTTCCTCAAGTGTTTGGCTAACTGATACTTAATGACAAAACTACCTGCAAGATTTAGGAGTAAGAAATATCACATGGGCTCATTTTAAACAACAGCAAAAAGTCAGTAAATACTAAACAAGCTGAGTGGTTTTTTTGTGTGTGTGTGTGTGTGTGTCTTTTAATGAAGGATTTGTGACTTTCATCAAGAGATACTCTATTTGCTGCTATAGAAAGCATTGCAATATTCAAAAGGAGATTGGAAAGTAGAGGGGCCAGAGATTTGTTTTGGAGTGTGTATATAATTTTTGGTCTGTTTCAGTCCTCATTTTGATCAATGTATGTGAACTAATCATGTAAATCCATGTTTACTGCTGTCACTCATCATGACTCAGCAGCTGTCTGTCCCTTAAAGTGGTGAGATGCTGAAGGCAGCTCGTTCTCAAGGTCCTTGCAACCCCTGATGAAGCAGAACTGAAGCCGCCCACAGAGGAGAGGGTAAATGGATTCACTTTCCTTTCTGCATGGAGCACAACGAAGGGGCATATTGAGATATTCTTCCAAGTATTTTAAGTGGAAGTGTCTGTGGCAAATGAAAACAAATGAAGAAGCCAGTGACACCCGCCGAAGAGGTTCAGTTTCCTGCTGCTTACTGCCCTCTTGGGACAGGCAAGCTGGTATCTCCATTCCCAGGAATGCATCTCAGTCATAAGAACTGTCAGAACGTTCAGGGAGGAGGGGTTGCTGTCTCCTGATTGTTCCCCAAGCTCCTTGGTTTCTCTGGAATTGCTGTCTGCTAGAGGTGGTAGTATACACTCAGCCTGAAGAGATGGGCATTTTGACTCCCAAAGGATTCCAAACTCATCAGTTGATCTAAGTAGTTTATCTCCTTCAGTAATTCTGCGGTGAAACCACCAAGGCAACAGTTGCAGCCCTGTTGCTGTCTCGGACCTTTTGTGTTTTGGAGCAATCTATAGATAGCACAAGAAATCTGCAAAGCTTCCTTCCTGTTTATTGACACATGTCTATTTCATACCCTGCGTTATTTTGACTTACCACACCTTGGATGTTACTTTTTCTTTCAGATTTTTTCCTGCCCCTGTTCTCTGCATTGTCAATAAAATTAATACTAGAAATTGTCTAGGATATTTCAAAGCGGTATTTGGCTTAAAATGTCCTTCTTCCCTGACCTTCTGTGCTTGACTTATGGGTCTGTAGAAATATATTCTGGATTGTGATTCAGATTAAAATTTCAGCAGTTTTCAGTTATTTGCTGGACACAGATACAACTCAGTGCAACCTAGATGATATTCAGGGAGCAAAGTGATATGTCCCAGCTAAAAGAAAGTGTACTGGTAAGATCTTGGTTGAGAGTATGTGAAGCAAACAATTAGTGTCCACCTCTATTTCACCAAAGGGACACATGTCAGCTTTTAATTATTCCGGACTCTGTGATCAGAGTTGAAGGACAGCATATATTGGTGGTTCACTCTGAATATTCCATGTTTTGATACCACCATTTTTTCTTCCACTTTTACTTATTTATGGATGTTCTCTTTGATGTTATCATGCACGTATCTGTAACCTTCCATTTTCCAAATGCTCTGGGTAAAGCTTTAACAAAAGCAAAAATTATTTTTATTTTTGAAGTTTTGTCTCCCTTCATGGTTAGTAAATTACTGGCTATTATGCTGATTGGAGAGGTTAGGAGAATAGATCTTTGAATCTTTTGAGAATAATGCCATGTTATGCATGTCATAGTGCCCCAGCACACTTGTCCCAGTCCTTCTCTTCTCTTTCCTTAATGAAACAGGTACATAATGATGTGAGAAAAGGGTTTGGAGAAAATATAGCATTTCATTTCCATGGTGCTTGTGGATGTGAAACATTTTACACCCTAAGAATCTGAAATGTGTGGAAAATAACTGACAATAGTTGGATGTCCTGGTTGGGTCAATACCCCAACCCACCAACACCTAAAAATCAATACTAGTTATGAAGCCTTTCCAAATATATGATTTCCCTGTATTTTCACAAGAACTTTTTGATATAAGAACTGTTTTATTTTTCATTTAGTCTCTTTGTATTCTGTTCCCATGTTTGTAAAACTTAGGTATTAATAGGAATTCCATGGCTTTGTTGTGTAAATGAAATGAAGTCATGACATCTTACTGTGTGTTTCATTTTGGATGACCTAAGAAGTGGACACCTAAATGGAATGAGATATGTCAGGATTTTATTAGAAGATACGTATGGGCAGGTTGGAGAGGGACGAAGAAGAGAAGATACAGCAATGAGTGGCACGGTAGTCTTACACCTGCAAACAGAGGAATGGGTGGATGGAAGTATGGGAAGACAGAATTACAGACTAAAATTCTTAAAGAGACTCAATCTAAGCAGTTACTTAGTAGAAGAGCCTTGTGCTGGATAGACCCAGCTGTCCATGAATAGCATATCTAGCTGTCCGTGAACAGCCTATGAAAAGCACAAGCTCAATGTTAACATAAGTAGATTTCAGAATATGTTAGTTTGGGACTCCCAGTCAAAATGTTCCCTTGCATATGTTGCAATTTTGTGATTTTTTTTTGCAGTTCAGCTACCTAGACTTTAATACACATGGTAAATACGATGAATGTCCATTTTTCCCTATTCTGCAAGAAAATAAGCTGCATTCACAGTAACAAGGTGTGTTCTGGCAAGGGTCCCATATACTAGTCATGACTTCTACCTTCAATTCTGCCTCTGGATCTTATGCTCTGCCAAGAACATCAAGCAGATGCTCTTTAGCAGCGTGTATTTAATGTATATCCTTTTGTGACAAAGGAGATGCTAATTCATTGGGAACAACAAAACCTTACCCTTAGCCCTTCAAGTTATGTTGCTTTGCTGTCTCTGGGAGAGCATTGGTTTATCCCCGTGGCTTCTCAGGCACAGCATGCTGGCCTCAGCATCTAGAGAGCTCAGTTCCTGGGATCTGAGCCAAGGCCGACTCTGAAGCGGCTCCTCAGCTCCCTGGAAGGTCATGCTAGTCTTGGTTACGCTATTCAGAAAGCAACATGCAGAGCTTTGTTTGTATGCATGCAGTGTGTGTGTCTCTTATGTTCCCTTAGTGCATTGGAATATCACTCCATGTGATTCTCTCTTAAATCTCCTGATGGTGTGTACATTCATACAGCAACCAAATGAACGCATCTCCTATAGAGTTTATTCTGCTTTTCCCTGAACAATTTCACTTTTGCCCTTTTACCTAAAAGTCCATCTTTTAAGATATATAAATTAGTAAGTCGTATCAAATCTCTGAAAAGGATTGTTGTAGACATATTGTGTATCTTTATGAGAGAAAAGAATGTAACAAAGCCACCCTCTTGCTGGTATGTGTGCTTAGATTGCAGCAGGCAAGTATCTAATTGGTCTAGCAGATCTGCACAGCTGCATTACTAGTTCTTTAGCCAAAATCACCAAATAGTACAATTTGGGGGTTCTTTTCAATGACTATAATTTTTTAAATAAAGCAGAATCAAATATTCCTTAATTGGAGTATGGAGAAATAAATGTGTCCATGTAGAAATACACATACATAAGTACACACAGACACACACACACACGCACGCATACACATACATGGCCTAGAGACACACATGCAGAGGATCATTGACATTTACATCTCTGAAATATGAAAGTAGGGACAAGCTTGAGAGAAATCGTGAGCAATTCCAGCTTTACACTGGAGAATTGCAAAGCCCCCTATGTTGGAATGGAACTTTCCAAAATGATATTAAAGACTGAAAGGCAAAATGTCTCTCCTTACTTAAATGAATACCCATACATAAAAGCACTGTTTTCAGTGGATATTAAATTCCTTTAGTACCTTAGTAATAATTATCACCAAGATTGTGGTTTAAGAGGCAAGACCATAACCTGTAAACATCCCATTTTAACAAACATTCTGAGATGAACAAAATAGTGTTTCCTCACCCAGAGTGCTCAGAAGACAACTGGAAGAAGTCACACTTGTAACCTGGAAAGATGTATCATTCCAAAAATTAAAACAACTCACTATATTGTGATTAAAGTGATATACTTTCAGTGCGGTCCCCAAGAGCAAACTCAGCCACCTAAAAATCAGATTGCTACCTTATGCTCTGATGTAAGCTTTTCTTTACGCTTACTCATGAAAAACCACAGGTCTCAGACTATGACATGAGTCACTTATTGGCATCAGTGGTGAATACAATCCAAGTTATCTTTGGAAGAGCACTCTCAGTCACCATATAAAACCACTGAAAAAGTAATGGACATCTACCCAGCCCAAGGCTGCTCCTGAAAGTGGGGACAGCTTGTGGAGCTTAGAGAAGAGTGAAGATAAATATTGCAAAGTCAAGCTGCACAGCATGTGTGACTCTCTACTTTCATTCTCTCCATCATTCTCTCATTTGGCACACACTGAATCAGTGTCTTCTACCCTGCCTGGCAGGAGGTTCCTGTTCTCTGCAAGTATCAACAGGCTGAAAGAACTTGTTATTCCCCTCCTGCATTTTCCTTGGTTTTATTCTACACATGCACACATCAGCAATAAATAAATAAAAATTAAACAAACAAAAAGGCAATGAAGTTTTACTTGAACTAAGGCTGAAGGATGTTACTGGTTACAATGCAGCCAAACATATGTCTGTAACCCAGCCAAGGGGTTGAAGTTACAGATAGATAATTAAATGTGTAAGGTGGATGGTTGGAGTTCACTTAAAAAGATTGAAGTTATATGATTTATATATGTTATTTATCTTTCTAAAATTGTATTACCATGAGGTTTAATCCCCTATTCTTTTCCTCTATTAAGTCATTATATTAGCCATCAGTCTTAAAAAGTGCCAACTCTTCATTGTTTTCACTGAAGACCATGAAAATATGAGAGTAGAATACAATGCCTATCTTAGATTTCCCAAGTTTTACCTAAAAAGTATCAAGTGGCATCTTTAAATCTTCTTTTTAAGCTTCTTATTTTGTATCCTAAAAAAGACAACATATGTTCTGTGATTTGAGATTTGCAACTCATAAAGTAATATGGCAAATAAGATATAAGCAAAGGTAAATTTCGTAAATAATAGGTATTTCTTCTTTCTCATTCCCACAACCAACAATCAAGATCTAATGTTCTGTTTGCTCTTCTGTGATTCCCAGACAAAACTAGATCTTTTAACAGTAACATCTGATATTTCTGCTAACCTTAAAACTTAAATATTTTTCCTATTTAATTCTTTTGTCTCCACTTCTGCAATAATCAAAGGGAATAATTTTTGAATTGATAGTTCATCCCCTTTGCCAAAATCATTCTGAAACATTATCTTTGCATGTAGAATGAGCAATCATCACTCCACCTTGTCCAACAATATGATCTTACAATAGCACTCTCACACACTCTTTCCAAAGCTAGTCACACTGACCTTCTGCCTATTCATTGAGCACATAAAGTTTACTTTCACCAAAATGGACTTTCATACTTGGTGTTTTTTTTGGTTTTTTTTTTTGTTTGTTTGTTTTTTTGGCCTGGACCTGTGGACTGGATAATTTTCACCTTATTTTTTCTTTCTGGTCACTTAGGTCTCTGTTTAGAAGTTACATGCCAGAAAGACAGCCTTAAGAGTGTGTTCACCAAGTGTAGCAGTTCACTTGTATGTTGCTGATAAAAATTGCCCTCAAAGAGCCTAAAGGACTATCTTATGATAGTCCAGTTACAGTTCTTCGTCCAGTTGGCAGGAGAGCATGCACCATTTCCACAGGACTATGGGAAATGGCACACAGTGTCCATATAACAGCTGAGAGAGACAATCCTTACTTGCCAGACCAGCATGTCTGGCGAAGTTTACACAAGGATGCCTCCTACCTCAAATAGGTCTCTCCATTTTATTTATCTACCTGGGGTCTAGTCCCACCCACCATAAGCTGGGCCTTCCCCATCCACCCTACAATCTCCTGCAGGTTTGCTCTGGGCTTAACTACTAATTCTTGAGAAATGTGCCCAGAGCTCAATCCCTCAACTATCAAGTTAACACCTGTGTCTATGACACAAAGACAAGCTTCACTGTATTTTGGGTTCCTAGAACTTATCTTTATCTCTATTTGATAATTTTTCTCAAAACCTTGCCCTCACACCTGGTCCTACAGTAACTGTGATCCCAGTCTCTTGATCTTTGTTGAATACCCAACAGCCTAAAGCAATTATGATTTAGGTAATGAGTTTTTAAAGAATCTTTAGAAAATAAAACGTATTTCTTCATTTCCTCTTGAAATCTCAAGTTTTAAATTAGAAAATAAATAATAATTTTAAATAATTCTTTCATAACATGGTGACACATGATATTACATAAAACTATATAGGATACAGTTGGAATATATATAATGCCAGAAATAAAATAGATCAAAACTAAAACTTGTAGCATTATCTTTTTTTGTAAAGTGTCATATATGTATATATATATATATATATATATATATATATATATATATATATCCTACTTTATGTTTATGATTAAGATACACTCACTTTTAAAGCACCAAAGAAATTATAAAGAAAAATCTCTTGTTTTACATAGCACCAAAATGATTTCTCCTGGGTTTACTGAACTTCCCAGTGGTCCCTAGCACCAGCAACCTCTTCTCAAGGTCACCTAGTCTCACATTTTCTGTAGTGTTTGATCATAGTCTTTTAGTCCTCTTCTCATCATATGATTAGACATATTTATCTCTCTGCAACATGCAGAAATGGACAGAATTTGCTTTGATTTAAATAGAATAAAAACATATTTTTCACTTTCTAGGATATTCCTTGTTGCTTATTGCCTCTTAACGCTTGTATATTTTGGCAGTTTTCTATATGGAATTGGAAATGACAAGATTTCATAGTTAGAGCCAGCATTTCATAACCTCTTATTAATCCTTAGAAAGTAACTTTGTTGTTGATGATAGATAAAATCTAACACTTTAGGTAAAATATTTCATTGATTTATACAGGTAAGTTTCTTCATCTATATTGAGTTATTTTAATCCAATTCTCATTATCCAAAGGATTATTATTTCTATGTTATATCTGTTGCATGTAGAAACATATCATTCACTTACTGAATTGTCTTTAATGGCACTGAATAGGTTAACATCAAGAAAAGACCTCCATTTCAAAATTTCTAGACAGCTCCTAATAAATAACTCTATTCATCAGATACCTATTGTGGTTGCTATTGATGACTTACACTTCCAGCTAATATCTTAATCCAGTAGACAAGTACTATATTTCTGATTAAACTAAAAAGTATTGACAAGATTCTGAATCTGTTCTTACTAATCCATGTTTTATATTAATGAGGACTGCTTTATTTTATAAGACTCAACATGAAAATAGTTTAGCTCACATAATACATATTTTATCTTCTGAAAATCAAGTGCTTGCCTATATTTACCTTCATCATTCTTGTGTTCTTCCATTGTTTCTTTAAAAACCCTCCTGCTAATTAATTTACTCCAATTGTGTAGTTTATCAGTGCCCCCAATGTTGTAATTTGTTTCAGCTGGAAGACTCAACATCACTTGCAGGAATAATTTCCCAATTTCTCCACCCACCCATCTCAGGCTGAATTTATCTCAAACTGATGTTTATTCCACTCCCTTCACTCTCAGGAACATCGTTTTCCTTTTACATAGAAGTCATTAAAAATCAAATTTAAATTGTTCTGCATGTGTTCTGTATATGTTCTGTCATTTTTCAGCCCAGCAGTCTCTCAACTCCTCAGCAGACATTTCCTCTCCTTGTTCTGCTTCTGGCAACAAGCTTTAAAAGTGATGACTACGATGTCATTTGGTAACTTTACCTCTTTTCCTTCCCTTGGCACTTGTCTAAATTAGAATGTATAGATATCTCTTTTGTGCTTAATAGCGATGCTAATTTAGTATTAGATGATTGAGAATTTGGTTCTGATTAAAAAATATTTTCATGCTATATTGTGTTAATATACTTCCTCTTGGCTATACCACTGAAATGTTTATTTCAGTGTTAATAGAACTTCTTCATGGCCATTACGAAGCTTACAAGACTTTCAAAGTGGTGTGGTGAGGTTTGTGATTGACTCCAGTGATTTGCTGATGAAGCCTATTCTTTATTTCTTTACTCATCCAACGTCAGAGACAATGTTCACTGTAGTGTTGCCTGTCACTGAGAGTTGCAATTGTACAGAATCTCATTTTTGATTCCTGATGACAGAGCCACACCAGGTACTCTGTGTAATCACTCTGTACATGTTTGTGAATCTTTAGTTTGTATGTGTTAGTGATCATTTTGGACATATTTGACAAATGTTCCCCGTTTTCCTTCTTTAAAGATTATAACAGCCATGTTTGAAGCAAAAGGAAAAGTAAGAGAAATAGTCATCTTTGCAACTGCAAACTTACATTACATTTTTTCTGCTTACCCTTAAAAATCTTATTATGAAACAACTTGATATCTTATCTTCTGGGAACATCTTGACCAGAAACTTACTGGTCAAGTGCATCACAAACTGAAGACCACATCAAATACAATATCCTCTGAAAAGAAGTTCATAATTGATAGGTGCAGATAATTCATTTTTCCCAGTTCTAAAGGCTTCCCTGCAAACTTAGCAAAGATATACAATCTTCATTGTAGGTAGAACGATGCATATTTTCTCCATGTTTAGACCTAAAGATGTAAAATTACAATTGTTTAGCTACATACTACTTATAATAGGGATAAACTGGATTGAATTAAAAAATGGACATTAAAACTTAAAAAAAAACTTTTCTCAGGACAGAATTCGAAGGCTGGCAAGTATCATAAAAATGTTCCACTTACCTAGCTATTAGGGAGATTCAAATTAAAACCACCATGAGATATCATCTCAACCCAGTCAGAATAACTAAAATCCAAAATACAGAGAGGATGCAAGAAGAAGGGAATCCTCATACATTGCTGGTGGTAATACAAAGTTGTAAAACCCTTGGGGATCAGTTTGAAGGTTCCTAAAAAAGTAAAAAAATCAAAATACTGTATAACCTAGCTATATCACTCCTGGAAATACTCCTAATGAAAGATAGATCTTATTATAGAGACACCAAAGCTTACATGGACCTTTCAACTCTAATCACAGTAGAAAAAGATATGGAATCAGCTCAGCTGACCAACAGTCAACGAATGGATAATGAAATTGTGGTGCAATACTTTATTGCAATACTATTTAGCTTCCAAGAAAACTGAATTAATGAAATTTGTTGGTAAACGTATGAAGTTGGAAAAATTTATACATAACTATTTTAGACACAGATAGACAGACACTGCATGTTCTCCTTGTAAGTGGACTAGAGTATTGAACTATCTAAATGATACTGAAAAAGAAATGTCTATAACACACATAAACTAAAAAGGAATGTAAGAAAATCTCTCAGAGATCGATCATGATGCACAATATTATAATGGAATGTTATTGTGTGACTAGTGAGCAGAAAAAAAATACAACTGGTAGAGTGTAGAGCATCAGTGACCTTGGAATGCTCAGCCCTAATCAGACCATCATAATATTCCCCCACCTGAAGACTCAAGGAACCCTTTTGAAAGATTGTGGTAAGATCATAATAGCTTAAAGGTAAGATGGTATACTTCTAACCCACATATTTAGCTGCTATACTGAGGAAATCACTGCAATAAGAACTTCCGCCTGACCTATACAATGGCCAACATATCAACATTTCCCCAAAGACTAGAGATGGTCTCTGAAGAAACGATGGGACATGACTGAATTGGAGAAGAGGGGAGGATGGGAGAGGAGGAGTATGATGAGAGAATAAGGGGGTAGGTGGAGAGGGGGTCAGAGCAATGAAATAAACCTATTTTATTTATGAAAAATTCTAGATTATAAAAAAATTGTAGAAAAAGAAACTTGTTGACATTTATTCTTTTACTTATTCATTCATTTATTGTATTGTGTAGGGATTAGTATATACCATGTGTTCTCTCTCTCTCCTCTCTCTCTCTCTCTCTCTCTCTCTCTCTGTGTGTGTGTGTGTGTGTGTGTGTGTAGAAGAGAACACTGTGAGTGCCTGTGGATGACCAGGGATGATTTCAGGCTTAGCCTTCCAAGCCAGGAAAAGCAGACCTCTGTCAATTCCTCCCAATACATTTACCTAGGAGCTGAGATTCAAACTTAGTTCCTTCTACTTCTGAAGTAAAAGCTATTTACTCCCTGAGTCATCTCTTTAGCTCTTTATTATATTTTTAGAAGATCATTCAAAATAATGAGTGTCGTAAATGAACATTCGTGCTTTTATCATTTTTTCTCAACTCTCTTACTGACTTCCTACCACTCTAGCTGGTTCTCATTCACCTATTTGGTCTTCCTTTCTGTTTTCTTATTTCATGTTTTATAGAATCCTGTTTTCCACCTCTCTAATCTCATAAACTCTAACCTAGTTTTCTAATAAGTGGTCTCATAAGTTCACTTCATAGTTAATAACAATTATGTAGGGTTTTAAGATGCTAACACAAGTCTTTTCAAATCAAAATTCTTAGTATCTTAGACTAAAGTTTCAGAATGGGTATTTTATGGTCTTCACACATCTACAGAATTGATGAAAAGAGAAGCAAGTTGACAGGAATATACAACAAATGTCAAGAATTAAAAGTTAGGATATGAGTAAGAATTAAAAATTAAGATCTGAACTGACAGTCCAGTGATTGTGAAAATGCACAATGCCAACCTATATAGAAGTCCAGATATTTGATTATTTAGGCCTATTGTCCTTATGTAAGTAAGTTCCTAGTTCTTAAATATTAACTATCACATCTACATTATAATCAATAGATTAACCTTGTCACATATAAAACAATAATCTTGATAAACTATATATACAAAAAAAATCTTCCTAGGTAGAAGAAACCCAAGATGTTCTTACTTTTCAGTCCAGAAAACCCTGCAATAAACTTACTTTAGCTCTTGAATAGACATCTGAAATTTACAAAACATGTTGCTAAGCAAAAGTATAATGAAAAATACTGATTCTATGTAAAACAGTTAGAAGACAGCTATACACTTTTCCATTTAGAATACTTTATTCTCAAACCTCATGGTGCTTCCTAATGAAAATTTCCTAAGTATATCTAACCCATTCCAGAGTTCAGTAGTTGAGGTATAATGTTCTTTTACTGCTGAAAACATATCATATATTGTACCATGTGCAAATAAAGTGTTTATGACAAAATATTTTTTATTATTATTTATTCAATTGTGTGTGTGTGTACGTGTGTGTGTGTGTGTGTGTGTGTGTGTGTGTGTGTGTGTGTAGAACCACAGGCAAATTCGGGAATCACCATGGATCGCCTCCACCTTTTCCTTGTTTACTCTGCCCCTGGATTCACAGGCTTCACCCTACCAGGACCAGAAACCCAGGCCACCCCTGCTTCTGCTTCGCGTCTATACGTGGGGTCTAGGATCCGAATTCAGGACCTTCCGCCTGCAAGGCAGAGGCTTAACCCCTGAGCCACCTCTCCAGCCCCATGACAAAATACTTTCATGTAAATATACAAATAAAATTGCAACATGACCTCTGGCTTCTACGGTGGTCAAGATTGACTTATTTTTGAATATCATGACACACAAATCTGGATTTATCAGCCGCTGGTATATAATATCACAGTGACAGGAAAGAAGTTAAAACAGGCAGTTTGATTCTCTGAACTGCAAGGGACATCTACTGCATGTGACATAGCCTTTACATACTTATGAAATCATATAAGGAAGTTAGCCATTGGAAGGAAGGCAACATGTTCGTCAAGTTCTAACTAAGCCCTGATGCTTTCCTGGGAAAGAATTCTGCAGCTCAGATAATGGCAAATATTCCCATTTTCAAACTATCATCTTCTGGGCGTTTAAAAATATAAATACACATTAAAGGATGACTCAAAATGCAGCTGGCTGGTAGAAAGCAAATGCTTGATGATGGGCAGTATGCTGCATGGAATGTTCTCATCCATTAAGGATGACCCATTATATTTTCCAGGACACTTTTTCTCCCATGTGAGAAAATATTTTACCATTCTCCTCCATGTGCTTATGCATGTGCTTCATTTATGCTGATTTATTCTCTTCATTCTGTATGCACCACAACTTCCTATCTCTGAAAAGCTTGTTATAATAAAAATACATAGTAACATTACATTGCTAATTCTTAACAATTTCCCTTAAAATGTCATTATTCTCATTTTACTGATGAGGAAACCGAGGGATTCATCCTTTCATACTTAAAAGAATTCTAGTCAAGGAATTTTGGCACATATTTTATATCAAAGATCTGTTTTCTTACCAGTTTAATTTCAGACATTTTATATGTCTTCTTAGCATGCAATGTAATGGTTATCATTATGACTTTTTCATCTGCACACACACATATCACCATGCTTTGTTCTCACTCACCTGATTGCCCTCCCCATGCTCTTCAGCCCCTTATGGTGGTCTCTTTCCTCTTCTCAGTTAGTTCTCTTCTCAGTTTTCATGTCACATGTATTCCATTATCCTCTCTTATTCTCCACACTTCTCAGACATACTTTTTCCCTTTCATATTCCCTCTTCCAATTTTGCATCCTGCCTGTATACCATGTGTATATCTGCCTGTATGCATAATTAAGTTTTGGATTCTTCTTCTGAATCAAAATTACCGGTACTGGTGGTTCTATGCTTGTATTACTTTGTTAACTAGATGAGCACCGTGTCACAATCTTCTCATCTTTAAAGTTGAATAAAATCTCAACATGTGTATTTGATACATTTTCTTTGTATCATCATATTTCAATGAACCTCTCTAAGCTAACTCTGTTTCTTCATTGTTGTGATTAATATAGTGATGAACACATATATGGAAGAATCTCTGTGATACATTGAGTTAAATTTCCTCAGGCATATTTTCAGGAGAGTTTTATATAAGCCGAGTCTTATGGTAATACTATCTCTTTTTTTTTTTTGAGAACCCATTAATTTCCAAAATTACTGAACCAGTTTCATTCCCTCTAGCAGTTTATAAAATTCTTGTTCCCCCACATCTTCTATGTGTGTTATCATTTGTCTTCTTGATGATAGCCCCTCTGACTAGGGTGAGATGGAATCAACAAGAAGTTTTACTTTGCATTTCCATGATATATAGCATATATATCATGGTATACACCTGGTATATGGACCACATATTTAAACAATCATTGAACATTTTCATCTGCCTTCGCAGGCTGTCTATTCAACTTAGTACATTTATTGTCTGGATTACTTAGTTTTTTTGCATTTAAACTATCTAGGTATGCTTTTCTAAAGCAAACTTTTATCAATAGCTGTGTGGGTTTATTTCTGGAGCCATTATTCTATTTTACTGGCTCACCCACATGCTTGCTGATTTATTTTTTGCTAGTATCATTGCATTTCTGCTATTAATGTCCTGTTATTTAATTGAGATTAGGTATTGCTATACCTTCACCATGGCTCCTTCTAGTTGGAATTGCTTCTGACATTTGGGACTCTTGGGCTTCAACATAAATTTTAGAATTTTTCTTCTATTCACGTGAGGATTGACACTGAAAATTTTTAAAATATCTTGTCTACTGGACAGATAAGTTGAGAGAGAGACAGAGAAGAAGAAAAGAAAGAATGAAAAGGAGAACTCTTGTATGCCATTGCACACAGATGTAGTTTAGAACTAAGTCACTTCTCTCCTTCTACCTTATGGATATATGTGTATATAACTCAGATCACTGGATTTACAGGCAGGCACTTTAGCTACTGAGCTATCCTGCTGGCCGCTGTAATTGAAATTTTGAAGAGTATTGTGTTAAATCTGTATATCAATTTCAATATTATCATTTTTGCAATACTAGTTCTGTCAACTCATAAGCATGAGAGGTCTTCAAGTATCTTCTATAATTTCTCACTTCAGTCTTTTAGGAATATCATTGTAGAGGTTTTTTACTTCCTTGGTTATGTCTATTCTAATATATTCCAATTTGAAGCCATTGTGAATGAAATTTTATTTCTGTTTTCTTTCTCAGTTAGTTCATTATTGGTACACAGAAAAGTTGCTTACTTTTATGCCATTATTTTGTAGCCTCCTACTTTCACAGATCTAAGAGATTTCTTATAGAATACTTAGAGTAGTATAGTATGAAACCATGGCCTCAAACGTGACTTCTTTGTAGTTTGTCTTCTTTTATATTTTTTTTCTGTCACTTGAAATACTATTGTAGGTAAGATTCAAGTGTTGCATTGAATACTAGTGGAGAAAGTGACCATCCTTGCATTATTACCCATTTTAGAGAAATACTGTTTTCCCATTTAAAAATATTGTCCATATTTTTTCATATATAGTCATCATTATGTTGAGATATAGTCATTTATTGCTCTTTTTTTAGAGTTTTTGGCATGAGAGATTGAACTTTGGCAACGGTGTTTTCTAAACTGTTTGAGATGATTGTATTATATCTGCCTTTGTCTATTAATTTGCTTTTGATTTTTTGTGTGTCAATTCCATCTGCTCTTGTATGTATTCTTGGGGTTGAATTCTTCAATGTATTCCAGAATTCTTGGACATATGTCATTGTAATTTTTAAATTTATCAATGATTGAAGTAGTTTGCTTGACTGTGCTCTTCATTTCTTTTATGCTTTCTTCTGTTAAGCACAATACTGGTGATGCTTTGTAGTTTGTCTTTATGTGATTCCTTGAGTTTTCCATTCCTTGTATTTCTACTTCTTTTCATTATCTCAGGTTCCTTGTGGAATTTTTTTCCCATCCTGCTTCCTTTCTCAGGCATCTTGTTGAATTTCTCATCCATTTTGCTCACATTTCTGTGGGTGGATGACCACTCATCTATGTCTTGGATTGAGTGCTTCTGTTTGTATCCTATTTAAACCCACTGATCTTTTTTTTTTTTACTGGGAAGCATTTGAAATGCTCATCTGGCATTTCACCCACTTTATTGCCTTTGCATTCAATAGTTGAGATTACATGATCTTTGGGAGGGTTCCTGTTGTCTTGTTTTCCTACATTCTCTGAACTTTCCTGTTGCAATTTGTGCATCTGTTGTTCTTTCAGAGAACCTCATTGCTTGAGCTGTGTTCAAGTTGGCCTTACCTGCCTTTGATGAATTGCTGCCTGGATGTAGCACCTGCCTTTTTCTTTTCATTTCTCAACTACCTTATCAGAGTTTCCAATACTCTTTCTCTCTTCATCTTGTTATACTTCTTCTTTATGCACTACTTCTAGTTCACTATTTAACCCAGAAATCCAAATTTCTAACTTAAATTTCATCCTGCTCACTTTCAGTGCTATAAAGTATCTAAATCCGGATTTATATGAAGTCAACTAATTGCTCCATTTCTAAGATACATTTCTCTTTGGGGATTCTAAGATGTTTTTCACTGTGGATTAAAAAAGTTTTTCATTCACATTATACTCTTTGCAACACAATTCTCATCAACAAGTCTATATCCTTTGACCTAGTATGCATATCTCCAGATTGATGTTTGTGTGTAACAACAAGAAATGGAGCCATTATAAAATAATGTGATAATTTTACAAATGGCACTCAAATATCAAATATATTAACAAGTTCATCTATGTATATATTTGCTAGTCTTCCTTACTGATGTTTTTATCAACACATGTATCTCATGATCAAAGAGGAAGTAATTTTTAAAGTTGAATTACAATCTACGGACAGAATAGTGTTCCTCAGGGACTCCTTGCAGCTGAACTCGCATCCAAAGGGAATATATAATATTGTGAACAGCCACAGTGACTTTTCCTGTGCAGCTTAAGTCAAGCTTCCTTAAAGTGGGGAACCAGATGCTAATCTTTCTCTAGTGCATTTTGTGAGGAAACCATAAAACATGCTCAAATCATCATTCTTAAGTTGACATTTTCTAGCTGACATTCCTACTGATATCCTATAAAGTAGTCTACTACTGACTACTACTGCAAATTATCAACATCATTTTTTTAAGAGAGAAAGGGAGATTTATTCAGCTTATGGTCCCAGAAGGGAGAAACAGTCTTTCCTGGAGGAAGCAACATGGCTGGTGGCTGAAGCTGTAGGCAGGCTAAGTCACTGCAGACATCCTGGAATCTCTTTTCTTCTTCTGTTCTATGGTTCTTTTATCTGGTCTGCTACTGGGAGGTTCCAATCAGATTTAGGGATAGTCTTTATATTATAATGTATTGATCTGGATAATCTCTTCAGGTAGTCTGACAGCTGATCTTAGTTAATGCTAGGTATAGTAAAGTTGACACTCAAAATTAACTATCACAAGTATCTCTTCAGGTAGTCTGACAGCTGATTTTAGTGTGGTCAAGTTGACATCTAAGATTAACTATCATAAGTTCACCCCTTGTCAACTTGACACCAGATCACATTTCCTTAGGTCACTCCTAATCTCTATATAAAAAGTAAGATTCATAATTCCACCTAACATAACTATCCCATACAATCTCACACTGATTATTTTTCCCAAGACAAGTGAAAAATTCCCTAGAGGAATGCTTAGTATATGGTGTCTCATAACACAATATCATAGTGTAGATTACATTTTATCACACATCTACAGATTAACATTATATTACATAACATAAATATCTTCTTAGTGCAAATCATACTTAGTCCAACTGCAAAAGTCTCAGTACAGACTGCATCAGTAGTCCCACCACAGTCCCTAAGTCCAAAGCCTCCAGTAAAAATCAAAAGAAAAGTTACATAATTCCAATTTAACAAGATTGAAAAACAGTAGGAAAAACTCCAAATCCTGCAGCTCTAAGTCCAACAGGTGAGCATCTCCTTGAAATCATCTCAGTTCCAAAGAGTTTTGATTCCACCCCTCCAATGCAACTGGCAATAGAACACATGACCTGCTTGAGTGGGCTGGCTCCTCCCAGCATATACAGCTCTCCTTGGCAGAAGTCCCACAACATCGGTTTTTTTTTTTTTTTTTATCCTCATTTGGTTTGTTTAAAAGATACTCTATATATATACAAAGCCAATTCATTAAACTAGGGTTGCATATGGCACTGAATATAATAGTTATACATGTATACATACTTTTAGGAAAATGACCTGATATGTATAGTGTGGCATAATTCTTAAGATAAAGGCCATTCTATAATATGGAAGGATTATTGAAGATAAACTCCATGTTTTTGTAAGAGAGTTTCAAAGACATTTTCTACCTGAAGGATGTTCTTAGAACTTGGTTAATTTTCCATTAAACTGGAATCATAATTGGATATATCTGAAATGTTCTTGGCTTGCTTGAAGCTCCAAAGCAAATTACCTCAGAGTTGTTAAAATGGGTTCCTTGGAACCAGAAGATTCTTATCTAAGTGAGGAATCTTCCATAACCAGATCCTTTAAGAAAGTCTCCATCTAGTGCTGCAAGCTTCATGAGTATAGTGAGGACATCTTCATGAGGAAGGGGAACGGTGCATTCTTTAGAAACAGTATGAATAAGAAGTTGGAGGGACTGAGGGACAGTGTCTAACAAGTTGTGTACACTGACAAAATGTTTTCAAATTGGTCAAGGAACATGTCACTGAGAAACATAATAGCCACATACATGATATTCAATAGTTACTACATTTTCAAGTACCTGTGTGAGGCTTTTGCTAGACTGACAGTTATATTGCATATATCATGGAAGTGATGACTCACTGAGCTTTGTGTATCATACAGAATATCAGATCTCTTCTTTATGATCTTAGAAAATGCATTTATAATTTTATCATACTTAATTCATAATGGGCAATATTTATTGAGCAGTGTAAATTTTGCTTATATACTTTCTTCTTAATTTTATAAGGAAGGAAATTAGCACTTTAAAAATACTAACCAAGTTATTGAAGTTCTTACTACAGTACTAATTTTACAGATGGACAGAGAGAAAGAGAGGGGGGGGAGAGAGAGAGACAATTATTGTCAGATCACTTTGGCTTCCCTGTTTTTATTAGAATAGAAAATACAAGAAATTCAAGAAAAAGAAATTTGCAGAAAGATACAGGACAGAATGAGATGTGAATATCATGAATCATCACATTTTCAGTTTATAACTGTGCCAATCCAATATTTCTTTCTGATCCACCATAGCACATCTCTGTTCACATGTGAATGTCTTCCTTACATACTTAGAGCAAAGGTCACTCCCATGAGCATAGTCTACAAATCTAATCTAATCGCATATCTAATCTAGTCTCAACTCATATGAATCAGCTTTACTGTGCCTGAAAGAAACCACTGGGTTCTTTCTAAGCTGAAGATGCTCTCTCCCTCACAGGCCTACATATGACACTCCGCTCCATGTCATTCCCAAGACTCACTCTTTCTTTTGCTTCCTATGACTGTGTGTTTTTCTCAGTGACACTGGAGAAAGAGTTTATGAGGCCAAACTGTCTTCTGCTTCAGCTTCCAGTCTGCATTATTTTGGTTGTTGTCATTCAAATGTACATATTTTTTTTAAATTTGCTTGATATCATCTTCTCACTGGGAGGACATGCCCATCTGCCTGCCACTTTAACCTGGTTTACTTTAGTCACCTTTTTTGCTGAATATAGCTGTGAATAATGTATATAACTGGCATTATGGAAGTGAGGATGCAATGTTAAGGTGTATACTAACTTTCTAACAGTCAGACACTCGTAAGCTCTAAAATTGGGTTTTGAACTAGCGTTACTCAATTCTAGGGTCTTTATTTTGTGCTATGATAGAAATACAAAGAACCAACCTTCTCTTTACTTCTATATTATCATATGTAATATCATCAAAAGCTCCGGCAATTTTTTTCTAAAATAACCAAAGTGTTTGGTTGTTGTCATGTACAATAAATAGCTTGTTGATAGATTGATTTGGGCCATCATTCTACAGATGTTGACTTGGTCTAATTTGCTAGGAGAGTGGAAATTAGCCATCATCGATAATCATGTTGAGGCTAGTTATTGTAAATGAGAATTTCACAATGTCTCATTTTGTTGCTTAAAATATTTCCAAAGGGACAGTTACTTTTATTAATAAACCATATCCTCTGTGGATCTTCACTTTCACTTATTAAAGACTATGCAGTATAGAAAAACTAGGGAGAAGTAGAAAATAAAAGAAAAAAGAATGAATAATGAAGGATATGAAATAGGAGCAAAAATAGAAAGTTAAATCTTGTGGGCTGGAGAGGTGGCTCAGGGGTTACGCCTCTGCCTTGCAGGCGGAAGGTCCTGAGTTCGGATCCCAGATCCCACGTATAGACGCCAGGCGGAAGCGGGGGAGGCCTGCGCTCCTGGTCCTGGTAGGGCGGAGCCTGTGAATTCCAGGGCAGAAGGAGGTGGAGGTGGTCCATGGTGGTTCCCGAATTCGTCCGTGGTTCAACACACACACACACACACACACACACGCGCGCGCGCGCGCGCACGCACACATACATATGCACACACGCACAATTGAATAAATAACAAAAAAAAAAGTTAAATCTTGTATCTCATGATCCAGGTATCTATAACAGGATAAATGTCCATGAGTATTTAATATGATGATATTATTTACATTAGAGATTCATTCTTGCCACCTGAACATGTGAACAATTGCCACTGCTTAAAGAAGAGAAGATTACACAAATGAATATACTTGCTCTCAAATCTTGTTGCATACTTGTGATCAGTATAGGGATAAATAAGTCCTGAATTCATATAAAACTCAGTTTTCCAATCTGAAAATAGGAACAAAAAGGAATATTCAAACACAAGTTTTCCATAAGGATTCAGTTGTCTCTTCCCATCTTAGAAGCTGCCAATCACCAATTACTTAATCTCTCTTGTAGAAAATGGATATTCATCAATTGCTAAAATAGACTGGACTGTTGCATCTTCTAGTTTTGCATATGTGATTTCTTTAAAATATGCTATTTTGTGATACACACACAGAGAAACAGAGAGAGACATAGGCAGAGAGAGACAGAGACAGAGAAATATATATATATATATATATATATATATTGAGAGAGAGAGAGAGACAGAGACAGAGAGGGGGAGAGAGAGAAAGAGAAAAAGAACACACATTTATTCTAGGGTACACTGTTGTAGGTCAGAGGACAACTTTTGCAAATTAGTTCTGTCCTTCTACCACATGGGCTTCTGGGGATCAAGCTCAGGTCTCCAGATTTGCAAGTAAGTACCTTACCCACTGAACTAATTCACTGGCACTGTATGTGATATTTTTATTTACACTTTCCTTAGGAGAAAGCAAAATTTGCTTCACTAATGAACACATAGTAAGATATTTTATTCATTTGTATAGAAATATTTCAGATGAATGTTTTATTTATTTTGTGGTTGGGGTTATATCATATCCAACTGTTCACACATATTCTATCAATAATCTTTTGATATCAAATAGGAAAATATGTGACTTTCTATAATCTTTGGCAATAATAAATAAAATATTTCCGTAAAGTCAGAAGATGAACATAAATACTATCGCTGAAGATAAACATGTGCTGCTACCTGATCACTGGCCTCTTAAGTCTTCCCGTGGATCATCTGTCATTGATCATTGTCAATGTAGGCACTAACAGTTCCATTTTACAAAAAACAACAGGCTTCAAAAAATTCATTCTCCACAGCCATTTATGTGCTTATTCAGCATTGTTGCTAACATGCTGTATTTAATCTTCACTTTGAACTTCTCAGTGCACTGTGCTCATAAATGTCTATATTATGCTGGTTTGTGCTCTTTGTGTTTCTGAATCTCAAGACACAGCACAAGTGCTACTTTATCGGTAAGTCTTCCATCAGTAGTTTCTCTCTCTCTTCTCTCTCTCTCTCTCTCTCTCTCTCTCTCTCTCTCTCTCTCTCTCTCTTTCTCTCTTTCTTCCTCTCTCTTTCTCTCAAATACAGCTTTAGTCTTCCTGGCACTGGATCCTTGACTGGCTTGCTCATTAACTAAGTAAGCTTCCTAAACTTGCTATAGATTGGGTGGGCCAGTGAACATGAACTGCTACACAAATCTAGGAATAGTCACTAAGCACTTTTTATATAAAAATTGACTGTATCTTCATGTGTAAAGTTAGGGAAGCTATTCTCTCAGCCTTTTAAAGCTGATGTTTTCGACTATCAACCAATGGGTTTTTAAACATGCATTTAAATTCTTGGCATACATAAATAGATGGGTGAATAAACATTGATGCAAGATTTCTTTCTACGTAAAAATGAGGCTTTCCAAGGATAGAATAGACATTTTCTTCCTTCACATGATTTATAGTCAACTGGAAAGAGATTACAAACACTATGTAGTGGGTAGACACCAATTACTTTTCACCCCCCAATGGGCAAATCATGACCTTTGGGGTTCAGAACAATCCTGAGTGTAACCACAGGATGACCTGTGAACATAAACACATTGGCATTCTTCCTTCTGGCCAAAAAGCAGCAGGCTCTGGCATTTGTGGGAAGCTGATCTGCAGGAACCGCTAAAGAGCTTCCACTTTGCATTATCACCCATTTTATGTGGCAGGAAGACTTTTAATGTTAATTCTCTAATTTGAGCTTTAATATTGTGGTTTTACATCCTGTAAATGAAAACTGTAAGATGACTGGAGAGCTGGCACAGTGCCTTCTGCAGTTTCCACCAGGACCCAGATGGTGCAATACACAGCTAAGACAAGTGTCCTGCTTGTGTTGGGATCTATGAGCCCTTCGCTAATTTAACTTATAGGAATGAATGACTGCACACTTTTCTCCTTCAGTCACTTTAGTTTCATTTTTCTTTTAACATTTTTTCCAGTGTGTAGGCTTGTACTCATTCTCTCTGCATCTACCAACATGTGTCCATTGATTGCATAGAATCCAGCTGTTAACATAGCTTCAGAGAACCAACTAGGCTACAAATAGCACTGACTATGTATTTAGAGAGAAAAACAATTTTCTCAAGGCCTCACTTGTGTATCATAATGTTAGACCATCTTTGTTACTTTGATGACACAAACCATAGTAGTCATTGTTCAAGATGTTTGGAGATTTGGGAATTGGCACTACAGGCCAAGATTCCTGCACATATGTATTCAAGCACTCACTTTGTTCTAGAATAGTGCAAACTTTTGCCCTCAGAGTTGATCACAGATTAAGTCAGGGCTTTGAATTGACTATATTTTAGAGAATGAAAATGAAGTACATTTTAACTCCTTGCAAGGTAGGACCAGTTTCTCATTCTGCTCATCCCTTTGTGTTTCATTTATGAAATAAATTGATTGCTAAGTTTAGATTTATTTCTCAAGATAAAGAGAAATAGGGGCTGGAGAGGTGGCTCAGGGGTTAAGCCTCTGCCTTGCAGGCAGAAGGTCCTGAGTTCAGATCCTAGACCCCACATGGGTATAGATGCCTGGCAGAAGTGGGGCCGACCTGCGCTTCTTGTCCGGGTAGGGCAGAGCCTGTGAATCCCGGGGCAGAGTAAACAAGGAGGAGGTGGAGGTGGTCCATGGTGGTTCCCGAATTTGTCCGTGGTTCTACACACACACATACACACACACACACACACACACACACACACACACGCATGCACACACACACAGTCGAATATATAATAAGAAGATAAAGAGAAATATAGAATTGTATGAATTGACAGAGACCCATTTGACAATTCAGTGCATATATACATTGTGAAAAGCTTAAATTGGGCTAAGCAAATCGTCACAAATATTTATCACTCATTTTTTCTGGAAAATGGATAATTCTTGCTAACTGAGTGATAAATAAAGTTAATGACACCTATACATTGATTAGGGATACCTTTGATAAATTGCAGTAGCAAAGAATGTGGTATCACTTTCATGCATCATTCCCTAAGGAAAGATAAGCATGTACTAGTAGTCTCTGTGAGGTTGGTTAAGGAGGTGCCTCTGGGATCCAGACTAACAATAAAGTACACTTGCTGAAAATTCTTTCTTTATGCTTCATCCTACTCCATCCTATTCTGAAAATAGTCTATCACAACAGGGTAAAGAATAGAGATTGATAAAAATGTGAGAGACTCTCAAAGCTCATCTACTCCAAAAGTGACCAAGTTTTTGTGATAGAAGTTTCACTTATTATTTATTTTGTTTAATTTACATTACTTTCTTATGGTCTTCATGTATCAAAGAACTGTAACCATTATACTGTCATCGTGGGATTGGTGAAAAAGCTGTCTCCCTTGATTACTTCCTGATACAGATATTAAAGGAGGGGATTTCCATCATAGATTTTCATTCTTTTATGAAGCCTGTGAATCCCGGGGCAGAGTAAACAAGGAGGAGGTGGAGGTGGTCCATGGTGGTTCCCAATGATTATTCCTCTATGTTAAATAGTGAAGAGGTGGGTTGGAGAGATGGCTCAGAGGTTAAGACTCTGCCTCACAAGCAGAAGATCTGAATTCAGATCCAAGGTCCCACATAAAAACACTAGGCTGAAATGGTAAGGGGGACTGCACTTCTAACTCTGATGAGTAGAGCCTTGGAAATCCCAGAGCAAAGAAAAAAGATTGAAGAAATCCAGGAAAACTCCTGAAGTCACTCTTAGTCTTACACAGGGACACACAATGCCCTCTACAGGTAGGTAGATAGATAGATAGGTAGGTAGGTAGGTAGGTAGATAGATAGATAGATAGATAGATAGATAGATACATAGATACATAGATACATAGATACATAGATACATAGATACATAGATACATAGATACATAGATACATAGATACATAGATAGATATAAATAGATAGAGGAGATAAGAGTTAATGAAGGTTTCTCACTAGTTATGGATCTACTGAAGTAAGATTGGTCATTTTTCACAGAGAATTTGATTTGTTAAAAGTGATTTAAAAAGTGGTATGTTTAGAGGAATATGGAAGGGATTGAAAGAAGAGAAGAAGATCATACCCTTCATTTGGTTTTGACAAAAATAGTAGGAAAGAATATACATCTCATAGTTGGAAGTCATTTACCTCTAAATGACCCATTCATTGGCCTAAGGCATAACTAACTGATATGAACCATTTTAAGAGAGGAACACAAATCTACAAAGGTTGAGTTAACTTGGTATTTTCTCCTTTTTAACTTTTTTTAAAAAGACTTGCATTTTAGTACATTGGAACCTGCCAACACTAAGTGTTATAGCTGAGTTTGGAGGATATGCTTTGTCTCTAGGTTTACATTTGTAAGAGTTAGTTCAACATCATTAAGTTGGTCATACAGATTCCATTTCCAACATCTACACAAAAACCCTTTTTAGCTCCAGCTGGATCAAGCAGAGGATATTGTAACCTTCTGCCCATAGTTAACCATGGAAAGAGAGATGACCATAACATAATCTGTAGCAATATTTGTGGGATCATCTTTAGAGATAGGCACTGACAACTTACCCATCCTACTACTACCAGTGTGGGGTTGCAATCTCCTTGTAATGTTTAAGATCAGAATGTATTCTCATAGGATGGAACAGGGACCATTCAGCACCACAGTCAGCACAGAAAATTACATGGATGTTAAGGAAGATACATCTCACAGCTAATGAAATATATTTTTAATATTTTTACATTATAGCAGCAAGAGTTGATTTTCATATTTCAGTTAGAAGATTGTTTAAACAGTATGCCTTCCAAAATCACTCCTTTCACAAATGTAGATCTCAGTTTTCTAAATTGGTAAGTCTGGGAGAGAGAATTTGAACACAATGACCTTGAAGTTTAATCCTAGAAAGATAGAAGAGGGTAACTGACCACCATGAAGGAAAATCAAAAGGTTTGAAAGCTTTAGGCATGTTCATCAAAATGCAAAGTGGCATGCAGTGTTTCTGTGTTTTATTTTAACATCTATCTCAACAGTTAGGGAGCATTAATAGGCAATAGTTAGTTTGAAAACTTGATAGAATTTTTTGGGTAGTGTTAGCATGATTTCGAGAAAGATAAATTTTTAGCCTCTGTTCTTACAGTATATAGTCTAAATTCGAGGTAACAACTGACTCAATAAAAGCAATCTGTTATCAAAGGGTCAGGCATGTGTTATGTGCTATAAGTTCTACAACACTCAAGTGGAGGAGGATGTACACAGATGGAATGTGCAGGAAAGGCAAGGGAAGACATGGTGCAAGAAACAGAAGAATTCAAACTGATTAAACCTTGATGAATGTAATTTCTGAGCCTCAAATCACAGTAACAAATCACTCATATAATCAACAGGTTGCTTTGTTATATGGCAATGCTCATGATGCCAACTCTCACCTCCATGAGCTTTGTATAAATTTACAAGTTTATATGGTTGTACTCCAACCATATGACATAACTTTTACTCCCTGATAGTGTCTACAATTATATGTTGCTATCCTTGGCATATTGATGGTCTTTTAATCATTAAGAGAAATGCTATTTTGTACTTCTCATTTTAAAATTTCAGTTGTAGTACCACTTTGATAGAATTCTTCATTTTTCTTTTATTTTAAGATAGCTTATGTCTCTGATGCTAGTACTAAATGTCTTAGACTATGGCCTAAACAGTTCTGGGAAAAAAAGTTTAAAAAGAAGACTGAGGGGATAAAACTTGTGTGTTATAAGTAAAAATACCTGACTTCTCATTCCTCCTTCTCATGTAAACATGGAAGCTCGTAGTTTGGGCCTTGGAAGACAAAGTCTGAAAAATGACAGCAAAGCAAAAGAAGTAGAACAATTCAAAATGAGTCCTGATATCACTTTTGGGCCTCCAAGGGCAAAAAAGCTCAGATGTCGTCTTGGAACACATACACACACACACACACACACACACACACACACACACACACACACACACGAACACACACAGACCCAGAGGAAAATGAAAAAAAGCATGTGGAAGTGCAGAAAGTCTGAATACCAAGGTCAAGTCATTGGCAGACCTGATGTCTGATTAAGATTCACTTCCTGTTTGCAGGTGGTTATCTCCTTTTAGTTTGCCTACCTGAAGGATAGCAGCTTATAATCACCTCTTTTGTGTATATCTTCTTAAAGAACTAACCCAATTCCATGAGGGTTCCTCCCACATGAATGAATTATCTCCCCTAAGTTTCTTCCTCCTAATATCATTGCATAGTGTATTCAGGCATCAAGGTATAAACTATGGAGACATCAGCTTTCAGTTATCGACACTGCATTAAACTGCCCTAAATCACACTGGTATCCTGCCACTACCTGTGGTAATGCTTTCTTGCTTTCTTACCAATTTGCAAGTTGTCTAAGAATAGAAGCTAAGTGATAGTTTTCACTGTCCTTGGCAATCAGAAATGTCTCAATAAGTGGATGAGTCAGTGCATGAATGTAAAGGATTTTGAAAGTTAAATGGCCTGGTGAATTAAGGTGGCTAATTTACTGAGCATAAAGTTTCATTTTCATTTTTACCATGAATATAAAAATATTTTCATTACTTTGCCAGTTTCCCTGCCTAAATATACCACACACAATACAATGTTTCATTCCTTCAATCTTGAAGATGCTAGTGAATTTCGTGATAAATAGCAAATTTCTCATTTGGATTTTCACAGAAGGTAGGGGAAAGGATTAATATGTACCATACCCGGAAGTTGATCTTCTGATTGAAAAACTGACACTACCTTTTGCTATGAATAATGCTCTCATGTAAAAGCCGAGTATATGAAAAATATCTGTTTAATGAAATATTCAAAACCTAAATATAGCTCTTCAAAGAATGAAAAGCAGAGTGAATACCAAGTATACAGAGACGGGAAGAGGGTTCACTCAATCCACTGGATTCCTAATACCAGGATTAATGATTGTGCAGTAATTGCATTAGCCAGCTGTATTGTACTATTGAAGTCTCATGGAAAATATAAAGTTAAAGGTTAATCTTGAGTCATCATTAATAAAAGGAGCAAAATAAGAAATTTCTCATTCTATTTACACTCGCGAATTCACCTCCCTGCGTGTACTTCCTAAGCATGCTTCTCCTGGGCTTTTCTTAGTACACTTCACTGAGTTCGTGAGATAGGACGATTCACAGCAATCCTATTGTGTTTTATTTACGTATATGTAGTTTATTTCACAGTGCTCAAAGAGCTACTTTCTTTCTTAAATAAACACACACACACTCATTTAAAGGCCTATGCTCTGTTGAAATGTGGATACAGTCCATAAAGTATCTCTAGAAATGTTTCAAAGAGGTTTCAAGGAGCAATCTTTCATTTTTATTTTATTACATGAAAATGAGTCCTCAGTGCATGGCACATTGGACATTCTCATTAAAGCACATTGAATGTATACATTATTATATGTATAAAAAACATAATGTGCCTCTGCCCATATCCTGGGGGATTTATCATCCTGTGGAAAATCACACACAAAAGGGAATAGGTAGAGTGACAGTGGAAAATTCACTGGGGACAGCATGTGGGTATCTTGTGGTGAGTGAGGTTTAGCTGGGTCATGACAGTTATTGCAAGGGCCCTGGGCAAGCCTGGAAGACACCATGCACATAGAGAAAGGACCAGTACCCGCAGATAGAGAAAGGAACAGGACCCCATCTTCCAGAGGTCCAGCAGCTCTCCCCTAGAGATAAGAGCCCAATTCACAGTTTCTCCATGGCTGTGGATGTGGAACTTACTGGTATGTGTCGGGCTTCTTTTGGCAGCCAGAGGGGAAATAAGTTGATACTGAAGACCTATAGCTCAAATTCCTCAGTGCACTAAGAAGACCTCTGGTATCTCCCTGCAGCCCTGGCAGAAAGCTGGCCCAGGGCTGGCCCACCTAGTTTAACTTTCATTCCTTTCTAATCACAAAATGAAATGGAGTTTTCTTCAAAGTGACAGCTAAATCTCAGCCCCTCCCCAGCTGCTGTACCAGTGCTGCTACATTCTGTAATCCCTTTGCCCTCGATTCCTCATTGTGGTTAGCAAATGCCAGGAGATGTTGGATTGACAAGTGAGTCCTTTGTGCCTGACACCTCTGCTGGAAGACTTGATAAACTGCAAACACCATCACAGTCATTTCTCAGGTGTGGAGTCAGAAACATGCCCAGGAAGGAGCCAGTCCTGAGAGGTAATATGCTTCCATCCTGCCTTTCTTCTCTGCTTACATATCTATGGGCATGGGTGTTTCTCGGAGATGTTTCAAAGGGACCACCTCTGGGGGCAGGGGAATCTACTTTACATCTTTAAAAATTAATTGACATCAAATTGTATGCTTTGTCTTCTTCCATGGACAACACCCCGCCCCTGCCTAAGGGAAGATGGTGAGAGTGACAAGGCTGAACTCTCAGGACAGCTTCTCAGAGTGCAGAGACACACCGAGAGACACCCCGAGTTTCCTTACCATTTACAGCCTTCCACACAGTGGCACATGAGCTTCCTATGGAGACAGAAGCTGGAAGGGTCTCTTTCTTCCTCCATCTAACACATTGTTATTCTACTTTTTGCTATGCTTGGAGGAACACTGAAGTGTGCCCCCCCTCCCTCTCTCCCTGGAACAGTATTAGTATTCCGGGGTCCACTCTTAAGCAAAACCCGAGAAAGGAATTAATGTGTCACCAGGAATGAATGCACTGGGCAGTGATTTATGCAGATGCTCGACTCAAGGTGATGGCTTTCACTTCCTCTGTACTTCTCAGAGAGCTTCTCACAAACACACAAACTTGCATTTCAAATAGCGAGTCACAGCGGAGTGACTGAGCTCTGTTTACGTGGTACTGGGCTACCAAGGTTTCAGCCAGCAGACACCCGGGAGGTGAGGAAAGCAGCAACTGGACCTGGGAAACGCAGAGTCTAGAGTTTTCTCACCAACCAAACTACAGTCTGAGAAAGAAACAAATCCATTTGCTTTGCTTCCTCAAAATCTAGTCTTATCCTTGCCTCCTCCCCAACCAATCAGTCCTTGTTCCTCTTTTCCTTCCTTTTCTGTGTTTTGAGATTCTGGTCATAAACAGGGAAAGATTCATTAGCATTGGCAATTCTTTTCGTTGGCTGGCTTCCTCACAGTTTGCTGGTAGTGAGGCCAGAGTCTCCCGGGGAGAGCATATTTTTCCCTGAACTTCCCAATGTAGTTCTACTTACATAAGGAGGCTGGATAAGGTTTTGACAACCAGCCTTGCTTGGGAACACTAACTCTAATCATACTTCCAAATCCCTTGATGTTTCAAGATGTCAGTATCAGAGAATCTTCAGGAAAGACCCTTCAGGTCCTGTCCACCCTTCCTGCCCCATGTCCTGCTCAGCCCCATGTCCTGCTGTTCTGCAGACAGTCTGGCTGCCATGGGCTTGGGGTTTGTAGGCAGGAGGGTGTCTGTAGACATTTCTCTTGCCATTTTGGTGGTGATTCCTTATGAGATTCCCTTATTTTTTTCCTGCCTAGTCCACTATCCAGAGATCCATCTGGGACATGTCTTCATAATGAGAAAGGGAAGCTATGGAAATGCTGGACTATTTTCCTCTGACTTGGATTATTTGTCATTTTGATATGCATTTTAAAAGATAGTTTCAAATATTTAAATGTATGTGTGCTAGGGATGAATTGCATTGACACAGCAGCTGCTTTATCTCTCTTAAGCTCCAGGCCTCTCTTCCAGCCACAGAACCTTGGTCATAGGAAGAGCAGATAGGAAAGAGTATGAACAGTGACCTCTGTGAATAGCAGTTTTGATCTTATACTTTCAAAAGCCCCAACCCCTGGGGATTGGTTTCTTTAAACTCTTCTCTTTGCAAGCCCCAGAAATGATGGACAGTGAGCAAGACATGCACTTTATTAATGCAAACATCCTGTGTGCCTCTACATAGAGAGGCACATGTGTCACAAACACAGTGGACTAAACAAGGTTCTCCCTATACCACCCTTCCAAATTCTAGCTAATGAGAGTAAACTTTAATGTGTTCCAACTCCCACTTTACTGATAGCAGCTCTAGAAAAGCATGTGTAGATTTAGCTCTGCAGACAGTGCAGAGAATTTTAAAGGCCCAAGACCAATTATTCTGAGATGGGTGTTTCTGTGCTGAAGAGCCTGAAAGAAAATTAAGAATTAACATTACAAAAGCACACAGCTGAATCAAAAATGAATAAGCACTGTAATCTTAATATTGTAAGCTCATAAAATGGCATGCTGCATATTCACTTAAAAAATATTTTTTGAGTATGGACCTTGTGCCTGTTTCTGGGATGACACTGTAGTTACCCTGGAAAAGAAAAATGTGTCATTTAGTCAAGCAAGTGTTAAATATACTGAAGGTAAAAATACATGACACAAAGGAGTAAAAAGCTATAAGAAGCAGTGACCAAAAATACATGCATCAGGGATGAAGAGAGACATGACTGGTCTTGACTGGAAATGGGACCAGATACAACAGAAAGCTGTCAGCTCAGTTAAAACATGAAGGGAAGGCACAGCGATGCATGCTTTCTCCCCCAGGCATGGCACTTGTAGAAAAGGCGTCCCTGATTAATCCTTCATCACAGCATTAAAAGAGGTCAGACTAGGGCAAGATAATGGAGGTCCAGTGGCCTCCATTATTAGCGAGCCACATTTTGAGCAGAAAATTATAGACTACTCCCTGAGAGCTGTAGATTACCCAGAAACAGTTGCATTTTTCTGGAAGTCAACACATATAGACACCAAGTCTCTTATCAATTAAGTTCAAAAAGTATTTATTTGGTGCCTATTTGACCAAGGGGATGAATGCTGTTTGCTAAAATATTATGTTGGCTGCAGTGACTTATACAATCACATTAACTTTCATTATCAGCTCTCACAGTTAGTACTATCAAATGGACAATTGAGAACTGAGCCCTTATGCATGCCTATGAAAATACTTTGGTAAGCCTGACTTTGAGGAAGGCTTTAGGAAATTATCTAATTGATGTGAAAAGACCCAGGTCATACTCAGTGAGAATAATCCCTGCATAGGTGGATAAGGGATATGGAGAGAGCTGCTTGAAATTTGGTAGACTAGCAAGCTACAAAATGTGCTCTGGTCTTTTGCCTACCTCTCAGCTCTCTCTGTGGATCTCGCGTGTCCAGTTCTCTGAGCTTTTGATATGTTGCCATCACTTTCTTGCCATGATACTCAACAGTGCCCTAGAATCAAGAACATGAATGAGCTCCTCTTTCCCATAAATGGTTTGCATAGTATAGTTATCATAGCCACAAAAAATGGAATGTAGACTTCACCAATCTGTTTTGGCATTTATACATTTCTCATTTTTATTTGAGTCAGGAATCCATGAGTAATATGTGTCTAGAGCTGTACATGGACAGTTCTTTGTCTCTTCACAAGCCACATACACAAAAGGTAGAAAATGCTTATACACACTAAGGGACCACATGAGTCTTATTACAACAGAGATGGATGCATAATAAAGCTACAGAACGATCCCAGCCTACATAATACTAGAATAGGAATGGTATGGCACAGCTTACAATCAACTGAGTGCTCAGATGTCAGGGGTAATTAAAAAGACAGGATTTTAGAGATCAGGGAGCTGAGGATGGAGCTGCAGGGCTGGTGAGATGGCTCAGTGGGTAAAGATATTTGCTGCCCTGAGTTCAATCCATAGAACCCATGAGATGAAAGAAGAAAACAAGCCTCTGAGAGTTGTTCTCTGATTTTCCATGGTGTGCTATTAGCTTTGTTTTTTATTTTCACCTGGTAGAAGTGTGTGTCCATAGTTATACATATGCAAAAACAAATGAAATATAAAAGTTTGGAGGATGGATCTGAAGAGAACATTGAGACATAATTTCGTGTTCAGAATGTCCTGGAAGTATTATCTTTGACTTCTCCACTCTCCCTTGACTCTGCCAGTGAATTTTCAAAGAAGCCTATAACTTTGCAAGCCTTTCCTAAGGATCACAAGCATGTTTCTCTCCTGGAGGCGTGCCCTATAAGGATAGGACACCTTTTCACTTGCTTGCTTTTATATCCCTTCTTGTTTATTATACAGAACCTGGCAAGGGGTAAGTGTTTGGTAAATCTTTCAAGGTTTCATGATATATTACTGCAAATTACATGCAGATTTCAAGGAGTTGTAGCCTGATACACACTTTCTGGATTGATTTTTATTAAAAAAAAACTTAAAAGTAAATTTATAAGATATTTGTTAGGCAATTCAATTTCTTTCCTGGTGAAATTTCTTTTAAATTCTAAGGCCCTTTTTTTTAATTGGGCCATTTTTTTCCTTGGCGTTTATCTTTCTACTTCTTTGTGCACTCTGGATAATAGAGCTCTATCAGATATGTGGTTAGTGAAGACTTTCTCCCATTCTGTGGGTTGCCATTGTGCTGGAGTTGCAATCTCTTTATCTGAACAGAAGCTCTTTAATTTCATAAGATCCCATCTGATGAGTGTCGGTTGTATTGACTATGGTATTGGATTTCTGATTAGGAACTGTTGGCCTAGACCATTCAGCTCAAGGGAATTCCCTATCCTTTCAACTAAGGGTAGGGGTCCTTGATCCATTTGGAATTAAGTTTTGTACATGGTGACAAGTAAAAAAGGGTCCAGTTTTAATCTTCTGCATGTGGACAACCAGTTTTGCCAGCACCATTTGTTGAAGATGCTGTTCTTTTTCCATTGGCTTTTTTGAGCCACTTTGTCAAATGGTTGTAATTGTGTGGGCTTATATCTGGGTCTTCAACCCTTATCCATTGATCTGTGTGTCTATTTTGGAGCCAGTACCAGGCTGTCTTTATAACTATGGATTTGTAGTATAGAGTAAGGTTTGGTATGGTGATACCTCCAGCAGTGTTTTTGTTACTCAGAATTTCTTTTGCTATCCTGGGTCTTTTGTGCCTCCATATGAATTTGGAGATTATTTGATCAACCTCTTTAAAGAATTGCTTTGAGATTTTGATTGGTATAGCATTGAATCTGTATATTAGCCATCAGGGAAATGCAAATCAAAACCTCCCTGAGATATCATCTCATCCTGGTCAGGATGGCAAAAATCCACAATACAAACAACACCAAATGCTGGAGGGGATGTGGAGAGAAGGAAACTCTCCTACATTGCTCGTGGGAATGCAGGTTTATACAACCACTCTGGCGAGCTGTCTGGTGATTCTTAAAAAAGTTAAAGATTGAAATGCCATATGACCCTGCTATTCCACTATTGTGAATAATCCTCCATACAGCAAAAATTCACCTCGATAGCACAAGCACAACGATGTTCATAGCAGCATTGTTTACAATAGGAAAGTCATGGAATCAAACCAAATGCACCACAGTTGACGAGTGGATAAGGAAAATGTGGTACATTTATACACTGGAATACTACTCTACCATCAAAAACAATGAATTAGTGAAATTTGCCAGGAAATGGATGGAATTAGAAAAAAATTATATTAAGTGAAGTATCCCAGACCCAGAAGATTAAGCACCGTATATACTCCCTAATAGGTGGATCTTAGTACCAAACCCACTTAGTGACACACTCAAAGATAAATCTCTGTAATACCTAGAGTAATTGCAAAGATTATAAGCAGGGAGGGATGGGAAAGGAAGGCCCCACCAGAAAAAAGGAGAGAGGGGATCATGCTACAGCAGAGAAAATAGGCCACCATCAAGGACTGCAAGTAAGTAATGAACCTCCAAAGTCTAGCATGGATCATAGGCACTAGGATTCTTAGAGGCAAGGGATTAACAGCCACAATAGTGTTCCCGTACTAAAGGGAAACACAAAAAAAGAGCTCTAGGCAATGCCACTGAGTCTTTACACCTCATCAGAGAAGAGAACCCAGAGGGAAGTTTGACATGCAATTAAAGGATGCTCCAGGAATGGGAGGGAGGGAGCACTGGAAGAAAGGGAGGGAAGGGGGAAGGGAAAGGGAAAAGAGGAGGGAGCAATGGGATCCAGGGAGGAGTGGAGGGAGGGAGGGGAATGAGGTAATTATCAACTTTGAATGAGTGGAAGAAATAAATAAGAAATTGGACTAAGATAACACACAAAAAAGTAAGATTAGTACAAAAAGGGGAAAATGTCCTAAAATAAAATATAATGAGACCCTTATTGAGAATGGCAAAAAGAAGTGAATTTATAAATTTTGGAAGAATAAATCTGGTGTACCTGATTTAGAAAGAGATGGAATATTGAACAGCATTAGGATGTGGAAGTTAGAAAGGCACAGGATCTTTCTCTGGAAAAGTTGTGGGGTCACATAGGAAGCTTTTATGTCAGGATTGTGACAGGGAAAATGTGATTAGACTCTTCACTGTAGACTCAGGTCTTCATTTTCACAGGTCTGGTAGTAGGTGAGCCATACCATGTACTTATATCCAGACTTGTCCTGTTTATGCATTTCCAACTTATCTTAGGAATGACACCCTTCTATCAGACTCTCTTCAGAGATGTTAATTCATTATAGATCCAATGTTGATAATGAGGAAGTTTTGGTGATTCAAGCTATCTCAAGATGGCAAAGGAATAAAGTTATCTCTAACTTTACTGTACAGCCTCAGCCATAGCAACAGAGATTACATGTTACCTTGTGTGATTTTGCCATATCCAAATAAAATACAGGTCTTGGAACTCTTCCACACTCAAAACTTCTAGGTTTTCTCTATGGCCTGTGTTGTTAGAAGATGAGAATACTTAGTGATTCTCAGGATGAAGGATGTGCTGGCATTTATGGAAAGGCTGTTTACTGTTGTGCTGGAATTCCCCCAGTATAAATTATCTGGCATGCCTAGGCCTTAAATGTCAAATGAAACCCTAGGTTATTGTAAAAAGCAGACATTTCCAAACATACCCTTTTAAGACTGCCATTCCTTGTTTAAAATTATGAACTAGATTATTTAAAGTTGATATTGTGAAGGTAGTAAGTTTCTCCCATCTTTCCAATGGCTTACATCAGCTTGGGAACACCCACATTCCTCCTAGAATGTACTATTGAGTGGCTGTACCTCTAGAGGTACAAAGAGGACAGAGAGCACTGTAGACTTTCTTCTCAGACAGTACAGCAAGGCAGCATGAGGAGCCATGCCAGCAGACACAGATGGGGAGCAATGCCAGCCTTGTCATACTGATTTACCAATTATGCATTGTCTTCAGTGCACTCTTTACTGTGTTCAATCTGGTTTCCTAACCCCCTAAGCACAGTGTTTGTTTTTCTGCCACATCTTTATTATCCTGGATTTATTCTGTTCTTGGAAATGTTAAAACCTCTAGACTCCTGTGGGAAGATGTAGAACCAGAGAGATTTGTACAATTAACCGACACAGTTTAGAATGTTTCAAAAGGCTTGACGATATTAGTGTTATCGTTACCATTGATGTTTATTTTATTGCATGTTGGGATGTAGATGAAAACAACTGTAGCAGCTGGATATTGTGAAACACAGATTCAGGAGACCAGAGTCTGTGTCTACATATTGTCACTGACTAACTAGACAAGTTATTCCCCTTCTTTGGGTTTTAACTCTCTCATATGAAAAATACAATGGAGAAAGACCTTCAGAAGTCCAAGAATATGAATTTTGTAAGCTTTAAGATTACAAAAAAAGTCAACCACAAAAAGAGCAACATGGATGGAGGGAGAGGGGGACTAATGGAAAAGAAGAGAAGAGAGAGTAAAGAGGGGGATTCAAAGACATGAACACAGCCTGACCATCTTTGTTCTCCTTCCTTCTTTCATCTCAATATATTAGTATAACTCTGAAGACCTGGTTACAAAGCCAAGTCCTGAGTGAATATATGAACTGAAACTCAGCTGCGCTTGTGTGTAACAAGTCATATATATAGTCAGACTTTGAATGCCCAATAATCAAATCACAGTGAATTTGTCAGAAATGGTGTATTTTTCACATTGCTCAATTGTATTTTCCAGTCTCTTATGCATTGTGTACATAAGAATAACTACATATTCACTGACTGGCGCAGGTTTGATCTGGCATTCGAGGACCCTTGCAGCATGGAAGTGTGTAGGTCAACTTGCTTATAGTTGCTATAGATGACAACATCCTTGAGATCTGTACAGAGTAGGAAAGGTGTGGATTATATTGGATTCATACCATTTTTTAGAATTCTGTGTTTATTTTATCAATCTTGTCCTTGAATGATTCCTTCTTAGCTAGGGAAAATAAGCTAGTAGGAACATATGCTGTTCATTTTCTTCTTTTCTTCCCTCTGCTATGAAAATGCATTGCCCCCTATGGTACAAAGATTACATCACACAGATCATCCAATCTTGATCCCCCTCAATGAAATTTCTTGTTATGTTCCACATCAATGCTGTTTAAGAATTGCTTGTGAAGATGTCTCTTGTGTCACTTACACTTGAATCAGTACCCTTAGCTCTTTATGTGTATACCGAGCAATGCGTGATTCTATAAAATAAAAATAATTGAAATATAAAAGTGTTTTCAATATTTGTCCATTACTTTTATTTTTTTAATGTGGACACATATGTTAAACCTTAAGACAAAATAAGGAATGCCAGCATCTCATGAAGGTATCTAAGCAACTAGATCACCAAGGGCTGGAAAAAATTCTTGTATATTCATCATGATTTCATATTCAATTTAAGAAGTTTATCAGTTTTCCAGAAGCCTACCATAAATCCCCCTTTTTCTGAGGAAAGAGACATACCTGTAAGTTATCATCTGCAGATATTAACTTTTAAGAATGGCATGTGTCCCCCATGTTCTCTCATCCCCCACACCCGTGCCTCTGCCCTTAAGCAATCTGCTGTCCCTCAGCCCAGCCATCTGCTCTTAGCAATGAGGGAGCAGCGTGGTAGCCATAAATCCTGGCAGACATTGCTGTCTGGCAGTGTGAGTGACAGCATGCAGTATGGAGTCTCTGGCAAGGGATAGAGCTGTGGCTACAAATCCAAACACTGTAACCTGGGTGATGGAGTGGAATGAAGTGCCTGGCTTTTACTTTCACCACCAGGTGATATTTCCAGAAGCAACTATGCATCTTTGTCAGTGACTGTTGAATGCTGCTGAACTACTCTGCTTATCTTCTTAGATAAACAAGGATCATAGATTCTATTTCTTTCAACTCTTTTCAGCATTCCTCAAAACACTTGCAAAACAATTTTTTAGTTAACCAAAAGATATATTCATTCAACCTTGTAGCTAAGGTTTTTAATGGGTAGTCAGGAAGCAAAAGGGGTTTTAAAATACATTTACTTTAAAATTATTCCCATGAGAAATTTTCAATTCTGTTGTTTTTATATGTCATCTAAAGCCATTAAAGACAGAAGTAATAATGCCAATTATTTTTGATCAATTTCATTTTCTTCAACTTAGTAACTGGATAAAACTAAGTACAAGCCAAGCTCAGCAAACATGCCATGTCTTTCCTATTAGATACATTGGTTTACCTGCTACTGTTAGTATGCAGCTAGTAGAGGTCTGAGCAGATGGAATAGTACTTGGAAATGATAGAACTGGAAGTTTAAGAGGGTGGATGAGTAAAGATGAGATCCCAAAGTTTGTTGCAAGAAATATACTAAAGATATAGCATGAAAGCCACCAAGAATCAGGCATGAATATGGTAGTCAGATGTGTACTTAGAGTATTAAACACATTATAAGAAGTTTATATTTTAATCACTACTTTAAGGCCCTTTTCAATTTATAAATCAAACGCTCATTTAAATGTATAATAATAACGAAAATTAGGTATTTGCAGGCAAACAATAAGACTAGTTAAAGCATGAGATAGCCAATGGCCTAGAACTTGGAGATATGAAGCATGAGATATGCTGTTTTTACTCCCAGAGGATCTATACATCTTGACACTACACAGGGCTTTCTCTGTCTACCTTGACCCAATATAAATGCAGCTTCTATACGATGTTAAATAAGGAATAGTATTGATTATGGAAGTTTATGTAGTACATGGACATTGGTAATCACACACCTGTGCATGTGCATGCACACACACACACACACACACACACACACACGCAAACATGCACACACAGGCACACTAAAAAGAGCATGGTGAAGGTTCAAGTGAATAGTAAATATTAAACCACTGAATGGTCATAATTTGTCCTAGTAGTTTGGCATTTCACAAGCAATATTTTTACAATACAGATTGAATTTTTCACTTTAGAAATTATCATTAGTTGATCTCACAGAAATAGCATTTTAGGTCAACGTCAGTGATAAATGTGTCATAAATTCAATGTATTGCACAATTGTGTCTATACAGTTTATTTTGATGTATATATTAAAATTTTCTGTCCACTTTATATAGATTTATCATTTCTCCATACAGTCCATGGAGATGTGTTAAGATTTTTCTAATGATGATAATTTCATAATGTAATAGTTCATTTGTTAAATTAAGGAAGCCCATGGCAAGAATCAAGCTCAGGCATTCACAGGGTTAGTTGAAAATGAAGGTATTTTAACTACTGCTCTAGGGGCATGACTGGCTTTACCTCAGGCATGGTATTTCTGGCAAACACCCACCACAGACATAGACAGCAAAATATTGGGCAACAGGAATTCTGAACCATGGATTCTTGAGCTGCTTCTGTATTAAGCATTGGAGCTTCAATGCCAAGGCTTATAAAAGGAAACAGTAGTTGTTACTTCTTGGAACCAATGTTTATATATAAAGAAAGGTTGGAAAATATTAAATCCTTTCCCTGATTTCATATTCATGTTATCACATGTAATTAAATGTAATATTCATCATACATATAGCATAATGTAATATATAAAAAAGTGTGACTAAATGCCCTTCTGTCTCTCCTTGATCTGTTTGCTTAACCAAAATGTAAGTCCTGAGATTTAGTTAATACTTTAAAAAGCTCTTCTCAAAAGGAGAGTTCATAGAAGTGCCAAATAATAATTATGATTAGATGTTCACTCCAAGTTATTAGAGTAATAACAGAGCAAAGTATGTAATAGCCTTAGACATTACAAGTCTGCAGTGTTTATTTGTTATTATTAATTGCAGGTGATGTGTTATTTTCAATAAGGAAGCCAAGTGGCAAACAAGATTTTCAATACTGAGAAGCAAGCAATTTGGCAGAATCCTGGGGAAAATTGACACGTTAATAAGGTTCCAGAGCATTGAATGATGGTATCGTCTCTGTCAGAGCTGCACTGTTCCCCATGCTTCTGGACACTTGGCACTTATTTCTTCTCCAGCCCTGACCATGTGTTTCCTAAAGGCAGGTTTAAAACCTCGCATAAGCAGGTCATTATAATTATATTAATGGTTCTGTTTTTCTTAAAGCCTGGTTCTTATCTGTATAGCTGTTGGCTTGTAGACCTGTGTTTAGGTAAGAGTGTTTGCCCTTTCCTGAGCACCTGCATGTATTTCATCTCATTGCCCTACTAACTTTGAAGGTAGCCATCTCCTCATTTATGTGACTCGCCAAAAGTTTCCTCTGGGACCTGGCAAGTCGGATACTTGATTCTAACCTGAGTGTCCTGGTGACTTCTGACTGCTGACTCTGTGATCTCTGCTTCCTGAATGTTTGAGCCCTGATGGATAGCCATCCCTGTGGAGTGAAGTTAGACATTTTCTGTCTCTCACTTCTCTCCATTTTGATGCTGGCATTCCACCTCCCACTTTTTTCTGTTCATCGTGTTGGGATCAGAATTGCTGAGATGTGAAATGAAATCTATGGCAATTTATTACTGTTGATGAGAGACTCCGATACGTGGCCTGGCTCACTTGCCTTCTCCTCTCCTGTGAAGCTCTGAAAGGATTGGCAGGCAGATTAGCTTAGGCCTGCTTTTGCTGGGACTGGTCACTAGAAATGGATAATCATTTATCAGTAATTTACTTTGTCTTTGCCAGGTAATTTCTGATCAACATGTCCATTCTCATTCTCTCATTCCCCTGCCTTTCTAACTTTTGACTTTTCTCTTATTATTTCTTTCTGCTTACTCATTCCCTTTGTCTTTATAATCCCTTAAGTCTCTCTCATCTTTCCTTCTGTCTCTGTGACTCTCTCACACAATCACTCTCTTTTGATCTCTTTCAGTCTCAGTCTTTCTTTTTCATTGTCCCCAGAACATATACACATATACATGGCAGGGCATGTATCTTCCCAAGTAAACCTGAGTTCAGACATTCAAATATTAAAACCATTTGCATTTGCTAAGTAGAATTAAAAGTTTAAGCATGCATGATATCAAGATAGAAAAGAGTTACAGTTCTCATTATATAATGAGGAACAAGTTATTAGGAAAACTAGACTCAGTGTTGTTGCAGCAGTCAAAGTAACAGTAGAGCTTTGAAATACTGCAACATTCTTCTTGTGAAGAACATAAGACATTGGTGAAGCTGTATCCTTACTGTCATCAGAGAGTGAGTTTTTTTGACCCCCAAATGGTGTATACATCTCTTGCACACTGAGAGCTTGCCTGCTGGATGTAGACTATGGGATCAGGAAGACAGGCTTGATTTACTTACAATGAGCTCTGTGAAGGGAAAGACAGCAATGAATCCCAGGGCTTTTGCAAGTCTGAAATGAAATGATAAGCTGTGGGCTTACAGAGGGAAGAGAGAGAGCAGATGAAAATTTATATGGAAAAGTACATTCTCAAAGGATTTCAGTGAAATTGCTTTGGAATTTTGTTAACCCCTGTGTGGTAGAAACAGTTGTCAACTTGTAGTTGAGTTTCCTTGTCACTTCAGGTTTCAGTGATACCACTATTGCCTGTTCATTGACGGATCACGGTGATGACAATCCCAAGATTATTATCTCATTTCTGTACTATGGTGTCCTAAGCACAAGCTTCTATTATGAGGAATTCTCTCTCATTTGTTTGTCCTTCTATGACTGTATATTGAGAATTTAAGATACTGAACTACATCTTTCGGTTAAATTTCATGGGGAGCTTTGGAGGTAGAGAGTGATTTGATTCCTGGGACCAGGTGCTATAGAAGGAGAAAGCTGATCTTGAAATTGTCATTTAGGGCACAGAGAATGCCCTGCTGCAAACTGCAGGCAGGTCTGAGCCTGGAGTGCTGCTCTCAGCCAGGAAAAGTAAAAAACTATTCACTGATTTCATGGTTCTTCTTGCACACTTGAAATGTATTTGCATTTGAGCTGGGAGTCTGTATTTATTAAATACCTATCCAGTCACTAGAATTTTTAGTCTTTTAGTTTGGTTGAGATGGGAAATAGAAACAACTCCAATAGAAAATTTTGGATCCTTGCTACATGTGTGAACTGCTGTATTTTATGGATGAATGCAAGGCTCTCTGGGACTGAATTGCAGATCCTTGGGAGAAATGTCTGTTCTCACCTACACTAGGATGCCGAGTCTCATGCACATAGTGTGGAGTCTCTGGAGGCACTGAGGGGACTACCGAATGACTAAATGCTAGTTATCATCCCCACCTTTTAGCTCGTGAGAATGTGAGAGAACAAAGTGCTCCACACACTCGAAGAATCAGATCATCATTGCAGATCCACAGTCGAGGGGGAGAAAAGCAATGTAGGAGCCCCTTCCGAATGAAAGCCTCACTGTGGCGGCTCCTTCTGGAGACAAAGCGAGTTTTTGTTGCTGTTCCCCAGGCAAGCGCATATGCTTCAAGGCAACTGGGAGCCACTCAATGTGTTTAGTGTTCAATTTTACATCCTCAGCCATCCCCTCTTCCTCCACTGTAGGCATCTGCGCTGAGTCTATTCCTTAACGCACTCCCCCTGGGCCTGCCTACTCTCTCCCTCTCTCTTTCCATCAATATCCTTTCTAATACTCACTGTCAGAGCCACTAAAATCTGTGAGGTTTGTTTCTTGACAAATGTCCCATTTTCACAGGCAGTTGAACTGAACTGCAGCTTGTGCTCCGTTCAAACATGTCAATAAACATTATTGCAAAGACGGAGAAGCAATAATGGGAATGTATAAAACTCACCTTTATTGCTTCTTGCCATGAATTTACACGCCGCTTTAAGCAGCTTTCTCTCCCTCCAGAAGAAGCTGCAGGGAATCTGTTCTGGGTGGCGGGGGCCAAAGATATTGGCTTGGCTGCAATCCTCCCTGAAGACAGCAAGTGGAAGGTGGCAATGCCCTCCAATGTGAATTTATGCATGTTATTTCATGCCATAATGGTCTTTTATAAATAATACTATCTGTGACAGGTGGGAACAGGGTCTTATGGGGTAGATGGCGAATGTCACAGAACAGCAGGACTAGTGAGAATAAAGGCCTCCGAGCATGGCTATATCTAGACCCAGGTTTCCACAGCTTTAAATCTGCTGAACTGAAAGGATAGGCCCAACAGTGGGAGAGATTTTCTCTAGTGAAATGCATCCCAAAACTAGGCATAGATATCCTGTGGTTTGGTGAGGTTTTCAGTTAAGATAAATATGAGTTCAATAGAAAATAGACGAGATTCTACTGTCAGGATGAGGCTCGTGATATCCCTGAAGGGGGAAAGGCAGGGATTACAATGACCCGTGGAGAAATACCCCAGAAGGGTCTCTAAGTAGGTCATAACCCTTCATCAGATAAGAGAGGGGTACTGAAATACACCATCTGTACTTGTGCAGATCTTAGGTGGCAGGTGGTTAAGTCCACACAGATACCCTTTGAGAGCCAGTGTGGGTCACTCCTAATCCTGCCTAGATCAGTGTGAGTGTGGACATATGTATTCTATTATCTTATGTGATTTTGTGTTGCCAAGGTATCCTTTCCCACAGGGACAATGCTGAGATATTTGAAAGCTGATTCATAGTCTGATGCTGTCCCTTCTTATTTCATCCCTTTGTTCTGCTTTCCAGAGCCGATAACAGGTTTTGGAAATTTTGTCAATTTCATTTATATCCCAAGGTACCAAATGATTTTTCAGAGCTTTTTCTAGCAGGAGTAAATAGAGAGATATATGTTTGGTACACCATGGCTAATCTCTTCTGATTTTCTGTGAAAACTAATATAGATTTAGAAAGAAAATAAATTAAAGAAAAGTGAGCAATCTGTGCTTTCATGATGAAATAACAGTAATAGTCCAGTGGAAACTATTAGAAAATATACTGAATTTATAATTTTTTCTTATGTCATACATTCCAATGCAATTTCAGTGTTTAATCAGTCAACCAATATTTCCTGAGTGCCTGTTTTATGCTAAACAGTGTTTTAGATGCTAGGCTTTTCTAGGAAATTAGTTCGAATGGGGAATATTCTTTTTCTTTCCTTCCTGTAACTCATTAATTAGATATTTTTAATCACAGTGAACAAGCATCAAAAAAGAGAGTCAAAATTCAATCATGAGGGTATTTTCAACAAAATACCTTTTATTTTCTATTCTAGATAAGATTAAATAATAATCTTATTATTTCTGCATTTCTCCACTATTTTGTAATTGTTCTGACTGTAAAGTTTCCTGTTTGTAAGTCTAATCAATGCAAAATCCTTTGTATAAATTTCATAGAGAAGAACAAAACCAGGTTTGTCTGTATTACAATCCACAAACAAGCTTCGTTTCTCCAATAGACCAACATCTTTATTTGTTTTCATGTAGATTGTTTTCATGGGCCAATTTTATGGGTCAATAACTATTTTCTTAGGGTTGCTTACAGTCTTGTACAATGTCATGTGAATATTGTGTACTCCCTGATTATATTGCCATAATGTGCTACATGTGGGCAAACAGGACATAGGACAGATATGATCTTATCTTCATACTCTATAGACAAATAACAACTGTTAGGGCTAAGATGGGAAACGTTATGGAAGTTAGTATCAAATGGGGGGAAATTCAGCACACAAAGAGATAAGTAGAAGGTAGACTATACATGGGAAATCTATGGGAAGTTGGTATAAAGCAAATATCCAGAAAGAGGGAACTAATAATTTCGAGGCAATGAACAAAGCCTGTCTGTAGAAGACTAGGCCTCTAAGAGATGTGAGAAAATTGTTGACTCTGAAAAAGGAGCTGTTACAGATCATGGGAAGATCAATGAAAAAAGCATTTTGTAGAATGTTGACTTATTAGTAGGACTAGAAAACATTCTAAGCAGAATGCTTTCTTGGAAACAAAGTGCATATACATGACTGCTTCATGTCCAACACAGATACACACACAAGGCTCTCGAGTCATTCCTGTCAGAGTTTTTTCTGTTCTAAACTTGCTTGCTTTCAAATGTTTCCACGTCTTTATTTCATTCCCAGTGATTTATCTATAAGGGACAGAGTTAAACACTGCAGAGGACTTTTGCAGAAGAAAACCAAGCCCTGGGATTTCCTTATTTACTTGCCTGTAAATTTTTCCTGAATGTCCCAATGAGCAACAACAAATGGCCGCCACTGCCATTTGTGCTGATAGAGTAGCCCAGAGTCTCCTCACTTCATAGGAAACAGCTAAGATGGTTTAGAATCAGGAACAAGATAAGAATAAGATGTGGGTCTGATGGATCTTACAAAAGGAGGCTACAGGTGTGGTGAGTCTTTGGGAAATTAGAGTGGAGTGGATAATACAGTCTGTTAGTATGTTGTTTGTGTAAGGGCAAACTACAGCATGGCTCTTAAATCATCCACCATCCCCACTAATGGTCTGCAGTCTCATATTAAGACTGCTGTGAGACAAATATGATGGTACTTCACGTTAACCAAACTCTCAGAGAGGAACTGAAGTGTGTTAACCTGAGGCTCTGACTCCCCTGTGATGGCTTTGTCAGCTCACAAGAACTGTGATAGATAAAAGAGAGACAGAAAGAGTACAAATAAAGAGAAATGTCTTCCTCACTAGGTCATAATCCTCCCAGCTCTTCAATCTCTTTCTTACAGTCATGGTGGCACTTCTCTTTTGTTTTTGAAGTACACTTTGTCTATATGACTGTTGCTCTGTCCAATCATATCTAAATTCCATCTGGTTTCACTCATGGTGGGTTACCTTTGTAGCCATGCTTTATAAAGAGACTCCTAATTCATTGGTCCAGTAACTTTGGGACATTGTGATTGCTTTCACTGTTTGGAGTCCATCAAACGCCAAGATTGTATAAGTTATATATCACACGGAGATGTATTTGTAAAATTGGCCCCTTTCTATTGCATTTTCATTCTAAATTTTTTTCTAGATTCCTCAGAGAACTGTTCTACTGAAACCTAAATATCCTTTGGCTCTAATGCCATTGTAGTGTAAATAGTCACAGCTGAAGTAACACATACTACAAAAAGAAAGGCAGTTCTTTACTTTCAACCACAAACCAAAGTGAAATGAGGGAAAGAAGAGAAGATGAAAAAGGGAACATGATAGCAATAGGAGATTACTTTCATAGACTTGTAGTTGTACTTCCTTTAGGTTCTATAGAGTGAACTTGTTATTATGTTCTGTATTCACTGAAAGTCATGTCTGTTCCTCTCAACTATGTAATGTACTAAAGAAAATTGAATTACCAAAATAATTCTGTGCATTTTCATGGATTTGAGGAGGAGATAACCTTCATCTTTATGACCCAAAAACATTTGTTCTGAACAGGATAAATGGACTTAAAATGTTCAGATAATGGGGAACAAATTTTACATTTCTGATTACGACTTTGCTTATGTTCAGTTTTGGTTTTAAGTTTCCTGGTAGTCAGTAGAGTAGAAAATCTGAAAAACATTATGTCCTATGCCTCCTGAACAGGTAGCTTTTATTCAATAAGTGATCAAAATTGTAATAACCACAGTCTAAAGCTTTTTGTGCTTGGAGAGTTGATGGAAGTTCTGGGAAAGGATGCTCTGGCTGCAGGTGATGGAGAGTGGTCCAGGCTCTTGGAGTGGACCAGGCTCTCAGAGTGTAAGAAAATTCCGGTCAAGTCATATTCATCAAGGAGGAAGATAAAGCCAGAATTCCTGAAATGGCTGTATCTTCCAGAAACTCAAATAAACTTGGGTGTTATTACGGAAGACTGTCACCACATTTCTAATGTCAGATCTAAAATTGGGGAGATAGAAACCTACAGTTTCTGGATGAGCAAGAGTGAGTTTTAAAACATATCAGAGGTTGCATCCAAGGACATTTAGATTGTGGAAGAGGGAGCTTGAACCTCCAATCCTGCATGCAAAGTTCTCCCAGGTCTTCAGGCTGCCCTTGGATATCACACAGGGCATGACAGTGGTGGTTGATGTCTCTCACGGCAGTAGCTTAGTTCCTCCCTGGGCATGCTGCATACTTACTGCCATGATCCTTGCCCCACCACACTTGGCTGTGTGTCTGCAGTTCTCACAGTGCTGTAGGACTCTTGGTCAGGTAGAAGCTGATATTTCCTCAGAGACCAGTCTGCTCAGTTGGCACAGTTCAAATCACATCTATTGGCATTCACTCACTACTCTCCTGTTCTGCTCAAATCTATCCCCCTTGCCAGTTGGTGGCTTCTGTTAAACCTATACTGCAGGCATTGTCCATTTTATGTTCCATTGGATATACGGATTCTGCCTTTGGATCTGCTGTAACTGCCCTACTGACTGGCTGGCCAAGCTGCCAGAGGGCTGGCTTGACCTGATTTAGATGTTTTCCATTGAGCTATCCCTTGCTTGGCTAACAATATACTTCCCATGCCAGCAAGCAGATTCTTTCCAGGATGCTATTGCCATCTTAGGCTCCATCCTGTGCTTCCATCAGCTCTTTTATGCCTTATATCATCCTACTTGGAAAGACTCACCACCAGCATTTCATTGCTTCCATATTGTGGCTGGCCTTCTCCCTGTAATGCTGCCCCCTACTACACTACTACACACTGCTTTGTCTGGTTCTGATGCCCATGTATCTCACTGTTGATGTGTTCTTAAAATTACTTTAGTGACTCATGGATGGGTGTTTCAGTGTTACTTTGAATGCTCCTTATGTGGGAGGTCAACTGTTAAAAATCAGACTTCCATCAGTATTTAGATATTAAAACTAATAACTGTAGAAATAGTATGCTTATCTTCTTCCTCTTAATTCCTAATCCAATTAATATCTATAAGGAATCATTAATTGACGTGTTTCTAATCTCATTTTTCTGGTCCAACTTGCTATCTAGTAAAAACTATTGGATACCCTTAACTTTTTTATCTCAGAGATTTCTTGAAAGAAAATCCAGCCCATCTTCTTTTCTACTTTAGGTATGACAACACCACAATTATCCAGGACAAGTGAGGTTTTCTTTTCTAATGTCCAAACAGAGTTGAAACCCTAAGGAGCTCTTCCTAGTATCTGTCAGTTTCTTCATTAGGAATATATCAAAACCAGGTAGTATTTTATGCCCACTGTTCCCTATACATACTCATAGTATCTGGACATTGAGTTAAGTAGATGACTCTGATTAAATATTATTTTAACATCTAAATAATAATGGAAGTGTGATTTTTAACAGTTGGCCTCCCACATAAGTTGCCATATAGGCAAGAGAACTGCAATTCAAAAATACCCATAATGCACATATAGATGAACGTGGCAGCCCATCAACTTACTAAAGCAGTAGTGCATTTGCAGTGGAACAAGGATCTAGATACACAGAGTTTTGTACTGTGAAAGGACTTAGATATTAGGTGAAGTATACTAGGAATCCAGGGACACATTTAAGCACAAATGTTCCATCATTCCAAGGAACAACCTCAATCGCGCTAATGGTAAATAGCCCCGAGTTTTTGACAGCTGTATCAATCTATGTGTGCTGTAAGCTTCCCCTTCACATGTGTAAAGATAACATCTAAAATATAAGTTATAGAACTAATCTTCCAAACCGCTAAAGAAAGTGTAAAGGAATGATGCAGTTGTGATAAAATAAAAAAAATAGCAGGCCAACATTTAGCAGTTGTTTTGAATCATTTTGAAGAGAAAAGAGAAATGTTATAACCACTGATATATTTCTACTATCAATAGAGAGAAAGTCACAGAGTGATTATTTTCATGTACACAAATATCTTATGCTGTTCTCTATCTGGCCTCTCACACATTGCTGCCTCTACCTGGAAATCTTTCTATCACTATTCATGACTTAACTATCTCATCTTTGAAGGTGTTGACTGGAACATCACCTCTTCCCCTTCCCCACCCAGTGAACACTTATAACACCACTGTTATTTGCTTCACTGTTCACTTGCAGAGCTTTACAGCATTTTTAAGTTCATTTGCTTGCTTATTTTTATTTGTTGTTCCAGTAGACCTTGAGTTCCATTAGCACAGGGACCTTTATTGCTAAAACCCAGTGCTTGGTACCTGGGAGGCATTTAATAAATGCTTACTGAATGAATCTTAAGTAGAATAATGGGTGTGCCGGCTGTGAACAGAGGAGTCCTTGAAAGTTCCTGGCAGTGCATAGCATGGGCACAGTGCTATCAAAGAATCTGTTATTGCTTGTGCTGTCTATTCTATAGAGACGCTCAAAGCCAAGTTTAATCTGCCAAGAGGTACAACAGCAGATTTTTCCTGGAGGGGATGACCATCTCGCATGCTCAAGGCCACAGTTAATTTAGCGCTAGTTAAGCTGACATTCTGCTTTCAGAGAAAGTAATAAGACAAAAAGATGCACAAAGAATAAGATCAAAGAGCATAAGTGAGGGAAAGACAAAGAAATCAGAGATGAATTTGCTGCTATTTGTCCTTTACTTCTATGCACTTTATATTGGAAGGTTTCATTGCCTTCTACCAGGGTCAAATACCTTCTTCCTTGTGCTTCCTAAAACTTGTCTTACTTTTTTGTGACACTGCATGTACAGGCCTATTCATTCCTGCATGGAACCATCAGCATCATTCCGTACCTATATATGTAGCAAATTTGAAACTACATTTGCTTGGAAACATCTATGGAATCCATCGAGTTTGCCATTGACTTCTCTAGTTACCCATTTATCATGAAGAGAAAATACTCTTTTTAGCATGGAGGACTTTGATAGCAAACACTCCTAAAAGAAATACATAGTTTCATTAGTTACCATATCATGTGCTAAGAGAAAGAATGACATAGTTTTAGGGAATTAATGGGAAAGTGAAGTCTCAAATAGGAGTCCAGTTTAACAAGAGGAAGTGGAATATGCTGGGCAAGGAGAAATAGTGTGTGAATGTCTAAAACATGGAAGAAGCCGTTTCATGCAAAAACGTGTTACTTACATCTATTGTGATGAGTGAAAACAAGTAAAACAGGCAGCAGTCCCACATATTCTGCTTTCCCATCTCTCTTCATGTGTTTATCTACTTAGTCTCTGACACTAGATTGTGAAGATCAGTCATTGCTTCCTGTTTTTCATACTTGTGCTTGGATTCTACAGTCACACAATCAAGAAATGGACAAATGTTATATGCTTTAAAAAAGACCAAAGGTATGGGGGCTGGAGAGGTGGCTCAGGGGTTAAGCCTCTGCCTTGCAAGCAGAAGATCCTGAGTTCGGATCCTAAACCCCAAGTATTGACCCCAAGTATAGGTGGAAGTGGGGGCGGCCTGCGTTTCTAGTCTGGGTAGGGCCGAGCCTGTGAATCCCAGAGCAGAGGAACAAGGAGGAGGTGGAGGCGGTCCATGGTGGTTCTACACACACACATACACACACGTGTGCACACATGCACACATGCACAATTCAATAAATAATAAAAAAATTGAAAAAAGAGCAAATATATTAAAATTTCTATTTTGAAAGTTCAAAAACTCTCTCTCTCTCTCTCTCTCTCTATATATATATATATATACATATATACACACATTTACTCTAGAAAAAGTCAAATGATACAAAAGAACAAAGCTTAAAAATTTCTTCCCTCTTCTCCCCACTTTAAGAAAAAAAGTTGAAGTTTTCCAATGCATTAATCTTTCATAGATATAAGAAATTCACACATACACACAGATGCAGACCAACATGGGATTATTCCTAATTGGTTACTTTTGATATTTAGATTGCCATATAAATTATATCAACCATTTCTCAACATTTTTACTATAAAATTCTAAGTATATTAAAAACTATAACTATTTAAGTATGGATATCATCAATATTTTGGAGTCAAATTTTTGCATGTGCAAGTGTGTGTGTGTGTGTGTGTATAATATATATTTCTGTGGAAGCCCAAGGGTTACATAAGGAATCATCCCGGATTGTTCTTTTTTGTGCTCTGCTCTGGAGTTTCCCAGAGCTTTGCTTTCCAGGGCCAGAGATGCAGGCTGCAGCCATTTCTACCCAATATTTTTACACAGGATCTGAGATCCCATGTAATTCAGACTTTTCTGCTTGTGAGGAAGAAGCTTGACCCTTGAGACCCCTTTTCAGCCCTATAGTCATCTTTTTAAAATTATCTTAACTAGTATCCATGCAATTTCTGACATATTTTCAGATGTATTTAAAAGTTGCTCTGTTTTCATTGAATTGAATACCTTCTTTTGTATGCTGTTGTCATCCCGTTGCCACCTCTAGACTATGCTTTTTGAATGTTTTCCCAAAGTTTGACTGTCATATTTGTGTCTGATATGTGTGTGCAAGAGGATACTTGAGTATGTGTTCCAGTGGAGGCTGCAGGGTGACACTGAGAATCATCCTGAATTGTTCTTTATCGCTTTGCTGTGGGGTTTCCAAGGTCCCACCCTCCAGGCCAGAATTGCAAGCTCACCTCATTAAGAGCCAGCATTTTTAGGTAGGATTTGGCGATCTGAACTAGGCTCTTTTGGTTTAGCCATTTTCACAGGCTATTTTCTATGGTGGCCATAATGAACATGTTTCCTTTTCAGATGAAGGTCTAATTAATCATCTTTCTTCTCCCTGTGGTTAGGGTTCTGTGGTTCCCGTTTTTAGCAACATTTTCCCATTCCTAGATACAGAACTGCATGTTTTCTCCATCTACATATTGTCTTGTTGCTTTCTGAGCAGCATTTCAACCTGCCAAAATTATTCTGAGTCTGACTCCTGTCCTCTGCCGTATAGGATATTGCTTTCACATTGTGACACCTGCAAATTTGATGTTATTGAATGTTGAGCAGGAAAGAACTTTTTCAAGTGTAATTAGAACCAAAGGTCACATTTCACCATCTATTTTTCAGGATATCATAGGAGACAAAATCAAATTGTCTGCCAAAATCAGTATCACTGGGAACTTTTGTGACAGTGGCCTGTTTTAGTATTTAAGAGTCCTATTTCGGAGATCTGACATTACTTTATTGACTTACCTATTGACACCTGGTGTTTACTGCCTTCTTTTCCAAATAGATTTTTCTTTTCTCAAAATTGCCTGTTTCACTATAGAGTAAGCTCAATTACAGAGAATATCTTTTCTTATTGTCAGCCTCTTGCACCCAGCAAAGCATAGACACATTTGTTAATATCTGCTGAATGGATTAAAATCCAAAAATCTTCAGTTTAATATAGATACCTGAAAATCTCCCAGAAATTATCAATCACAGTAGCCTGAACTTTAAACAATTTACTACTTCACTTTCCTGATACGTATTCCTGCCTTGAATATTCAGCTAATAATTTCATAGTTTTCATAAATTTTTGTAAGTATCCTAAAAATGAGTTTTATATGAATGACTTGTTTCAGAAAATAATATATAGCTCACATAATATGAATATTTATACTAATTTGAAGGAGCTAAATTTATAATACTCAGTATGAAAATGTTAATTGCCAGGGACCAGGAATATACAAGAGGAGGGAGATGATCAGAATGAGTACAATGGGGAAAAGGAGGAGGAATAAGCAGAGGATTAGGAGGAGGAAGAGAAAAATTAATGTGGAGGAATAGAAGGAGGAGTAGAAGAGGAAGAGGACAAACGGTAAAGGAAGAGAATGAAGAACAAAGTTCTACTCTACCTTACTAAGTGACATCTTAAGACTATATGCCTATATATCAGATATGTAAAACATAAGAGAAGACTCAAAGATAAGGTCATATATCTATGAGTACCTAATTTGACAAAATGTCAAAAGCACACACTGGAAATAAGTCAGCTTATTTAGTAATGACTCTGACAAAATTGTATATCCACTTGTAAAAGGACGAAAATAATTGGACCCACCCATCTTTCATCCTGCACAAAGATCAGCTCATAATGCATCAAAACCTCGATTTAAAGTTGGAGTCACTGAAACTGCTACAGAAAAGAGGTGAGAACCATAAAGGTGTACACAAGAAATTTCTGAATACAACTCCAATAGCATAGGAAATAGCCTCAAGTATTTGCAAATGGGATTACAAGGAATATAAAGTGTTGCAAAGCGAAAGAGATGCATCAGAGTAGAAAGAAGTCCCATACAACTAGAAGAAATCTTTTTCCAGCTGTAACTTACAAAGTGAGTCAATATGTGGATTACATTAAGGCCTATAAAATTAAACACAGAAAAACAAAAACTACCCATCAATGAACAGGCCAATGAACTGAACAGATAGTTCTCAAAAGAATAAATACCAATGGCTAGAGAACAGTCTCAACCATCAGAGAAATTCAAGTTAAAAGTTCTTTAAAACCTAAAAAATTAAAAAAAAAAAGTATGAGCGGAGATAATAAAATTTTTTTAAAAATTTCTTTAAAACATTATCTCACACTTTTTTTTTTACCCCACCCACTCCGCCAGTGGATCGGGACGCCCGCGGGCATGATCCAACCGGGCCTCACTCCACGACCTAGGTAAGCTCCACCGGCGCCTGCCCACCAGAACCCCAGGTCAGCTCAAGGGACCCAGCTCCTACCCCACAATCCAGCCGGAGCCACGCGCAGGGCCGAGGGACGAGGAGGTCCTCCCCCTGTGCCCGGGCCCCGCCCCAGCTCCCCACGGGTTAAATAGCTCCACGCCGACGCCCCCATCCTCCCTTTCCCCACCCGGCTCCGCTGGTCTGGTCCAGCCGGGCCTCACCTGCGACCTAGGTAAGCTCTGTCCCTGCCCACCCCCAGAACCCCAGGCCAAGTAATTCAGTTTAGTGAAATTGAAAGATCTTAAGAGTTAAAATGACAATGCCAAAGTCAAAGTGCAAATCCATGAGAAGCAACACTCAAGTAAACAAATTTCCCACTGAAGAAATTAATCCCATAATGTTAGACTCCAACCAGAACAAACCCACGGAAAAAGGCCAAGAAAGCCTGACCCAGGATAACGACTTTCAAAATATGATCATTACCATGTTCAATACTATGAAAGAGGAAATCGGGGAGGAATTACATAATCGAATCAATCACTTTGAAGAGGAACACAACAGACATTTGGAGAAGTTGAGAAAAACAGTGCAAGAAACAAAAACTGGCATGGAGCAATTAAAACAGACTCAAGCAGAGTTGAAAACTGAGCTACAAGACAAGTTATCTTCAACCCAGAATGCCACAGAGAGTCTTATCAACAGAACTAATGAAGCAGAAAACAGAATTTCAGACCTTGAAGATAAAGTGGGAGTACTAACCAGCTCAATGGAAGAGGTTGTTAAAGCCAAAAAGATACTTGAGAGAAATATCCAAGAGGTATGGGACACCCTGAAGAAGCCTAACATGCATATTCATGGAATACCAGAGCAAGAATCTCAAAATACCACCCCTGAGGAAATTTTTCAAACGATCATCAAGGAAAACTTTCCTCATCTAAAAAAAGAGAGGCCAATCCATAGACAAGAGGCATTCCGCACCCCAAACAGATACGACCAAAACAGAAGCTCGCCACGGCAAATAATAGTCAAAACACTCCACATTCAAGATAAAGAACTGGTGCTGAGAGCTTCAAGGGAGAAAAAACAAGTCACTTTTAAAAGTTAACCTATTAAAATAACAAATGACTTCTCAGTTGAAACAGTAAAAGCAAGAAGAGCTTGGAGAGACATACTTCAAGTATTGAATGAGCAAAAATGTCAACCCAGGCTGATTTACCCTGCAAAACTATCAGTCATGATCGTGGGAGAAAGAAAAATTTTCCAACACAAAGACAACTTTAAGGGATACATGGCCACCAAACCAGGCCTTCAAAAAATGCTAGAAATGATACTCAAGCGTGAAGAAAAAAACAGGCATATCCAGGAGAACAGAAGGCAAGTATAACATCATTAAAAACGAAGCAATATACTTATAAAAGCTACTAAACATAATAAATGTCTGGAATTAACAATAGTTTCTCCATTATAACACTAAATGTTAATGGAATTAATTCACCGATCAAGAGACACAGATTACAAACATGGATTAAAAATCACAATCCATCAATCTGCTGCCTGCAGGAAACCCATCTCACCACAAAAGATAGCCACGCTCTAAAAATAAAAGGCTGGTCAACAATTCTACAAGCAAATGGAAGCAGAAAACAGGCAGGGGTAGCCATTATGCTATCAGACAAAGTGGATTTCAAACCAAAGAAAATTATAAGAGACACGGATGGATACTACATTTGGGGGATTGGGGGAGGGGAGGCACTGCGGGGTGGGGAGGGAGGGGTGAGGGGAGGGCGAGCAGAGGGGTGGGGGGAGGAGGAGGGAGGGAGGGAACTGGTGTACCTATCTTAATCTTTGTATGAGCTGAAATAATAATAAAAAATGTATTATAAAAAAAAGGTTAAAAAAATCATCTCACCTCAGTCATCATTGCTATTTTGAAGAAAATAAATAAAACCTAATGCTGGACAAGATGATGGAAAAAGGAAATATCATTCACTATTGATAGGAATATAAACTTGGGGAGCCAGTATGAAAATCATTATAAAGAGCTGTAACTTACAAAGTGAGTCAATATGTGGACTATATTAAGGCCTATAAAATTAAACACAGAAAAACAAAAACTACCCATCAATGAACAGACCAATGAACTAAACAGATAGTTCTCAAAAGAATAAATACCAATGGCTAGAGAACATTCTCAGCCATCAGAGAAATTCAAGTTAAAAGTTCTTTAAAACCTAAAAAATTTAAAAAAAAAAAGTATGAGCGGAGATAATAAAAAAATTTTAAAAAGTTCTTTAAAACATCATCTCACCTCAGTCATCATTGCTATTTTGAAGAAAATAAATAAAACCTAATGCTGGACAAGATGATGGAAAAAGGAAATATCGTTCACTATGATAGGAATGTAAACTTGGGGAGCCAGTATGAAAATCAGTATAAAGATTTCTCATAAACTAGCAATGCTTCTTCCATATGACCCTACAATAGCATTCCTAAGCATATGAGTAAAGGACTGCCCTTCACTATATTATAGAAATATTTGCACATTCATGTTTACTGCTCCTCTATACATGAGGAAATAGAGTCAGCTTAGATGTATATGAACTGATAAATGAGTATTGAAAATGTGATACGTGTACACAAAATAATTCTCTCTAGATATAAAGATAAATGAAATTATAATGTTTGGAGGAAAATTTATGGAACTGAAAAATATATTGGGTGAGTTATCAAAGACAAATACTGAATGTTCTCTCTTGTATGCAGATCCTAGCTTCGAAATGTTAAATATGTGTATTTAAGTGGGAGTAAGTGTGGACAGAAGCCAGTAAACCCTATTAGAGCCTTATTGTAAAAATAGTTCATTAAGCTGAAAAGAAGTTTAAGGAAGAGGATGGGAAGGGAAGCAGAACACATGAGAACTGGAACTGGAAATAGAATTTACTTTGGAGTTGAAGATTATAGTAGGAACAGACAAAGAGAAATTGTGGGGGGAGAACAGAAGGTGATATTGCATGTGAACTGAGCCTGTATGTTTTTCTTGCCATTATTTTCTTAATATTGTATTCACTTGTCATTGATGTTGTATTAGATATTATGTGAAAAAGAAGACATGAAACCATGCTTATGTTATTTTTCTCACTGCTGTCCCAAAATATCTAAGAAAATAAACCAAACAAATTTTTTCTTTGGCTGTAGGTTGAAAGGATACAGTATATCAAGGTAGGAAGGCATCCTTAAGGTATCTGAATCCACTCCTCAAATTATGTCCACTTTCAGGAAGAAGAGAGGGATGAAAGCTGGTGCTCGGCTGGTTTCTCATTTTTATCCAGACCAGAATCCAAGCCCATGGAGGGTACCAACCAGATTTAAATTGGGTCCCTCTTCTTGGTTTAACATCTCTGGAAACAGCCTCACAAATAACCCTAGAGGTATGGCTCCTACATGATTTTAAGCCTAGTCCAGTTAATGATGATGATTAAAGATCAAAATGCATAACGATTTAACATAATTTTCTTCAATCCATTCATATTACTGAATAATAACTTATTAGCCATTGAGACCTGAGCTGAGGCTTGGTCATGATTTTACTTACCATCTGCCTCACTATTCTATCATTCACTCCACTATGATAGATTCATTTAAATGGAAATGGGTGGTAATGTCTTTAGTTTTAAATGGGAAGTTTATGAATATTAATAATCTATTAATAAAATAATGTTTTGTCCTCTAAAACCCCTCTCAATATTAAGCACTATACAGTCAATGATAATAAAACAAAGACCTAATTCTACTTGTAAATGGATAATTGCTTTAAGAATATCTATATAAAAAAGTGGTAGATATTAATGGACTAATGATAACTTTTGCTACTATTCTAGAGAAGGAGTTGACACTCTCAGCAAACAGTATAACAAATACATAAATAGATTTATTTTCTATAGAAAAACACTGAAGATATTCTAGATAGGAGAAGAGCTAAGCAAAGATTCATAGTCAGGAAGGAGTTGAGCAATGAGTTGGCTGAATCGAGAATACCTGTTTTCTCTTATGACCTTGCAAAAGTATGGTTTAAATGTCCCCATGGAACCCTAAAGTATCAGGATAAAGATTTATATTTAATTGTAGACAATGAAAGCAAAATGCCAGAAATTCTTTCTTAAACATGTGACATAAGAAAATAAACACATTTAATGTACATCAGCACCCACAAGGGTATACTTGGGAATGATGCAGCAGAGCAGCAAGTATGAAAGTAAAACATGAGAAGGTAAGGATGGCTAGATTGGGTCAATAATGAAAGACACAGTACATTAAACAGAAATGTGAAAAAGAAATAATGATTTCATATTGTGGTGAGGTAGAAAACATATTGTAGATTTCTCTGAAATTTCAAACACTGTGGATGTCTTAAGACTTTTCCAATTGGCAAGAGTGAAATGATCTGGGAAAATCCGTCAAAGTGGTGAAATCGAGGAGGCATTAAATTACCCAGGAAAAAATGTCCAGTAGATTTTTAGGGTATGAGGATCCAGCACTGGCAAAAAATAATTGGATGCCATTTGCTTAGGATAAAATATGAGCAAAAGCAGTTAGGAGCCTTCGGTCAGTGCAGTGGAAGGTTGCAGAAGGGCAGAGTTTGTGCTTCTGGGAGAGTTCAGAGTTAAGGTCAAGAAGAAGAATGATGCCAGGAAGAAGAGAAAAGAGTAATTCATGAGCTGGAAAAGCAAGGTTAATGCAACAAACACATCAGCCAAAGGAATAAATGGTCAAAAATGTGGCAGAATAGTTAAAATGATGAGAAAGCCATTGGATGTGATGAAAATAAGGAATCATAAATAAGGAATCAGATAGAAGCAAACAACACTAACTTAACTCCATGCCAGATAGTGTGTGAATGATGTATGCCAATGAGTTGTTCCCCAATCAAGTATGACAATGTCTTCATGAGCCAGGGCAAAGATGAGAATGGTGTCATTGTGTAAAGCAATTTTTGATAAGGTGTGTCCTATAGAATATATCCTAAATGACTATATTCTTTTTGTTATTGTGACATCAAGAAGATGGTAGAACATTGCGGTAGATGTTTTGATGGAAATATAAATGATAGTCACATCATTTTTCAATTGTTGAGTGTGTGTGTGTGTGTGTGTGTGTGTGTGTGTGTGTGTGTGTGTGGCAACATGTGGAAGGGAAATGAGAATCTGGCAATATATATACTTGCTTTGAGGATTGTTTTCTAGGATACGAATTAGTGTAGTTATATATATAGGATTTTCTTTCCATGAAAACAGACTATTGGCAGTCAGAGGATAAGTGAAAACGTGAATTCCTGAAAGATAGTTATATTCATAAAATATACTGCCATGTCATGTCAGTTTTAAAGCCAGGCTGCAGGTTCAGATCCCTACCTGTCACATAGCTTAAGCTTCAGTGAAAAATAATGATCATGTACCTCTGGAGTACTCTTTGCTGTCATGGGTACTTCTGAAAGAGACAGGCTTGCCTTTTTTTTTTTTTTTTTTTTAGCTCAATGAATCCCATGCATGGCATTATCAGCGAATCTGCATCATGTGACTTTTCCAGGTTTGGGACTGTTTAAATACAGACAGATTTGTTGTAATGAGGAACATTTTTGTTTTGGATACTCAAGCAATGGCTGTGAGACACTATGAATCTTTTGACTTCTAACAGTTTACACTACACAAGTCATTTTCTGTGTGTTTGAAATTAAATTTCAATTGTAATGGAGAGCAGAGGAACAATGGCAATTAGTGAAATTTTCATAAATTTACTGTATTTTTGTATGATACTTTAAAATAAATACTAACAAAATTAGATATAATACTTTATTTATTTAACCTTATTCTATACAGTATACTAATATTTTAATATATCAGATGGCTCTCCCTTTAAGAAACTGTTAAATTGGATTCTATATTTACCTATACTTTCATATGAAGGATTTTGACAACTAGAGTGGCTAGGTCTCATGAACAGATGGAGTGAATTCTCTCATAAGAAGTTGAACAGAGACTAACTCTGTATCTACTGGTTTTCATCCTTAAGATTCATTTTTAAATTAGATGATTCATCTATGATAGCATAATCTTACCTTAAAAATATATGCTTTTATTCTGTCATCATAATTAAAACTCTTTCTTCAGAATGATAACAGAGGCATTTATTAGAAATATCATCAGTAATAGTAAAACTTTCACTTGGGTGATAAAAAATAAACAACTGTAAATGAATGATCAGTTTCCAAGCCAGGTAACCACTTTGTTAAGGAAAGACCTTTCTGACTATTTTATTTGTTAGAAAAGTCTTCATACTAATTATGATCATGTAAGAGTCCCCATGTTGATCTTAGTGAAGACTGTCAAGCGAAATGGTACAGCTAGCCTTTACTAATTTGCACAGCCTTTTTGCAATCACGGGCTGTTCCAAAGTCTGAGCATTAAGACTAACTCATGAAGCTGGAGTCATATCTAAATTGTTGACAGAGTAATTCCTATACAGGAAGACAGTAAATCAAACAAGTTTTCTGTATTTTTGTTTGCTAATGATGTGTAAGCCAGGCCTGATGGTGTGAAGATCGCTTTGCGTGACTGTAGTTAGTACTGGGAACTCAGCGATTTCATGTAAATGTTCCATTCCTTTGCTTTCAAACACTACAGAAGCACTATACTAACATATACCTGATACCCCAGAGGATACTACCATAGTAGGTAGGCATAACCAATTATATCTAAAACATTAATATAAAGTCCTCTGATGCAGATCAATGGCAATTCTTCCGTTTTGGCTCAGGAGCCTGACAGATAAACTGAGGATTTAAAAGGTGTATGTCTGATGAGTGTGAGAGGGAAAAAGAGATGAAAACACTCAGGTTGTCATTCAAGCAGTAGATTCAGTTGAATATATGCATGATGGAAGAGTGGAATCCATGCAGGGTTGTTTGAATAATCATACTTTTAGTTGCTAGCATTTGAATTAACACATGTATGCAGAACTGCATTGAGGGGGGAAAAAACTTTTACTGTTTTTTCTTGGTAGTGGAAGATGAGATCAACCCTGTATTCTCTGAAAATATCTTCTGGGAAGAAGGTCCCAGCCAGTTTTTTCGGCTGGCTCAAAATTACTGATGGCAAGTCAAGAGGACAGGTAAATTTTCGATTCAGAAAGAACAGGGTTGACTTCTTTCTTCACCCAAGTGATGAATCATCCTTCACTCTCCCTTGTGACATAAACTACTTATTTACTAGCTGTTCACTTCCCCTCTCAGTATTCTGGCTGCATAGGCACCAGCTGACACATAAAAAGAGAGGAAGAGAAGGAGAACGAGTTGGCAGGGAGTCAATATATTTCAATGTTTTATTACTACGGAACTCTAGTAGCACTTAGTTGGTGAGTCTGAGCAGAAAATGAGTATTTCTAAAGTGACTCAGTTATCAGGGGAAATGATTAAAGCACAAAAAAATCCATGGATTAATTAGCAGGTCAATGGTGGTTGAGTAGTGATTACTAAACTACATGGCTTGCATGCAGTAGAAAGAATTAATCTCTGATGTTTTTCTACCTTAGGTGACTTGTGTCTTTAGAATTCCAGGTCAGTGAGAAGAGATTCCCATTGATTGGCTGATGTATAATGAGATCAGAAAAGACAGTCCCTGGATTTCCTTCAATTCCACACATTCAAGACTTAATCTTGCTGCCTGTCAGTGATACATCTTTTTTCCTGTAGATACTGACAGTGAGATTTGAAGACTTGATTAATAATAAATAAAGAAAGCAGAGCTAACCATACTACAGGAAAGGAGAAAAAATCAGGGTCAGCAAAATAAGACAAGTACTTGGTGCCAGCAGGAACATACACATTCTAGGAGAGAAAGGCAAGTCATAATGTATTCGTTGGAAGTGTTACAAGCTTCTAAAGGAAAAGAAGCAAAAAATGCACCAAGAGACCCTCTGTCTCATTAATTTTTTAATGATGTTTATGAAGCGCTATTCTAGCCATGCATGTGTGTACAGGCACACATACATGTATACACCATGTATTTATATTATATGTTTTATGTATAAATATATGTGAATATCCTTATACATATGACATACATGTGTAGATAGATTATATCTATAAATGACAGAAGATATATAGATAAACAGATAATGCCTTTTTCTCTATATATGTATACATAAATGTGAGTGTGTATGTGGTGTGTTGTGTGTGTGTGTGTTGTGTGTGTGTGTGAATTCTAGTGATACAATGACATGCAGAAGGGAATTAACAGCTGGTTCATTAACTGAAGAAAGTGCTCTCACTGGTAGAAAACTCCACAGCATTTATGGCATTGGAAGCTCGGAGGGGTGGTTATGGGTCAGGCAAGCATAATACAGGATTAGTGAGGCTAAGACTGAAAAATTCACATTTCAGCAGAGACTTCAAAAGGATCCAGAAACTTAAATTTTACATATATAGGGAAGAATAGTAAGTTCATAAGTATCCTATTGCAAATTTCCTACAGTGCTTTGTGCTGGCAGATTACATGTAGAGGAAGGATGCTCATGTGAGAGTAGTAGAAAGGACCAAAAAAATGTGAAGTCACAGAGAATTGACTCAGAGAGGTGAGAGTTTTATTTCCCAATTTGCCACCCAATTTGGAGGATTGATCCAGAGTTTTGGCTCCCTCTGTGTATTTCAAGGCAAGGCAAGACATTCATGATAGTGTCAGTGATAGGGTTACAAGAAAAGAGTGAGACTAATCCAATGTAAAGACTTGTACTTGGGGACTTTTTAAGTAGACAGAATATGAAGCAAACTGCAGAAGAAGCAGTTACACATAAAGAGCTCTCTGCCCAAGCAGAGAGATCTAATGAACATGGTTATTTATCAGAGTGCTTACACTTTAGGACAGCATCTAGAGAAACTCTGTCGAGGACATTTCATCTATTTCACAATGACTTTGTGCCCACTAATATTGCTTTTAGCCCAGCTAATATTCTATTTTTGTTTGTTAACATTTTTATTAAGAATTTTTGATACTAGGATCCTGATAGAAAGTAACCATTTTGCAAATGGGTGATTGACCCCTCTCTCCTACTTTTATTCCATCTACGTTTGAATATATACTCTTATAACAAGACTCTAATTTAACAGGTTTTTTAAAATTTTTTTAATTATTATTATTATTTATTCAACTGTGTGCATATGCGTGTGCGCGGCTGTTTGTGTGTGTGTCTGTGTATGTGTAGAAACACGGACGAATTCGCGAACCACCATGGACGCCTCCATCTCCTTCTGCCCTGGAATTCACAGGCTCCGCCCTACCAGGACCAGAAGCGCAGGCCGCTCCCACTTCCGCCTGGCGTCTATACGTGGGATCTGGGATCCGAACTCAGGACCTTCCGCCTGCAAGGCAGAGGCTTAACCCCTGAGCCACCTCTCCAGCCCTAATTTAACAGGTTTTTATCTCTGGCCAGGAGGTGACTTCCAATACCCATCAAGATGGAGCCAAGGGCATTGCAGGAGCAGCAAAACTGGAAAAAAAAATCAACAAACCATAATTTAGAACATCAGAGACTATAGCAACCACCTGGAACTGGGCCAGCCTAATCTCTCCCCATCCTGAAGCTCAGGGAAATTTGCAGAAGAGGGGGCAGTAAGATTGTAAAAGCACACGGATGGGAAGAGTAATGATATGCAAGATACTCCACACAAAGTAGGGCTGAAGAAATCATAATAGGACTTTGCATGACCTGCGCTGTGTCCAACACATTATTGACCTCACAAAGTCTAGCATGGACTAAAGGCACTAGGATCCTTGGAGGCTAGGGACTGACAATCACAGTAGTGTTCCTAAGCTCTGGGGGAAACAGGAGAGGGTTCTGGGAAATCCCACTGGGTCCTTGCACCTCATCGGAGAAGAGGACCCAGAGGAGAGTTTGGCATGCATAGTAAAGGATGCTCCAGGGATTGGGGGGAGGAGAGGCCTGGGGGCTGGGGAGGGAGAGGAAGAGGAGAAAGGGGAGCAGGAGGGTCAGGGGGAGGGGAGGAGGAGGGATGGAGGGGACCGATGTACCTGTTAAGTTTGTATGAGCGGAGATAATAATAGTAAAACAAACAAACAAACAAAAATAGCTCAGAGATACTATAGGCCAATTTTCTTATCCTTGATCTTCAAAATTTTAATAAATATCATTACTATCTATGAAAAAGAATTTTTGATATATAAAAAAGTAAGCATGTGTCCTTACCTTCTCCCTATACCCTCCTCCCAGACTTTCCTCTTCATTCACCAATCCTACCATGTCTCACCAACCCTTCTGTTCCTCTCCAGGTATAGATAACAGGGCTCCATCAGAGGCAGTCGTACTAGTAGCAAACAACGCCTAGGTAGTAGTATAAGTTGCCTTCGGGGGTAAACTCACAGGTGGCAAAGTGTCTCTTTTTTATCCAGCCCCTGTCATGGAGAGTGAGTGTAGTTGTTTCTCCTGAGATCCTCAACAGTACGTGGGGGAATGCTGATATGTCAGTCATTGTGTAGATCTAATGGTGGTGAATCTCACTGCAGGGAATTCTTGCATACAGCAGCCTTGTCAAACTGGAGTGTCTTGGTCAGTAGTATACCTCTCCATGTTTGGGTTCTTACAGTCTTATCATTCTCACTTTCTCAAGGTTTACTGAGCCTTGAAATAAGAAGAGATTTTGATGATCTGATTATGGCTGAGCATCCCCAGATCACCATTACTTTGTACTCTGGCCAGTTGTGACTTTCAACCTCACAAATTTTCATTGCACTAGAGATGCACCTTGGTTGAGTGTTGAGAACTTTTCTTATTATGGGCACAAAAAAGATTTAGGCGATAGTTTGTTATAAAGTATTTATATTTAACACTAAAAAATCTGTTCCTGTCTAGGGTCTATCTCCTTTTCCACTGCTATTTGGACAGGTTTATTGCACCAAGCATGTATTCATACAATAGTTGATTCATTGGATTTTTCCTACCAGAGTTATTTTAGCTTGTAACAACCGTACCAGGGTATAGCAGTTGATCACTTTTTTCTGAGCCAGAGGACTTTTTTTTCCTTTCTTTCATTTTGTTTTGATACTCTAAACTTTATTATTCCATTTATTTCTTCCTCTTTGAAGCTTTTCTTCCATAATTTCCTTATTCAATATTTGCCTGTGTTCTTTGGTCTCTACATTTTTAGGATCTTCCTCTGCCACCCTAGCAAATATTCCTTTGTAGTTTATGGGTGTTATAGATGTTTCCATTTGAATATAGCAGTCTGAAGGTTCAATCTACTTATAAGGGAGAACATGTAGCAACTATTCTGTTGCTTCCAGGATACTTCCCTCATTTTAATTTCTTCCAAATCTATCCATATGCCAGTAAATATCATTAATTCATTTTTGACAGCTGAATGTATTCATTATATATAGGTATAGATAGAACAATAGATTAATAGATAGATATGCCACATTTCATATTAATCATTCATATTCTGTAGATGTCTTGGCTGACCTCATTTATTTGTTATTTTGAACAGAACTGCAGTGACCATGGATCTACATATGTCTCTGTATTAAGATATAGCATTCTTTGGGAATATGCATAGCTGGGTCGTATGGTATTTTGATTTTTAACATTTTTGGAAATTTGCATATTGGTTTGCATTCCCACCATCAATGTATGAGAGTTCCTTTTTCACTGCATACTTGACAGCATTTGCTGTTTCTTGTGTCTAGATTTTAGCTGTTCTGACTGGGTTGAGACGACTTAGGGTGATTTTGATTTTTAGTTCCCTAATTGTTAGGGAAATTGAACATTTACCATATCTGTATGAAATTTGACTTTCCCATTCTGTGAAAAGTTTCCTTTTAATTCTAAGGCCCATTTTTAATTGTATTGTTTACTTTCTTATTATTTCATTTTATGATTGTCTCATATGCAGTTTACATTAGTACTCTACCAGATATGTGGTTCCAAAGATGTACTCCCATTCCATGCATTGCCACTTTTGCTTGATTAAAAATATCTTTTGCCTAACAGAATGTTGATATTATTTCCTTTGCATAGGTCATATTCAAAAAGAAGTAACCTAAGTGACCACAGAAAATATACTCCCAATTGTTTCCTCAATGAGTTGATCTGAGGTTGTTGATCTATTTGGATTTAATTTTCATGTGGGGTGACAAATAAGGATCTAGTTTCATTCTTCTGCATGTAGATATTTAATTTCCCCAACATCATTTTTTAAGTTTTATTATATTATGCTTTATATAGATTTTTTTTTATTTCCACTCATACAAACTTAACAGGTACACCGGTCCCCCCCTCCCTCCAACCCCCTATCCCCCTTTGCCTCCCTCCTCTCCCCATTTCCTCCCTGTCCACCAGTGCGTCCCCCTCCCATCCCTGAAGCATCCTTTAATGTGCATGCCAAACTCTCCTCTGTGTCCTCCTCTCTGATGAGGTACAAGGACCCAGTGGCATTTCCCAGAACCCTTTCCTGTGTTCCCATTAAGCATAGGAACATTACTGTGGCTGTCAATCCCTTGCCTCCCAGGATCCTAGTGCCTTTAGCAAATGCTAGACTTTGTGAGGTCAATAGTGTGTTGGACATTGCACAGGACATGTAAAGTCCAAATATGATTGCTTCGGCCCTAACTTGTGTGGAGTATCTTGCATATCATTGCTCCTCCCATCTTTGTGCTCTTACAATCTTACTGCCCCCTCTTCCGCAAATTTCCCTGAGCTTCAAGATGGGGAGAGATTAGGCTGGCCTAGTTCCAGGCCCCATTTTTAAAATAAGTAAAATAAGTTAGTTGATTATAGGTATATGAGCTCATATCTGGGTCTTTACTTCTAATCTATTGATCTATATATCTGTTTTAGAGCCACTACCTTGTTCTTTCTATTGCTATGACATTTTAGTATAGCTTAAGGTTTAGTATGATTATACTTCCAGCAGAGTTGATATTATTCAGGATTATTGTTGCTCTTCTAGGACTTTTGTGCTTTTGCATTAATTTTGAGATTGTTTTTTATCAATTTCTTTGAAGAATTTCTTTAGAATTTTGATTAACATGGCATTAAATGTATATATTGCTTTTGGTAAAATGGTCAATTTTATGATGTTATTTCTATTGATTCAGGAATTTGGGAGGTCTTTCCAACTTCTGGTATCTTCTATAATCTGTCTTTAGTGTTTTGAAGTTTTTTATTGTAAACGTCTTTCACATTCTTCTTTAAAGATTTATTCCAAAATATTTCATTTTTTTGGAACTATTATTCTCAAATGAAACTGTTATTCTCAGATCTTTCTGGCTTTGTTCTTCCTTTGTGTATAAGAAAACCATTGATTTTTGGACATTAATTTTATAGCCTGACAGTCTACTGAAAATATTTATTAGTTTCAAGAGTTTCCTGGTATAACCTTTCAGGTCTCTTAGGTAAAGAATCATATCATCTGTAAATAGAGACAAATTGGCTTTTTCTTGTCTTATTTGTATCCCTTTCATCTCCCCTTTTGCCTTGTAACTCTAAGGCATTAAATACAAAATTAAACAAAAGTGGTAAAAGTAGACAACTTGTCTATTTCTTAATCTAAGTTGGAATGCTTCAAGGTTTTCACCATTTAGGACAATTTTGCTATAGGCTGTTGTATATCCATTTAATAGTTTGGCTAATAACACCATTCTAAAGCAGGACTAGCTGGTATATGTTACCAGAAGGCAGATTTAAGAACCTAGAAATTTAAAGAGGATGTTTCTCTGGCTAGAACTCAGTGTGGTGTTAACTGGTATTTGAGGATATCAATCACCAACTTTGTCACTTTGTATCCTTCATTTACAATTTACTAAAGGGAAATGAGATTTGATCATGAAAGGCATGAATTGTCTTCTTGTCCTTTTCCAAGTCTTAAAGGTAAAGAACTTTGGTTGAGAAAGCTTTCTGGGAACTTTTCCAGAGATCTTTCTCCACAGAACCTCCATCATCTGAAGAACTAGTAAATTACTTGGAAGTATGCATTTCATCCCCCAAAATATATGCGTTGTTTAGTTGCTTCAGTTTTGTTAAGAATAGTTTTTTCATCACAAACAGGCGATGCAGAAATAATGTGGCACAGCCAAGACTTCACATCAGTGTCCTACATTTACACAACTCTTGACAATGTTGCTTCCTTGGGTGGGTCTTTCATGCCTGCTAGCTAGCTGTTCCTCATTTATAATATCCTAATAAATATCACAAATATTTGACTTTTTCAATAAGGGAGAGGATAAAGGTAGAGGGTAAAAGGTCTCACTAAATCGCTTTGTGTGACTATAAACAATAGCAATTTCTTTTTTTTAAAGGTTATTCTTTTTCATTTATTATTTATTCAATTGTGTGTGTATGCATGTGTGCACGTGTGTGTATGTATGTATGGGTATGTATGTATGTATGTGTAGAACCACGGACGAATTCGGGAACCACCATGGATGCCTTCACCTCCTCCTTGTTTACTCTGCCCCGGGATTCACAGGCTCCGCCCTATCAGGGCCAGAAACGCAGGCCGCCCCCCTTCTGCCCGGCGTCTATACGTGGGGTCTAGGATCCGAATTCAGGACCTTCACGCCTGCAAGGCAGAGGCTTAACCCCTGAGCTACCTCTCCAGCCCCCAAGCAATAGCACTTTCTTATTCCTTTGCTTGCTTGCTTCCACTAGGTGAACTCCTTGTTGCTAGGAACAGTGAATCTGCTCCTCAGTGGTATGGCAACTAGTGCACCATATGGAAAAGAGTGAAAATTAAGCGAGGTCACTTCCTCTTTCTTTCTCTCTCTTACTCCAGAAGGAAAAAAAAGCTACTTTATACTGGCTTCAGACGAAACCTGGGTGAATGATACATTTTCTTTGCTTTAAAGAATCTTACTTAATACTCAATAACATAGCCATTATTGCACTTCAATCCACAAAGGTTGCTTCAAACTTCTACCTTAAAAACTTTACTTTATTCTGTTGATATTCCAAGTGAAAAATAGTGCACATATCAAAATGACTAAGACAAAAGTAACCAAGTCAGGGGGCTGGAGAGGTGGCTCAGGGATTAATCCTCTGCCTTGCAGGAGGAAGGTCCTGAGTTCGGATCCTAGACCCCACGTATAGACGCCGGACGGAAGCGGGGACGGCCTGCGTTTCTGGTCCTGGTAGGGCGGAGCCGGTGAATCCCGGGGCAGAGTAAACAAGGAGGAGGTGGAGGTGTCCATGATGGTTCCCGAATTCGCCCGTGGTTCTACACACACACACACACACACACACGCATATACACACAATTGAATAATTTAAAAAAAAATTTTAAAAACGTAATTAAGTCAGAGGTGCTACTCTATAGAACTACTCTGAATAATGTTGGCATCAACCGCTCCTAGACCTGGGGACATCCCAGCGACACACAGAATCACAAGATTTACTTAGGAAATTTGGTGGAAATTTCCTGACTCTGTAAAGTCTGTCAGATCCTAGGAGTACGGTTAAACTGCTAGCATGAAGATATTCTCACAGGGTTCTCTGAACTTAACCTTTCTTCAGCTGGACATATCTCATGTTTCTCTTCTTTCCAATTCCTGTCACCATTCATATTAATAGTGGGAGCTTGGCTGTTCTCTGTGAACACAGAAGTGAGAGCCCAGTCTTCCTCTGTTTCTATTTTCTAAGCCCCAGGTTCCCAAGCCATCTTGTGCTTACTTTCACATTTTTATTACTTGGTATAGGGCTTTTAATAAGCTCAGCTAAGATGTATACACTAATCCACATTTTAAAGACTTTTCTGGGTCAGGGCTTCCTGACTTCCTGTTGTGAAGAAAATTGGTGAGCACTCCACATGTTCCTCCCTAAATACATAAGAAAATTTAGTGTGGGATATCTGACTAGTCCATTCATAAAAATAGATTGTAATTTGTTCCAAGATGAAGGGAGATTGTACAGCATCATCAAGATTTAGGACACTGTACAAAACAATGTGAGATTCCCGATGTACCTTTCTGTTGATATTGCCTTTCTAAGTCCCTCTAGCACCAAAAGACCAGTAATACTTCTTCCTCACTGCTGGGCAGAGATTCCTGCTCTGCTATAGAGCCCTCAGGCCTTTAATCTACACGCCAGTAAACTGTGAAGTAGATGGTGCCATGGGACTAAAAGACCTTTTCTCAGTCTTTGTCACTGGGAGCAGACCAGTGCTTCTTTCTCTTGTCTTTTCTAGTCAATTTGAACAAAGATGAAGTCAGTATGAGTATCATCTAACCCACAGAGTGAAATATGGAGTAGTTCCACACAAGCAGAAATTAATTAAAATGAACAAGACTGTAAAATCAGTGGCCATGGATTCTCCCATACTCTCTCTAATGTACCAAATAGCAGCTGCTATGAGTTAAAATAGAATATTGGCAACTGTTATACTCAAGGAACTTCAACAAATGAGACCATGGGAATATCGTCAAGATCTTTCATTAGACATATTACAGAAATTAGAAACACTAATAAGTCTGTTGCTTCTAAGAAATGCATTTCTTGGAATTTATTCAAAGCTGCTCTTTTTTCTGCTTAATTCTCTCTGACAAATTACCTTTCTTAATCTAAAGGAAATGGAGTTTTTCCAAAAAGTTGACAAAGTACCTTATCAATACTACTACCTTTATAATGTACTCATCACCAATACTATTAGGCTGAAAATAAATCACTGTGTACAAATCAGTGTATTTTGTTTTGTTTCTAAAACTCATTAATATCCTTGAGTGTTTGCTATGCACAGAGCATTATATAATGTTAGCTTCTGTGAAGCACTGGACAATGAGTAAGAATTTCCCAAGTTTTAGTGATTCATAATAAGATAGGTGCACTCAGATGGTTCGCAAATAGATAATCTTCATGGAAAACAAGAATTAAATTCATCTTTAACACCGATAACATTTATTTCACGGAAGTCAACAAACGGTGACAGAGAGCTGAGTCTGCCAGTTGATGTTTATTCAGACAAAATGTTGAAAAGTAGTTAGTATGATGGTCTACGTAATTAGTTATCTTCTGTGTTATTTATTTTTCATTTTGTATTAGTTTCCATACTTGACTGAAAATAATTCTTTAATAAAGTTCTTTTGGTTAGATTGTCTGGGTGCTTCAGCAAGTGTGATTTGCTCTAGGTTGATTGTTATACAAAAGCACGTTCTTTGTGTTTACTAGAGCAAACTCTACTGAAAAAGAGTTAGATTGATCTTGTCTTAATGGATTGTCTTGGCATTACTAAGTGACACCACAACCTGTAACGATAATGTGATGAAGCCTTGCAATGACATCAATTCCTGAAAGGGAGCCACTTCTTTCCCATACAAAGGGTCATACAATTGAGTACCCATGCATTTCTCATATTCAGTATATGAGAAAATTCTGCCCAACTCTCATAAATTTTCCCTTTTGCATATTTTCTACTATATAGATTTACAAATATATACATATATGTATATAAATGCTACTCATGCTAGAAATCTTCATGTCTCCTTACAACTCTATCCAAACTAAGACGATTCTTTCATCAAACCACCCAAAATTCTTACTCATTTTCTTGGCCAAACTTGTAATAATATTGAGCCTAATGGTGATGCAGCATCTAACTGGTATCCTTTCCTAAACTTTCTCCTTTGCCTTAGCTCATCCCCATCATTTTTGTATCAGTGGCAGAATAATCTCCCTTAAACCTGAATCAGACTATGATGCTCTTCTTTTGAATACATTCATGAAGGTTTATTCTTCTTAAAATAAGTTTGAAATTCTTCATTCTTCTATCTTCAGTAATTATCTTACAAAAATACAAAACACATTCACTACTACTATTACTGCAACACTTATATTTCCTTAAACAGCATAAAGATTCAAGGAAATGCCTATAAAATCTTCAGTTTTATTTCCTTACTCTTTGCCATCACAAATTTTTCCTTCTGCCTGGATTAATTTTATGTCATTATTTATGAAGACATTTCCATATTCCTTTTGAGTTTAGGTTAAAAAACATACAGACTAGGCAATCTTTATTACAGGGATCAATTTAAGTCTCATTTTTTTCTAATTCTTATGCAAATAGGGCTAAGTGTATAACATAATTATCACACCTTTATGTATCTATGACAATACAACTATTCTAGAGGGCACAGGACAGGCTTATTATGGTCACAAATGTATCAAAATGTGTACCAGAATATCTACTCGACAGATTTTAAAAAATTTGAATTAAGCAGTAGCAAAATAAGTGTTCATGGGGCTGCAGAGGTGGCTCAGGGGTTAAGCCTCTGCCTTGGAGGCGGAAGGTCCTGAGTTCAGATCCTAGACCCCATGTATAGGCGCCGGGCGGAAGCGGGGGCGGCCTGCGTTTCTGGTCCTGGTAGGATGGAGCCTGTGAATCCCGGGGCAGTGTAAACAAAGAGGAGGTGGAGGCGTCCATGGTGGTTCCCGAATTCGTCTGTGGTTCTACACACACACACATATACACATGCACACACACATACACGCACAATTGAATAAATAATAAAAAAAATTAAAAAGTGTTCATGATGGAAAAAGCATTTATTTCTGTAATTTTAATTCATTATCTCAATGAATAATACTGATTACTTTCATGTGCTTACATATGCCATAGTAAGTATTTGTAAGATGCCATAGGACTCTACAATTTCATGATTTATTTTGTCTGTGTTTCAAAATTAAAACATGAAAGTGGTCACATATGTTTACCAACTATAGACATTTCCATTTACATATGAGGAAAGCAATGTTAGATAAATAGATAATTTATTTAGAGAAAATGCTCATCTTCAACAACTATTTATTTAAGCTCTTGATCCATTTTTTCAAATTTGTTAATATGTTTTTCTACTATGGATTTGTAAGGATTATTTATCTTTCTTCCATATTTGTCTTTTGATTAATAAACAAATGGTTTCCATATATTTTTCACTGGTATGTAGATTGCCTTTTCTTGTTTGTTATTCGTGCTATTAGGAAATAATTTAATTCAATATAGTAATATTTATTGATTTGGAGTTTTGTTAGCCTGAGATTTTGCTGTGAAAACTGAAAACTAAATGGAAGATTAAGCCAAATAAAGCCCTTGCTGATAAAACAAACTATAGAAAATTATCTAGTTAAAACAATTGATGCAACAAAATTACAATAAAACTTTAGCAAATCAAATTCCACAATGTATCAGAAGTATATATTATGAACAAGCGAGATTAATCTCTGGCATACAGTTAATTGAATCAACATATGTCAGTGTGACATAGAGAGAAAATGTACATAATCATACCAATGGTACATAATCATACAAACATTTGAAATTATTTGTTCATATTCATCATCCATTCTATATAGAAAGTCATGGTGGTTTAGGAATAAAAGAAAAGTTCATCAACATGAGAAATAATGTTTATGAAAAGCCTCTAGATAATGTAAAAGTGAGTGGAAGGAAACTGAAAACTTTTCCTCCAAGATCTAGTACAGTTTGGATGTACAGTCTTACCATTTCAGTTGACACAATACTAAAAGTATTATCATGAACAATTAATCAAGAGAAAGCAAGAAAGATACCTAAATTATAAAGAAAGTTTTCCTTTTAATTCTAAGGACCATTTTTTCATTGTATTGTTTATTTTCTTGTTACTGTTTGCATATAATATTGTGTTATATATAGAGAAACACAAAGGCCAACATTTAGTGGCCTTCCTGAAGCTACAATCAAGAAGCATGAAGAAAATGCTTAGAAAAATTTGCTAACAAAACACCTGTACATTAAAAGTTATATAATATTGATGTAAGAGGCTGAAAAGAACACTAAATAGGTGAAAACATATTCCTTGTTCATAGAATAGAAATGAACATTACTGCAACACTTATATTTCCTTAAACAGTATAAAAATTCAAAGAAATGCCTATGAAAGTCCCTATTGCTGGTGCTTACTTGCTCAGTAGGTAGAATGCCTGCTTGCAAACCTGGGGACCTAAGTGAAATATCCTGAAAGCCATGTGGTAGAAGGAGAGAATTAACTTCTGAAAAGTGTCCTCTGACTTTTTCCTATGGGAATTGCATGTGTTCATTCTCTCTCTCTTTCTCTTTCAACAAATGGCAGATAATATCTAAAAGCATATACCTTTTTAAAATCTTCATTTCTTTATAAAATTAAAATCCCTTAAATCTTAGATTACATGCAACCATTAAAAATACTGAATAGATAGATAAAATAATTCTCATGGAGGAACAGTAGGAAAAAGAAAGTGGGAAAAACAAAAAAGTAAATTTATACAGTAGTAGGCATCACATTTGAGAAACAGAGGCCACTGGTACAGAAAAGAACTCAAATGCATTCAAACATGCAGAGATAACTGATTTTTATGAGATTATCGAGAGGAGCAGATTCTATAGCAAGAAGACAGTCATTTCAATAAATTGTGCTGGGGTCACAGGATTTTCACATGCAAAATAAAAATGAAATTGTGCTCTTTTCTTATATACATATGGAGATAAATTCCAAAAAGATAAATGACATAAACAAATACTGCAAATAATAAAATAGTTGGAAAAAATCTGCTGCTTTGTTTGGATGGTTGGCTTCCTTAAACCTCATATTCTAAGTAGTCGTGGTAGGCAGTTGGTTCCCTTTTAATCTTTGGTCAGAACTGACTTCCTTTTCTGATGTTAATAATAATCAATTAACTAATTTTGCCATACATGATATCATAACGAAAACTGGCAAAAGAACAAGAGTGCAATCTACACTGCAGTGAAATGCGTATTCTAACAGAGGTGAAGAGTGGAACAAGGAGCAGGGTCCCTAATGCTGACTTAGAAGTGTTAGGACACAGGTGAAGTAACTGCCGTGGGCTTCAAACATGTTTGATCTCTCAAAGAAGATTTAAGAACATCAAAACAGTAAAGAAAAGAATACTAAGCAGAATACTACAGTTTGGACAGATAAAGAAAACCAAATCTAGAATAAGACTGAATGGCAGTGGTGAAGATCAATGAAGGCGGTGAAGGAAGGGACATCATATGGAGATTATGAAGTGCAGAATACGAGACTAAGAGCTCCTCCCCAGGAGCAGACAGGACCTCATCCTAAGCCTCACTCACCCATGTTTCCTATGCTGAGATGATGTTTCTCATTTGTCTATCTGATAAACCTGTAGATCCTTTGTGAAGATGGATGGGTCTTACTCTTCCTCACTGATAGGGAAAGAACACCATCCTTTTGCCTGAGCTCTTGTGCTACGCCACCTTTGATAAATACTCTAGAGTTGATGTTTCTCCTCAAAAGTGAGAAAATGTGAAAAAGAAAGGAAAATCATATCACAAGAATAATTCTTAAAATACAAAGATAATGAAATAACACCATGTTTAGTATAAAGCAATGGTCAAATTACATTAATGTTTCTCTTTTTCTATCTTCTAGGTAAGTGAAACCAATTTTTACAACCCAAAAAGGATTGCTGTGCTACTTCTGCACAAAGTGGCTCCTCCACTGTATATGCCACAAAGTGACATTGCAGTGGCTTCCATGGCCTATGCTTGACTCGTAAGTCTTATTCTGCTATGCTAAATAAGCAATAGATAACCTTGGTTGAAGAAACATTTATATGCTCTTATCACCCAATAATATTCATGCATGTATTTCTTTAAGGGAAGTAAAGTCTTGGTTTTACCCAGAGAAACATTTAAAGTAATCTTAACTCCTTTAAAGCAATATCATTGGTGAATTTTCATTGGAAAAAATTCCATCTTTGCTGATGTATTTTTCCAAATTTTGTTTACATTGCATAAAACATTATTTAGTTACCTATCTCATTTGCTATTGAGGTACAACTTTCTGTTTCTTTAATTTATGCTTTATTACTATTCTTGTCAAAAATAGATTCAGAGTATGGATTGGCATGATGTGCTGTGTGCTGTATTTTGTGGAATCTAGGGTATTAAAATGCATGCATCTTTCTTTTTGCATCAAATACAGTTGGAGGTTGGCACTTAAAACATGAAAAAAATGAGTTCTTAACAGTGCAGTGTGAAGAAGGATTTAGTTGGCAAGTTGGAAGATAAATACTAGAAAGAAGAAAAAGAATACTCAGGAATTATTAAATATTTGCACAGTGACTGCTTCTAAAAATCATTGGCAGTACCTCTTGGCCACTATTTGGGGTTTGGCTGCTCTCTTGGCTTTTTGCACTTAAGTGTTCTTCCATTCGTCCCCCCTTTCCACATTCAGTTTTTCTATCCTGTACAGACCACATCAACCATGATGTATTTGGCTATTTGAATTTGCTGAAGGCATCACAGATGTTCCAATGCGCTGACTTGTACAAGCAACCCTGCCCTCAACGGAGAGGCAGCACACCTCCTTATTCATAATAATTACCCTCGCTGATGGATCTCATCCAGACAGCCCCTCTGCTCACCTGATGGGAAAGATTCCTCTGAGGTGCTGCTGAGGCCCTGTTTGACTTCCTGTCATCAATATCTATGTGTGAAATTATTAATTGCACAGCACAATGGAAGACTCTTATAGCAAAAGCCTGAACAGCTTTTCTTGAAGGTCACAGTTGGAATTTGCCTTCTGTGATGCATTATTAGAAATGAAACACTTCATTTTGCTGCATTGTTAATTGAGCGCCTTGTTCAATAATTTACTGTTGTGTTTCAGATGGGTCTTGGTGTGCATGGAAAAGGGAAGCTGAACTAAGTTACTATAGCCTGTGTTGGTTCATGCCAGAAATGGAAATAGCCACAGCACTACTATCTGAAGAGGCAAAAGACAGACAATATAAAGTGGCTACACAACTTTGGGTGTATGTCAGATCTGATACAGATCCATGGATTTTAATGTAAGGAAAGTTTCTATAACATGTGAAAAAAACTTTCCTCTGTATCCATAATCTTTCTTTAATAGCTTACAATACTGATTCAGGAACTTACTCTTATAAAATCAAAATTTGGGTATTATGGTAATTTCTTGCTGAAGTTATAACGAGTATGCTGACAGTAAATTTCCATAAGATGATAAATGTGAAACTTTCATTAAACAGATAACTATTGGTAGCTGATTGGAAGAACGAGAAGAAGGAGAAGAGGAGAAGTATGATTACAGTGGCAGCAGTAGTGTAGTCCTGATTTTCTGAAACCTAAAATGTGGGTGGCATAGTTTATTTAGGTGTTACTTTGGATGCATCTTATCATTTACAAAGAATATGAACAATTCTGTAATAGAGTATTATCATGGCTGGACTCCTGGTGTTATATACAAATATGTTGCTTAAAATAGTGAGCAAATCATTTGACGTGATCATTGATTCTCAGTTGAAAATATCCAGTTGTGAGTGCATGCTTGCCCAGCTGGGTATAACACAACTCATAAAGCACAACTGGAATCCCAGTTGAGCTCTGACTGTCAGCTGGGCAAGTGAGTCAGGGCATGAAACCAGGAAAGGACATGACAGCAAAAGTTCTGAGGCCCTCTGGTCTCTCACACCTTGCTGTCTCTTAAGACAGATGTGATTTTCTCACCTTCGCTGCTGCAAGTGGCAATGAGAGTGAGCATTCTTGTACTACTCCCTGTGCCAGTGCATCATATGGTCCATTCAACTTATCTGTATGTATTCATGTTTTTACAAGACATATTCAACATAGGCAGTTCTATCGACTTTGTTTTCTAAAGGAAAAATTTAGTAACAGAAACTCTCTATAATTTCTCAAAAAATACTTGATTTTTAAATCCATGATCTAAATAAAATAAATATTTGCCTTCAATTAAGTGATCTGAAATTTCTCTACATTATTATCATAAATATTGTCATTTTGGGTCAGTTTTAAATTCTTCTAAACATTCATTCCAGATGAAATGCATGTGTTACCTCATTTAACTCCCACAACAGTTGTTTGAAGGCTGAATTCAAAATGGCTAAGTCTATAGGACAGAATTAGAAAATCTCCCAGCTAACCTGAAGTCAGTTATTTGATGACTGCAAGCACACATTCTTGACTTCAATGTCATTCCAAGCATCCACACACTGCATCAGGTACCCTTAATGCGCTATATGATGACTGCAATAGTATGTGCAATGTGGGAACTTGTGTACTTCATGGATGATTTTCCCATAAGATCCCTTCCCCATAATACACACACAGCTTGGTATGATACCTCTTTATAGCACAAATCTATTACAGGACCCAGGTCTATTTAACCACCAATAGAAGTAGATACTAAATAGATTTCCAGCAGCCATTGGCCAGTTAATTTTGTTGAGCACACTTCCATGTTGTAACAATGGAATCTGTTTGTTTCATCCATTAGTGAGTACTGTACAGGTCTCTGTTGAACTGTGTGTCTAATTTGGACACATCTCCAGCATCAAATCCTCCTTTTATTTTTCTGTAAAAATTCAGAATGCTACAAAACTACTCCTTACTGAGTTAACACTAGAAAGAATTTCTAAATCCTCATCGTCTTCATTCTTTTGATTATATTTCAGAGAGACTGAATTTGAATTTATAAGACATGCTTCTGCCAAATGTTATTCTGCAGTTAAAGCCTGCACACATCTGAGCTGTGTCCTTTTACTCAAGCATAGATATTTCTTAAAATCTATCTGTGTTATTCACTCACATATCTTTTTTTCCAATTTGAGTTTATAAAATTACTCCTTAAAATGGATTCTGATCCAGCCATGGTGATTGAGCATATGTGGAGAAGGTGAGGAGACCTTGGCCATTCTCCTGGAAGGGAGAGATGAGAGTACCACTACCTAATGAGGTAGGAGGCATTTTTGCCTACTAGACGATTTCCCCTGAGGCCAACTATGTATGGTTTCTGTAACAAGTTCTCTCTCTCTCTCTTTGGGTAAGGCAGAAGGTTTCTGGTAATAATGATCTGTTTTCAGGAAGTACATGCATGATGGGATTGTCTGCCTTGGGCTACCTGCATTGATTGCTTCCAGGGAAATGTGTGACAACCTAGGAACACTTCTTGGAACACATTTCCACTTTCTTTTCCAAACTGAATTTATTTTTCTCAGTTCTATTGGCTTTTTAAGTCAAAGTGGGAATGGACATAGAGTAAAACCTATAGGGAGATAATTTGATGCATGTGTTTTCACAGATTTAAGATTGAAAACACAGCCTCCAACTAATAATACAGTAAAAAATGTTTTCAAACTGCCACATGCACTATTTGTATGAGTTTTTATCACTTCTCCTAGTAGCAGAGAGCTATAGGTACTTATAGACCCATTCTCATAACTTCTTGAAGAAATGCTTCTAAATACGGGAATGTGTGAAACCTTGTGGCCAGGAAATTGTAAAGGGAATTTTTCTTATCACGTAGAATAAATAATGACCAAATGAATATTCATGGAATATTTTACCATTAAGCTATTAATAAACCAACTTAATATGTATTTCATTTTGAAAGTACTTTTTACACTTAAGTGCATATATGCAAAAATTGTCTCTTGTGGTTAGACACAGAAACTTCATAGATAGAATATGGGTTTCATTCAATTTTACCAATGAAGTCTATAAATTGTATTCCAGTCAGTATCCTTCAAGTTGGGATCTATAGCTGGACCAGTTGTTCCAGATTTTTGGCTAGAAGAACTCAATTCAGCAAGTGAATTCACTGCCTACATTAACGTGTGGAAAATGTGTCTCTTCCCCAGATGTGTGTATTCTTCACCCTAACCTGAAAGTAGGTTATATGATCCTGTTCTGAACTGATACATGCATACATAATGTAGTTAGATAGTTGTCCTTTAGAGTCTACTCTTCCACTTAACAAAAAGGTGATTTTAGGCAATTTACTTCCCTCTTTATTGGTGGGAATAAAAAATTAGTTCACTCAGAATATTTCTGGACAATAGTAAGTGCTCCAGAAAAATTAGATTTTTTTAATTGGGTCCTAATGAGAAATGTGGGAGAAGTTCCTCCCTGTTCTTCTTGGTCTTTCATATCTCTGTTAGTCTTAATGTCACCATAGTTCTGTGGGAAAAGCATTTCCTCTGGACTTTCTGCTAGTGACGGCTTTATAGATTAATTCCAGAGCATTAGTTCTGCGAGGAGATACATTTTTAGCATTCATATTTCTTCCTGAAGAAAAAGAAATATTTTAAACTTGAGCTTTTAAACTATAATATTTAACTGCTGGTTTGTGCAATTAATCAAGTGTTTCTATAATCTGGTTACTCTTTTGAACCTGTAGAATTTCAAATTAGTAAGGCCAGAATTGTAAATTACTTTTGCATATCCAAGCTAAGCCATATGGGTAAAAGAATATAGAAATAAATAAAAGAAAAGAAAAAAGAAAAGAAAAGAAATATTTGGATCACTGCTGCTGTAAGGGAGGGAAAAGAATGCCACAACTCAGAATTGCTTCAATTACTTAGCAAGTTTGAATGTAAGGATTTAATCTGAATGAACAAATTTCACAAATGCATGTGATTAACAAATAATCTTTGATATATGAGAAGCTCATGTCATCTGAATAAAAAGTTAAGTTTGATTTGCCTGGCACATTCATAAAGTTTTACCAAGCCTACATCTGAAAACCTGCCTCATATCAAAGATTGTACACATTCTTTAGATGGATAAGCACAACATGAAGATCTCTTTTTGTAATGTATTGTCTCTACAAGTAGCTACAGCTTTGTTTCCTCCTCTCTACGGGATTATCCATTCTGGCTTTATAGTTCTACTCTGAGTTCTATTCTTTCTTACTTTCTCTTGATTCTGTGTTACTTACCAAGTGAGTTAGCTAAATTTATTCATCCTCAATTATCACCCAAGAAAGTCTTAGGAAATTTTACTTTAAAGAGAATTTCAAAACAGACACTCAATTGTCTTACCCCTACAGAAGGGCACACTCTTAGCATCCTTGTGGTCAGAGGGCTGAGGTGCTGTTTTGTGTTCCAAGACAATATACTGTTTTAATTTGCATAGGGCAGGATTATATCAAGACAAACACCTTCAGAACTTCTTTTTCAAAAAAAGTATCACCTTACTGTACTTCGAAGTTCCTTTGATTCCACTTATTTTCCTTAGTAAATTTTATTTTCTGAAGAAATTTCTTTCTTGAGGAGGTTTTGGTTTGTACGTTAATTTTAAAGTATAAAAACTGAAAAGCAAAAGAAGAGGAGAAAGCAGTGAGATTGAGGTTGGAAAGGGATAAATAAGTGGAAAAGAAGAAAAGAAGATGTGATTATGATACAGAACCTCTATAGGCATAAGTTTGGCCACCAATAGCTCTAGAAAAGAACAAAAGAATGCAGGAGTTCTTCAAGAATGAGGCACCAAGGAATTTACTTAATCTTCTCAGCTAAGAATGGGGAAGGCAAGAGTCAATCCAAGATTGTTTCAGGTTCTACATTTTTAGCAACATCTTCACCAATGCAACAATAAACGCTTCTTTCCCCATACTTAAGAAAAATGACCTGTGTAAATATTTAATATACTGAAAATTGCTGAAGCAAGCCAATGTTATTTTTACCAAACACATGAAAAAACAGGACCTTGCCAACTTCCATTGGTCCACATTCACATATCTACATGGTGGTGGTTCAAGGTCTCCAATCCAAGCCTTCTAATGTCATGGAGAAATAAACTTAACCCATGTTTGTCACAATAAGCTCCCATAAACACTTAGCATATATGGTTCATCAAGGGGTTTTAAGATTATATATTACAAATCAACAAATATAAGTTTATATGCTGTAATTTGACTACAAATGAACATACACACACACACACACACACACGCACACACACACACACTCCAGGATGAAGTAAAAGATTAAAGGCTTTTTATTACTTCTTCAGGTTGTCTTAAGGAGAAATAAATAGTTATGGAGTTTGTAAAAGACAAAATGTGGAGTTTGCTCGAGCCTTAATCTGTTATACCAAGCTAGGATCCTGAGAACTCTTTACTCACTTATTCTGAAAATGCTCATCTATAACCTTCTCTACTCTGACATTTTGAGGTATTCTCTTTCATTCACCTTCATTTTAGAACTTTAGTCAAAGGCTAAACAATAATGTGAATAACAGGACTTTTATTCACTTTATCCTCAATCTCTTTTTTTCTTGACTGGAATCGTTCCATGGATTCACAATATCTCAGTCTCCCAAATACCCTGAACAGAGACAGTTTAAATGTTGTATGCCTCCTGTCTCTACCAGTTTACATTGGGCTGTTTTTCATAATAGAACTGGGATAGCATCAGTTCTGAATTGGATGTCACCATAACATTCCAAAACTCTTTGAGGACAGTTTTCACATAAAATTGATGTACTCCTTAAGAGTTGTCAATTTTTTATTTATGAAATAATTTCACTAAATTATTCTACTTACTGTTACTACAGTTTCATGAATGAAAGAGAACTTTCACTCAAAAAATTTAAGAATGAAATAATCCCAACGTAAAGTATGTGTAAGTGGTAGTAAATTATGCTGAAAATTTTACCTCCTTGAAATTATTTCAGTGTGTTTTTTCCTTTAACATCATGGGCTATCACTTTGGAAATGCTAATATATCTATGGTAAGTTGAAATATACATAGCTTTCTATAATCAATTGCGAAATAGCAAAAGCTATTTTTAAAGATTCTTGGAACATCACTTAGTTGTATTAATTTTTCTTTAACTTTGTCTTTAAGATAAAATCAGTGATACTGTTGAGAACATAAAGTTTTACCATGTGTGCTAAATGACTTTAGATCTACATATTATCTTCTGTGGATTTTTTAAATTTATTATTCTGATGTCTCATTTATTCCTACTGCCAATGGGACCTTTTGTTAGGCTTGGGTTCATAGATAAAATGGATGTAGTATCTTTGTCTCTGGATGTTTGCTCTCTCAAATTCATACCTAGATGTGTGTACACACTTTGGACATTGTGAGAAGTTTTTAAAGACCATCTAAAACTCTAGCAAATGTTCATCTAGTTCCAAAAAACCCTGGTTTTTTATGTTCAGATGTTTTTTTGAAAAAGACCCCAAGAAATCTGTGTGTATATCTGGTAGAAGATGATTCAGCTTCATCTCCATTGTATAAGATAAGATCTTCACAACACATGACTAACCCAGAGCCTTTCACTCAACTGCTCTGTTTACTTGAAGCCTTTGTAGATTACTTCTTCACATGTCAGATACAAGTGCCAGACATCTTCAATTAAGCTATACCTGATTAGAGATTCTTTCACATCAGTCTCCCCTCTCTATTTTGTAGTTTAATTTTATATTTGTTCTACTCTAAAATCATTTTGTGTGAATGTTTATTTTCCCTGGAAGCATTCATTGTTTTGAAAGCAAATGAATTAACTGATATAATCCACTACTAACATATACAACAATGACTAGGACAGGATATGCCTTGAGTAAAAAATTTTAAAGAAGCTTTTTTTCCTGATAAAGTTAACATTGTTATTTGTTGTAGAAAGGAATATCACATAACGTTTGGAAATTAAATGTTCTTGTTATCAAAATAGATGTATCACTATTTTGGAAATCTACAACTGTTCAAAAAAATCACATTTCCATACTCACAGTGCTTTGCCACCGCTTTTCAAAAATAGCATGCCAGGGAGAGATAGAAGAAGGGAGGGGGATGGGGTACTTATCAACTTTATATGAGTGGAATAAATAAAAAAAAAATAGCATGCCTTCCCAATGAACAAAGTAGAAAGAATTACATACCATTTCCTGGTAATGGAGAACCTAGATGTAGTTCTCCTCTGCTGTCAGCAGGGGCCTCAAAAACCTTTTACCCAGAGAACATCTACTTAAAATTGGTGGGTTGTTCCTTTATTGCTAACAGAATGAGACATGAATATTCTAAAATTTATTAAATCTCTTTGATTAAACATTCATCTGATGTAAGTGGTACACATCTGTGTTTATAAGCATGAAAAAATACTGTTGGGCATCTGCTTAGCATTGGACTGGTGGGCAGTCAATAAATACCCTGACAAGGGTCAGAACCTAAGTGTGGAAACGTGAATGATTTATTGATGTTTTCAATTAGAGATCACAAACTGTAGGGTTTTGAATATTTCTTGTGTTTAAACCTATCCAAAGAATCTTGAAATTAATGGAATTGATATGAAAACAGTCAGTTACTCTTCATTCAAATATTTCTGAAATATTCAGAAACTTGCTTTTAGAGTTGCTAATTGCATTGGGTTTGTATAAACATTCTGGGCTCCTAAAATCCACTAGCACCTGACCTTGCCAGTCACAGTAACTGTCTTCCTGAGTTCTTTGTGTACTCTGGATATTAGCCCTGTATCAGTTGTATGATTAGTGAGGATTTTCTCCCATTCTCTGTGTTGTCTTTTTGCTTTGTTAACAATATCTTTAGCTGAACAGAAGCTCTTTAATTTCATGAGATCCTATGCATTGAGTATTGGTTCTATTTCCTGTGTAATTGTTGTACTATTTAGAAAATGTTGGTCTAAGCCAATTAGTTCAAGGGAATTTCCCGTTCTTTCTTCTAGGGTTTTTATTGTCTCTCCTCTCATATTAAAGTCCTTGATACATTTGGATTTGATTTTGTGCATGGTGAGAAGTAAACGTTCAGTTTCAACCTTCTACATGTACATATCTAGTTTTGTCACCACCATTTGTTGAAGATGCTATCTTTTTCCATCGGGTTTTCTAAGCACTTATGTTAAAAATCAGATGACTGTAGTTGTATGAGCTTATGTCTAGGTCTTCAACCCTTAACCATTAATCTATCTGTCTAATTTGGAGTCAGTACAATGCTGTCTTTATTATTATAGATTTACAGTATAGATTAAGGTGTGATATATTAATACCTCCAGCAGAATTTTTATTATTAAAAATGTTTATTCTGGGTCTTTTATGCTTCCATATGAATTTCAAAATTGTTCCATAAATTTTTGTAAAGGATTGCCTTGGCAATTTGATTAGGATTGAATTGAATCTATATATTGCTTTTGGTAGCATGGTAATTTTTATGATGTTAATTTGACTGATCCAGGAGCATGGGAGGTCTTTCCACCTTCTGGAGTCTTCTAAAATTTCTTCCTTTAGGGTTTTAAAGTTTTCATTATATAGGTCTCTCACATACTTCGTTAGATTTATATCAAGATGTTTCATATTTTAGGAGCTATGGAAAATGTTGAGCCAACCTTGTGTACCTGGAATGAATTTTACATGATTGTGGTGAATAATCTTTTTGATATGTTTCTGAATCCAGTTTGATAAAATATTGTCAAGGAGCATTACATCTATGCTCTTCAATGAGATTGGCCTATAGTTTTCTTATTTTATTGTATCTTTATTTAGTTTTGGGATTAGTGTAATATTAGCTTCATTGAAAGAATTTGCAAGTGTTCATTCCTTTACAAATTTTATGGGATGGTTTAAGGAATATTGATATTAGTTGTTGTTCTTTAAATATCTAATATAATTCTGCACTGAATCCATCCAGTCCTGAGCTTTTTGGAAGGGAAGGTTTGAAATTACTTCTTTAGCATCCTCACTGGTTATAGGACTATTTAGATAATTTGATTCATCCTGATTTAGTTTTAGTAAGTTGTACATACTTAGAATTATTGAGACTTACTGTCTCTAGTATTGTTGTAGTTCATCATCTATCTCTAGGAGAATGGAGGAGTGGAAAGATATGTGGATTGTTGATTTGATGTATGGTTGGCTGCCAAAATGAATGAACAGATAACTGAAAGACATACATAAATGAGTAAATATTAATACCTATGGAATATATTCCAATGGGCGTGTATGTCTATATTCTATGCACGCAAATATACACTATATTTTATTACTATTTATATTAGTAAATATATACATTATGCACATGTGTGTGTGTGTGTGTGTGTGTGTGTGTGTGTGTGTGTGTGTGTTCTAAATGTGACTGTGGGCAATATGTGCCAGCGAATGCTTATGCATAGCAGAGCACATATTTCAGGAGTTGAATATCTCCTACTGTGGACTTCACGATGAAACGTAAATTGTCAGTTTTTCCCTCATCAGCCATAAAGATATATCTATACAGCTCTATATTTGCATATTAATTTGCCTATTCAATAAAGCTAAGGATGTTTGGACTTTTACTCTGATAGTAAAATTCTCCCTCTGCATTAATTACTGCACTGGGCAAAGAGGCTTTCAAAACTTTGCATATTATGAAAGAATATAAACCTAAAATTATTTTAAAAAACATTTTGAAAATGACATGTAGCTAAATGAAGACATTTTGTATTCAGGAAAATGAAGTTCTTTATGATGTTGAAATGAATTTTATTGGCTTTACATTTTCATATGTATATGCTTGTATATATATATATGTGCATTCATGCTCACATGTGTGATTGTATGTATGTACATGTACTTTTATATGGAGACTCTAGGCTGATGTCAGAAATCATTCCTGATAACTCTTCTCTTTGAGGTTAAGTCTGTAATCAAATTCACTGTTTATCCATAAAGCTGGTCTGGCTCTAATTGTTTCCAATTTCTGCATACAAATGCATGGGATTACATGAGATCAGGGGATTTTAGCTTTGTTCTTATTTTTTAGTGATAATCATTTTAAACAATGGATCATTTCTCTAGTCTGAAGTAAGATGCTGGGAATAACACATGTCGCTGACAGTGTTCAAGGTACAGATGTGAAGGGATGGTTCAATCATGGCTTGTCACAGAATACTATTGTAAGAGGGAAAGTGTGGAATAGCAGAGAGAATTAAGGAAAACATTAATCTTCAAGGTGTTTTTACTTTTGGAAGAAACTGGGTTGCAACAAGTGTATGTGTCATTAGTGTAGATTGAATGATTCAAGGAACATGCATTGAAGCAACACTGTCAAATTTACACATTGAGAGGATCATGTTCTTCCTTGCTCATTAGACTCTCAGCCCATCACTTTTAAATCCATACAACCTTCCTAAGAGTCTTAATGTATTTTAATTCTACACATTGGCTTTATTTGACCAAACTTTATTACAGCATTTGTTTGTCACATCACATCAAAATTTGAAATTATTCATTTTTGTGTACTTCACAGGAGTTTAAAAGTCTATGGAAGGTAAAATTGCTTTTCTTTCTAGTACGTATCTATAGTTAAAGATGGTTTTTAGCACAAAGTAGGCACTTAATGAATATTAGTCTACATAGTGTGTGAGAAGAACAAAGTAAGCTGAAAAATTCGAATTCAGAATCTGTTTTCAGTATAGAAAATCAAATGTAGATTGAATCTACTTGTGTCATGAAGAATAATAAATTCGAAGCACTTACAAGTCACATGGCATATTAAATTTATGTAGAGTATGTATAGATAAATATTTCAACATAAACTGATAAAAGTATTTTCTGGGTCATGACTCCATATTTCTAAGAGGCACAAGTACTGAAAAATCAAGATATATATTTAAATCTGAAATGCCTCTGGGATATTGGAGCTGATATTAGAAGGCATTAGAATGACTTTGTCTTATGAGATGAACATACTTATCTTTGGAATACTCTTTGTAATGTACAAGATCTGTCATCATTGACAGCAATACCAGAATCATGAATATTTATTAATCACTCTAGATAGACTTGTACAGTGTTTTTTAGAAGCAACCCATGCCTAGATGGAAATTTGCAAGCTCTAACAAATGACATTTGTTTAGGTGACAAGGTGAATTTCTATGAACCAATGAATGTCTACCAACAATGAACATATCAGTAGATTATGTCTACATTGGTAATTACAGTCTCTGGAAATGGGTTGAATCTCTAGCTGTAGTTAACATGGACTCTCTGTGCTGTCTCATGCATAAAATCTGTTGCTTATTGAGAAAAGCACACTTAGGACTATTTAGATAATTCAATTCATCCTGATTTAGTTTTGGTAAGTTGTACATACTTAGAATTATTGAGATGTACTGTCTCCAGTATTGTTGTAGTTCATCATCTATCTCTAGGAATGGAGGAGTGGAAAGATATGTGGATTGAGCATGTTCATCTTATTCATTCCCAATAATAATTAATTAATTTTGTCACCTTATAAAGAAAAAGAAGGTAAATTCAGTGAGGGCAGGGAATGGTTGTGGAGTTCATAGTTCTAGCTCCATCTGAGCCATCTCAGAAAAAGTTGGAAATTGAATGATTTGCTGCCGAGTAAGTATAAATTGTTAAGTATTGGAGATTTACTATGTCATACAATGAGGTAGATACTTTCTCTATGTTTTCTCATACAATTTTTATTATACATATACAGCTTTATGGTCTTTAATTCCCACATAATGAATGAATGAATAAGTCATCAAATTTTAAAAAGATTGCTTTGCCCATGAATATACACCATCAGAGAGAGAGTGTTAAGTTCAGGTTCTCTGAATCAAAAGTCTGTGTTCCACACTGCCAGACCCCAACCAAGGGTTGGAAGTAGATGTAGCTGATTGATGCAGGAAGTTTGAATGGTCCATGTGTAATCTGCCATAGGCAGGTTACAGAATATATGATTCAGTTCTACCCCACAAAACTGTAAACAAAAGCATATAAACCATTTAACAAATCAACATTCCCCTAACCATAGCTTAGAGAATATGGTAAGCGACACCATCTAATTCCCAATAAGATGTCAAAGGAAAAGAAAAACATAGTCATTTAAAAAATATCATTCGTGAGATAGAATCTAAGTGAATCCCATGTCTAGTCACTTATAAGCAGTGGGTCCAAAAGGTACTGGTATTTTCTCTGTGCTCAATTTGCTCAGCTGTAAAATGAGAAAAACAATGACTATTAAGACTGCCAGTGATGAATTTAGTAGGACTGACACAGGCACCTGGACTTTCCCACACTGACAGTGTGGAGCCTGTGTTTTGTGCAGGTAGCCCATTACGCATTCCATCACAGAGCAGCAAAAAGCAGTTAGTGGATCGAGGGCTGTTGTTTTCCCCAACAAAGAATAATGTATTATTCTACAAACAAAATTCCATAAAAACATATTGAAAACTATAATCCTTCTTTTTGTAAGGACGAATCTAAAATCCAGCTCTCCATGTTAGCAGAGATGCCGAGTCACTGGGACATTGTCTCAGCAATACTTTGATTATAGCAGTTTCCTTTAAGGAAATACCTATAGGTACCCATGAGGACATGGGGAATGATATCCATAAGCATATTCCACTCATAAAATTGTCACAGCTATATAAATTTTAAAATGTGGAAAATCAGATTCCTTCATCCTAAGAAATAGAATTGTTTCCCTACCTTCTGCTGACACTACCGTATTTATATCTTCATTTTGAATTTATTACTAACATTGATTCATAGAATTTATTCCATGTAGTTACTTACTCAACTATACTCTTCCAATTGATTATGTATGCCCACAATTTCATTCATTGGCCCCTATGTTAGGCATATAATAATTTATGTCTATTTTTAGAAGCATACAAAAGCCTCTTGAAAAATATATCTTTATTATACATTAATTTATTATACATTTATGTATAATATACATATTATTCATCATTTATTTTGATGAATATCTGATAAAATGAACTTCTTAGTAGGCATCCACTTTGTGATTCATTTTTATTATGCCTGAATTTATTATAAAGTCCATCTTCAGGCCAAGAAGAATGCTCATAAGTAAAAGCACTTGTTAGCCAAGCAAGAATTCAGATCCATAACTTCTCTGCAAAATTTCAGGTGAATGTGACAGTGAGCCTGCAATTTCCTCCCTAAAAGAGAGTGAGAACCCACCAAGTAAGTTGGTTGGACAGACTATTCAAAAGGATAAACTCTCGGTTTGGTTAACAAACTTGTCTCAAAAAATTAAAGTAGAAAAGAGAGATAGAATGGTTTCCAATATCACTTTTAGAGTATACACACACACATACACACACACACACACACACACACACACACACACACACATATCTATGTCCACATGCACACACATGAATATATAAACATACATACACACATATGTATCACACATACATACATGAAAATGGGAAGAAAGTAAAGCCAATCTTCTTCAAAAGATTGTGATTATTTGCCAGCAACAATTCAAAAACATACCAATTCATATTTTCTTCCTGTTATTTAGTTCTTGTCATGGGTTTTCCATGTTTGTTTTACATAGAGTGATATATCAGTATAGGATCAACTTCTGTCTAAGATGCTAGGTATACTATTTTTAACAATTTATTATTACTTTTCTCAAATACATTAATTTGTCTCATTGTGATTATCTATTCACTAATTGATTTTTGGTTCTATTTTATTTTATACATAAGTGGAATGTTCATGCAATCTGCATTTTAATAATCAAAACTTTTGTACACTCTCCTGTCTTCCATCTTCTAATCCAATTTTCTTTACAGAAGCTGAAGTTTAATGAAGACAAAAATGGCTGAATACTTCTTTAATTTCTTTGAGTTTTAGAAATTGTACATTTATTTCATTTATACAACAAACACTGAATGCACTATTTCATGATTTTTCCTTACCTAAAATTATTAAGTATATCATGAAATGCATTTAAATAAAACCTAAACAGTTTTCTGACATGTTTATTTATTACCCTTTCCTTCACCATTGTCCGGGGATACTTACTTCTCACCTGTTATATACTTATATATAACTGGATCACTTTGACTTTTATAAACAGTATGCACCCTACATAAGATAAGGAGGACTGGACATTACTATGGGATGTTATCTGAATGCTTCTGCGTGACATCTTCTCTGTATGGCAGGTTGTTAACATTTAGATGTTTTATAGAAGCAAATTCTTAAGAAAGATGTTGTGAGTGCATTGGAAACCTTTTAAAATGGCTGTAATTAGATACTCTGGGAGAATGTTATAGGTTTTGATGGGCCCCTCAGTGGCAGTTCTAGTGGCCTATTCTATTGACTGACAAAAGATTGTAGGGGAATATTTAATGTTGTTTTAATTAACAACTCCTAAAAGAAAATGTCAATTATCTTCCATTAGCCTGAGGCCTTATCTTTCCAAATTTTCCCTTACCCTCTTTAAAATGATACATAGAAAATTATTTCTTTAATTCCCCCATGGACATCCATCATCCTTTAAATGTGAGACCAGTGTTTAGTTTTAATATCCTGAGTAAATGGTGATTTTATGACATAAAAGGAAATAACACTGCCTTCAAAATATCTACCTGAAATGATAAGGATTTAATTTTGACTGTCTTTTCCTCAAAAGATACAACAGAAAGATATAGAAATCATAGAATGTAATTAGCATGGATATATTTCTGTTTTGTGGAAGGAATAATGAATAAAGTTATCTAAAAAGAGAGCAAACATTCATCATTGGCGTTCTGCACAGAATATTGGGAAGATGCAGGTGAATAGTATGGTTCTTACCGTGTTTGAACCCCCAGCATCTCATAAGCATGCTGCGTACATGTGCACAGATCACAGACATAGATTGATAAATATAAAGTATCAGAATATCACACAGCATAGTGAAAAAGATGATACTTTAGAAGCTATTTTTGAATATTCAGCTATTTTTAGTATTATCTTATTTCTCTATCATATATTATTTTAGGCAGATAACGAAGCTGCTGTAATCTTCAGTTTTTCATTGGTGGAATGATAGCAATAGAACTTATCTCATGTTGTTGTAATCACTAAATATGCATTTTTCATTTCAGAATGGTCTCTGAAATTATCATCAGACATTTTGCAATTAAACTGCAGAAAAATTAATATCTCCTATAAATATAGATTATATTCCTCTGCAGTTGATTCAAGTTCACAGCTCTGATTATATATGAGATTGGTTGAAAAGTTCAATCAGTTGTAAGAGAAAGTTTATAAACTGTCTTCAAATTCAATTCACCATTTATGAGATGACAACTAAGTGACAGAGTATGTCATTGATGAAGAAAGTTATTAAGTCCCTGGTAAAGTGACGCCATGCGGATTCTATGCCAAACTTCTCTGTCATCAACTGAACAACTGGTTTTCTCCTCGTTATCATAAACTTTTGAACTTCCCATGGTAGCAGAAATGTTGCTTCAATTTATACAAAGCATTGCATCATTTAAAATTCAGAAAGAAGTTGATGTTTCAGACACAAAAACAGAAAATTAGTTTGAAATGACTCTTTTCACAAGAAAAATAGTTTTCTGTTGCTCTGAAATTGGAAAGGAAATTATTTCTTCCTTCTATAAAAATGCAAAAAAATTCTGCATTCCTCTAATATCTTTTGTCATCCATATATTTTATGTGAGTACCTGCCATGTCTCAAACAGTGCTCTTTTCAGACTTGGAACTCGTTACTATGTTTTATTATTTTATTATTTATTTATTTGTTACAAAGACAAAGAGTGAGAGCAAGAGAGAGAGAGAGAGAGAGAGAGAGAGCGAGAGAGAGAGAGCACATTCATGTCATGGTGCATGGGTAGAGTTTAGAGGACAGCTTTTGGAAGTCAGTTCCCTCCTCAACCATATGGATTTTCCAGGGATTGAGCTTGGGTCCCCAGATTTGCAGGAAGGAAATTTGTGAGTCAGTTCCTCCTTGATTTCTCTATGTTCTGCACTGAGACCATGTACTGTCTTCAGCAACAGGAATTCTGTATCAACAAGGTATTAAGAGCAATGGCAATAGCATGAGTTTGTTGATGGAGCCTCTGGTGTTTCCTTATCAATAACTCATGGATAAGATTCCCACATGTATCATGGGATTTTTCATTAATAACCTATGGCTTTTAAAAACAATATGTACTTAATTCTTGAAGAATTTGAAGGAAATAAAAGAATAAAATGGGTTAGGAAATAAGAGTATGAATTGCATTGACCTTATAAATTGACTTCTGATTACATAGCTTTAAAAATACCCAATTTTTTATAATTTTAAGCTTATTCCCTTTTTTGTTTGTTTACCAACCACTTTATAGTAGATGTAGGTAAAGTAGAACATATTTAATGTATGCAACTTAATAGGTGTGAAGAAAAATATACTTCAAGAAGCCATCACCACAATTCACGGCATAAACATATTGATCTCTGAAAGTATTCTTCCTTCTTTACTTATTTTGTAGTAAGAACATGTAATGCCAGATAGGCCTTCTTATCAGTGCTTTATTGGACAACGAAGTATTCATTCTCAGTACTGTGTACACAGTAGATCTCTAGAATTTATTCATTTTGCATCACTGAAACTACTTTTCCTTGCCTACATGAAAGCTATTTTTGTCAAAACACCAGATAGAAAGGTGGGTATTTTAAAAGTTCCTTTGAATCTTTTCTCTTATAGTATAATGAGAGGTATGATGATGTATGGATTTAAGAGCATGACCCCAGAATATAGCTGTATTAGTTTTGTTATATTCCAAGACTTACCAGTTCTCTGGAGTCTCTGTGAGGGGAGAGACACTGAGCTTTTTCTCAATCTCAGGACCTAAAGTGTTTTGATAAATGTCTGGTATAAACCTGTTATATAGAATTCCATAGTGCAGCTTGGCATTCAACTGATGCTTTTACTCTAAGAATAAAGACTTTTTGAGTGAGAGAAATTTCACCCTTTCACCACTGCTAAACATTTGTGAGACATGCATGGACTTGTGATGCATTTATACACATATGAGAGGCTTATCTCTGGATCATAAGTCATATCCTTGGTACTTGATAGGAAAATGAAAAGTGGAAGGTCACACATAGCGATAATAATAATTTAAGCAAATATATGTATTGCAAGAAATAATGTAGGCAATTATAGAAGACATATTAGTTATAGCTACTCTTTCTTCAGGACATTTTGAAACCCAGGGCCCAATATAGGGCCCTAATACTAATATTAATAACACTTCTTTAAATTAAATAACAAGGAGAGTTGGAACCTTTTACTGACCTGTCTTTTAGTTCATTCTGTCTTTTAATTAGCAAATCAGTGATTTTGACGTCAGATAAACTTGGAAAAAAATTAAATTCTTCCTTAACTTTGTGACTTCCATGCAAAGTTCAGAAGCCCAGTAAATGAAGAAGAGATGTCTCAACTGATATTTACAAAATGCCATGACTTGTTTAGCTTCCAGCTGGGTGTAATGTGATAACTCTTTTTCCAAAGGTTTGCAACCCTGGGAACCCTCTATCTTATTCTCCTGATACTGTGCTGCTCAAGTGTTTAGAAAGAAATATTTCCCAGGAGGATACATAGTTGTGAGTCTTAAGACTCACAGACCAAACTTATAACACCATGAAAATTAATAAATACACAAATGCATAAATACACAAATGAATGAATAAATAAATAAGGTTTCTTACTTAACAAAAAAATACACAAAAAAATCAACAACAAAGACTGCCTCAATTCTTTCACATTCTTTTACTGTTTTCCCCGCATCTCAGGGAAAAGATGCATTTACTCTCACAATGAAAGGTCAAGTTCAACTTTCAGTAATTTATGTGTCTCATCATCTTCCATAATGGAGGCAAGAGTGATAAGACCGTCTGAAGACAGAAGCATCTTTCTCCTTTGTCAGTCACTCTTCAACTGTAGCACTGCACAATGACTACAGATATGTCTAAGCCAATATTTTAGCTATTTTCAATCTTTTTGTATAATTATATTCTATAATTTATGGATTAAATATTTTAATAATATCTTAATAGTACACTAGAAATAAATATTTGTGCTCTTAAATTTTCATTTCATGTATGTATAAATCAATGAACATGCATTCTTTTCACAAATCCTTATCAATAACCATATTAAGAATCAGGTTAATTTTTATCTTTATGTTAATATCTCTTCTGTCCAGCAGTGACAACTATCTTTTATGTATACCAACTCCCATAACAGATTCCTACAGAGAATGGATGGGAGGAAAGTCTACTTATACCCATGATATATCAAATCACCTTTCAAAGGACTTGAATGTAGACAGACATAGTGGCTCCTGGATGTAATTCCAGCAACAAGAAAGCTCAGACAGCATTGCTGTGAAGTCCAGGAGTGTCTGAGCTGCAGGATAAGACATTATCTCAAACAAAATAAGCAACTAAAATATGCTCCACAAAGAGACAATAAAATTTGGAGTTTGGGGAAATCTAGTGAGAAAGATTTCCAGTAGGAAATAACTTAATTGTGAGCTAAAATAAAAATCATATTACAATTAGAGTACTGCTGATATTTCTGGTTTGCCACCTACCTACTTATTAGGACTCATATCAACAATTTTTCATATAGAAAAAATATGAAATGGCACATAATAAAGTAAAACAAAATAAAATGTTTAAATGTATATGCAAATATATACTATTATAGTGATTGGTATATATTGGTATTGGGCACAAAGTGATTATTTTTTTTCATCTCTTCTGTATGGGGGATCTGGATGCAAGTGTATATATGCTTGTAGGCATGTGTATAAGAGGGCACTTTGGAACCTGTGAAAGCACAATAGTAACACCTATAATCACCTGGATTGCTCTATCTTTTACTACGTTTTACTGTAGGAATTCCAAGGATCTTCTTTCTAGGATTGTAATTCCAGATCAACACCATATCTGCCTGATGTGTGTGGGATCTGGGAATCCAAAATCAGGTCCTATTGCTTATGAGGCAGAAGCTTTAACTCCAAAGCCATCTTCCCAACCCACAAAACAGATCTTAACATAAATTGAGGTGACAGCAAATAAGTTCCATCTTGATTAGTAGAGGAGCACATTTACCAAGACAAGAGTGAATAACCAGTTTCCCTGAGAACATTCCCTCGAGATCTCTTCATTCATTCACCAACTTAATTGCAGTGCTTACTTTTTGCTACTTACACATTGTAAAGTGCACATTCACTTATAATCCTGTGTGACACCTTCCTGAATAAGAGAAAGTTAGCTACAAAATAAAATTACCGTTCTAATTGACTTAGGAACTTAGTCTTGTCAATCACTTTTTAAAGATGAAGTCATGGTGGTCAAGACAGGAAACCATGTATTTCAGTTCTGTAAGTCTAAAGCTAAAATTATAGAATGATTTCTTTCAAATTTTTTTTCTCCAATGGTTGACATATGAAATAAGTGATCATTAACACAGAATGCTTGAATGAATACAATCAAACAAAGCTTACATTTAACAATTCTCTTAACATTTGATTCAACAAAATTGTAAGTGCGAGACTTTTCAATAGCACATGCATAATTTCATATGAATCTGTGTTCTGAACACAGCAGCATTGAATGTTTCAGCCCCTGAAGTAGGATCTGTGTCCATAAAGTATAAGCAAGGAGCACACACATAAACATCACATTTTACATTTCAAACTTCTTAAGGGCATCTGATATCTTGGCATAGGAAAAGGTAAAGCATTTTGTTCCTGATCATTTACTACTGAGGGGGTATAATCTCACCAGAAGAGGAGGGCATATAGTCTGGCAGATAAAAAGTAACCGTTGTGCAAATTGGTGATAGACCCCTCCCTCACTGTGGTTTCCCACTTTTATTACATCTACCTTTGAATGTGCTTTTATCACAAGACTCTAGTTTAACAGCTTTTTGTCTCTGGCCAGGGGGTAACATACAATGCCCACCAGGAAGGAGTGAAGGGCATTGCAGGAGCAGCAAAACTGCAAAAGAAAACCAACAAACCACAATCCAGAACTTCAGAGACTCTATATCAACCACCTAGAACTAGGCCAGACTAATCTCTCCCCATCCTGAAGCTCAGGGAAATTTGTGGAAGAGGGGGCGGTAAGAGTGTAAGAGCAAAAGGATGGGAGGAGCAATGATATGTAAGATAGTCCATACAAGTTAGGGCTGAAGCAATCATAATTGGACTTTACATGCCCTGCGCATTGTCCAACACACTATTGACCCCACAAAGTCTAGCATCTGCTAAAGGCACCAAGATCTTTGGAGGCAAGGGATTGGCAGCCACAGCAGTGTTCCTATACCTAAGGGGAACACGGGAAAGGGTTCAGGGAAAGGCCACTGGGTCCTTGTACGTCATCGGAGAGGAGGGCCCAGAGGAAAATCAGGCATGCACAAGAAAGGACTCTCTGGGAATTGGGGCGGGAGGCACTGGGGGATGGGAAGGAAGGGGGGTGGGGAGTAGGAGCAGGGGGTACGGGGGGGGGGTGGGAGGAGGAGGGAGGGATGCAACTGGTGTACCTATTAAGTTTGTATGAGCTGAAATAATAATAAAAATGTATTAATAAAAAATATATATATAAAAATATTCTTGATAGAAAGATATGCTAACAAAAAAATATTTAAAATGTTTAAAAATAAACATTTACCAATGTTTGTGAATGCTCTACAGTTAATCCAAGGTATTTAAGGATGTTAATTATATATATTCATATATAATTTTCTTGTCCAAAATATGTTTATGGCTTATCCATGAAATTTGAATATGGATTTAGTTTAATATCCAAGGTTTCCTAGCATCACAGTAATTCTTCAGAGACTATGTAATAAATCTAAGAGTAAAGCATAAGTTATCAGATTCCAGGAAAAATGGTTTATACTAAGTTGTATCACATGGATGTAGGTATGAAGTGAAGCATTTCCCATCTGACAAGCCACTGAGTGTCCTTTTTGATACAGAGGTGACAATATCTCATTATTTACACATTAGCTCCACTAAGAAAACAACCTCAGATTACTAGTTGATAGTCAACAAGAAGCAATGTTCAAGATCCAAATTTCAGCAGAGGAAGATACTCTGGATTCACCATCCCAGCACTGTCACTCTTCTAGAATCTTCAGTTCTGGTACATAAGAACTGAGGTTAATGTGCTACGGAACCAAAGAGATAGACAGATCCAGGTTTGTGTAGTTACCTACTGACAGAATTATGGCCTGTAACAGTAACAAAACCAGGGATGCACACATGAAGTAGATCAGAAACAGGAGGACATGTAGTGGTCAAGTTTAACATGGCTTTATGAAAAGCAGAGTTACCTTATCTAACTTGAGCTACTTTCATAACCTAAGATTGTTACTGTTACTAATGTCAAAGGAAAGGTTTACACACCACACTGATAGGAGTCTATTTTCAGGATGCTACGATTCCAGATGAGGAAATGTTGTCAGAGTTGTCAGGAAAGTCATGGTAGATGCATGCAAACTCAGGATAGGTGCAGATTTGTCATTCTGAATCCATGTTTCCACCTAGAACTGTGGGACTTTGGTCATCTCTCTTACTCTTTCTGTTATCAGTCTCCACAGAGTAAATACATGTAGCACTGTCCTATAAATTGCAAAAAATACACTAATGAATTAATATCCCTTTCATAAATAGTTACTGTCAAATGACAACCCCTGAGTCATGACTATTATTTGTGTAAGCACTCAACTCCACATGGCTGCATACATTGGAGACTATTTGAAATCTTTCAAATATCTCTTCATTTGTCATAACTTTCCAATATATTTCCAATTATATGAAAAGAGTTTGTCTTAAAAATAAAAATGATTTAGTTATATGTGTCTTTTGTTAGTATTCAATTAGAGATGTTCCTATTCTGATCTTGGTTCATTTAAAGATTTCTGGTACTTTTTTCTATCATATTTATTTGTGGATTTGTAGCTTTCTTTATAGAAAGAATGAAACATCAAATATGAGTGTTGTTGACAGAAGACATTTTGTGCAATTGCAGGACTTAAATTGTATCAGTACTGTAGCAATTTGAAATCTTTTGCATCTATACCACATGCAGTGACATTTTCTTCACCTTCTATTCCATTTCCCAAAACTCAGGACTTCAGTCTCCGATACTGTGCTCTTAATTGGAAAGCACTTTTGGTATACAAAACGTATGGATTGAAAGAGAGGATTCAAACTTTGAGTCTATGCCATGTTACTAATTAATTTCTATTTAGCAGATAGGAAAGAAACTTTTCTTATATGTCTTCATTTTATTCCCAATGTAGCACATAATCATAAACTATTTTATTATCTATCAGAATACCTCCCATTTCAGAGAACTCTATAGATAACTAAATATAAGAGGAAAACTTCAAACTCTCTAGTGATCATCGCACATTTTCTGTATACGTCTAGGTTGTTCCAAGTAAGCTGTGATTCTAACATGAATTTGGTAGTTGAGATTTTAACCTATGAAAGCTAGGGCATGTAACTTAGTGAGTAAATCATGTTCTTTTCATGAGCAAAGCTCTGGTTTAGTACCATAGTACTGAAAAAACTAATGAGCCTCTAAGACATTGAGACATCCCTCAAAATTTGTGTCTATCCTTATAAATATCTCCATTGCTTAAGATACTCTTGTCCATGAAGCTTCATATTTCCATCCTAAATAGAGGTCAATAGATTTGAAAACTTTTATATTATGTCATTTCATAATTTAACTACATTCAAGTTGCTTGAGAGATCTCTATGAATTTGTTACTAAATTGGAATTAATACTATAGAGCATTCATAGTATATAAAAATTATTTGATCTTGTACCAGTGCCATATGAATGATAATTGGTTAAGACTTCTGACATATGAAGTCAAATTAATTAGAACTACATATTTGGATTATGTATAAATGCATTTCTGTTGATCTACTTTGCATTTTATAAGAATTTGTGCAAAGTATTCTATATTTCAAAAAGATTTCATTTTCACATTAGCTGGAATTATTTCTCATGAATCTTTTATTTCTCCACTAATCTGACAAAAAGATTTTGTGCATTATACTAACAAAGTTTTAAGATTAACTGAACATATTGTTATATTGTGGCTAGTGGGATAATTCAAAGGGTAAAGTCATTTGCCCTGTAAGTTTGACAACCTAAGTTTAAACTCCAGAATGCACATAGAAGATAGAAGGAGAAAACTAACTACATAAATTTTTTCTCTGACCTCCACATGTGAACCATGGTTTGTGTTTCTCCCATACATCATACACACAAAGTAGTAGTAGCGATAATAAATAATAATAATAATAATAAAACAGAAAATTCTTATCCCTTGACTGCCTTGACAATACAATCTACAAAGCAGAAAATATGCTTGAATTGCTGATAAGGAAGACAGCAACATTCACTGATTCATTTTATCATAGTATTTTCTTGAATACCTAGTATCATACAAATGTTTCACCAGTATTTTAAATGTGTGAGATTTACCTTTATCGATTTTGTGCTCAATAAAAAATGGGTATTATTTCCAGCAGAATAAACATATTTACAACAATTTGCTTACACTATAAGTTATAATGGTATAAAGGAAATGATGTTAATGCTAACACATTAATTCACAGTGACACATCATTGACCTTTTGCATAACTTCAGAATAACATTTTTTTCTCTTTTAAAAGCTTTCCATGTGTGCAGACACACAGCACACTCATCCCCAAACAAATTCAGTGTATTCTCTTTTACACTTTGAATTTCCCAACCTTAATAGAAGCAAGTATATTATACTAAGCATCTAAGGTAAACATAAGCAGCATTCACAATTAGAGAGAAGTATAGACATGGAACTGGAACAAAAGAAATTGGTGAAAGGAAAGGTAGATCCATGTGAGAAAATGTGTGGGAGAAAGGTCCAGGTGTTGAATATGAAAGCGAAGGGTAGTTATGCTGTTCTCCAAAGGTTTCTCAGAATTCAACTTCCTCTTGGTGCCCTAGCTGCTCCACAGGTCTTAAGTCCCAATTTTGTTTGACTCTCTTCAATAAACGCCTTGATTAATTTCACAAAATGGTGGCTATGGGAGGCAGAGCAGTTCAGTAAGATATTGTAGAGAGCTTGACTTCCACAGGTCACATAACACAGAAGCATGAGGACACATAGAAAAGTCTTGGACCTACCAACCCCTCTCTATTCTTACATCACATTATCTCACCTTCATCTGATGGAAATAAGAGACTTCAAATAATGCTTTTTCAATCCAAAGCCAAAGTCTATCGTCCCTTTCTTAAAATAATCTTTTACAAAATTCAACTTGCTCATATCCAGGTCCCTGGAGTTTTGTTGAATTGCTGCCTTTTACTGCAAAGCCTTAAGAATCTGCTCTCTAGTGACCACCCTGTTACTGTTTTTAATCACATGCCTTGGAAACATTAGACTAGATAGGTCTTAATCTTTCCTTATTTTTCCCACTGTTTTTTAATAGGAAAGCCACTTCTATTAAGCTTGTGAATGATCAAGCAGCCTTAGTATTAAAAAAAGTGAAATCAACAAAGATAAAGGTCAGGAACCTCTGAACTAAGGACTCTTGAGTGATTGCATTACACATGGGTAAGTGGGTGAGGTGCACAATCATGATTCATGAACTCTCTCTTTCTCTCCCTCGGTGTGTGTGTGTGTGTGTGTGTGTGTGTGTGTGTGTGTGTGTGCACGCACTTACACATGCCTCTGAAAGCCCAATGGTGACATGCATACTGTTCTGCTCTGGGCCCAGATTCTGGCTAGAAGTTCAAGCTGCCACCATTCATTTCCACCAGGCATTTTTACTTAGGATCTGGGGATCTGAACTTGGGTCTTATTACTTTAGTGGCAAAGACATTAAACTTTCCAGTTCTAAAAGTGAGCTTTCTCAAATTGGGTCCTTCTCTTTGCCACAAACTTTCTTACCCAACCTAGTATTTTTGGTGAGGGTCTATTCACTTTCCCCTTCATTCTAAAATGCCTTTATAATTGAACCTCCTGGTTGCTTTCTCTAAACAGCATTTGAATATCACATTTGACGAAGAAATGATTTCACTATAGTTTAAAGTCCTTTCTACACTCTCTTCACCCACATATATTTACATCTCCCGCATTCTTAACTGAATTACAGTCAAATGCTTCATTACAGAAGCTCAGCCAGGAGGACAGGCCCTGGGGAGTTTATTCACAGACGAATGTATTATTCACAAGCTTGATCTGATCATACAAAATTTGCACTATAACCACACACCCTGAGGAAATTCTTTTCATAAACCCAAATGATTATAGTTAAAAGAATAGTGTAGAAGAAAGAAAACTATGAACTGGAAGCGGGTGGAGGTATTGCCAGTGGGAAGCTCACAGAAGGATTTTAAGATACCTCTGCACACATGAAAACATACACCTTCTCTCCCCAGGGTACTATTTCCTTCTCTAAAGTACCCCTTTTGACAGTTCTGGAGGGAGGAGAGAATGATGAATGAAGTCGAGGTGATGAATTATTTTAATGATGGTTTCTATGACAACAGGATAGATACGTTCCTTATAATTCATGTTTTAAGCAAAGATGTATTAAGCAAATAATTTATCTGAGAGAAGACTGTGGTAAATTGGTGAAACTAAAAAATCCTTATTCAAACATGGTTGTCCTCAGGAAGAAAGAGGAGTCATGCTTGAGCATTCTACCTGGAAAGCATTTGTTCTAACTTCAATCATTCAAGATTGTTGGTGCATAAGATGCCTCTATATTTTATTTATGTATTAAATGGACAGAGAGAGAGTTAAAAGTAAAGGGAGAGAGAGAGAGATGTACACCACGTGGGCTTCCATGCCTTGGCCTCAAATCTCCAGGTTTGCAAGCAGGCACCTCACACGCTGAGCTACCTCACTGAACTTCATTGAAAATTTCAAAGGATGAAAATCTCTGTTATTTATGGACCCCTGAGAATTAAATCTGAACTTAAAACTTTAAATTCTTCAGATAAAAAAACTCCTTAAGGTCCTCCTGGCATAGTATACAACATAGTCATTAATATTGAAGGACAATATTTGTGTTTTTGCTCTTTCTATTCTCACCTATGCAGAGTTCCTGTGCCATACTCTAAGGCCTCCCCTTGTTCGAACTGAAAAGCTTAAGCAGACAGACCCACCCCATTAATGTGAGTGTTGGCATTGACTAACGGTCAGCAGAGTGCTGTGCAATGGATCTGTCTGCTTCTTCCAGCTCTTGCTCTGCAGAGAGCAACCTATCTATTATTAAAACCCCTATTAGTAGTGGTAAGATTGCACCACTCTCTCTCACTATAGCTGCGGAGTGTTAGCTAATTGGTTTTTATTACTTGGAAAACCCTGGGAGTATGGAACTCAAATGTGCATCTGCTAACAGTTGATTCTCTCTCTCTCTCTCTCTCTCTCTCTCTCTCTCTCTCTCTCTCTCTCATACTCAATTGAGATGCTTTTAGATCATTTAGATTTTCTTAGCAGGAAAGAGAAAGAAATATTAGAGAACATGTTAGAGTAGCTAGAAAGAGGCCACCGAAACAGGATTTGGGTAGCCATCACCCTTCTGGGATTCAGCTTCATGATACGCATCATTTGTTTGCTTTCCCCCATTATTGTCTGAAGTATAACCCAGCAGAGAGTAGTAGATTTGCTTTTAGAACTGTGCATTAGCACATATATGTATGTGTCTCTGGTTCATTTTCTACAAGCTTGATCTTGGTGTGTTTTGACAAACTCATAAATTGAGTTCTCTGTAACTATTAGTTTATTCATGTAAGTTGAGCAAATTAATGATGGACTATCTTCTTAATAATTATTGTGTACAAGATGTATTTCTTTAAATTCACATAAGATAATGGAAAAGAAGTGTCCTTCACCCAACTTCCCTGGCACTTTTTCTCCCATTGTCATGTATCTTTATATTTGTCTCACAGCTGAAGCAGGGGAATGTATAACTAAGAGTATTTTCAGAAACCTTTGCTACTTTTCTCTATACATTTTTTCCTTTTATAAAAAAAATCTTTTTTATTGGAAATTTTCATATACAAACAAAATGGGTTTATGTCTTTGCCCCAACCCTCTCCCCACCCTTCTCACCACCCTCCTTCTCTCACCCTCCCCTTCCCTCTTCAGTCTAGCCATGTCCCACCCACCCTCCTGTCCCTCTACATGTGAGCATCATAGAGCTCACTTTTGGTAAAGGAGTCTGATATCTATTGTAGCATATGTGGTTCCTCAGTGGGCAAAGTCAGAAGTGAAGAGGTTCCTCTTCTCTTGTCTAGTATCTACTCCTTATACCTGAGAGCAGTTGTTTCTCCTGAGATCCTTGCTTATTCTTGGGGGAATGTTGATATGTCAACCATTGTGTAGATTTGGTGGTAGAAGGTCTAATTTCAGGAAGCTCCTGGGTGCAGGAAGCTTGTCCTGCAGGAATGTTTTGGTCAGAGGCACCCCACCCCACCTTTATGTTCTTAGGATCTTACTGCTCCCTCTTCCATAGGGTTCCTTCACCCTTGGAATGGGAAAAGATTTTGATGGCCTGATTAGGGCAAGGATTCCAAGGTCCTGATATACTTCACTCTAGCCAGTTTCTAAGCAATTTTTTTCAGTGTAAACATCCAAACTTCTCATGTCTTCCTGAAGCTTATCTGATACTTACAGGTGTGATTTATGGATGTTGGATTTGATGTCTCATTTCATCCACTATTGCCCTCTTGGCTCCAGAAACTATGCTTTTAGTTTTGCCTCCTCTTTGAAATGCCTTTCCCTACATCAAACCCAAGACCATGTATTTTAGAGCTCATTTTCCCTTTTATTAAATCTCTGAATTTCTTTTTAGCAATGTTCACCCCAAAATACAATGATAAAAGCGTTGGAATGCCTACTACTACAAGATGTTGTTCTGAAGGCTAAGCACATAGGAAAGTGACTGAAGTATTTCCCTGAGTAATAGAACTCTTACCTTATGCATAAATCAGTTCCAATCCATAGATAAGGACAATTTGCCAGGAGTTACAGAGTTACAGTTCTATCCTGGGAGATCTCAGAGGTCCATGGTTCCTGTCTTCAGTGTCCCTCACTTTAGTTTCTCAGAATTCCCTCTGATTTATCACACTGTCCTTGCCCTTCATACTACTCTGCTCTGTTCATTCCTATCCAACTAAACAACATGGATTGAGCACTCCACAGGGGTTAGCTCATGGTCTCCTTCACAATTGCTTCTCATCCCCTTGCCTATGAATGATATTCAAGAGGGATGGATTAAAACTAAAATTATGCTTGGCTTTTAAGGTCTAAGATCATTTCTGTAGATAGGGAAAAGGGACGGGATGGGGGCACCGAAGAACGGCTCCATCATTCCTGCCCCAGTTCCTAATTATTAATAATTTCACTAGGATCCTCTCGATGCTCCAGTCTCATCACTGTAAATTTATTCAATTGCTCCCTTCTCTTTGACCTCCAAATCTAATCAGTTTCTAAATGTTACTGATTTCCCCTTTTAAAATTCATCTCCACAGTCATAACTCCACACTGGGCTCTAATCACTTCATGTCTGAATTGTAATCCTGGTGTCTAAATGACCTTTGTTCCCACAGGTTTTGTCCATTACTAACCAGTTATCCACCTTCCTGAGTGCTGGGTTCCAGCCCACTGCTCATCATCATCTGCTGTGATATGGATCAAGTTCTAACTCCTTTTCTGAAGCCATCTGTGGCCACTCCACAGCTGGCTACCCCTCATCCCTGCTTCTTGGAGAACCAATCAAACATAATCATGACTATCACATCTAATGTCATATCACTAATTTAAATTTCTTGTGGCCTGAGCTATCTGAAATTCTGAAATATATGGCATCTAGCAGTGCTGATTGTGGTAGAGAATAAACAAATGAATAAATAAATGGAAGAATAGTAAGGATTCATTGGTCACTGACCTACATTTCAGCATGATCCAAGAAACCTAGTAACCTGCGCGTCTGCCATAGTGTTTGTCTCTGAAACCTGTTATTTTAGCTGTTTGTTCCTGTAGCAAGTTTTCTCTTCATATTTCTTAACTGTTTTCTTTAAGTTCAAAGTCTTCTTTAATCTTCTCTTCATCTTCCACTTACAATTCCCTTATTCACAAAATTAATCCTTGCAAAAGCAGATGAGGATCTGTTGTTTTCATGACAGTTGCTTCAGGTTCTTCCAAAGAGTAGGTGTGATATTATTTAGCATATATCTATCTTTGGACACAGGGACCAACAATGTACCCTAAACTATAAAAAATATTATCCTGGTTCCATACATTACATACTATCAGCCTTGATATTCATTTAAAAGTGAAGCAAGACGATTAAATGCTTTATAAATTTGTTTTTAAAATTAAATGAATAACTGTGTATAAAAGATAATAGTCTAAATACTTTTGAGAACAAAACTTTCTACTATACTATTACACACTGTGATCATGTTAAATGCTTATTTCTCCCTTCTTGGTATCAATTGAATAGTTAAAATAAAACAGAAAAGGAAATACATGCATATTGACACTATACTACGCAGCTCTGACATTTCCATGTCACCTAAGGCTTTCTTTCCAGTTTAGATGTTCACTGTATTAAAACTTCTCAGTGAATGATCCTCAGTTGTTAACAAATGTATTATTCACGCAGAATCATCAGGCGCTCTGAACCCTCCAACAATCTTACCTGGTCAAAAATATTAGCAATGAGTAAAGGGGCATTCAGCCAGGTCAATGTTCTAGTGGTGGCAGGCTAGTAAATCATGCCATGATACCTCAAGTTTATCTCATTCAGAAATCCACATCCCATTCAGTGGCCAGGACTCTTCTGTGTCTGAGAGACATTCTTTGTTTTTTACTGATAATCCTATCTTACAGCAAAAGCTGAGTCTCTGCAGGTGGCTTCTTTGGTGTGAAAGGACACAAAGGAATAGCATGCCAGTCTGGATGTCTCATGGGACGCACTGTCCTGTTGGGGTCAGCAGGTTGGCTTCTTGCCACGCAGGGATGATGCCTCTTATAATGAGAAAGTTAAAGAGATAATTATGGAAATTAATTCCTGAACTGCTATGGCCTGTGAACTCTGCCAGGCAGAACTTTGAATATCAAGGGCAATGCCGCAATGCAGAACAGACACAGAGAACTTTGTCTTAGCAGTCTCTTAGGGAATGCATTTTTCTCGTGGCTCCAACAGGGCTTGATCAATGAGCATATGTGTTCTGTGTATGCATGTTTGTTTGTGTACATGTCATTGCATGACACCATGTGCTTGAAGATGTCTGTCCTAATGCATACAGATGGCCCATTAACCCAAATTAATTTACTGGGCTAAGTAGGTTAACTCACACTAAATAGCAACAACTTGCTCTACAAGAATAGAAATAAATTACAATAAGTCAGTCAGAATGATTGGATATTTTTGACAGAAATAGAAAGAAGGGATGAAAAGGGAAAGCAGATTCTAATCCCTAATCTATTTATTTCTTCCTATTCCCAGCAACTGCCTAATCTGTTTTTGCAGATCGATCAGAATATATTCTAGCTTGCCAAAGCTTTCTATCACCTCCCCACTGCCAACCTTGCACTCTAAGGTCAATGATTAGCTGAAGGAAGGCATGGAGATCAATGTTGAGAAATGTGTTTCCTAGGTTTCAAAATGGTCTTTGGCTATAATCTGATTTATTTTCAGCCAGTCCATATGTATTCTAGCTCATGCTTAAGCCCATCTGAAGAGTAATAACCATATGCCAAATGTGTATTCTGAGAATTCAATTCAGAAATGTTCTTACTGGAAGTTTGCATGGTTTACAATGAAATGTCTGCAAGTCCCATTGACAGATCACTAAAAATGGAAGGAGAAAAGGCTGCATATTTCTATTTTCTAATACTGCCAAGGTGCATACCTCCTATAATTTTCAGAGACCCACACTATAATTCACTCTCTGTCCTATGATCTGCCTCTTTTTCTCTCTTTCATTAGATTTAATTCAGTAATAACACCCTACAAGCCATTCAAGCAGAAATACCCTTGCTGATTGCAACTTTCTCAGGCTAGTCCATGAACACGGCGGTAATCTGTGTGTACACGTCTACCCACAGTAGAAAGAGAGAACACTGCCCCCATCTGTGGTGTTTTTCTCCGTGACTTTGAATTTCATCCCTTTAGGGTACCAACACCAGTAGTGGCGGTTAAGAGTGACTGCCCATCTGCAGTGTCACGTTCTGCTTCCTGCCTTCCTTTTTCTGGGTTTAACTGACTGACCTCTACACTAAACATAGACCATTACCCCTCGTTCTTCCAGGTCCAAAACCAAAGTATGTCTGGGATCGTGTTTTGTTTTTATAACTGAGGTTTTACTCTGTGCCTTTTCTCTCCCTGCATTTTAATAACTACCTTGCTTTTTGTCTTGTGTTGCTTTTTTTAAGTTTCTCACTTAGACCCCAATTTGTTTCCCATATGTGATTATCTCTTGCTTATCCCCAAGCGAAATTGGGAACACGGTATCTTTTTGTTTCCCTTTCCTGTTGTGCAGCAGGTACATGTCAACGCTGTTTCCTCAGGGACAGGTATGAGGAGGAACAATTGCTGAATGGTGCATGCATTTAGATCAGAAGATGTACCTGTGTCTTTGCATAGCCTGGCTTCTTCATATCTTTATGCATGAGCATCACTGAATTTCAGGCAAAGCTTAGTAGCCTGAAAGTACACTCCATAAAAATGTTTCATATTCCCAGACAAACAGGTAGCACTGATTTGTATGGCAGAGAGGCTATAATTATAAGGAGGTCAATATTCTCTACTTTTAATTACTTTCTTTTATGCAATGATTTAAATGACTGTTGATACACATTCTGAGGGATCAAGTAAAAGCTACAGCATTCTGTGCCTTTATAGTAAACAGTGAGACTGAAGAATATATGCTTATTTTTGGAGCAAAGCAAAATAAAGCAATAAATTTTAAAGGTGGTCTGAAGTCGCTTGGGGCAGGGACAAGTCAACCCATTTGAAACCAATTTGCCTAGGGCTGCTGGATCTGACTCTAGTGTATAGCCTCTGGCTGTGATCAGATCTTTTCCCATTTTCTTTTCTCAGATATTAAATTAATCTATTCTCTTTCTGTAGTTAGAAATGATTTTGAAAACAAGATGCAAGAGCAGAAGGAAAATAGAAGAGGGGGAAATATGCCAAAAGCAGAATGCTAGGATGTTCCAGTTCCACCTGAACGTACATCAACATTTATTTACATATACACATTTATGACAGCACAAATTTTTCTGTGAAAATAGAAATATGTTTTACATTTCATGTGAAATGTAAAAAATATATATATAATTTATGCATGTGTACATTAGAAGGGAGGTATAATCAGAGAAGACATAAAATATTTCAGTATGTTTCAGATCATTTCTTCTTAATGGGAAAAGTTTAACATGAACACCAAGTGTGTAATATCAAATAACACTCAAAAACTTGATAATAAAATATGCATTTTTTACTTTATTAAAACTAGGTTTTCAAGAAATAGACTAATGAAAATAAAAGTGAGAAGTCAAGAAAAAGCAGTATTAATTAACCATCTATTAGATATTCAAATACACATATTTCATAGAGAATATTTCATTTAATCCTCTTAAGTATTCAAAAGTTAAGTTTCTATGACTACGAGAAAAGATCACTTACTGATGAAATTTTCTTTTTCATAGAAAAGGTTCTTCTCCTTGGCTTATAACAGAAAGTTAATTCGCTATTAGAAGGATCAGTTTCAAAAAGATATTTGAAAAAAAATATTTATTTAGGCATTAGCGGTAAATCAGTTCACTCACGCCAGAGCCGGGGCTGGAAGAGGCGTCTTGGATGGCCTGAAGAAGCTCGCACCAGGTGCCACCGATCCGAGTAGCACAAGCACCCCAACTCCTCGGTCAACTTCGCCGAGTTCTCCAAGAAGTGCTTGGAGAAATGGAAGAACTTGTCTGACAAGGAAAAGTTCAAGATTTGACCATTCGAAGGTATGGTCCAGAGCTACAAAGTCCGCTGTGACAGAGAAATGAAGACTCATGTTCCTCCGTGAGGGAGACTAGGTTCCTCCGGGGTACCTAGTAAGTTTGTATGAGTGAGAAAAAATATTTTTTTTTAAAAAAAGCAAGAAAAAGGAGCCCAAGGCTCCGAAGAGACCTCCACCTGCCTTCTTTCTGTTTTGCTCCAAGCATCGCCCAAGGGTCAAAGGTGAGCACCCAGGCCTATCCGTTGGGGACGCTGCAAAGAAACTGGGCGAAAAGTGGTCTCTGCAGTCTACCAAAGACAAGCAGCCCTGTGAGCCAAAAGCAGCCGAGCTGTTGCTGCATACCGTGGGGAAGGCAAAAGTGAAGCAGGAAAGAAGGGCCCAGCTGGCTCCCCGAAGATGAGGAGGAGGAAGAGAAAGAGGAGGATGAAGATGAAGACTACGTGCTTGTCCTGAAACTGTGTGGAGTATGTCTGTGCTCAGACAACTGTGTTGCTAAGAATGTGAAAGTGCAGCTCTACATTAGATTAGGTATAAAAGCTTCTACATACAGTTCGATTTTAAAGCTCTTGATGCTGAATGTTCCTAAATATTTAATGGTTTCTTTAATTTCTTGGGTATGGTAGCACAGCAAATTTTATAGGAAAGAATACATATTACTATCTGGATTAAAAAGATTATACTAAAATTATGCATATTACTTGGAAAAAAGATATTTATTTTGAAAAACTATCTGTTCAACTCATGATTATCTTCTCTGCCAAATGGAATGTTATATTTGTGAGGTGCAATATATGATCTTCTTCTCTTAGCCTAGGGAATTGATATAAAATTCTGGTGGTCCAAAGCATGATTTACAATTAGAAGATTCCCTTAGGGATGCATTTTGATTATTAGCCCTAAAATAAAAATATTCTGAATTTTCTCCTAAACTCTGGGAAGAAGAGTTCTGTGCTAGACTTAGAATACCCTATTACAACAGGTTCTTTTCTAGCCATGTCAAGTTTAGGGTTTCCAGATAACCTTCAGAAGAACCAATTTGACAACTGCTGCCCCTACCTATCATATAACATGTGCATCCCATAATGTGCTACTCAGAATGTCTCCTACCTGTCTACTAGGCCTATGTCTTGTCCTTGCTGCTTGTCTTACAAAGGTTCCGTAATGTCACAATGTGTGGACATGAGGGTGAAGAGCTTAGCAAGTGCTAGCAGGGCAGAGCTGAGACGGAAGCAACGTAGAGCACTGGGGGCCAACCTTCAGAGACACACTTTCCATTTATGCTTTCATCAGAAGTAGAATGTGAAGGAAGTGAAGATTCAAAGTTAATGAAGTCTTCAAGGAGAATATGATGGCCTTGTGTTGATAAACAGCTCATGGGCCTGTCCTTGAAATGCTGTCCTGGGTTCCTGGTAGACCTGACAAAGGTCTAATTAAAACAACATGAACAAAACCCTGTGTTTTACTAAGGGGAAAAGGAGCCATCTTTGCTGCTTTCAACTGTAGTTTTGAACATAGTTTTATGACATTTTGTTTCTCCAGCTCATTCAAACTTGTAGGCAAGAAGCTAGGAATGACTTTTGCTTGGGACCTGTCAGAAGCAGAACCACATAAACACCATACTCCATAGGATTTCCCTTCCTCTGTAGATAGACCAGGTAGATTGCTTCCTCTTTTAAAGTCCATAAAATGTGCTTGTTTCTGATTGGTACTCATAGTTGACACTTTCAGAATGGAGAAATTTACAATAAGCTTACTCGTTAAGTACAATGTATGGCATGAGAATGTACTATGTCTTGTAATAATTAACTAATGAATGCTTCTTTTCTTCCTGGTCCCAACCCCTTTTGTAGCCAGTTGTTTAAAAGCAGCTGGGACACTTGAACCCTCCATAATGAGAGTGAACTGATGTTCTTTCTCTCAACCTTTCTATAAGTTGTCCAGTACCTGTTTTAGCCACTTTGCACCATAAAACCATCTGAGGATTCTGGTTAAATGTATCAGATGCTACGTTAATCACACTGTGTACTCAGCTAAGCGCAATGACTGCTGAACTCACCCCGCTTTGCCTGCCCTTAATTCTCAGTTTTGCCATTCAGTTTCCACCACACTTCAGGGAAAGTCACTTCATCTCTGTCAAAGGCTTTTAGTCAGATGAATGTAAAACACTTAACCAAGAGACCTGGCCTGAGTTGGTGCAAAATGTCAGACCTCATATGCTTAAAATGTGAAAACAAGAGTCATGGCCCTGTTTATCTCTGGCTTCCCACAGACAATGCAGCTGCTGATTTCAATCTATTGCAATAAAGGGTTCCTTAGACTAAAACACAACGCTTTTTTGACACATGCATGTGGAATTAAACTCAAGTGAGCAGCTTTGCCCATTAAACCAAGGAGCATGAGCCTGTCGTCCCAGACCAACGTTTCATTTCTCATTTTGCTTCTCATACTCTTAGTGTACAGATGGAGATTTAGATTTGGGGATGCAATTCTTCTTTCTCTGCATTAAATCAGCATGCAGTGTTTGATGCCCACACTCTGATACATTTTAAATTTCCATATGCAACAGCTTTGCACAGGCCAGTATAGGAAAAAAAAGTATGTCCTGAGGTTCTGGTTGTGTTTAGAAACTAGCTAAGCATGATGGGAAGAGATTGAATTGGGAGGCATATGCTTTGAAAATAACGTTATTAGGGGCACTTCTCTGTTGATTTCTTCAACAGCCCTTGTGTTAACAAATTTCAGCATTAAGATATCTTAATGAGTGTTAATGAGTGAAGCAGTGCTGAGCCCTATGCTAATCCCCCCCCCCACATACACATTGTATTGTTTACGATTCAAATGCTTTTTAATTCTAATGTGTTCTAATATGAACAAAATAACTACAGTATTTACTGATCTCATTTCAAATATTATCAATACCAACCAGTCTATTTTCAGCTTGAGCATGTAGAAACACACATACACACACAAACACACACACACACACACACACACACACACACACACACATACACACACACACGTGTTTGTACATTCATATGTAGAACTTAAGTATGTCCAGGAAGGATGGATAAGAATGGATTATAGAATTGGAAGGAGGCAGATCTACTTCACTGTTGTTCATTTGTCTCAGAGCAAACGTCATTTTGGACTTACTGAAAGTGGGTTTGTGATCACATGGAGTCAGTCAAGTAATTCATTTGGCCCAATATGTTACAATTACCTATAGGCATACTTCTGGCACAGCATGTGACACATTTGTAAAGGTACTTATTGAATGCTAGACATGCTCATCATTAGCATCTTCAGGCAAAATTTGCCAAAACTAGCTATTAAATGACTTTTCATATCAGAAATGGGGTTGGTCTTCAGCTCAGGAGAAGAATGACATACTTAAGAATGAGATACTTGGAGCTAGAGAGGTGGCTTAGGGGTTAAGCCTCTGCCTTGCAGGCAGAAGGTCCTGAGTTCGGATCCTAGACCCCACGTATAGATGCCAGGAGGAAGCAGGGGCGGCCTGCATTTCTGGTCCTGGTAGGGGGGAGCCTGTGAATCCCGGGGGCAGAGTAAACAAGGAGGTGGAGGCGTCCATGGTGGTTCCTGAATTCATCCGTGGTTCTACACACACATACACACACAATTGAATAAATAATAAATAATAAAAAAATTAAAAAAAGAATGAGATACTTAAGAAGAGCCAAGATAGCCACCATACACATTATGGACAAGGCATAGAATAAGTCCACTGTCCTCTAATAGAACACACTTCCATATGATATAAATGGAAACATACCTTTGTACAATTTGGAAGACTCGGTAAAAACACTGCTGAAGAGTATGTTCATTCAACCAGAAATCCCTGGAATGATTTAAAGTTCACATGTTATGTTTCCTGAGACTTTATTTCAGTCGGGTTTGTGTATTGTGACACGCATTCTAAGAGAATATTTGAGGTAGAGTATGTGTGTATGTGTATGTGTGTGTGTGTATAAAACAATGGCATTTTTTTTAGTTTTACAAGCATACTGAGTGCTAATCCCTGCTTCCCTCCATCCTCCCTCCCTCCCATTTTCCTCCCTTCACTTCTTCTATCCATTCAACTCCCTCCCACCCTTCTGCTTAGCCAATTCTATGGAACCCAGGGTTCCCTCAGTCTTGTCTATCTTGTGACAATTTAGGCCTCTCTGGCATATCAAGTTGCCCCTCCCTGAGCCACTCCACTGATAGTGGCATTTTAACTATGGAATTCTCTAAATTGACATAGTTATAGTTTTTAAAACATATCACTGCAATCATTTCAATATTCCTTCCTTAAAGATCTGAGAAATTCTGCAGAGACTCACAGGGTACAATCTCATCCAATTTGAGAGAGAAAATCTATTAGAGGTTTGACACCAAAGGTGGGTTCAGAATGATGGAAATGATTTCCTCAGTTGGAATTGGATTACTATTTTATAGATATCAACAACAACAACACGAGAGCCATCAGTATTATGGAAATTCCAAGTCATTCTCTAAGAGGAGTCCGTGGTTTTATTTAGCTGGAGTTTTGGACCTGCTACTTCAATTCTGTGTCATGTAGGGTCTAAAGTGTCAGGTAAAGTAATTAGGATGTAATTGAAAGTCCTGAGTGGCTAATGATGGTTTTTAAGCATAGAATAATAAGATAATAGCTGTATTCTAAAAGATTAATCTGTCAGTGTGTGGAGAAATGAGAAGACCAAGTATTTCAGGTAAGAGAAATGTGCATCTCAATGACAGTGGGTCTAGCATGGAAGGAAATCTCTTCTATACATAAATTACTGAAGTGCTGTATCATGCTGAAAGTGGAAGAGAATTCAGGCCTAAAATACTGATGGCATATGACCAGCAGAAACACACTGGAGGGGGAAGGCAGAGAGGAAGGATAGTTCCTTTCGGCTGTTTGAGGAAAGGATGATGTTCCCTGACACATCTGAGAATGGCAAAAAGGACAATACTCAAGAGCACACTGGTGAGTTAGGCAGAACACGCATACTTTATACCTGTATTTAATATATAATTTTCAAATGGAGTAATTGGTAAATTAGGTAGGGAAAAGATTGTATACAGTGAAGAGAAAGGTCTATGGCATGCAGTGACCATTCATTGCAGAAGTCGGTAATGGAAGCTCAAGCAATGGATAAATTTAACTTTATATCAGAATAGGAAAACTGGATTGCTGAAATCACTGTAAGAAGGCACTGTAGGCTTAAGATACTAAGTTGTTAGAAAAGGTTTTGTTCTTGAGAGGATACTTATATCTGCATTGTTAAATAGAGTTTGTGTGTGTGTGTGTGTGTGTGTGTGTGCGCGCGCGCGTTCGTGCATGCAGTTTCCTTGTATGTAATTTGAACCATATAAAAGAGTACAATACTTTCTGTATTGTACATAGTTCTGGGAGGTTAGCATGGATTTTTGTACATGCAATTGTCAGGTGTACAATGTTCTTTGCAAATACGGTCCATGCGGTTCAAGGTTATAACAATAAGGAAAGTCTTTGTTAAATGATCTGAGTGTTGCATGGCTGCCTCTCCTGTGCTTCAAGGTTATAGTATTCATGTGTTAGTAGTTTGGGATTCCTTGATGATGGTAATGAACCAGCTTCTTTGTGTGGTCTTGTATTAATGGTCTTTTCCTAGCCCCCACATTGCTGACTTCATAGAGCACATGTGTTTATGAAACACAGAGTCATATGACCTTGGTGAAAATATCACAGGGAAAAGGAGAGTCAGGAGAAAACAAATACTTCAAGGTCCTGGGTTATAGTCCCAAGACCACAGAAAAATGAAGGACCAAAGACAAAAAAAAATTAATTCCAAAGAGAAATTTGAGAGAATAAGAACTCATTCTACCATTCAAATGACTTGTGTGGAGTGTGAGAGCTTTTGGAGACCACCTGGAAGGAAGCTTGAACTGGAGAATCCAGAAACACACATAATAAGGAGTGAATAGAGAAAGAATGCAGGAAGTGTTTGCAGAATGAAGCTTCCAGAGTAGACAATGGAACTGGTGAGAGGAATGCTTTCAAGGGAAAGGAACTGTGTGTGTTCATTGCCTGCTTTAGTTTTTATCAGTTTAATTGCTTTCTAATTTTGGAGATAAGGAAGAACAATTTTTGTGAGAATAGACATACGTGTGGAAAAAGACAGGGTGGAAAGGAAGAAGAGAGATTTGATGAATGGACTATCATAAATATTCAAAGGCATTAAATTTAACATCTCTGTGGTGTTAATTAGGTCTTAGAAGAAAATGTGAACTTTTATTTGTTGCTTATTTGGGGGGTCATATTTTCACTCTTTATCGTAGCTTGGTCTGAACTTACTGCATGACCCAAGCAGCATTAAAATTCATAGTAATTCTCCTTCCTCAGTCTCTCAAATATTGAGATGATAGGAATATGTTCTCACAGCATTCTTCAGATTTCAGTTTGGAATGTGCTTCATCTGTTAAAGGTACAGAGGAAGCCTAATGCCAACTTATAGTTGCTTTCATCTGAGTGAGCCTTGACTCAAGAAAGAAGGCCGCAAAGACCTGAGTTTCCCAAAAGGAAAATGGGAAATAGTGGAAAAAAAATAGAGAGAATTAAGATTGGAATCCCAAATGCCCCTGTTCGCTTCTTTCATTTTGCCTATGGCGAACTGTGCTCAGAAATCTCTCTGACTCTGTTGTTAATTCGGCTGGGAAATCAATGTGCCATGTCACATTGACACCCCTGAGCAGAGAAGGACTGCTCCTGTCACGTCAGCTGTCACGAACTCAGACCCAAAAAGAGGCCCTCTCCCCAACCATACAGAAATGTAATTGCAAGTAAAACCGAGCAAATGGAAGTGTGTTTAAGAAACAAAACACACTTACCCATGCCATACAAGTTAAAAAAGAGATCCATGCATATTAATCCAGAAGGGGAAAGGAGAAAGAGCTTGTGGGTATAATTTAGGAGGGGTCTGGAGAGACTAAATACAAGGAAATGTCAACGTGAACTGATTTACCTGTGTCAAATCAGTGCTGAGTTCTATGTGTATGCAATGCAGTTTATCAGTCTTCTCTAGAGGATCAGAGAAGCAAATAAATGTATATTTTAAGTGGTATTCATTAGACTGACATATACCACAGGATGGATATTCTAACAGTGGAGACGTTGAGAACCTGAAAGCTGTCAATCCTAGTCTGGTATGAAGACCTGGGGATTCCTGCAGAACACTGGTCTTCAGTCCATTTGAAGGGCTGAAGAAACTGGGTTCTGATGTTAGTAAAAGTTGGTGGTAGCAGTGGTAACAATGATAGCCAGAGAAACAGGGGAGATTCATTCCCCAGCAAGAATCAAAGATGGGTAGGGGAAGCACTACTACCTTTCCTTCAGACCTCTTTATAGCTCACGTCACATTCTGGATGGTCCTTCCTATTCTGAGAGAGTGTATTTACCCTCAGTTAATCCTTCTAGTAAATACTTTATAGACCTGACCAGATGAAAAGCATGCCTCTTATTGGCTTCCCAACTCTCATAAGGTTGACAGCCAAAATTAGCCATTATATGTAGCAACTAAATTTAGGATTTTTTTTTCAACAGTGAGAACCAGTGAAATCACTGATGCCTTCAGTAGCTTAATATGCTGGCTAGAAGTCAGACTGATGGAAGAGATACCTATTACAAGTCAGTTTCCTCTGTCTGCTATTGTATCCAGTGCTTAGCAATGAGCACTTCTGTGCTAGTAGATGGACTGCACTTGGTTGTTGAAGTCGTTAACTACTGGGCTCACAGACAAAATGGTCCCATATTGATATTAACTCTTCTGAGTCCTATCAGTGTCTAGAAAGAATATGTGGGTCTTCTATTAGCAACATTGTCATTGGATTCAGGAATGACTCAAGGTGTGAGTTTCTAGATAATGGTACACTAGTCCCATGAGTAGACTTGGGGCTTTCAAAATGTAAGTAAGTGTATAATTTTCATTTAAGGCCAAAAAGACTCATGAACACGAAGATCTCCATAAGATCAGTCTTTCTTTAACCCTCCGATGATCAAGACCCAAAGAAGGTGAAACAGTCCTAAAAAAGCTCCTAGTATAAACACAGCAAGTCACAGCTAATATGTTTGGAAAATGGAAGATATCAAGTCAGCTAATAATTACAGCATTTTGTTATCTTTAGGATCTTGGAATCATCAATAAATTTTGCCTCAGTTTTGGCTGAGTAAAGACAATGACTGAGCCAGGCTGGTTATGAGCAGCTGCTTGTGTATTGCAATTTGACAGTGTTGGGCTGGGCTTCTGCGTACAACATAACAATATCAGCCCTCTCATTCAGACAGCATCTTCTATTGAGTTTGGACTGATATCTTGGATTGAAAACACAACTTTACAGGCAGAATACAGCATATAGACTCAAAGTCCCCTGTTGGTAGGAAACCTTGTAATGTAAGATGCATGCTTGACAGAAAGATTGCTGGTGGAATTCTCAGTCCCTGATGCCATACATTCTCTTTATGATACAATCTCAAATGCTCTTTTGAGTTGCAAGCTGCAAAAAGCCCTGAACCTTCAGTAAGTACGTTATATTATACAGATCAAGCTTGAAGTAATGGCATAACAATACATGTATTCTCCTTGGCAAATAATTTAATTAGCTAAGACGCTGATGATAAAAGCTGATGGAGTATGTATTTTTTCAAATGATAATAAAAATGAAATATTACCTTTTTAAAGGTGACTTTCCATAGAAACATGCTAAAATACCCTAGTAGGAAGAAAATAATTTGTTTTCATAAATAGAAATAGAAACTGTTTTTCGTTTAGAATATGTTTATATGAACTTCATTTAAGAAAGCAAGTAAAAAAATTGACCAAAATTAAGTTGAGATAACATTTAAAGAATTAAGTTTGAATTTTCAGAAACCAAAGTGAAAGGATTTTTATTTCATTTTCTAGCAAATATCATAAATAATTTAATTATTCATTTTCACTTCATATAAACTGTTATTAAATCCATGTCATTTTCATACTAACCATGTTTTATATATTGTAGACTTAATAAATGAAATTTGATATATTTTAAGGAATGGGATTTAACTTTATATATCTATTTTTTTCTGATGAAATCATAAGCAGCTGTTTTTGATGGACAAATACCACTGTTATCTAATGCCACAAATGTGGACTAAAGTTATAACATTACATTTCTGGTCAGAAAATTGATTTTTCCATGAGGATGACAGCCATTTTGGGACAGTCAAGGTTAAGATTATTTTTAGTATGAATGAAGCAAGTATTATTTTTCTCTTTCAAGTTCTTTCTAGTTGTTTATGGTTACAGTAGAGTTTGTGTTGTTATTCCCACACACATTAACCTGCACACCTAATTTCATCATATCTCTAAATAACCTTCCTCCCTATCCTAATGTCCCTTCTTGTATATATACCCTGTTGAATCCAACAGAGAATGTCTGTTCTTGCATGTGTCTCAGTACCTGCTGCAATATGAAGAGGGGGTTACCACTTATAAGGCTGATTTTTCTATTAATTCTCCTGAATAGCATCACTGAGACTCTGTCCACTGAAAATTCTAAATCCTCCCTTAAAAATTAAAGTATGCTTATCTCACTATATCCAACATTTTATCTCCATAACCACTAGTAGCCAGCTATGGGATCATTCAAACATAAAGTTGCAAAGATCTCTAACAGGTATAGAAACTGTTTAATTGGCCTGCATGCTCCTATCCATTGTTTTTCTATATAAAAATACCATACTACCTGGTCCAGGGTCTTTAACTCCATAGCCAGTGGGAAGCAGGCATTAAACTGCTAAATTTCAACACCATCTGTATGACTTAAATCCTAAGAGATATATTGTCTCTGCTGCCAAGGCCAGAATCAACCTCAGCTGCCAAAAGCAAGACTGAAAGAGGAATGTACACAGCTTGATGGAGGAGGCTCCTGCTGCACCTGCGGTTTTGACAGCTTTTGCTGCTGCTTGAGGAGGAAACAGGTTGCCTGTTTGTTCTTCAAGAGCACTTCTGGCATCCAGGTATTATGCAGGCACGCACTGCCAGCTGTGAAGGATGCTGCTTCCTTGTCACTTCAGAGAAAGATGGTCCTCTGGGAAGATTCCTCTTGCTGTTTCCTTCAGGGACACTGGGAAAGATAGACAGAAAGGATCAATTATAAAGCACAGATCATTAGTAGGGTAAAGTTGTCATCTGGAATAGCTGATCTCAATACCTTGATTCCAAATCAAGAGTGGTGCAATAGGGAAATATTTTAGTTATGTATTATTTAAATATGTGAGTCCACAAATAAATATATTAAAGTGTGCTAAAGAACACAATACTGGGGAAATTCTTAAGTTCCAGATTACACAGCTGTGCTTTTGTTTGAAATCAATCTCTCTCTCTTTCTCTTCCATAAATAAAAGAGTAGAAAGTAAAGACACAATTAAGGACATCAGAAAACATCTTACATTATTGCAAAGGACATTTCACATCAAGAGCAACAGACAGACTCCTCAATTTTGTAAGAGGGTTGGATAGCAAGTGGGAAGACTAGTTAGATTCTTATCTAGCTTATAGAAAATTCCAAATACACATAGACACACATGAGTGAAAGCCAGAAATGTGAAATAAAGTGTATATACAAGAAAATTTAAAAGAATAATAAAACATTATTATATGCTTCAATGAGAAAGCTATTTTGATAACATCATGAAATTTGGGGGCAATAAGCAAAAAGATATAAATATAACAGTCTAAGCCCACAAACTTTCTAAGTGCAGAAAACAGTGGTGCAACTGTAGCTGATATTGAGAAAAGGGATTTGTAATATTTTCATCATAATGAAATGATAAATGTTGAGTTGATTGAATTTGAATAATGCACACACTATACATTACATTGAGTGTCAGCTTTGGAATATCACATAATATCTTACTGATAAATATAACTTGTAATTATTTACTTTAAAACTAAAGTGAAAAGAATAACATATTAAATTTAAAACAAATATATATATAATAATATGTTTATGTAGATAGACAAGTGAGGAAAATATAACTTACAAACAATGCAGATTATAGATGGGTGGATATGTATAAAAAAGAGCGAGAAAGAAATAGTAGAAGGAGATGGAAAGAAAAAGAAAGAGTAGGGAGCAGAAGCTTAGGGAAGAAGATAAGAACAATAAAGAAAACTAAGTCAGTGTTTCCCTAACGAATTGGATCAAGATTTGGAGAATAAACCATCCTTCTCACTAATGTGCAAAATATTCCATTGTTAACTATGCATCCATTTAACCCAGAAACATTAGTCCTAAAAAGTCACTCTAGTATTACAACAGTAAACACATTCATAAAGGAATGTTTGTAATGATAATTTAAATAAAGAAAACAACTTACTATGCATCAAGATATTATTAATAACTAGTGGCTCAGACTTTTATAGATGCATTGAAATATTGCCGCATGAATTGTTAGATAGTTACAAAATAGACTACAGTATTGGACATTCTCCTAGTCATGTTTATTTATGTCTTTATATTAATACATTAATAAGTGCCTCGTGGTGTGATTCCACAGAAAATTAATAGTGGAAATTTTATATGGCAGCATTTGGCATACTATCATTTTACTATGATACATTTTGGTATTGTGTGGTTTTTAAAAAATATATCTATCATAGTTACAAAATGAATGAGACATTTTGAAAAGATAAAAAGCATTTCATTGATTTGAGTTTTCATTTGCTTCTTCAAGAATATTTTAACTGATGTATGTTTTACCTTGTGTAAATGATATGATAGTCTATGAATTCCTATGTCAGCAGTATTTTATCTGGAATTTCATAGCCTGGAGGGAAGACCCTTTCCCCTAATTTCTGCATATTTACTGGTTCTTCATTCTCAGTGCATTTGACATTTTGTTTAATCTATAATTCAAATATGTTCAGTAAATCTCATAGGATTTGATGATCTAGTTTATAATTACTTTCATTATTGTAAAATCTTGAAAATTGTTAGGTCAATAAATAAAGTTATAAATAATTTATTTCATCCTCTTCCTTATAACAGCCTAGAATGCTTCCATTTACTTTTGAACATGTTTAGATATCCACTGAAAGCCCCCAAACAAAATTAAGTTTAATTCGTTCTAAAAGAAAGTATTGCTAGAGACCACAAGTAGGAAGAGGAAACCAATTTAAATAAATTATCTGGCACTCATTTTATTCAGATGGGTACTGCTAATTACAATCGGTTTCATCTATTCATTAAAAGTAGTCCGACAAGTGTGGATCAACTCTGTGGAAGTCACTTGAGCTTTTTTAAAGTTTTATAACAGCATTTATTTAACACTATTACATATTTTAGACTTTTGCAAATTTAGATCATTTTGTAGGTGTCTCTAAATAAACAGTCTTTACAAAAATTCTTACTTTTGCAAGACCTTCCCTTTTGATATGTTTAACTTTTAAAACTGCAATGGTGTTCTCTCAGTGTCCTCCTATGTCTTTAAATTTTGCTGTGTCATGCTATCTAACAGTGGTGCCATCCGAGCATTATACCCCAGGAGAATCACTCCATAGTGCTTGCATGCCATTTGGTCTGGGGTAATTCATTTCTTCTTTGCAGATGCAGGGAGGTGTTATGTAAGGTTTCTTCATCCTCTATTCTGTCACTTGTTGAGTCTACAGTGGAAACACCAAATGGAATTGGGGCTAACACATCTAAAACCACTAAAGCATCGTATTTGCTTGCCTTTACTCAATGAGTTGCTGCAAATCAGGCATTGTCTCTGATCTATTCATTTTAATAGTTTGTGTGCTGTTTCTGTAAAATCTTTATGAATGACTCCAAAAAGAGCAAGTGGTCCCTTTATTTAATTTTGTGTTTAATAACCCCTTTATTTAAATCTATGATTAAACTTGGTCTTGATTTGCTTTTGAATTGTTGCATATGTTTATTGTAACAAGGGCAATGAATCAGACACCCCAAGAAGATCACATGCCCTCTCTCTTGTAGATCATAGCCTACCTCATTCTTCCTCAGACCCCACCCCCATTTTTTATAATTTTTCAGCAGCTATTGTTTTCTTAGAAGAGACACTGTGTATGCATGATCTTACAATACTTTCATAAGTTATACAGGCAGAGGGCATTTCTATCTGCTTTTGTTTCCATTCTCAGTGTTGCCATGGTGTTTCTCATATTGATGACGCTTCCTCCATATTTATGATTCAAAAAATACCTGTACTGATGCTCAAATTTGATAATGAAAGACAGGGTGAAAATGTAGCAGTGTCTTTCTCAGCTTTAGTTTATTTAATAAATCAAGATAAGAACCACAACAGGACCCTTCTGGAGCCCTGGTTATCTGATGCTTGCTGGCTACACCTCTCTAAGTTTAAACATATGAGAATTCTTGGGAATTCTTTTATCAACTTAGCAATTAATTTAAATCTATTGTAATTAATTTCTGAGAAACCTGCAGAAGCCTATTAGGCAAGATTTCTAAAGCAGAGGATACTGACTTGGAAGCTGGCTGGAATACATCAGCCTGTATCAGGCAGATAGGCTGTCCTGGAAACTAGCCAAACAAAGACAGATGATTTCCAAGTTTTAGAAAAGGTAATTAAATTGAGCTTAAAATGCATTTAAGAGTCATTGTATGATGTACTGACCCATGGAAATAAATAATTACATATTGTATTAGTAGAGTATCTGTTTACCAGGAGTTCAGAGCCCTGTTTAATAAACAGATATTCACAAAATTCTTATAAAATAAGTAGGAGACACATTGTTACTCTGCATGTCACTTACTAACAAACTCTTCTGTGGCAGACCATTGACAGGAGAGCAGATGTTCATTTTCTTTGGAGATATGATCCCGTATTGGTCTCCTTACTGTATATTGCCCCTCACCTTACAGAAAGATTGCAATTTTATTTTTCTTCTTACATAAGGTGCCTTGAAAGCATATGATAATTCCCCCTTCCAGTACTTTCTGCGACACTTTCTAATGTAAGTCTGGGTTGAACTTGTATCTCTTCCAGCATGAGTACTGTCTTGTCTTCCTCTGAATTATTCCTCCCCAGCCTCTGCTCCCTTTGTCCCTAGAGATGGGCACACTCACAACAGCTTGTCATATCTGTCTTTTATCTTATGGGTCGTTCCCTCTTCCCTAGGTCAGATAATCCTCTTAAGTTCTGCTCCTTTCATGTCAATGTATTCATTGGCTGCTTCCCACCTTTCTTCAACTCACCATCTACTATATTTACTGGGATTTTAACATGGACTTATTTCTGATGTTGGAAAAAATTAATTCAAGCTTAATTTTATTTCCTACCCTTACCTGAATAGATAACTCAGTATGTAAACTATCTATTTGGACTTCCTATCAGATTGTAACATTCCAGACAGAGACCTCTGTAAGAATTGTTATTACTAGATGGCCTTGAGCATTCTCTCTGCCCAGAAATGAACTCGTCCCACTCCCTGCCTGGTCCTTTAGTACACCATCCTAATTTTATTTGGAATTTGATTATAGTGGTAATCAGACTCTAAAATGACTCCCTCAAAATATAAGAATATTAGTCACCTTTGTAGCCGCTCACCACAATTAATCTATTCTTGCCAGAAGAAAATAAAAGGCATCATATGATGAGCTACTCTAATGAATGTGTGCATTAAAAAATCATGTCCAAAGATACCAAGGAAAAAAACAGTTAATTTTAATTAAAAAGTAAAAAAATTTAGAGATCTTGCGTAAAATATACTGAATTCAATATTATTTTTATATCTGACCTTGAACTCATTTGAAAGCAGAGTATTTTATATCCTACTCATTATAATTATAACTGAGAACTAGTTTATTTTTTTAAATTCCATTAAATGTGATATCTCCTTTTCTGTAACTTTGTATTAAGCTTAATCTTTTAAATATGCAATGAAAATAAAAGAAATTAAAAATTATTAGAGAAATTCATTCATTAGAGCTCTTTCATTTAAACAAATCAAACTATAATGTCATTCTTAATCTACTTGCCCAGTAATTTAGCAAGGATGAACTTTCAAAATAATTCACAAGGCAAGAAGAAACTAAGAAAGATGGTAATTAGTTAAGATCTATGCATTTTCCATTAACATCTATATACACATATATACAAATAGTATTGCAAAAGTTAGTGTTTCTGTAGTTTCCTTCTCTTTTCAGTTTTGGAGTTAAAAGAAAGAAATTAGTTTTGATACTGCCAACTTTGACTTGTGCAATTGCCTGTGTTGTCCTTTAGTATCCATAAAGAACTCTTCTCTTATCTAGATTCCTCTTTATTCTTCTTGGGATTCAGTTTTAATGCTACACAAATCCCCAAACTGTGTTTAAACAGGACCGAAGAGTCAATCCTTATGAATTCCAGGCACTGCAGTCACAATGCCTTTGCTATTTCAATTAGCAGGAGGAAAGATGCATCTAACAAAGCTGCTAAATTCTATAGTTAAAACCTACAGTATTAACCCAGGGTTTTATTGAAGTAGCTATTGTAGATAAGAAAGTCCCTGATAATTTTCTGTAGCTATACTTGGTGAACAGAGCAGAACTGCAGTTCAGGTAGGCAATGTCTATGAATGTCTGATAACTTGGAAGAAACCTCTTAGTCATTTGGACATATTATTCAAATATTTATTTCTAAAGTTTATGGAACTGAATTATGTTTAAGAGGAATCCTACAAAGAGAATAAGGAATTCTCAGGTTCTTTGAAGCCTTCCAGTTGTTTACAACTCCATTCTAAGTGCCAACCCTCCTTCCTGTCCACAAATACTATACCCTGAAGAAAAACCTTCCAAATAGTCATTTAGATCTCACTATGGCCTCAAAGTCATCCACCAATGACTTCCTTCAAGCTACATGAAAATTTGGCAAAAATATTCCATGCAATCTGCCTAAGGTTAAATGGAAAAACAAAGACAATCCTTGTCTATTACTTGTTGGTTTTCACATAGTCCTGAAACCTCTGGTGTGCTCACTGGGGATAATCAACAGCTTGGATTAAATTAACAATATTGAATCCATAGTGCACTTTTTCAAAGCTGATATAATTCACTTTAGATATTGTTTATTAAACCAAATTAGAAAGCAATTGTTTTAGCTTAAGAAATAAAGTTTCATTCTGTTGGAGAACTGATTTGCCACTTGTGATCTATACCAGATCCTTGTTGGCAAGACTTGGCATTTCACAAGCTATGTTGGCCTCTTCCATGTTGTTCAGCATCTAAATGGCAACTGGTTGTCTTGCTTAATCTTATCCAGCTGGCAATCTAACATCTTGGTTATAATTCAGAATTTTTGTCTTCCTAAATATAATTCAGATATGGGGCCAGTTATTCTCTTAGAAAGCCAAGTTATAATTAATACTGGAAATGTCTGCTCTAGAAATCAACAGAACTGGGAAGCTGGAGGCTGGAGTTCTCGGGCTGGATTTATGCACAATTAATTCTATGGTTTGGGGTTTGTAATTTTCTTTCCCTGGGTATCACTTACCTCATAAATGGAAATATATTTGGATCTTCAAGGTTTCTTTTTTTCTTACATTTCTCTGTGATCCATTAAATTAATGAGAGAAGAAACATGTCTGTCTCAGAAAGGTCATAATTAAATTCTGAGAATTTCATATTTAGAGGAATAAGAAGAGGAAGGATAACTAAAATTTTCATACTCTAGACATTTTCTGCAATTTCCACAATGCTAAATTCTTCTCTGGTTTTTAACATTTAACATTAGAAAACAAGCAATAAATAAACATACTTCTTCCTTAGAAAGAAAAAGAGAAGATAGTTAAATGCCCTTATTCATTAAAGATTAAGAAACTAGATAAATCTATTTGAGAATGTTTGAATGTTTTTATCTCTATAGAAACTCAGATTCCTTTGGATTGTAACTCTCAGCTTGACTGTGAGAAAATTCCCTAAATTCAAAGTTCAAAGAATACCTAGCTTTTTCAGCAGTACTGTGAGTTCCTCATCACTGTAAAACATGCCAGTGCATAGTCTTTTTCCTGATTTCAGTGATAATTTCTCCTGTCAAACACACAGACATGTCATTTACTCAGAGTAAAATGGTGCATTCCTGTGAAGAAGTGCATGGATTTAAACAGCTTATAAGCTTTCTTTTACCTCAGAGATACTTTGGAAGAAATGTTAGGGGATGTTGATTTGGACAGGGTTTCCCTGGGATAGGGAAAGAATAAAGCAGGGAATGTGGATGGGACAAACGAAATCCATTAAATAAATACATGAAAACATTAAACATTGAAAAATGAACCTTATCTTCAGATAAGACAAGCAGAGAGAAAGAACATTTTCCTTAGGGTCCGCCAAATGAGACCCACAGGACTGTTGATAGCTTTGTAGCCTACACAAGGTTCCTATTTCACAGTGCCAGGGCTTCCACATAGGGAAGAGACATGGCAAAGATTGCTTCAAGGGAGGAGTCTAAGAATTAGTAGCATGCTTCACTCGGTGACTCACATAGGTAACTTCCACAGTCAAGGTCTATTTCTTTCCCTGTGCTTCTTCCAAATTGTAACACTAAGCATCCTTTTCACAGTATCTAGATTTTGACAACTAAACATCCTCAGAATTTATGTGCTTACATTCTTTCAAAGGAAAATATGAAATGTTGATCAATTGCCACAATGGTATCAGTAACTTTTGTTAATAATGCTGTCAAAATTATGGATTTCTTGATTTTTTTAACTGTGACAGCAATAAAATCCATATGCATTGAGAAACATATATATATATATATGTATGGTCCTGGCTCAAAGACATAGAATACAGTGTTCAAAAAACTTAAGAATAAGTTCAGCAGTTTAAACTTAATAGCATTAACCCTGAACTATTGGTTACTGCTTAAGTTAGTATTTTCTTTTTCTTTTCTGTTACATTTCAGTTTCCATTTTCCCTTTCCTTTAATTTCCTTTCCCTTTTCCTGCCCTCCCTTCTCTTCTCTTTCCCTTTCATTTCTTACCCTTAGGTTCCTAATATGCATTCTTCCCTGTTAAACATTCATTGAGCACTTACTTTAAACCAGCCTCTATGTTATGTAAGTAATGCATAGATATTGAAATGATCTTCATCTTTAAAGAGCTCATAGGTCAGTGGAGAAGAAAGGAGACAAAAGAGCCCCCAAAGAATATCACCCTAAAATAAATTGTGATGAAAGCCTTAAGATTTTTTCTTCATTCCCACTTAAAAGCGTTCTGTTCAGCTCCTTATGCTGAACAGAAAACATGCTAGCTAGATATTTCTCTCAGTCTAGAATTTCATTGCTGACATCTGTTTAACTCCATGATTCCACATATTCCAGAGTCTGTCAAATAAAGAATTGTACTGTGCATTGGCATTCATTGATAGTCATGTAGAAAAACTGTGTGGGAACGTTATTAGATGGACATGGTCTATTAAGAACAAAGATTGAACATACAGGGATGCTCAGATAAGAAAAGTTTGGGCATACATGATTTCAAAATCAATATCAAAACTGCAGTCATTTCTCACAAGACAGAAAAATAGAATAACTCAATGAGAGAGGAGATAAAAGAATATAGGCATGGGAGAAGAAAACATACATATAAGAGAAAAATGTATTTTGAATGAAATATTAGATAAAGATTTCAGGAGGAAGGTAAGCTTTTAAAACTTTGACTCATTCAAATTAGAAATATATTTAGAGCTTAGTTATTTATTTTTTATAAATTTTGATTTTTGTTTGCTAATGAGATGCATTCTTGTTGTTTACTTGGTCTTGAAGCTTATCAGCAATCAAAGCCAATTGCCCTAATTATTTCCCTGGGCATGTCTTCCAAACTATTGAGAATGTGTCTGAAATCATTGAGTATCAAAGATAAGATAAGACAAGATACAAGTATTGTAAGGCAAAATCAGTGACTATCAAGGCTACAAGACTCCTCAAATCACATGTCTGTATATGGGCAAAGACAGTAAAAGGCACCAGATATATGTATACATGCATACTAATTCTCACCTCAATATAGACTTGACAGTGTCCACTGATTAGGCCTCATGTGAAGTTACAGAAGTTATCATAGCACAGTAGAGGTAAAGACTGGAGGAAATATTTTCATTTCACAGTGACTTGAGGATTTGCTTCCCTTTTCATGACAGCTTCCCAGGATTTTAAAGCAAAGGTTCCTCAAAGTGGCCCTAGGCAACTCCATCCTTACACTCTACAATTCCCTGTGGGGCTCCCACATCTGAAGGAAAATCTTCAGTGGCTCGATGGAGTCCCCTGTCTTCATGTCTAAGTCTTAGCAGGAATGAGACTGCCATTTTTGCTGCCAAGATATGAATACTGGAAATGGTACAGGTGGTATTTTGAACTTTTTTTTTTTGGTGGTGGTGTATATGTGCATGTGTGCGTGCGTGTATGTGACTCTGGAGGTCCAAGGGTAACTTTGGGAACCATCATGGACTGTTCTACCCCCTATTTGCTTTGCTCTGGGCTTTCACAGGCTGTGTCTTACAAGACTGGAAGTATGGATTATCAATGTTACCACCTGAAACATTAATGTAGGATCTGGGATTTGAACTCAGGCCCTTCTGCTTAGGCAGAAACCCTGCACCATATCTCAAGCCCACTGATCTTTTAATAAAAGAGACTTAGAACATGTTCTTCAATGGATTATTATAAATAAGTGTGGGTTTGTGGAACACAAATTCTCATTGCAGCCAACTACAGGCTTTCAGTGTCATTTGTGACAGGCGTACTGTGGCTTTTTATTTCATTTTTTGACACAAGAAAATGATTTCATTCTGATACTTGCTCTTCAGACTAGCTTAAGTACCATTTCTTCATATTCTTCATAAATTTTCTTTATAGCACATAGAGCAACCACAGATTATATGCTTCATAATATTTCCCATAATCTTCAGACTGTGAGCTCTACAAGGTTCTGTATCTCCTTTAATTCTTGTGTTATCATCTTTCCCAGCACATTGGGAAAATATAGAAATAGAAAACTTAGTGAATTTGGAACAAGTTTAGTGCAAAAACATAAATTACAAGTTTTGAAGAACTAGCTCAAGCATTGAATTTTTTAATATAAGTTGGGAAATGTTTATTTTTGGTACGATCTTTCTATAATCATTATGAAATATATAATTATGCAAAATTATCTCTAAGGTAGTGTCTTTTCAGTATAGCGACAGAATAAATCCAATAAGTCCAATAGTGAGGTGAAGTATTAGCAGATCTTCAAATACCTTTGTATTTCTAGGGAGAAAAAAATGTTTACAGCAGAAGGCTAAAAGGAAATTTTTGCATGTGCAAGATTTCTATCCTTGTGAAAAGGTTTCTGATTGTTGTAGTAGAATAGATTTTAACAACTCAATACCACTTGTGTGGTCTTGTTAGAGTCTCTGATCACTTTTGGCTTAACTTTCCTGCTAAGAATAAAAACCTTTCATAGAATTACTTTTTTGTAGAATTTCCATGAGACAAGCCTTAATATGTGTGCTAGTACTTGACACCTCTTGATGGTCTGCCAATTTACCTGTTATGAAAATGATGACCATGATTACTCTGCACTGCTTCTGTTTACAAAGCATTAAATACATCCACATAGAGATATACTACAAAATAACATCTTAGTTCCTTCTCTTAAAAAAAATTGAGTTCACTTTTCAATCTAGTAGAAATTTTATAGCAATGGACAAAGGTGAAGTGATCCTAGTAATGAAGTTGGCATATATGGGGTAGAAAGAGAATACAATGCAAAATACATAATTGAAGTACTTTGGTGCTAAAAAAAAAATGGGGCATTCCTTGAGAAAAGTGTCTCTTTAGCTGGGTTAATCAACTGAGTCTGGAAGCCTTCTTCTCAGGTGAAGAATTCCTTGCAAGAGAAAGGCCTCTGCTACAAGAGATAAAGTTCTCTGTTACAAGACCAAATCTAAAAGACAATGAACAATACTATTGCAAAAGAATGTAACTTAAAACCTCATGTGTTCTGTGTATCTGGTGTGAATCCCACCTACTTTCTGTCTCTATTTCTTCACAATTTATCCTTCAGCCATCTCCTTCTCATTTAAAAGTGGGACTATATTCTTAGTTTGAAACTTTAATTCTCTGCTCTATTTATTCTCTAGACCTGTTTCCTCACACCCAGTTCTCCTTGTGCATTCGGCTGTATTCTGCAAATGCAGCATGTGCATTCTGTTTTGCATTACCTCATGCATGTGCTGCAAAGACCACCCCAGCTGTTGCTAGAACTCTTACAAGAGTTTCTAATCCCTCTCCTCTGTTACTGCACTCAGTCTGAAATGGTGATGTACTCTCTGCCGACGTCAATTCTGGAAATTTTATATGGTGCACAGGAAAGAGAAAACAGCTATACTTGTGTGTTTGCATATCAAAGTTCTCCAAAGGTCAGCTCTAATTAATCTTTTCCTTTCTTATTTCCTACTGTAAATGTCTCTCTTCTTTCCTCTTTGCTCAAGAATTTTGTGGAAAATGAGTTGGAAGACATTAACATCTTTCCGACTAGCAAAAGCTTTAGCATGAGCCTTAAGAAGAAACTTGAGAAAAACATTGTTCCCCAGGCTCCTGGACTTCAGAAGGGCAAGGATGCTGAGAGTGTCAGCAATCTGCTAGTGGGAGAGGATACTCATTTGCAAGATGATGCTTCATTGGCATGAGTTCAGCAAAAAGAATTCATTTCCTCTGTGTCTAGGCTGAATAATACTGAGCCTCTCTGCTCCAAGGAGCAGGTTATCGACTATAAAATGACTAACCACTGGCTTATCTACACTCTTTACTGCTTTACTCTTCTCTCTCTTCCAGAGGAGACCTGGAGCTAGTCGGTGAGCATCTTAAACTGATCCCAAAGGCCGACCTCCTATCCCATTGTTCCCTCTGAATCAAAGTCAGAGAGAGGAAGTGTTAACAATGGTTCAAATGAAAATAATCAAAATTTATAAACAAGCTCCCTGCTCCAACTTCTCCCTTGGTTTTGGTCAACTAATTACCGATTTAAAGAAAAAGGAGACAAAATCCTTATCACAGATAATTCTTACATGGTATTTTAAAGAAAAAGGAGTGGTTAAATAAACAGCTCTGAGTTGCAAAACATTAGCAAGTTGTTAAAAGGAATCAACTATTAATCCTTTGAAATAAACAACAAGAAGTATGTCCCTGACAGAATAAAGTAAAGGAAAATGTTGAAATAAGTTTGGAGACATATCATAGTATATGGTCACTTAATGTAGTCCAGAGAGATTTGCATTTTACTACCAATGACTGTAAATAGCAAATATTGTTCAGTCTTAAGAAAACACTGTGATTTAAAATAAAGTGCTCCAGAGAGTTTTAATATAGAGCTGGAATGTGATCATTTTGCTGTTATAGCTGAAGGTGAAGGTAGGAATGTGAGGGGTGGGGTCTGAAGTCAGCTTTCCTCTGTTGTTGGCTCCAGGGAAGCAAAAATAACAACACTCTTTTTTTGTTACTGCTCTAGTGGGGGACTGTCAGAACCAGTCACTTGTAACTACATTACCCCAAAGGGGGTTTTTCAACGTAACAACCAGCCATTCTCTTTCTACAGTTCCGTGAGACACTTTCTAACCACAGGCCGTTTTGCAGAACACTGTGAAGAGTTGATTGAATAAATGAAAATACTGCTATTTTTCCTTAGTGAAAATGGTTCTTGTGCAGAATAGAGGTTCAATATATGGTATAGATAGCCTATCATCTTCGTAGCTTAATTGCATCTTCTAGTCATAGACCATTTTACAAAACAAAAGCAATGCAACTTTCTCCCACCTTGTGCCTTCCTTAATATTCTGAGACGTAGTTGTGCCAGTTGGTAATTCCATGTTTCAGATGAGTCAGAAAAATGTTGAAACTAGTCAGCTAGTACTCATCTCAGAGAGCAATTGAAATGACATTAGTGTGTTTGACTTCTACAGTTTTAATGATTGGCTTATTTGAAGAATGAAGCTTCTCATATTTGTTCGTAGACCTCAATATAAATCCTAAAAAGGAATGCAGGTGCACATTCCATGGGTGGATGAGAAGGAAAAGGGTAACCCACTAAAGACAAAAATGTGTTCTGTCTAAAATGCAGCCAGATTAAGATATACATCTATCATTCTGTTCTCCCACTCCCCACCCCCATTCCCCATCCCTCACTCCGTGGAAGCAAAGCTCAGAATTAGAGAGGTGAGATGTGATGTCCTCAATAGTTTTTTGGTGTCATCAGTAGAAATTAATATATGCCATGTAAAATACAGTGCTGTATGCACGACTAGATAGTCCATCCTGGTTTGTGTCAGCTCTCTTTCATAACCCACACATGATATTCTGAAATTATGAAAGAATAACAGCTGTCTTTCTTTCAGGATCATCTATTTTATGTTCATCCTTCAGTTAAAGGCTCCAAATCAAAAAACAGAAGAAAATAAAAAAGTGACATTAAAAATGCCAGGACCAATGGAAAACTGTCTTAGATATGAATTCATCCCTTATCTGTGTCTTTATGAAATTGTTACTTACACACAATTCAATTCAACAATGGGTTACAATTTTAAATATTGTTTTTCAAGCCACTAAACTGAAAAGAATATATACTTATATATATTTATACATGTATAATTCTCTTAGAACTTAAAAGATTAAAGTTCACTATAAACATAAACCCTGAGAGAAAGCAAAATAATTTTAATATGGGTAAGCCAATGAAATGATAATTTTAAAATAAGTTCTTCTGGGTATTTTTATATAATAGAAATATTTTCTTTCCTATTTCCCACAAGGTGGTCACTCCATCTGCTAATGGCCTGAGGGAGAACTATGGTTTATGTTAGATAATAGCTTGAGGCAAGTGAAGAAGGGAAGCTGTCAAGGGAACAGATCAATTGGCCAATTGAAATGGCCTCTCTCTGCTCATGGCAGGATGTTTCCATATCTCTTTGCTGCCTCTCTCCCACACTCTTTTCCTTCTTTTGTATTTTGATTTAGATATAAAAGTTCAGACATAATTTAAACTGACAGCAGAATCATGCAGTGTGACCTCACAGGATTGTTTCAGGCCTTCAACATAATCCACTGGGCATCGTGTGTGTGTGTGTGTGTGTGTGTGTGTGTGTGTGTGTGTGTGAAAATGGGAAGGGAGTCTCTCTTGAGACTGTGATGGCCTTCCTGCTTAGGACCCAGTGTGCTTGTGTGCTTAGAGGGCTGTTCTCGATGTTCACAAACCTATCTGACATAGGAATGAAATCTGTGATGAACATAAGAGAAGACTAATTAGGGAAAAAGCAAAAGAGGAAATTTAGAGAAGTTCAGTGGGAGGGCAGTTGAAAGCCCTTACGTGGCAGTGTTAGAAGCTGTTTGACAGAGACTGAATGCTTCAGTACCTAGTTTTGTTCAGGCACAGAGAACTTGGGTAAAGCGATAACCAGATAAAGATTATAATACCAGAAAACCAAAGTAGAAATGAAGGTTAATGGCAGGTGGACGGGTAAACCCAAGATCCTGGTTCTCAGTGGTCTCTGAAAAATTATGAATAAGAACTGCAATGTGCTTATTCAGGGATACACAGGAGACACATTGAAGGTCCCTGAAATCTGTGCTTATAGTGTTTCTAGGTACTTTTTGATGATGCAGAAATATATTATACTGGCTAGATTTGCTAGTAAACTCTTTATTAACTCATAAAATATTCCTGAATATAGCATACTTCTCTCTAGTTAGCAAAAATATGGATAGGCCATATTAGGTTAAAATATTTACCTAAATAACTTTTTACCGAATTTTATCTAAACCAATGAGACTTGCATGAATCACCATGCCCCATATCAGAAAACACTTTTCTCAATCGGTTTTTCTTTGCATGGTATAAACACAGAAAACCTGAAACAAGTTGCCAAGAGATATTTTCTGAATAGAAATCTGGAGAAAACAAGAAATTACAGTGTCCTTAGGGGGGCGTTTTAGAGAACAACAGTGGGATTTGAGGGTCCGTGGAGGAATGAGGAAAGTGTCTGGGATGAAGAGAGATCTGTTACGCACTCAAAACCTCAGTAACTTGTTATTAAATGTACACATGTGCACATGATAAACCAAGTATCACTTATTGTCTGTGCCTTCATGTCCACCATTGTTTTATCAGCTTATTTTTACCTATTTATTTTATCATTTAATAATATTTAGACTGTACTTCATTTGTAACAATAGTGGTCTCACATTGCAACTGTGTCCAGCTTAATCTTTGAGGAGCTAGGATTTCCAATGTATATGATCACTTGAGCCCCTGGCTCTCAGCAACAAAGAAGAGTAAACACTATATGGTGGCATGTAAGCCTTTGGTTCTCAGTGGTTATGGTCTTACTCCTTAGACCCTGAGCCCTGCATTTGGCTTTAAGACTTTGGCGTAGTAATGGAATACAGACATACTTTGTACACTTCAAGAAGTTTACAGTGTCGTTACTGAAGAAATTTAACACATGAAGGTGCTTCAAGTTTTCTTCACACTCAGATGAAATGGCGCTACATAATCAAGATCTCTTCAACAATCATTTGAGGATGATTAGAGTGATGATTGATAGAAATGACACTCAAAGAGAATCTGCATGTTTGAAAACTGAGCAGAACCTCAAGGTCACAGAACCGGACAGTGACAGGGAAGGGAATGGTGCTCCAAGCAATGGGAATACTGTGAACACTAATGTGAAACTCAGCACACCAGCAAATAGAACTGGAACAACAAAGAGACTGGAAACATTAGATCACAGGACATGTTGGGAAGTTGGAGCTGTAGAGTCAGGCTAGTTTCAAAAAGCAACGAAGAAGCTGTTGCCGATTTCTGAGCAATTGTGTTGAAAGGATTCAGGTGAAATCTTGGAGGGCTGCTGCCTTGGACAAGCAGAAGGAATGTGGATGTGCAACTAATTTACCTTTAGAAGAAAAATCACCTCTAAACACGTAGCACAACTTCCATGAGGCGGAGCTTTAACAAGCCGTAAGCTCAGCTTCTGCAAAGACCTCAAATACTTATAGCACTTGCATTCCATACAAGAGAAATAAATCAGCTTTGCCTCTTTTGCAGTCAGCTTGTATGCCTGAGTTATAATATACGGGCTTCCCCTGGCCATAGCTCGAATAAGGGGGGTGAGCATAGGCCCAGAGCTGAAAGGTGCTAGTTTCAGGCTTGTAAATACACCTTAGAGTTGAAAAGAGCCATCATGTGCGTGGCTCCCTCCTCCTCAGCTCTGCGAGTGGAGCGTCATCCTTCAGCTAGCTGGAATTACCACATCATTTCACTCCACCAAGTTTCCTTGACTTGGCACTTTTTCTGATTGCTTGGCGGTCACAGACCATACTCTGTCTTTTGCTGATACAGAAACCTGGGAAATGAGGGAACTGGAAATACACACAGCTCTTCAGAGCATCCCAGCCAGGAGCTGTCCCTGAACTGAGGCGTGTCTTGTTACTGTGCTAGAGAACCAGACAGCTGGCTTAACTCCCTTTTACCCTTCCAAGTCCCCTCATTTCTTCCCTTTTAACCTTGCCTGCTTCTCTCTGGCAGTCCATTTGTATGTCTGTGAAAAGAAGCTGTCCATAGAGAGTCTGCGGACGCTACTCAGTGTTTGGTGGGGTTCCATCATTCCTGGTTGACAAAAATATTGCAATATATTTTACAGTCAACTAGAGTAATCTGTGTCCGACTTAGAGGGTACTTCGAAAAATGCAGTTCCTTGGTTTCAGCTTTTGGGAAACACCTTAAACTCAAAATGACATCATGGATTTCCCAGTCTCAGGGTTCCTTCTTTTGATTGAGGTTCTCATTTATGTTTCCCTGAAAAGTCTAAGAAATAAGGAAGAAGTAGTGGAGTTGACTTTACATACCTTCTTTGCCCAAATGCAGTTCATCTGCTGATTTTTCCTCGATAATAAGAGGTGTCACTTGGTATCAAAAATAAAACCTGTTCACCTTTTATTTCTTCTAATGATCTGATTTGTTTGACATTTTCCAATTTTTAAAATTTCTTACATAATATGAGTGTACTGAACTCATAATATTTTCACGTGATTGATCTTTTTTTTAGTATTTTATCAATTTATGGAACATAGAATGTGGGAGGGGAGAGAGAAAGAGAGAGAGAGAGGTGCATACATGCCAGAGCACACAGGTGAAGGTCCAAGGACTGCTTTTAGAAAACAATTGTTTCCTTCCACAATGTGAACATCCAGGAACTGAACTCAGGTCACCGGGTTTGGGAATAGACACCTCACTCTCTGGAACTATCTTACTGACATCAAATCACCTTTTAAAAGTACTTGTTTAGCATGCTTTTAGATGCACGCAAATATCACAAAGCATGGTCCAGAGATTTTTTTGTATACCTGTCATTCTTTTCCTCTATTATTAACGTCTGAAGTTAGAATGCTGCATTTATTATAAAGAGTGAAATAAAGTTGATAATAACTTCTAAACTTCATGCAGAAGTATCTTTAAGGGCTAATGTCCTTTCATAGTCCTTGGATTCTATTCTAGACAATCTTTTACTTAAGCATGGCTTCTTGAACTTTCCCAGACTATGCCAATCTCTCTCCCTGATTCTGATGACCTTGGCAGTTTTCAGTACTGATAGGTATTTACAGAATGTTCTCAATTGAAAGTGGTTTGTTATTGCTCTCATAGGTTGAAGTTATGGGAAGACCACTACAATGATTAATTACTGTTTATATCACATCTTCATGGGTGAAAACTGTCAATGTGGCTTAGCACTGCTGGTGTTGACCTGGAGAACCTGCCTTTGGAAGTATCTCTCATGTCTGTTCCCTGTGCAGCTAATTCATCCACACAATGGTCTTAGGAAAGAAGTTACTCTGTGCACCCTCGATGAGTGGTAAATTAGTCTCCATCTCCTTCAACACAGGAAATGTCTCTATGAAATATTTGTAATTTTCTGGACATTAAATTTATTTCTCCCCGTACTAATAGTTTATTTATAACTATTTGGACTCATGAATGTTTGTTTTATAGTTTGGGCTGTCATCCAGCATTGTTTTATTTTGTTGCTTGAATTGAGAGCATCTCTGGAATTCTTCCACTTGTCCTCTCTGTCTCATTGGAATTTTCCAGCATCGCGTTTATCTGTGAGCATTTCCTTTTTTTCTGGCGCTACAAACCATTCCAAGCTCATTTTGAATACTTCCTGCCTCCATGCTAGTGAGCCATGCCTTCAAAGTCTTCGTTTGTTGGAGAACAGTGTTAGATACCAAGTAACTGACTACACAAGTCTTTGGGCACCCAATCCTGAAATTCAGTGTGTCTATTAGATGATAAATATGGATTTTGTAATACTCAGCAAGATAAAATTCAGTTTTCTTTCATAAGATGAAAACTTGAAGATAAAGATCAAGGGATACACTATAACAAATATGTTGAATAGACTACATGCTCTTATGTATACCATAGCGATAGTAATCAGTAGTATATTGCATTCAGAATTGCTGTATGAGTTTATTGTAATTGTGTTTGCTATGGGAGAAAAGTATATGTAGATAAATGTTCATTTGTTCCATTGGAGTAAATATATATATATATATATATTATATATGGTTTTATAATATATACATGGTTGTAAACATATTATATACACATACATATATATAGTCCAAATACCATGTTACATACACAACACGCATGTCGTTCAGTCTATTTCTACTTGTGTGCTATAAAGGTTAAGAATATTTTTCAAGTTCACTTAAAAAACTGAGAACTAAAGCTATAATTTAAATTCTGATCATGTAACTCAAACTGATACTCTCAGTTACTTATTTTCAATTAAAAATTGGTGGGACACTTAATTTTCATTGTTAACTTGACTAGATATTACATGTTTTTGTAGAAGTTTAAATGAGGAAGGAAAACTCACTCCAAATTTGAGAAACATGATTCCATAGGCTGGGGTAACAGGCTGAATAAAACAATCAATGTGAGGGCTTCGTGGATAGAGGTGCCTGTCACACAAGTTTGATGATTTAAGTTTAATCACTGGAAATCCCATAAAGGTAGAAGAAAGTGCCAACTCCGCAAAATTGTTCTGTTCTCCATGGTTATGTTGTGCAGTATTTCCCCTGGAATGTGATCCTTTTCAAACTATTAGTTAAATTATTCTTGGGTGCTAATATCAGGAAATTTGTTGCAGCAAAGAGAAAGTAACTGATAAATTTGGTAATATCAGTGACAAGATGAACTGGGTTCCCTGGATTTACTAGTACTCATTTGTGTATCTACCTCTGTAGTGTGCATGGATATATTTAGCACAATACATAGCTTGTACTTAATGAATTGTACTTCAGTCCACGTAATCACCATCATTTTATCTGTTTTAATTATCTGCTCCCATGAACTTACGTTTTCTGCATTCTACTCTTCAACTAATTCCCCTGAACATCCTCAAATGTGTTCAATCTTGGTTTTACAAAATGGTTAAATTAGCAAGGCACATATCACATTAATGGATATGTAATGTTATCAAATATACTATCTGGTATGCGAATTTCACTCTGCAATTTATCATTGTGTAATAGTGGAAGGAAAGTTATAGGTAAGCCTAAAGAATAAATATTAAAAGAAAAGAACTTTAGTTACCCTTGACTTAAGTGAACAGATCTCTTAAATTGGTTTGTGAACTGATCAGAGTAGTTTTCTTCTTTCCCTATATCCCTACCTCCACGTGGATGTTAGTGTTTAAGGAAGAATACAAGTATTACACTTTCTTCTCTTTGAAACAGAAAAGAAAATCATGTGAGGTGAGGAAATCATGGTAGGGAGTCATGGCAGTCATGGAACAATAGCAATTATCAAACTTCATAAGCTTTGTACATCATCCTTGTTTGCTAAACATTAAAAAATCCATCATCACAATGAAATTATACAGCTAACATCTGGCATTTCTACTTTGTTTCAGGGGCATCCTGAGAGATCTCTTCAGAGAGCACATATTTCAACCGATACATAGAGACTGTGGGTAGAACATGAACGGGGAGAGAGCAAGCAATGATTATGAGCCGAGATCAGGATTTTCCTTTTTTTTTTAATATGTCATCCTCAAGGATTCAGCTTCTTTGATTTAGAATAAGGGATCAGAAGGTCTTTGAGATGAAGGGGTTATATGGGTTCACTGACCAACTCCCTCGCTCTCTCCTTCTAAAGGAGGAGGAGTTTTTGTTGGTACCACATGGACAGGGCAGGATGGCTGACTAGTGTGTTCTTTCCCTGGTAAAGTGATGAGCTCTCACAGTTTACCAGTGGCCCATATGATCATCAAGTGGCAGTGAAATAATGACATGGGATCATGAGTGTATGCCGAGGTCTGAGTTTCGACTAAAGAGTGATCCCTGACTCTAGTCATCTGTTATTGCTCCATACACTGACTACGGCCAAGTCATGGCTATCCCCTAAGCATTACCTCCTTTTGTTCTTTGATAAATAGAAGTGCCCAGATATCATTTACTTCTTTAAAGTAGTTGGTGAGCGTCAGATGGCAGTCATGACCAGCATTGGAAATTGCCCAATGAAAGAAGAAAGAAAAGGAAAAAAAAATAGAATATTGATAGATTTTTGCTACTGCGTGTGATGCTAGGGATCAAGTCCAGCACCATATCAGTGTTACCTTATCCATAACTCTGAATGGCCTTTCATTTATTTCTGAAACTATTGCAAGTAAATAGTAAATCAATGAAATATTTTCACATGTACTTGCTCGCTTATAGAAAACAGCTGTTACTATAGTAGCACAATGAATAGGTGTTATCAGAGTATTGGTCAGGAAATAGTGAAGGGGAAATATGGAAAGATTGAGTAACAGGAACCAAATAAAAGTTAGAGAAAAGAAATAAATTCTAGCGCTCCATAGCAGAGTAGGCTGAATGTAGTTAACAAATACTTATATTGCAAAATATCTAAAAAAGAGAATTTTAAATGTAACAAACTCAACAAGGTGAGATGAACTACTACATTGATTTGATCAACACAAATAGCTGCATATAGGAAAATATAAGGCTGTTGCCGCAAATATGCAAATTTTATTCAGTTAAAACAAGGAAGAAAGATATTGGGTGGATCAAGAAAGATCTGTCTGTTACCATCAAGGAAGAGTTTGTTCTACTCTTTTTCTGTAATTGTTTTTTCCCTAAAAAGACAGAAGGAATGAACTGAGAATAATAGTGTATCATCCAAAAAATCAGACTTTGTTTTTGAATACTTGAAGAATTAATTTTCAAGAAATAAAGCTCATTTATGAAATGCATATAGAACCACATTCTGCCCTGTTTTCTGGTGTCTGAATATATGATGGTAAACCTCCCATTGTCTTTTGTGACCTTTCTTGTCTCTGCCTTTTGCATCGTCTAGTCATCCCTAGCTATATTCAGAGCAAGACCTATATTGTTCCTCTTTCTGCTGTATTTGCATCTTAATGTGTGAATGGAAACATGGAAACACACTGTGTTCTGGCAGAGCTTTTCCTCGTGCATTCCCAGGCCCTGGGCACCTGTCCAATAGCAGGTGCCTCACTCCACAAAGAGCAGTGTAGTTGCGTCTCAAAGGAGGCAGGTATAGCACAGTGCTCTTGCTGCTTTGGAATGGGAATCCCGCACTGGTGTATATCTCACCAAGTGAAAGGAAGAAATCTATTGCTGTCAACATTGTAAAACCAGCTACGGGAGGTGGTCAAAGGTAGCATCTGTAAAATCTTAGGGCATCTTAGCCTGATAGATGGGCAAAACCAAAAGGTGAGACATTTGAAGTTGTTTACATAAGGCTATTGTCCATGGACCTGACCACTTTGATCTCCAGGTCATGATGAAAGGTCTATGTATTTTCTCAAACTGAGCATGAAGTAAAAGGTGAGACACAGAGGGGCTGAATTTACATTATTACAGGGCTCTTGGGAACAAATTATTCTTATTTAATCAAATGCATTTACTTTTGTACATTGCACATTAATATAGACATGCATAGAATAAGTGGGGCAGTTATAGTTATAGACGAGCAAATGGAAGGTAGGGTAGCAGGAACAGGATTTAATGTTTATCAGGGTCATAAGTGCTTTAGTGCTAATGAAAGGTTATGGGTGAACTAAAGGAATGGTAGGACATGCCGTTGGATGGATGGCACTAAAGCAGGAAAGCACCAAGCATGCATAAAGCTGGCAGAAACACTCAGAGGGTAACAGAGTTTTAAGTAGTGGTGCAATGAAGGAAAATGTTGAAAACAATGATTTGTAGACTTAAAATGCATAAAGGGACTTTGTTTTTTAGATCAGCAAGTCAAAGCATATCTCATTGACTAGGATACTGATTTAATTTAAAAAACCACTTAGAGGTAAATATAACATACAAATGATGTATTAAAAATGATAAAGACCAGAGACAGTGATTCAATGAGAAAAGTATGTCAATTACATAAAGACAGTCAGCAGTGGGACCTAAATGAAGTAATGAGAATCAAAGAGGCTCTAAGGATGGAGAATTCAAGAAGGACACTAGCAAGAAATAGTGGAGCAAAGTCTATAGATGATTAAACTTCACAAATTCAGGGAAAAGAGCTGCTGAGGCCAAGTTAGAAGAGGAGCTGCCTTATCGGCAACTCCAAATCCTCTCGGAGGAGTTGATATTTTGATAAAATGGGCTCAGGATTTGATCTTGTGTGATGAGGGAAATGATACTATAGCTTAGACATGAAGAAAAATTATGGGGCAATTTAAAAAATCAAGGAAACTTTATAGTTCTTTCTGAATTGTATATGTATGTGTGTGCAAGCACTTATGAATGCATCTGCATATACACATGGGAAAATGTGTGGGTTTGCATGAGTGCATATTCACACACGGGTCTATGTGTGTGTGTGTGTGTCTGTGTGTGTGTGTGTGTGTTGTGTGTGTGTGCTACTGATGGTCACAGGTTGATGTCAATTGTCACCTTATATGTCAAGGCAGTGTCTTTCAAGGAGCCCAGAGTTTGCTGTTTGAGGTCATTTTGTTAGTTGACTCTCTTCCAAGATTTCAGCACTGGGTTTGCAGACGGACTATCCCATAATCCAGCTTTTACTTGGATTCTGATGATCCAAATGAGCTGGTGTTGCAGGAGCTGGTGAAAGCAGGAGCAAGTCAGGAAGTAATTGTCAGAGATGGACTAGTAGAAGAAAGAAGAAAAACAGCAGAAATGTATTTCACTAGAAACAACATCTGCATTACTAGCTGTATTATCCGTTCTGTGGTAGTTAAGCAGAATCCCATACACTAATTTATGAAGAGAAATTTCTACAGTTCTAAAGGGTGGGTATTACATGATCAGGAGGCTACTGCCTGTGATGGCTCCCCTGTGATTTTCATTGTCAGTTTACCTGGACTTAGACTCGCCTAAGGAAAGGCATTTCTAGGTGTGTCTGTGAGGGTGTTTCTAGAGTGATTAACTGCAAAGAGAAGATTCGCCCATGTAGGTGGCCCCATCCCATGAAGTAGAGCCCCAGACTAAGTAGAAAGGGAACCTTTAACCTACTTAAACAAGCAGGACTCCAACATTCAGCTCTCTGCTTACTGACCCTAGGCTCGATGTGAGCACACGGCTCCACCACCATGCCTTCCCTGCCAATAACCTGACCCCAAATAAGGTGTTTTGTGAGGTATTTTGTCATAGCCCCCTTGTTGGACTATCCCTTCACAGATGTTGGAAAGGAAGGAGAACTACCCACGAAAGAAAGCAAGCAGGAACTGGGGCTAAGTCTGCTTTTTAAACAGCTGATCCAAGATGATAAACCTAATCCTGAGATAAAGATAGAATCCATGTTATGACCTAAACACTTCCTAAAGGTTTTCTGCTTAACATCATTACACTGAAGATTAGATTTTTCACCCTGTGATTGTTTGGAGAGGTACTCATTTTCAACCCATAGCACAAGGGGTTAAGAAGAGATTAGGTATAAACACAGAGTTGATAATTGCAGTCTTAGGTTTAAGAACAGAATGTTAATCACATCTGCTCAGAGTGCAGACCTGGGCTGCCCTCTTATTTCAAATCCCATTCCATATTTAGCTCCCTTTGCATGTGTATGCAAACCTAACATTATATGACATACAGCAAGTTCACTTCTCTTTGTAATCTACTCCAGAAGCTTGAATATTACTTTGTTTGATGCTGGACTTGCCTCTCTGTGTACCCCAGAAAGCACAAGAATCACAGGCCTACAAGGCAAGTTCTCCCCTATGTACTCTGTTCTTTCTGAGCCCCACATACTACATAGAACCTATTTAGAAATCTTTGAGTATTTTCCTTTCACTGCTTTTAGTTATCTCCGTGTTATTTCATCTTCTTTTCCTCCTCCTCTTTGCCCCAGGGCTCTACCTGTTCTTACCCCCTTTCTTTCTAACCCATGGCCTTTCACCTGAGCAGGTTATATCTACATTTACATCTACAGCTACAGTCTTTAATGGTTCCTTTGTCTGCAAACTTTGCCTTCCTCACATTTATATCTTTAACCATTATTTGACAGCCTAAGATACTAACATGGTTCTTTAAATTATGGAAATAATAATTGTCATGTATGTGTTTATTAGCCATGCATCATTATTAACATGCCTGAAATAATGTGCTCTAAAAGTGGAAAGATTTATAATATCAGAGCTTTCCTTTCATGCTTAGTTGGCCCTGTTCAATTTGGACACATGGCATTCAATATGCCATTGTCTGATCCTGATATGTCAGAAATTTCTCTCTTCATGATGACTTGAGAGCAATGAAAGACTGGATGGTTCTAAAATCAGAATGTCCTCTTCAAAGACACACCTCTGTGCCCTAACTAGCTCTTACTTATGCCCATCTTCCTGCAGATATGGCCTCCTCCTAATGGAGGAGCTGTATGCTGGGAACCAAGACTAAGCACATTGAGGGCTAAGTAGAAAGGGAAACCTGGAGTTGAAGCTCAGCCATTGTTTCCATTTCTCAGGGAAGGAAGCAGAAGGCATCACCAATATTCTCCAGTGTATCTGCACTGGACACAGATTCACAGACACATCTTTTGGCTCTGCTACTTGTCATCTCATGACAACACATCACACATCTGCTTCCCTCACAACAATCCACTGGCATCATTAATGACAGAGGCACAGAAAAGTGATGCAATAGGCTTATTTTTAAGAAAAGTTGCTACTTGCCTAATCAAAGCTAAAACCCCATTAGTACATTGCTATTTGTAATTCACCATTCCTCTGTGACAGAGACTTCAGGTATCAAGTTGACAATCAAAAACTATTTGGATAGGCACATCTGTGATCAATGATCAAAGTAGGGCAAATCTGTGAGGAGATGGTCTCATTGAATATTTAATAAAGGACAATCCAGCCCACGATGACTAGGACCATCCCCTGGATAGGTAGATAAAAATAATGAAAGAGAGGGCTGGAGAGGTGGCTCAGGGTTAAAGCTTCGCCTTGGAGCGAAAGGTCCTGAGTTCGGATCCCAGATCCCAGTATAGGACGCCAGGCGAAGCGGGGGCGGCTGCGCTTCTGGTCCTGGTAGGGCGCAGCCTGTGAATCCCGGGGCAGAAGGAGGTGGAGGCGTCCATGGTGGTTCACGAATTCGTCCGTGGTTCTACACACACACCGACACACACAGGCACACATACACACGCACATGCACACAGTTGAATAAATAATAATAAAAAAAAATTAAAAAAAAATAATAATGAAAGAGAGAGATCGTTGGAATTTGGCAGACTGGTAAGTTAAATGTAAGCCTTGGTCCTATCCTTGCATGCAACTCTTGTTAAGGACATGGGATGGACAGTTACCTCTGCTTCATTTCCTGATGCCGGCAGCTCTCCCTTGAAATAATGGATTATAACCTTTAATAGTAAACTGAAATATTGTCAAGTATGTATATCATCCTAAATCCCCCACAGATAGCTTTTCTTTTCTTTTGATGAGCTAAGGGATACTGCAAAAATGGGAGAATTTTCCATCAGCCTTTTCTACATGCAAGTCCTGCCTCCTAATTCACTCAGCATGAGTAGCTCCAACTATGGCACGTGCCTTTGCAAAGGCCACATGAACTCTCAATCTCTGTTTCAACATCTAAAAAAAGTTGAGAATAATGCTACATCTTTGAAGGGTTTCTGTAATAATCAAATAAAATGAGTAGTGGTGAATATAGAAAGACTGCTTGACAAAGGTTAATAGCAGTAAAATTATTTATTTCAACTTTGTATTGATATTGGATTGTGAGGCATCTCTCCTGAGTGTTTCTTTAAAATTCACATTGAATGCCCTTGAAGGTCCTTCTATGGAGAAGAGAGTTTGCATTTTATGAAAACAGCCATATAGTCAAAGACAAAGAATTCATTTATACCTATTAGAACTGATATATATTCAAATCAGTTAAATAAAATACTATCGTTGGTTAAATAATCCTTAGTTTAGTCTCCAGGCTTGATTTTCTTTCCCCTATCCTTATTTTGACTTTTTCCTCATTCTTCTTTTTGTCCTTTCCTTTCAAGTCATGGCACCTTGTTATGTCACCCTGCCTAGCCCTTCACACATAGGAAAGACTGTTCCATCTCAAAGCCAAGTCAACTATAAGGAGGGAGAGGCAGAAATCTCACTGAAATAGAATACTCCCATTAATTCTGACATTTACAGTGAAAAGAAAAGAAGGAAATTACTGACAAGGAAAGCAATTCATGATTCTGAGTGTTCTGTTTATTTCTTTGTGATCCCGGAAATTCTCTCCCTTCCAGGGACAGGACAAAAGTGATAGGACCACCATAGTGCTTGTTGCTCACAGTGTTCCCCTGACTGCAGGGCATACCCAGAGTGCACAGCTACTTCTCCTCTGTGTTCTTTACCCTGTTCCCTGAAAACAAGTCAGTGTAGAGATGCCTGGCCTTTAGATGATGATGGCGTCTGACCTTGGAAATTTCATAATGGCCATGTTCTGCAATATAGTAACTTCTTAAGCAATGAGAAACTTCTTCGGGAAGAATAGTTTCAACCTCTGAGATCCTGGGTATTGTAAAGATTAATTTATAATGCATGTGCACTAGGTATGTAGATTTCATTTTTTGCCTTATCTTGGGAAAGTTGAATTATAAGATTTTTATATAGATATCATATCTGAAGTTGTTGTGTCAACAATACCAGTGAGTCAATAGCTCTCAGTGCTCCTGGGACTATTTGACATAATATTCTTGCTTCACATCATAAGCTATATCAGCTTCCAGTGCATTAACTTTTCACCTACAAAGACATTGGTGTGAAGGCCACTTGGAGAGTCTTGAGCTCACTCTGAACACGGAAATAATGGATTATAACCTTGAATAGTAAACTGAAATATTGTCAAGTATGTATATCATCCTAAATTCCCCACAGATAGCTTTTCTTTTCTTTTGATTATGCTGTTCTATTCCTACGCAGTAGCATCCTTTTTTTCCATAGGAAGAAATATGGTCTCTTTATCTACAAAGTTTGCATTTCCACAGTAGAAAGGATGGGGGTATTAAAGTGCAAAGGCAAGAGCTTGAAGAAAGCACAAATCCTGTTCTTTCATTGCACACTGATTTTATAGTGAGCAAGGAACCCTGGGCCCTGCTGAGGAAAGTAGGACCAAGACAAGAGCTCACCTCAATAATCTGTGATCTTTTCATTTGTCAATCAATGAATCATAGGACTGATGACAACTGGAGAATTCAAATCAAAAAGGACAAATCTCTCACCTTTCAGATGAGACAACAAGGCATCAAGAGGTGTTTTACATTTTAAAGAAAACTTCTATTTGCCAAACACAACAGCCTTTAAAATCCTCAGCCCATTGCCTCTTTTCACCCCTCTACTCCACCTATGTTTCAGACATATGTTGAGGATTTCATTGAGCTCTAAACACAGTCCAGAAGTATTTCTTTTCTCTTTTCTTGGGGAGAGAGGGCAGTGAAGATTAAACACTCTTTTAGGCAACATTTTTCATTTGTCTTGTTTAAGACTTCTCTATAAAAGTTCTCACAATGATTCCAGTACGGCATCCTCAACTCTCATTGACTGGAGCCTGAAGTTTGTGCAGTCTTAGAGAAACTCTGGCTGCTCTACTTATTGAAAGGGGTCACTTGTAGGGACCTTCTTCCTTGGGTTAGAAGTTTGTTCTTTCATACACACAGGGGAACTTTGATTCAATGCATGTAACAATACTGCTTGTCAAATCAAGGGCCCAAGCACAATATCCCTTAAAGTCCTAAAGCTTGCAAAGTTCTATCATGGTGGGCATTTAACAAGATAATTTCTGGTATATGGATCCACAATTTAAATCTTTTCTGCACCAGACATTCAAGTCATGGCTTTCATTATTAAATACAGACACGAGCATATTTTAAGTTACAGTTTATACTGCTTAATGTGATTGCCATTCTTTTATTGTCAATATTTGAATTATTTAATGAAACTCAAGCATTCTTTTCCTCACATAGAATCAGTTACTTTTGCATCATTACAAGAGGGTATCTGGCAAAGAGAACTTGCAAAAGAAAGGCTTTGCATTGGATCCTAATTTTTAGAAGAGTCCCATCCATCACAATAAGGAAGACAAAATGAAGTTGCATAGTTTTTGCAAGACAGGCAACCAACCAGGTAGAAAAGAGTGAGGATAGAACCAGGGGACGTAACTTCACAGCTTGTTCCAGAGTCACCTACTTCTGTCTACCAATCTCTATGTTATAACATCTTTCAGAAACAGTGGCATTAACTGGGACCAAGTTCTCAAGAATTAGTGAGTATGGAATGCTAAGAGTCATACTATAACTAACATACACATATTCTTTTGTTAACTATCTGGGGATAAATGAATCATAAATATATATAGATATGCACATTCGCTACTTCGATATTAATCCTTTAATTTCCAAAATCTATAGTTTTCAATGTGTTCTGAAATTGGAGAATAATGTTTTTATCTCTCATGAAAGCACCATGAAATTATGTCTTCTATAGAGTTAATAATTATGACACAGATGCTTTTGTAATTCTGTCTATCTATAATAAATTTATTGCTATATTCAAAATTTAGTTTTTTAAGTGTATAAAAATTTGCTACTTAACGTATATCTCATAATTGTATTCATTAATGTCAGGAACTGTGATTGATTCTGATTTCTGAACCATGCTGAGAATGACATCTATATATGTATTCATTGCATGGTATAACTTTGAAAAATAACAGAACAGCATTTCTTTTAATGCTGTCATGGCACATATATTTGTGTGTCAAAAACTGTGATCCTGACACGCTTGTATATGTTCTTCCCTGTTAGACAGCATGCCAAGGCGAGTTAAATGCCAGCTTCATGTTTGCTTCCTCATTTTAGTACCTGTGGCTTCTGGATAGCTATCCCAACCTGTAATTTACTCTGCAATATAAATATGATGTTATCACCTATGGTAAATACATCCAGTATTGAGTGACATAGCCAAAATGAAGCTAAAAGGTAAAAACAGCAAAAATGAACAAAGTTACAGATAAAACTGTTAGAGACAATGTAGCAAAGTGTAGATATATAACTGGAAGAAGCAGACATTGATTTAAACCAGCACACTGAACAATTATCTCATGAGATTGAGTTATGTTACTATGTCTAAAGAAACATAGAATCCTCTTAGATATGGACCAAAGCACTTACATGTTTTAACGTAGAGCTGAGTTATTGCATATTGTTTGTAAAACTTGAGATTTTGAAAATAATCAATGGTTCCTTTTTCTTTCATCTGTCTCTTATCTTGTTTCCTTGACGACAGTATTACCCAAGTTTTATGAATTTCTAGAATGATACACATAGTTCATTTTATAAGTATGTTTTAGGTGAGTAAATAATTTTAAGAGGAAATGAAATCTAAAAGTAACCTTGAGGCACAGAACGAGAAAATGGATGGTTGGCATTTCTTAATACACTATGATTGCTTTCACCCACTCATTCCTACCTCCCTCACCTCCCCATGGGTCCCTTTTCCAAGTTCATGTCTTTTTACTTTGATTTGTGACCCACTGAGTTTCACCAGGATTGTCTGCATGGCCATGGATGTAGAAATATACAATGGACCCTATTGAGCTCCAAGTGAGCACACATCGAAAAAAAAAATTAAAAAAAAAGACTTCTGCTCCAGAATCCATCAGTAGCAAGAGGGAGGGGTAGTATTCCACAAGCCCTTCCCTATCCATTACTACTTGTTGACAGGTCTAATTTTGTGCAGGAAAAGTCCAAGCAACATGAAGGAACAGGTAAGACAAAGGGATGTTAAGAAGGGCAGACAAGAATAAAGTATATTTGAGAAAGTCATAAGGAAACAGTATCATATAAATCAATCAAAATGTAAATTTGAAAAGTAATAGACATAAGGAAGGTATATTGCTTGACTGGATAATATCACTCACTTCTAGAAGTCATAGGTTATAAAAGAAATCTTTCAAACCACATGAGTTATTGGTCAGTTATTCCCCAGACACTTCTAAAGCAATGTAGGCTCTTTCCATTCCTCCCAGTTGCCCACCAGAACTAAATAAGAAGACACTGTCACTGACAGAAACTACACACCTTGATTCAAGCTGAAACTAAATTAGATGTTACATCATTTTAGGCTAATGTTAATAATGATAGTAGGTACTATGGAAGCTGCCAAGAGAGAAGACCCCATGGGTTTTACAAAGATGTGAACCCATGAGCAACAAAATCAATCCGACAAGCAAATTGTGTTCACTGCTGCAATAGATTGTTTATCTGCTATGGTAACTGATGAAACATCCTTGGCTGAGAGGTCATAAGCTTTCATGGAAAAGTTACTAGTGCTGCTGAGCTAAATTGTCTTTTAACCATCTTGGTTTAGAATCATAGACAAAGGTTTCCATTGTAGTTAGACTACATGGTTGCTGATAAAATCATGACAGTTCAAGAGAACAAGGATATATTTTCTCTTTCAATTGTCCAGTTACAGTTCTTAATCCAACTTGGCAGGAAAGCATGCACCGTCACCAAGAGACAGAGGGAACTGGCCACACCATATCTACATAATAGCTGAGAGAGGGACAATCCTTACTTGTCAGACCAGCATGTCCGGCCCAGTGTACAGAAGGCTGCCACCTTTCTCAACCAGTCTCCTGTACTTTATTCACCTGTCCAAGGCCTAATTCCTCCTACTTAGGGTTGTTTTCTTCATCAACTAGACAATCTCCTGCAGGTTTGGTGTGGGCTTAATTATCTACAAATGTGCCCAGAGCGCAAACACTCAACTGTCAAGTTGGCACCTGTGTCTAACTATGACAGTTTTTTTCAAATCTCCTGCTGGTAACCTGGCTGTTCCTGAATCACAGGCCATTTCTCCTCCTACTCCAGGACAGGATGACTTGGAATAGATTCTGTACAGGTACCTCAGAGGAAAGGAAACAGGAGGGATAATAGGAGAAATATAAGGAGAGTAAGATAATAGAGTAAAATCTACTATAAGAAATTATAGTGATTTAATGGAAACATGATATCAAAGAAGATTAAAGAAGGGGGAATGGGCAAGAATAGACACAAGGAAGTTCATACCAAATTAATTAACAAGAAGAGAATTACTTGGTACCATAATTATGCACATTCTTTTCTTTAATGAGTGCAAACACAAATTATAAAAGCCTAACTTTATCAATACACTATTATGTGTCCAACCATATCCTAATATCTTACATGCAGTGAGAATCTTGACTTTATTTACTAGGGAAATGATATGTAGTATGATTAATTTAATGTATGCATCCTGGGCTAGAAAGATGGCTCAGTCTCTGCCTTGAAAGCAGCAGGACTTGATATAGATCCCAGGTACCATGTAAAGACTCCAGACAGAAAGGGCAGCCCAGATGAGCGGAGCCTGGGAAATTCCAGAACAAAGCAAAAAGGAAGTAGAAGAAATTCAGGATGATTCCTGAAGTTATCCTTGGTCCTTCATCAGAACATGTAGTCCCCTCTGATACACACACACACACACACACACACACACACACACACACACACACACACACACTTGCATGCTAAATTAAAAAAAAAAAAAGAAGAGGAAGTATCCTGGTGTTGGGAAGAAGAGATGAAGAGCTTTACTCAACACTGCCCACTAGTGGGCCCTATGCAGTCTTGTGATTATCAGATCCCTTGGTAGTAAAGGAGTACTAGATGGAACCTAGGGGATCATACACGTAGGAGGATATGGGAGAGGAAGGAACACTGAGATGGAAGGGCAAACGTGGGATGTGAAGGGTTGGAGAGGGGTAGTAGGTAGTGGGTGATGAAAGCACATAAATTCATTGTTATTTCAAAAAAGAATATGCTTTTCAAATCTGCAAATTATATAATAATCAGAATATTTAATAAATAATCCAGACATATTTTTGCTGATTAAAATGTTGTTATTCTTTCTGCTCGTAATTTATGAGTAAGCATAACTGTCTGAAGATAAGCAAATTGTTCAATAATTCTTCCATGGAAGGGACTTTCATCATTGAGTACCTGGTGAATCATGTGGTAATGGTATAAAAGAGAAGGGCAGTCAATGTCATTTGTGTTTACTTGTACATGGGAAATTCTATTTATATCATTAGTTTCAGAAAACAAGAGTAAATAGTGCTCTGGATTGGTTATATATTATATAACTCATATTGTTCCTTCCCTTTAAGTTGCTAAATTTATATTTTGACCTAGACAAATCTAATTCTACAAACAATATTCCATCTAAAATGAAGCACAACTCTGTAATTGTGAGTCATACTATAGCAGATTTCCCGTGACTGTGTTTATAGAAAAGACTCAAAATGAAAACCAGATTAGATATCTTTTGCATGCTTGTCTTATAATTAAGGGCTGTTTTCAAAGGACTTGAATAACTCTGTTGGACCAAGTGCTCTATATGCCCCGGAATTTAACCCAGATTACAGGAGAAATTATAAAATAAAAGATAGCAGGATACAACTGTGATAACAAACTCTTGAATGAAGTTGGATATTTTAGTCTAATCTGTGTGTTCCTACACATTTTTTTCTGTAAACTTGATAATGTCAGGGGACTTTTCTGGGCCTTGGTTTCTTGTTTAGTCCATGATCTCTTTGTGCAAGAATGCATCTGATCTTCAACCACAAGGTGATTTCCATGGTTAGAAAAATTAAGCCAAAGTTGTACTTGATAATAAATAGAGGACAACTCAACCTTTGTAGCACAATACTTTGCTCAAATGCATTAATGGATACCCATCAAATTTTCTATACCACTCTCTGAATTATCCTGAGCCTATTTCAGTTTAGCGAGTTCTGTGAGCTTGTTTTGAAGGTGCTATCACTCAGAATCATACACTGATCACTATCTGTTAAGTCATGGGCAACATTTGCAAACCAATTTTCTTGGGAAATCTGTCAAGCATCTTAACTTTATCTCCTTTTCCTTGAAATTTCTACATTACCTTTCAGTCATTTCTAATTCTTTTGCAATTTAATTTTTCTTTGCACTCAGAAGTTTTGTTGTGACAGTCAGGTAGATTCCACTCTCAATGCAATATCAGTGAATGTGTCCAGCCAGCAGTTAAATATATTCAAAACTATGCAATGAAAATTATTTTCTTTACCTTTAAAAGTTTCTCATATATTGAATTCACTCTCAGTGCCAAATGTTCTACAGGCTTGGGAATTTAATATTCAATATGTCACATGTGACTATCATTGACATATCACATGAGTTTTTTTCACTACTTCAGCACATTTTGTGCGACATCCATTTATACCTCCCTTCTCCCTAATAATGCTAATAGCAGGTGACCTTTTTTCTGTCTCTACTTTTGTCTGTTCCTGAATGTCATGGGTTTGGATATGCTTGTATGTCTTCTTTTCTAGTTTCAGAGTTTTTTCATGTATTGATATGCAGTTAAACTGCCTCTATGTCTTATCTTACTTGGCTCATTTTCATTCTTGAGAGATATAGTCCATTATATAAAGGAATCCACTTATTTATCCATTTATCTATTTGGAGATCTTTGGTTACTTCTGAACATGGCGATCTATCAGTATGTGAAATTACTGTAAATATCTACATATAGTTTTTTGTGTATAAACATCACTTTTCAAATTTTTGAGCTCTTCATAGAAGAATGACTTTTGGGTCAAATGGTAACAACATGTTCATTTCCATAAGAAATTGCCAAGCTGATCTCAATTGGACCTACTTGTTTGTTTTTCAAAAGCAAGGAATGGACATTTCTGTGTTTTTTGTTTTGTTTGTGTATTTACTTGCTTGCTTTTTATCTTCTCTGCCATTAGGTGTTATCAGAAATCTCAATTTTGATTATTACAATATATAGTCATGGTTAAATGTTTGGCCTCCCTTTCTCTGAGGACCTTAGATGGAAAACATCTTTTCCTAAGCTTATTTATTACCCATAATACCTTTCTGATGAGATGTCTCTTAGCACCTTTTACCCAGTTTTCACTTGAGCTGTGTTTTCTTACTGAGTTTTAGGTATACTTCATATGTTTTCCAGAATAATCTTTTACTTAATAAGCTGCTCCCAAATATATGCTATTAGTGTATGTTCGGTCTTTTCATTCTCCCAATTGTGCTCCATATTTTATACTTGCTAGTGTCATATGTTATTTCCATTGTTTTAGTTCTTGGTACCCAACATGACCCTAAGATGTGTCAATGCTCAAACTTCTTGGAAGTCTTCAAAGGAGTATAGATATAACTCTATCTAACAATTAATGTCCAGTTCAAGCCTTATTTTAATCATATAATGTATGATTATTTAAGGAAATAATATCAAAGATTTCTATCAAATGCTGGGTCTTCTCATTCTTCTCTTAAATAGGCCAAAGCTCTTTTTTATTATCCCAGAAGGAATGGTCACATGTCCCATTCTGTTTGTCAGCTACCATTTTATATTTGTAAAAGGAACCTGCAGAACTCTGTCATCCACACTGACATGCTGTAATACTGTTCCATTGGCATAATATGACAAGGTTACATTTGGAGGTTATGTTGAGTGGGAAAGCATACATTTGCTCAGAAATGCAACAGGAAAAGGGGGGCCTAATTTTTATTAGACACTACTTGGAGACCATAATATATGTATAAGTTGTTTCTTAAGAATAATTTACTCTCACCCTTACCCTATTCTAAAGCATGTCAGGTTCATGAAAGCTACTGAAAAATATAGGTCATTGTTTCTTTTATTTCACTGACACTCGACAGATTCCCAGCATCTGACATATAAAGTGCTTATTCCCTGCTTCTTTCCTATTGACAGAAATGAAGGCTAACCAAAAGCAAAAGCCAAAATGGCAAAATAAAAATATTTTTTAAAGTGGAAGAGATTCAAAACTGGGGACATTGATAATAAATGAAAAATGAGTGGTAGTTGAATATATTCTAACCTGAACCTTAAAACCGCTTACATGTACCTCAGTCAGCAAGAGGAGGGCCAAAAGTTATCTTTAACTTTGTTTATGAGATGAAGTTGACAGGGAGAAGGGACCTCCTGACCCTCAAGGACTTGATGAATTAGCCCTGGCTCCAGCAGAGTTCCTGGTGTTACAGCTATCAAGAGAAAGGGACTAATCAGGACAGAGAAAGGGCACAGACTCCTCTTGAGGCAAGTCATCAATGAGCAACCACAATGTTGTTGGACTGAAACCACAGAGACATTGACATTGTTAAATGTCCACATCTGACAGTCATTCCAGCCTCCAGAAACTGAAAGAGATAAAGAGAAGTGAAACAGGGGGAAGATAACCCCCCAATACTCTCCAAGACACAGGTTTTTCTATGTAATGATTGGAGGAGTTGAACACAAAGCAATAACCTCTTAGAGGCCCCCATGTAACACCAACCTCTTTGAAACACAGTTCTCCCCATCCCTCACCCCCAAACACAAAGAACATGTAAATCAATTACGGCCAATTATACTCCTATTTCCCTTGGTCCTTGCTTATTTTGTTCATTTGCTGCATATTAACATGTTCTATGTTAAGTTAAATGTGAATAGATCTGTGCTTTGTATTGGTTTGCTAGTTGCTTCCCTTCAGGATGAAGGGAGTAGGTCGCTGAGTATGTCTAGTGATAGTTGTCCAGCTGAGCTTTCTCAGACAACTTTGCTGGAGGCAACCTGCTCAGAGGTTTTCCATCTAGAGTCCAGTAATTTGACTTGTCCTTATAGCAAATTAATTAATATCCTTTAATCACCAATACCACTTACAGCAATAATATCTACTGTGTTTTGGTTCAGATATTCTGTTCTAGTCTAGTTATTTATGAGTCCACTAATAATGACCCTACAAACACTGAATCTTGTTCTGTTTGTATACTTCTGCATTCCAAGGACAGTATAAACTATGCATTTTTTGCATAACATGTATGTTAATACTTCGGATAGGTTCTGCGCTACCATCTATGTTTCAGTTTTCTAGTGTTTTTTCCCCAATATCATATTTATCATACTTTTAGCAACATATCAATGATAATTGTCTATAGCTTCTACTGGTTCAGGGATTCTATATCCTGACAAATTCTAACTCATCTCAGTGAATGTGTAGCCTAAATGTGTGCGTAGTAGGATATAGTTTAAATGGACTAATTGATTTCATTTAGTTCTACACACTGATTTATTTAATCTGTAGGACTACCTCCTTGGGCTAATTTTCAAGGCCCATATGCAGGTGCACACCCATACATATTTATTTTAAGTCATTTAGAATGTTAATTTTAGTAGCTATGATAGCAATTTTAAGTTTAGAAAAATCACGGCACAGAAGTCTAGCACTGTTAGCATCTGCGGGGTTTAGTGATTCACATGCATCATCTAGCTATAGTTAAAAACTAGCTTTGCAAGCATACAAAACATGCAATCTATATTAACCTTGTTCACTAAAATATGCACTTTCTATATGTTTTTCAACATTACATCTCACTTCATAGCATATTATTTTCAGAGAAGAGAATAGGATGTTTCATTGAAAATGTATCTAACTTTTTATTATGTTAGAATACAACATGGGGTGAGGTAGCTGAAACAAGCCTATTGAACTGCAGCAAAACAATGTTCAAAGCCATGTTTATTTAGTATCCACTCACTTCTTTTCTGCGTTGTCCTTGAAGCATCTAAATGACCTCAGTGGAATTCCAGGGCTTTTCAGAGCTCTGTTTCAAACCATTGAAACAGGTTGTATTTGTTGCTTTTTGGGATCAACAGATCTGAACACCATTTGCAACGAATTTACATTTCTTTTGTGATGCAATAATATTTTAATAGGTAGTATTAAGAATATATGAGATTATTGACTCCATCAGGGCAGAATCCACATAGAGCTCCCCCTTTGCAGGCTGAGTGTTAGTGATGCGATCCACTATTATATGGGCTTTCTAGCGGGGCAGCCAATATTCCATCACATATTCCAGAAACATTCAGCTTTATGGCAGAAACTGTCTTAATAAAAGAATTACCTGTGTTGAAAATAGATTGTAAAACAAGACACTGACTTGAGAAATCACAATCTTATGTTTATCATGGACAAAATATGGTACACGTATTTTGGTACACATATGGTACACATAGAGCTTTTTAAACCTATAAATAATGAAATTATGTCATTTTCATTAAGATGGATGAAACTAGAGATTACATCTCTGGAACTTGCTGGAGTAAAATCATTTCAGGCATATATTATCAAAGACAAACTAGATGAAACACAGTGGGCCATGCAAGTGAAAAGACTTGAACATAGGAGGGAAATTGACAGGGGAGATGAAGAGTTGTATGGTGGAGGAATAGGATCGGAGATTAAAAGGTGAAAATATAATAAAATCATTATATTAATATATATGACATTGAAAAGTAAAATATTAAAAAAACTAGAAATCATAATGTTGAGAAAACTAAGCTAGACACATATAAATAAATATTTCATATTTTCTCATGTGTGGAATCATCTATTATTTATTTCCATCTATCTTTCATCTATCTATCTACCTATCTATCTGTCCGTCTGTCTGTCTGAGGCTTTCAACAATGCGTCTCACTTAATGGCAGACAATATTATTCTCTGAACAGACAGTGGGACATTTCAGTAAATATATATCTAGCTTTATTTATTATGTCAGACTGTAATATGGGGTGAGGTATATGATATATTTATATATATAAAGGATGGTCAAGAGAGAATATCATATATAAACATGACCAAAGTTCATGATATGTGTGTATGTGAAAATGTCATAACAAGATCAACGATTTTGCAGTGATCATAGGCCAATAAAAAATGACAACAGCAGGCTTTACCAAAATATGTTAGTTGCATTTTCATGAATTAAACAAGAAGTGACCATATCACATTACTAAATGAATTTTTTTTTACATAGGGAAACTCTTTATTCAAGTTTACTCCTCCCCATGGGGAATGTAGTTATACTACATAATGACACACATTAGACAAAGGTAGATCATAACGAAGATCAGCAACCAGTACTTCAAGCACTACTGGAAAACCAGATGAAGTTTATAGGCATAGATAACAATGTTTCTCCCCTCTCTGATGACAAGATGAAAAGGAGCTAACAAAATCTCAAAGGCAACTCTAACCTAAGTTGTTCTTTAAATATTTAATATAAAAAAGATCACTTCCTGCTGCAGAAAATGACTTGGCATCTCAATAGTGACTCCATTCTCATGTGCATAAAAGGCCCGAGGACACAGGCCTCTCTTCCAGTGATTACATTTACTTCCTGACTTTAAAGCTTCCCAACTCTTACCTTTCCATGTACTTCTTGCCTTGGCAGTAGCAGGGTGCAGACGTGTGTTGGGCAAGTACCAAACAACATTCAGTCTATTCTCAGAAAGTCCTATAATCCTAATACTTGAGAAGCTAAGGCAGGAGTTCAGGACCAGCCTGGGCTACGGAGACCCTGTCTAAAAACATCAAATAAAAATCAAGTACTAAATGAATTTTTATGCTAAGTTGTTTAGGAACAATGAAACGCACAAAGAGCATACACTTTCCTGTATTACACATTTTCTATCTTAAAGATAAGAGATACAAGACCAGCATCAGAGATACAAATTGCATCTGAGTATATTTCATCTCGCACACAAAGTGTGCTGCTGCTTTTTGACCATCATAAAGTCTTCACAATGCTTATCACAACACATTAACATGTCCCTTAAGCATGACATAAAGCCTACTGGAATCCTTTAGGTCTTCATAACATATCAGCTCCTTACATTTGGGAGCAACTGAAAAGCATGCATTGGGGGTGCAAATGAGCAAGGCGTTGACTCCCTATCTTGACTACACAATAGAATATAAAAAGATGAGGGAGAAAAGTCCTAAAGAAGTTTTCTAAAAATACCCTGAAGGGCATTCAAATTAAAATAACATGTGACACAAAGGATTGCAAATGTGTTGTGTAATGGCTAGAGACTTGACTCCAAGGTTTTCTGTCCCTGAAGAGATATGGGCACCTACGTGAAAGTTCTCTCAGTAAAAAAGGAAGGAAATCACTGGAGCATGCCAGGCATGAGCATGAGCATCGCTACACGATGAAACGCATGCCAGCACAGGCTTGTTTCTCTCTTCAAAACTGGGTGTATTAATAATTTATCTTCACCAAGCTTTGGGGAAGACATGGATTATTGATGAGATCATGTTTTATAGAGCTTCAGAATTTCTGGGGTTTCTCAGGTCTATCATCTTCCCTGCATCACAGTGAAAAGAACACTCCAAAGAGAATCTTCCAAGGTTTGGAGCACAATAATAATGGAATAAAATGCAGTAGTTTTTATTTTTATTTTTCTTAATACTCTCTTTCTTTTGTCCTCTTTTGCTTCTACTGTATTTCCTCTCCATCCTTTGTTGAAGGATGATCTAGAAGCCATGAAGAAGAAAGAAAGGCTGCTTTGCAGAGATATTTCCAAGGTATTAAAGAAAAGAGGAACTGAGGAAATAAGTGATTCTGAGAACAAAAATCAGCTTCCCGCCGTTTTCCTCAGGTACACCTGATAAGTGTGAAAAAGATACTGAAGAAAGGAGGGTCTTCGAATTGAGAAGCACAGGGTCAGGAGGGTTTTCTGATGGAGGATAACAAAGCCTGAAGGCCTCACATCATGCCCTGGGTATCATCCATCACCTGTATAGTACACCTGCCTTCTATTCTTTCACTTGGGTAATAATGGGAAATCAACTAAAAATAGTTACACTGAACCTTTAGACAGATAATCATTTTATCATTGTCATGGTTTGAATGTGAGTTTCCCCCACAGGTTCATGCGCTTGCATCCTTAGCTGTTGTTAATGTTTGGGAAGGTCATGGCACCTTTAAGAGATGAAGCTTTGTTAGAGAAAGGCAGCTTACAGGGGGCGGGCCTTGAGGATGGATAGCTCCACCTTGCTTCCACTAGTAATCTGCTCCAGCCATCTGCCGTTGGCTCTCTCTGCTTCCATAATGATGTCCGTGATGACCTGGGCCTCCTCAAGCTTCTGGTGCCTGTCATGCTTTTCCCACCATAATAGATTATATCTCCTCTCTGGAACAACATACCAAATAAATCTCCCTTTCTCACCTTAATGGCTTAAGTCTGAGTGTTGTCTCACAGCAGCAGAGAAGAGTAACTGTGACAATCATTAAGTCTATGAATGTTTGTCAATCACACAGAGCTAGGGAGTTCCATAAGTTTCCCTTTCATTGTTATTGGATAGCACATGATAGCAGCATTTTTGTCGTGCATGACTGGCCTAAAGTTTTTTAGATATTGTTTTTCAGCAGTTATTTTGTCTCTCTTTATAGTATTTCTCAGCTTTTTAGATGTGGAATCCTGAGAGAGAACATTGACTTTTTGTAGCAGTTCCCCAGATTGGTTGCCTGGGAGATCAGAGGTAGAAATGCATTTTTTTAAAAAAATCATACTGTTATCTGTATGTATACACCATTTATCTCTATCCCTTGTGTGGTGACTTTCACCATCAGTCATCTGATACTGGTAGACTTGGAGAATCATTTCAATGCTGATTGCATGGTTTGAGGTACAAAGACCTTCAGAATCTTCCTGTATCGAGAAATGCTATATGAATATAAGAAATCACCTTTGAAAAAATAAGTTGGTGGGAATTTGTCATGTTTTTTGTTTCGTTCTCCCTGCCCTGAATTTTAAATCCTTTTGTTATCCAAATGCAAAGCTATCTGCTGTGATTCAACATAAGAATCTCATTTCCCTTGAATTCAATATATATTGAATATATATAAAATATATATTCAATATAAATATATAGTATATAAATATAATATATATAAATATAAATATAATAAATATAAATAATAACAATGCCCGGCAAAGAGTTGAGTAGAATTTAATTACAAATATAGTATTTTTCTATTTTAAATATCAGTTTTCCTAACTAGGAAAAATCACTTAACTATAAGGAAGCCATTTACTAAGAAACATTCATAGCTGCTGAGTGGCCATCCACCCAGTTCAGGTGGGTCAGATATTAGCCTCAAATACTTTCTGATATAGTTATACTTACTTACTTTATTGAAATGGAATGCATAATCGTTCTTTGCATGATTCTGTCCTTGTAGATAATTTAATTGACAAGGAATCCAAGATCAGCACTTGTCTGAGTAAATTAATTAATTGCTTGACACATTTTTAATCATAAATCTTATACTCACCACATTTTGAGAAAAATCAATATAATTTTGCTTGAATAATACCTTATTTCCAAAACTTTAGAAAGCTATAACTTACTACAGAGAAACCCCTTAGGAGCTTAAGAACATTAGTCAGCAGGACATGCCTTATCTTAGCTGGGAAAGTTCGCCCTCTACTTGGGTTCACCTCTCCTTTTATCCCTTGTTCTTTCTCTTTCTTCTGCTCAGTTCATTTGCTACAGTACAACTGTAGCAAATGCCACTAAGAGAATTTATCTATAATAGAGACTGTTTTTCAGGTCTTTAAGAACTTCAAAAGGGTTTAAAGAAAGTACCTGTCTAAGCAATAGACTTTGCTTTTCCCCAGTTGAAATGCGTGTTCTCAGGCAGAGAATAATTTAATTGATTCTAATGGATTGTGAGGCTTAAATTAGAAGAATATTTGTTTTCATTTGCAAATAACTACTTCCTTTTAGATTGTAAAATTTTATTTCTATAAGGTCTGTTTTTTGAGCATTTCATATATACGTATATAATGTATTCTTATTTCTTTCCCATGCTGCTTCTTATCTCCATTCCATCCCTGTCAAATCTCTGTCATCCATCCATGCCTGTTTGTAACTAATAAAGTTTTAATGCCTCAATATCTGAAAAAAATAATCACATGACTGGTCATTTAAAAATTATTTGTCCATATAAAATATTTTAGAAGCTTCCCACTAAGTATCATGATAACCTCACTGTACCTAGAGTTAGGACTTTAACCTTGAGTCCAGCTAATTGTTTATATTTTAATTGTGCTTGGAGTACACAGTGTGCATTTCCACGCAGGTGAGAAATACATGGCCAAGCACTAGTCAGATTAGGATGTCACCCGTCTTACATGTAGACTTCCCAAAAGTTCTGAGGTGACTTAGACATGTGATGTTAGGACACGGGCAGATACAATGAGTGGTTTGAACACCAAAGAGTTAATTGAACAGTTATTCAGTACTATGAATTGGAAGAAAGTGCTGAAGCCACAAACTGAGAGACTAACTGTTCTCATTCTTCTGTTGCTTGGGAAAAAATACTGGGATCCAATCAACTTAAGGAAGAAAAGTGTTTATTTTGGTTTAGGAGTCCAAAGTAGATAGAGCTCATCAAAATAATCACATGGTTAGATGCAGAGAATGCATGGTGGCCTAGTGTTACACTGCAGGCATGCTCGGGAAGTAGTAAGAATGGGAAGCAGGGGCAGTTTCTGGAACCTAAAGACCCCCAGCAAACCTCCCATTCCCCATCCTCTCCCAAATAGCACTGCCAGCTAGCAACGAGTTGTTCAAACATATTCAAACTGTACCAAAATGGACTGTCTGGTGATCAGTCCTCATGCTCAGCAGCCTGATAAAGAAAACAGAGCTATTCTAAAACTAACTGATCAGAGAATAAGACAAAAAAATAAAAATAAAAAGCAAAGATTTTCAGCTCTTACTCACGAAATGATAGAGTAATGTACTGCTTCTTCTTTCTCCCACTAAATGCATCTAAATGTCTAGAGATTATATACACATATATTATAAATGCCAGAAAAGGATTAAGTGACTGAAACTAAAATGCTGAAACTATAGTAAGCTTATGCACTCAAAGATGGAGGTGAAGAAGTCAGTAATCTAAAAGTGCCAACTGGGCAGACTAAAACAAACAAGAAGTTACTGGGAAATATATTCATTCTACTATAGAATTGGAAGAAAGACAGCCTATAAACTGACAGTTCTTAGATAAAAAATACTGTGTGTTGGCTGATGCTGCAGAAAAAAAATTTACGATATCATTATAGTTTGGCCATTGAAGACTGAAGAGAATGGGAATCCTGAGTGCCTGTAATAGGGCCTAGTCTATAATAGGGCCAGAAATGACCCTGTCAAATGGAGTCGGAGAGGGCCGAGGAGACGGACTTAGACCTCATATTAATGAATATTTGTTCCTCTTCTTTCTAAGGTTGTCTTGTAAATGGCGTGGTGTAGAGACAAGAATTGTACCAGAACACTCAACCATGAAAGTGATATCCAAGTGGTCTTTTGAACTCCACACACATACCAGGAAACTTACATTCCTGCACCCCCCCACACACACAAACACACACACGCACACGCACACGTACTAGCACATGCACACACTCATGATAAATCATTTTAAAAGAATGGGAAATGATAGATAGCATCAATCTATATCAGAGTATCTATATTAAAACTAAATAAAATATATTTCAAAGGAAATAAAATCAGTCAAAGCAAAAACAAATAAGCTAATCCACAAACAAGACAATACTATGCACGTTGTGTATGAACCACAAAAAAATCTGGCAAATTATATGGCCTACAACTTGATAGACGTGAAAGCAGAAATAGATAGATCTATAGTTGTATGAGAGAGGTTGAAGAACCTTTCTCAACCACAGACAGGAGGAATAGAGAGAAGCTAGCAATGATATTAAAGACTTGAACAATGCTATCAGCCAACAGTATCTGTCATAGTTAGATACCTTTGTCAACTTGACAACTGAGGGCTGGAGTTCTGGGCAGTTATGAAGAATTGGTAGTTGAGTTGATCCCTGGGCAAGCCTGCAAGAGACTGTCTGATTGATGTGGAGGGTCCAGCCCATGATGGGTGGGACCAGCCTTGGGCAAGTAAATAAGATGAAGAGCACTGGCTAGGGGAATTGGCATTGTTCTGTAGACTTGTTCAGACATGCTGGAACAGATTGTAGCCTTCTCAGTAGTTCTGTGGAATATGTGTGGTCAGTTCCCTGCGCTCCTGGTGTGGCTGTGAATTCTCCTGCCAAGCTAGACAAGCAACTGTAACCAGCTAATCTTAAGCTAAAATAAAACAATTTGTCCCCATAAATCATTTGTTCATGAATGTATTGACAACCATGCAAACTGCGACAGTAGTTCATTCATCAGGTTTTTCTATCAAATACAACCAAAAATGCATATTATTTCGAAGTATACACAGAGATAGAACATATGCTGAGCTATAAAACAAAAACAAATGAATTTCAAAGATATAAAATCACACAAAATGTCTTCTCTGGCCACAGTGGAATTAGGATTCAATACCTAAAAAATAACTTGAAAAATTTTCACAGCTGAAAGCTAATCAAAATACTTCCAAATGATCCATAAATTAAAGAAGTAGCTTGAATATAATAAAGATAGACTGAATTTAAGCAAAATTTTAAAACACGGCATTTCTACATTCATTGTGAAAAGGAAAACCTCAAATTAGCTATCTAAACTCTGACCCAAAAAGCCTAAAAAAATGCAGATAAAAATAAGTCTGAAATACAGAAAGAAGGAATGATAAACATAAGATCAAAATGGAAAATTCAAGAAATTAAGAAATCAAGAGCAGGAGGACGAGAGTTTTGGTCTCCAGAACGCACATCAAATGTTGAGTGGGGAAGTGGTGGTCCACCAATAGGTCTGGCTTTGGAAGGTGGAGATTGGAATTCACCAGAACAAGTTGATAAGCTAAACTTGCCCTATTAGTGAGTTCTGAGCTTGACTAGAGATCCTGCTTTAAAAGAATAAAGTGCAAAGCAATGAAAGATTTTCCTGACATCGGTATTAGGACTCCATATGAAATCATAAATGTGTTCATGCAGGCTCATTAATGCACATGTGAACATGCATACACACAGGTACCTTCCCACACATGAACATGGAAAAGAAGAAAAATGAAGACTAAAATATTATGAGAAATCAGGCAAAAAAATCTCTGACAGATATATTTTAAAATTGACAACTCCTCTAAGATAGATGATAAGTAGTTGCTTAGACATTGATGCATGTTTGGTAGTTGAGTAGATAAATAGAAGATAAACAGATGATAGGCAGATAGATGATAGATAAGAAGAAAAGAGGGAAGGAAAAGAATGCTGGAAAACAAACAGAGGTTATCACCTCATAGAATAGAAAACTAAAAGATGACAAGGAAATAACACCAACATCATCCCTTAAATTTTTAGGCTTATATAAAAGAGACCAATTCTTCATACAGTATTTATTAAAGTTTGAATAAGAAAGTGTGATAATTTGATAACTATTAGATTTACCACTTTAAATCTCCTCAAAACAAATGTCGAAGGCAAGATGCTTTATAAGAAAATTCCTCAAAATTTTGAAATAATTAGCAGGAATCCTAGAAAGTCTCTTTCAGAAAGCAGAGAGGACAGGACTAATGCATTTGTACCATTTCTTTATGACGACAAGGCATACTCAATAAAAAAAATTAAAACTGCAGGAAAATTTCTTGTATGAATATGAAATGAAACATCCCTTCATGAACTGCTAGCAATGTATTTCAGCAATATGTAAATAAGTTTTAACCAACACAGCCAAGCAGAGTTTATCACAGCTCTGTGAGTTTGTTCAGTGTTTGAAAATTCATCTGCATCATGAGTCATTTTTAACAAGTTAAATAAGAAACCTTTTCTATGAGTAGTGATTTTATCCATTAATTGATATGGAAAATGCATTTAAAAAGATTCAACAGATTTTATGATAACAATTCTTAGATGATTAGGACAAGAAATGGACATCCTCAACTGTATAAAGGAAATTTACATAAACTTCGAAGCAAGCATTTATTTAAAAACTTGCAAGGTGTTTTTTCCTAACATTAAGATCATAAATTTTCTATTCAGTCCAATAGCAGGAAAGGGTAATAGGATGCCATACTGATCAAATAAACTTTAAAAAGTGTTCCCTTGAATCAGATTACATAATTATGCATACCAAAAAAAAAGAAGAGAATTCAAGAAAACAAAAGATTTACAAGTGCAGAAAAAGACAAGCTTTGGAAATGGAAGTTACACAGGACTTGGAACAGTTCCTGAGTTGGTTCACAGAAAACTCCTGATCCCCTAAGTTTGGGTTTCATATTCCACTCCTGACACTAACATGTCCATGTATGGGACAATTAAGATCATTGTTTAAGAATACAAGAGCAATGTAATGAAACCATCCATGTCCTATTAAAGAGTCTGAGGCAAGAGGAAGTTTTTTTTTAACAATCTTTTTTTTAAACTTTTTTATTTATTCAATTGTGCGTGTGTGCGTGTGCGTGCGTGTGCGTGCGTGTGCATGCGTGTGCGTGTGTGTGTGTGTGTGTGTGTGTGTGTGTGTGTGTGTAGAACCACAGGTGAATTCTAGAACCACAGGTGGATTCTGGAGCCACCATGGACCGCCTCCACCTCCTCCTTGTTTACTCTGCCCCCGGATTCACAGGCTCCATACACCCGGAGTCTATACATGGGGTCTAGGATCAGAACTCAGGACCTTCTGCCTGCAAGGCAGATGCTTAACCCCTGAGCCACCTCTCCAGCCCCAAGAAGAAGTTTTTAAAGGTAAAATGGAAATCATCTCCATCCCCATCAGGATTTAAACTGATCAGTCCCCGAGGGAGGGATAGTTCTTTGTATTTTCATGGTGAAATGTTCACAGGAAAAAAAATCCAAACAGGTTTTATGGAAATATATACAACTGCAGTGAATTTATGGATACGACATCCCTGTCATATCTAGGAGATAATAACTGGCTGAACTCCTTCCACCCACAGTATTTTTACATAGCTGTGGTGAAAGGATCAAAAATTAGAACCCTTGCTTCATAAACTCCTGACTGAGTTTCTCCATTAGGATTGCTACAATTGCATCTTACCTCTATTTGATCCTAACAGCATTCCAAAAGTCATTCAGACTAAACCAATTATTTCACAATATAATTATTAAAAACAAAAGAAATCATGATACCAACTTAGCATTCATTAACATGGTAAGTAACAAGATACAGAAGTGAGTTTCAATTATGCCGTAACTTCAAGATAGGTAGACGTGTAAGTTGAAAGTTGCACATTAAACCAAAAACTTGCAGGATAAGAAGTAATGCAGTGCAATTTTATTAAGCTGATTTCATAGATCATTTTAATATACCACAGTCAGATGATAAATGCAAAAAGTAAATGATAAATTCAGGTGGAACTTATTTACAACATTGTTTTGAATGTGTTTTTTAAATTATTTTTTGTCACATTACAGATCTGTTGACAATTCCTTTTGCAGAAGAGTTCAGTAGGTCGTGAAACTACCCAGAAGAACTCTTAGGCCATCTTCATGATTATCTTCATGGATAAAATTCAGAAGCCATTGCCCCTCTGTGAATCTTGGCTGATAAAAGATTTGCTTCAGATTGCCAAAAATTGTTTCCACAGAGCTAGAAAATTAGCTTTACCATCATGCTCCACTGACCATTGCTTCAGTTTCTGATATTATGCTTGAAATTATTGCACATTTCTTAGAATGATGGGGGATGTTTCGCATCTAGTATTATTACTGTCACATGGCAGGGATCCACGTGCAGTGCTACAGCTCTAGGGAAGAGAGACTAACTGGCTAACTGGCAATGCTAAGATTTTAAAGGGAATAGACAAGAAAAGAAGATTCTATTTTGCCAGAAGAAGTATTTTGGTGTTTTTGCACTTTTAAAGTTGATACTATTTATTTTTTCTTTGACATATCCATTCATGAATATGATGTATTTATGTCAGTTTTCACTCCTTAGTACCCAACTCCAACCTTTCCTTTTCCCACTTAATTTTTCCAGGAATTTTCCCTCCTGCTTTTACTTCTTTTTCTTTGCATTGCACATTTGGGATTCCTCTACTAACAAATGCATGATTAATGGCTGGGGCATGCAGGACTTATCAGTGGGTAAATCATTGAGGAAAGCAGCTCATTTTCTCCAATCCTTGATCATCGTTGATCTCTCCTGGGAAGTAGAACACCTCTCTAATGTCTGGCAGCAAACCTCCCCACCTTCAGGCTTTTACATCTTCCCCTCCCCCGCCCCCGCCCCCACATTTTCCCAGGAGTTTCCTGTACCTGGGGGATGGGAGATTATCTCAATGTCTTGCACAGTGCTGACCAGTCCATAGGTACTTATCCTCTGTACTATGGCTAGTGCAGATTCTCTGTATTAACATCTTCCACTTGAAAGGATGCTTCTTGATCAAGGACTCTAACTTATTTTAATCTATGGATAATTATGTGTAGATGGCAGTTTTCTATCAAGTACTTAAAGTTAAAGCTTGGTAGTTTGTTCCCATCTAGGGCCTATGGTCTCATCTTCCAGGGGTTCTTGTCCTAGTCTATAGTACTAGATATATTATCCTGATTTTAAAAAAATGTGGCTTTAATTTAAACCAGAGAGCTATTGCTTACCCCGTATGATTCATGCCACTATTAAACCAGTTGTCACCTCTTGCCAGTGAGGTTGTTATTGTAGCTTGCAGCATTCACTTCTAGGTGAGATTGTTGATTGAGTATCTTTCCTGTCAGTCTGGGTTGCCCTTTCTGGCACTGTTGTGTCTGACCACCAGTGCTGTTGACTTATTTGCCCTTCTTTCTGGTTCCTCATCTTGGTGTTCCCTGAGTACTTTCTCTGATTATTAGCTGACACTTGATCTTTGGCTGTGACTTATTATGCATAATATGTGCATTCAGATTACTTTTGTGTGTTATATCCATGCTTGCCTTTGACGATTTTCCTAAGTATCCATAGGGTAGGGCTATAGCAAAGTTTGTGTGCAGAGGTTCTGGAGCACAGTTACAAAGAGAAGTGTTTTGCATATTATACCAGGTGTGTCTCTTAGTACACTCTTTTTCCAAAGCATTTTCTAATTACATAAGTGTTCAAACAGGAACTGTCAAATTTTAGAAGCCATAACAGATGGTAAAATGAAATCACAGAATTTGGGGGCCCAGAGGTGCCACTGCTGCCACACACCAATTTCAGCTGGATTAGCTCTTTTGTCTCACTTTCAGCCTGGGTGCTTCCCACCAAATGAAGGATTCGCTGCTTTGACAAAACTGGAGGGCCCAGGAAAGTCTCTCACAGCTGGGGGCTGTGGCTGACCCAGCCCTTGTTTGTTCTCCTCCTATCTCATTAATGCAGCTGTGAGTACATTTCCAGAACTCACCTGCCACAGTGATGAGGGATCAGGTGCCAGGTAGGGTAATCAATCTGGAGAGCTTTTAACCGCACATCCTGCTTCTGTTTGACAGCGTGTCTCCGTCAAGGAGACTGTCTTCCTTAGATCGATAAATCAATCAGTTCTTTTTACATCTTCTGAGGCACTCCTCACGCCCCTGTCACTCACACTGCACCACACACAGGTGGAAAAGCAGAGCTAAGGTTTGGTCATACCATCCCCATTCACATCCCAGCCTGGAATCGCAGACCTTGCCCCCCAATCAATTTCCAGCACAGTGGTGAGGGACCACAGCCCAGCTCCTCCTCCCTCTTAACTGCAGAGTGGATCTGCGCTGGATGTTCAGCACGTTAAACGTGAAATAAATCACATCTTCAATTGGAAGGCAACTAATTGCAAGGTTTATGATTAGAACTGATCAAAGGAGACAGTTAAGGCTCTGTTTAAAAATAGTAGATTACTACATTTCTTAGAATGTCCTAGGATGTCAAGATTGTGAGGGGGCATAGAGGGGAGCTAAAGGATCTTGGCAAGGAGTTAGCTCATGTGTATCCGGCAGTCTCTGGCTGTCTTGTCAGTGTGTATGTGGGGTGAGTTAGTGACCCAGAGAAAGCCACAATATGTGTTCCATATGTTGTGTCTGTTCCTAAGATGTCATTTAAATATGAGACTGAATTGCTTTGGGCATAGCACAAAGTAATCATTTAAGTGATACCCTGTGTCCTCTGATTACAGCTGATGCATCTAAACCCATCTAAGTGAACTGACCTCCATAAAGCCATGTAGCCAGGATGAGTGGCAGAGCTGAGAATTCCCCCAATTCTCATGGATGCTACATCCCTTTGGGTCTTTCCGAGTCCGGTGTGGCTTTCCTTTCAGAGCACATGAGGGACTAGCAGAGGCAGTGCACTCAGAAATTCCAAGTGCAGTTTGGGAGGAGATATTTCTCTAGTATGTGTCATTCCACATCCACTGGCCCCCTTTTCTTCAAGGAAGAAAACTTATTCTGGAAAGCATTATCAAGACTTTGTGAGTTCAGAAATGAGACCTAAAGAGTGAGGCTGCTTCCCCAGGACAGAGCATTCCAGGACAGAAATCACAATGGCTTATAAAATCATTTCCAGGGCTGGAGAGATGGCTCAGGAGTTATGCCCATCTGGGAAGCAGAAGAACTGGAGCTCAGATTTGGGATACCATGTAAAACTCTAGGTGGCAATGGTGGCCTGCACTTCTGGCTTCAGAAGGCAGAGCATTGGAATTCCCAGCAAAAAGGAAGTAGAAGCAATCCAGGATGATTCCCAAAGTCAACCTTGGCCTTCCACTGGCACACACAGTGCCCTCTGAAACACACACACACACACACATATACCCACATAGACAGACAGACACAGGCATAGACATACACACAAGCAAAAAATGGAAATAAACAAATAAAATAATTTCCATAGGAAGAATGCTGAAGGACTAATCTAACCCTAGACTCACTGTGTTTCCTTGGGTATGTGACTTAAATGATCTGATATGAACTTCCTTCATGCTAGGAGGACTTGAATAGGGGGGGCTCAGAGGGTCATCACAGGGCTCTCCCATGGTGGCCCCAGTACAGTGTTACTACTCCCCATCTCTTCACCCTGCGGCCTGGGAATGCAGCTGTGTTCTCAACAGCTTCAACTCAGTGACTTCCAGCAGTATCAAGATAAGTCTTTAGGACCAGTTAAACTTTTCTTCTGCCATGTTCCAATTGTTCTTCTCATGCTCCTATAAATACATGGCTGAAACAACTTAGGAGAACAAAAGGTTTATACATGACTAGTTTCTGGTTACACTTCATCAGCATGACAGGTGCGTTCATGCCAACATCAGAAGAGAACCATACACATCATACCACCCAAAGAGCTAAGAGAGGGGCATAGTTTCTCCTTTGCCAGTCTGCCAATGTACTGAGCCAATTTTCTCCATATTATTAACCTATCCTGGAAATTATCTCATCCACTACGAGCTGAGTCTTCTTATATCAATTAGATAATCTCCCATAGGCTTGCTTAAGATTTCCTTAACTAGTATCTCCACACAGTTGTGACCAAAGTCTCAGCCTTTAATTCTTTAGCTAGCATCTATAACTAACTGCCACAGGACCCAAGTGTCAAATTAGAAAATAAACTACAAATTGCAAAAGCTACCTTTTCCCCCCATAATCTTGTAGTCATGCTATGTAGTTAGTTAGTTAGTTCGTTAGTTAGTTCGTTAGTTAGTTAGTTAGTTGGTCAGTTAATGCTCACACACACACAAAGATGTGTCTGTTGACGCTTTCACTGAGAAAAGCAAGAAAGGGCCAAAGCTGGGAGGACTGCAGATAGGGCATAATTAATTCAGCTCCAGCCTGGTTACTGATTTGTATTATTAGCTGCAGCTACAGGCATCTCTGCAATCACAGGGGCCCAGAACTCACCTGGGCTTTCTTCTTTTGAAAAAGCAAAGGAGCAAAAGCACTTAAAGATATAGAATGTTTGTTTAAGAATGCATCAGAAACTTTTTTGGTCTGGGTCACCTTCTGACATGCTTTGTCACAGGTGATCACATAACATGAAGATTAAGAGAAAGAGAAGTAAAAAGAAGAAAGGTTAGCAAAGGACGCCGAGTGTACAGCTGGGCCTGAGAATCTGCCCTGGGTTGAAGCATAATTTGTAGGTTGTACTTCTGAGGGACGAAGGAAAAAGCTGCCACCTCTTTCTTTTTCATTGGGAATGAAATCTGGACTACAATCTGAAAGCAAGGCCAGGGGTTATTTGGCCAATAAGTTGGGAAAAGATAAAGAGAAAATTTCTACCAAGAAGAGGCAGAATGGACTTCTTCAGAGCATGCTGTTCAACAGTAAGGCTAGATGTTATTTCAGAGTTCATCTGACCCCTTTTTTTCTCCTCTCTCTCTTCCACTATCCTTGGCCTAGTAAGCAGACAGCTTTAGAATCAGAATTGGAACTAGACCCTGGTTTGAGTGCATCTTAGCCAAGGACTCTTTTCAATATACTACAACATCTCTCTAAGCAGACATTTGTCCGTGACACCATTAGGGCTATCCAAACCCATATTGCGGTGACAGCATTCTGAAATGAGTATCTAAACTGATAATGATAGTTCATTTCTTATGGGCCATAAACTAGCAATAGCTGTCTTTAGCTCTTTACTTGAAGCCAGACCTATAATCTCAAGATAAATAGCTTTGTGTGCTGTTACCAGTCTCCGGAGCAAGCAAGTGTCCCTTGTTCCTGCACTCGGTAGCAGCATATGCTTAATTTTCAGACTAATGAAATGATTTCAAGTAGATAAATACGTGTGATGTCGTTAGTCAGTTGTTATTAAGTGGCTCCTTGCAGCCCCATATTGTTACATATCAGCCAGATTATGCTTTTATTTCCTAACTGTGCCTCCTCTGAACCCCATGGGCAATATGTCATATTTCTCTTGAATACAACTGACAAACATATTATTTCATCAGTCATGAGATCTGTTTTCTATTCGTTTTCATGTGCATGTATATTATATTGAATATATGTGCATTCACATCTGTGTGTATACATGTATGTGTGGATGCATGTTCACGTGTGTGTGTTTGGATGTGGGGAACTGAGGTTGATGTTTGGAGTCACTGTTGTTAGCCTTTTCACCTTATTCTTTGGGATAGGGTTTCACTCAAACCCAGTGCTCAAAAATATACTTGCTGTAGAGATCCCCAATATCTTTTCAAGGCTGGGGATCTAAACTCCATTCTCTCTTATTTACACAGAAAGCTTCTTAACCACTGAATCATCTCTCCAACCTCTATTTTTTTTAGGTGAAGCTTAGGTGCTCAGTTTCCTATAGTTGCAAACAGGGAAATTACAACAAATATAGCACTCTGGCAAATGAAATCCTGGATCAACTGAAAGTCTCCTGGACACCAAAGTCTAGTGACCCAGGCCTGTGACCTCAACTACTTGGGAGGCTGTTTAAGAAGAGTGTAAGTTCAAGGTCAAGCAGGACAACAAGGAGTATGCAGGCCAATCTGGGTATTTTAATGAGACTCCATTTCAAAGGGAAAAACAAATTAAGAGTGGAATGCGAGACTAGGGACATTGCTAAATGTTAGACTACCACTATGCAAGACCTTAAGTTCAACCTCCTGTACCAGAAAACTAGAAGAAAAAGATGTGTGTATGTGTGTGTGTGTGTGTGTGTGTGTGTGTGTGCATTTCTTGGTAATATTTCCTTTTACACAAATTCCATGCATATTGTTAAAAGTTAGTTGTGTTGTAAGGATCCAGTTCTGTAACAGGTGCGAGCCTAGAGTCCAGTTTTTACTTACTTGCTCTAAGACTCAGAATGTACATAGTATAGGCTATTATTTAAGCCAAAGTTTTTCCTCCCAACTGAGGAAAAGACATCTGCAAGGAGAAATGAAATTTTATTTAAAAAGATGACAGGATGCTATGTTCCATGTGAACACTCGCCTGGACAATTGGGAGAATCCTCTGAGAAACATTCAAGTCACTCAAAGTTGAAATGTTTGGCTATGAACTGCCAGATAAAGAAGTCTGGCAGAGAGGAACAGACAGTACGGTGATTCCCAAGCGTTCATTTTACATTCTCTGGAGGGTGATTATAACTCACGGGCCAATTGGCACCAGTTATGACCATGTGTTTTTACTTTCGCCAATTAAATATGTGTCATTTTCAGGAGAAGTCCTTAAAAATCAGACTTCCTCACGATTGCTTTCTCTCTGTCACACAAAGGGCAACATTCCAGATGAAGAGAAAGTCTTAGGATAGAATCACACCCAGGCCAGTGGGAGCAAAGGAAGAAATAAACCTGTGTAGTTTCTTGGCATTGGGATTTTGAGATCACTCATTATTTCATCACTATTTACTCTGTTCTGGAGACAGGCAGAAGCAGGTGCACAGGACCATAGGAACGCAGCAGCCAGGTTAGTTGCAGAATGATAAGTGAAATTTCCTCCATCAAGACTAGAGCTAGAAAGACTAAATTCAGTCTGTAAACTAGTTACAGTACAGGTTGCAGCAAGTTCAACATTATGTGTCTCTTCTTTGCTTTTCCAGCCCCTGGAATATGATTCATTCTCTTCCTGCTGAATTTGTAGAATATATCAGCTTGATATGGTGAACTGCACTGCAATTGTAGCTTGCAAATGACCACGAGGATGAAAAGAAAATGACAAAAGCACGATTTTTAATAGCGCTCTTGGTAGACAGTGACAACCACGCAAAGGGAGGCACCATAGCTCACACATGACAGGCATGCACAGGGGCACTGCTAAAGTTCTTGGAAAATGTTGCACAGACGAAATCATGCTTTGACCGCAGACTGCAGGAGGACTTAGACAATGCCTGCTTCCTACTGCTGCTGAATGACTGGAGATTTCTGAGAAAAATAGGGAGGGGAGGTACACTGTTGACTGCAAAGATTTATCTCTTTTATAGAATTTGAAGGGTTATCAGGGATTTTAAGGGATAATCCTATTCAGAAATATAATATCCACTTGCGCAAGGTCTGCCATCTGGACAGTCTGTCAGTCTGACATGCCAAGCTGATGGGCTCTCTCTGCAGCCATCCATGCTCTGCGTGTTGACGGATTACTTCTGCTCCTTGTAAACATGTTGGCATCACTCCACTCCTCCCCCTTCCTCCAGCTTTCCAGACCTATAATACTGTGTTCTTACAGGTGTAAAAACCTGGAGTAAAAAAAAAAAAAGTCCCAGATAGATTTCCTTTCATCATGTAACTCAGTAAACTCAGGGCTGCGTTAGCTCTGAGCACCCACGGAAATGATTTCCTTTATGTCCACCTAAAGCGATGTGCTTTATTAAGAGGATATTAGGCCCAGGGACTCACAATGTTACACTTAACTGCTGCTTGGAATCCTGCTGCGTCGTGCTGGCCATGTCAAAAATAAATTAATTCAATCCACTGGCCTACAGGTAAGTTACACGGAACTCCAGAGGAACAAGGAGAAGCCACACTCCGGACATAGCACTGCTTGTCCACGAAGCGCTGACATCAAACAGCCCAGCCGGTTGCTGCTTTTTGTGCGATGTGCCACTTCTGCTATTGATTCCCTCTCCCCTACATTACTATTCCTGGGAAAACAAGGGAGGAACAAACACCCTGAGCTGCTCAGCAGGGGATGCTCTTACATTACTATTGCCTGCTATCCAGGTGTGGGTGTCCGCAGCTACCTAAGGGGCTGGGGAGGGGAATCTAGCAGAGTACGCTAAGTATAAACTGGCCTGCAGCAGCAAAAGGGAGCTGTATCTGCAACTGCTTGCGGGGTGCACCTGGCACACATACAGGGTGACTCCTGAGTGTCCCAGTAAGAAGGTCACGCGTCTGAGGGGAGAACCCCTGCAGCTGATTGGCTAGATGGTGCTAAGGAAATGCAGAATCTAGGCTTGGAACTCTCTCCCCTTAGACTTGAGGTATTGTGTTCCGAGGGTGCTTTCTCAGATTTCTGGCAGCCTGCCGTTTAATAGCAGCAATTTCGGTTTTTGGCTTTTCTTTGTGCTGACCCATTCAGAGAGTAAAATAGGCGCTCATGATATTCATGGAATTGCATCTGGGATTCCAAACAGCTCTCCAGAAAGTGTGGCGGCACCCATATTCTGTACACTCGCATGTGCACAGCTGTGAGAGAGGACACCCCCTGCTAGCCTGAATCCCAGCGTGACTCTCTCTCGCTTTCGTCCAAGCAAAAATGAGTGTTACAGACAAGAAGGAGCGATAGAGATGAGAGAGAGAAGTACATTTCGGGATGTTCTTTCTCTCTGGGCTCTGTAACCATGTGTTTGTTTTTCTTTTCATACATAGAATGTGTTGTGTGGTTCCCACTGTAACAAGAAGCCAAGCAAGTGTTCTCTAACACCCTGAGCAAACATTGGATTGGGGAAACCCACAGCATAAATACAGCGTTTTATTCTACAGACATAACCCTAGGTAAATTGTCGATTTTTTTTTTTTGGTCACTTAGTCATAAATGAAAGATTGTTTCAGTGCCATTTGCCTCCGGTGCTTCAACATAGTTTCTAGGTCTGGGTTCAGGGTCCACGATGCATTGCAAACTATCCTTTAACATTAACAGCAAAAGTAGTACCTGTAACATGAGATGGCAAAGTGCTCACATACCATATGGGGCCCTGTGGAGGGTCCTCTATGGTGTCAAACACAGCATGTTGATTATTTTCTTTTCCTTCACTTTTTTCTCCTAATATTTCATCACACAGCCTTTTTTTTTTCATTTTCCAAAAGCCACCTTGTTTAATCAACATTTCTTCCTTTTACCCCAAGGAAAGCATAAGAGAATTCACAGTATGATATTTCCAAGCGAACACAATTGCATTTTTCTATTTAAAAGCTTTCCCATTTAAATATAGTAATGATGACTTTTAATTTAATTTCTCATGATCACTGAATACAATCATAACAATCCAAAATGGAGCTCAAGCTATGCTAGCAAATCCAGGAAAGGTGAGATTCCATTGAGATAATGATGAAGGTGAGGATTGTGGAAAGGCAAGATAATTAAACTTTATGGATAATTCAATTTTTTAAAGATTTTCTTTTTGCTTTAAGAAATGGAACCTGTCATTTATAATTTGAGTGTTTTTAAAAATCAACCAGTGAGAATTTGCAACATTTCCGCTTGGTTGAGAAGTGTGGAGATAAAAGACAATGGCTCATTCCCCCAATGTGCTCTCCACGTTCTCTCTATGTGGAACCTTACTTTCTCAGACCTCCCAGACCTACTGATTTGCAAATTTCATAGCCAGACCTGAGCAATCTGTCTTTGCAAGCACTTTATGTGTTTCTGATGCAATCTGAAGTCTAGAGAAATGTGGGCCTGCTCTGATTTAACAAGTTTATTTCTGCAAACTCTTTCCACATGGAAAATAAGAAACTTGCACTAGATCCTCAAGCTGTTGCTGTCTAAGTATTTTACGCTTTCTATATGTGGACAGTAAATATGTAAGGAGCTGAACAATGACAAGATTCCATTGGCATCTGCAATGTTTCCTTGACTTTGTCATTCTATTCTAAATATCTGAAGTTTGAAATGACATGACAATAATAGTCTCTGTCATAGATTGAAAATTATGAGCTAATAAAGCTCTTCTTGGTGGCTGTACTTCCCAGCCTCTCCAAGCAAAGCAAAGAAAAAAAAAACTAGTACGATTATTCAATTACTACTATATTAAGGGTGTCTTTTTTTGTTAAAACTTTTAGCTATTGTGATGGCTAAGAACTCCATTGCTAAGGGGCTCCATCCACAAGCACTCGTCCCTGTCACTCAGGAGTGCTGAGTGCTCTCCATGTAAACTCTCAACGACTGCTGGAGAATTGGGAACAACTGGAATACTGTGAACTTCCTGAGGCTGACAGAAAGTGAAACTACCTGAGAGACAGTATTCTGGTCCTTGCTTATTTGCCTCTCTCTAGGAGAAAAAAGGGTTCCCAGGATATGTGGGATAGTATAAAGGAAGGAAGGATGCAGCGGGGCTATTTACTTGCAGTTTTAATCCCAGGATTAAGGAGAAACATGGAGAAGAAAAGTTAGGAGCATCAGTCTGGAAACTGGTTAGATGAAGTTGTGTTGGAAGTCACAGCATCAGATTTAACACTTGAGGTAAGAAGAGTCAGGGAAAAGATTGAGGGTTTATCTTGCTGAACCTGCAAACCAGCATATCACTGGCTCCCAGGGGCACTTCTACTTCTGTCAGTCACAGCTATGTCACTTGAGTGAAATACTCTTCTTTCTTCTGTATCTCAATGGCATTTGGCTTAATTCCAGGATATTACGTAGAAATTTGTTTTTTTTTATGAAATGAAAGCCACATTTACAAATATGAAGGACAATGTGCCCCTCTGCCTTGGGTTCAGGTCATTGATCAAATAAATCAGTAATAAATGTGAGGAACTTTTTCTGTGATGATTATTAGGTTGTGGATAGCAGAACTTTATTTGGGGTTACAAATGTGTCCCATGTTTCTACTTCAATTTATAGATTAAAAAGGAAGAAAGGGAACGACACCCTCAGCCCCTACCAGTTGGCCATGGTGCCCAGGCCGAATGTGCTATAGATACATCCAAATCACTATTGTAGTTCTACACATCGCAAGATTTTTGTAGATAAAACCTGCTGCCTCATTTCACAAAAAGGTACTTTCTAAATTGAAATGGCAGAGTTCCTACTCACTTTTATTGTTACTGTTCTGAGAACCAACATAAGCATGAAAGGATACATAGCACATGGGTTTCAGCTGAATGAACCCAGTAAAGTGTAGTAGTGCCATTAAGTAACATTTGCAGAAACTTTCTATCTATGAAAGAGCTCCTTAGCCGAAACACATTCAAATCAGCACAGCCTCTGCCATGCAGCGGATTGACTACATTGTTCTCTTGTATGTAATTAAAGTTTTAGGACCTTTTTGCTTATCTTCTGCCAAGCAGACCCTATTACTGATGTCACACCAAGAATATTTATAGACTCTGCCATCCTGGCTTTCCCTCTACTATTCATCCTAATTGACACTGGTCCATAGTAATCACTCCTAAGATACAGCTTCTTCAACACACTTATGCATGTGTTAAGTGTTTATTCTTCTATAGATCTTCCTAGTCTACGTATCTTCAGAGAATATCTATTTCCCTTGCTGTAAAACATAAAGTCAGACTTGGGATATGGTTCAGGAGTTAAACCTCTGCTTCACAAGGAACAAGACCTAAATTCAGATCCCCAGATCCCACATAAAAATGCAGGATAGACATGGGGTGGTCTGCAATTCTGGTCCTGGAAGTCAGATCCTGGGGAAGCCCAGAGCAACACAAGAAGGCTGTAGATCAATCCAAGATGATTCCTGATATCACCCCTGTACCTCCACAGGCACCCATCATACCCAAGTGCACACTGACACACACACACACATGCACACACACATATACATAGTCAGTCAAAGCAAGCAATTGTCTTTTGATAAGCCCATATTATCTTCTGTGTATGTAATAGCTTTTAAACTGTTTCTCCTCTCTCTACCTCTCTCTCACACCCTTTTTTTCTTACTCTTTCCCTTCTGACCTTCTTCCTGTCCATCTTTTCCTTATCTCTGTCACAGTTACATGTGCTTGTGAACACATACACACACACACTTATAAATCAGTACTAAAACATTTCTTAATAATCCTTAACCTTGCTTCAAAACAATTTGACTACCAAAATAACCCACATAAGCCCATGGCTTTGGCATTCCACAAATCCCTAACTCTGTTTCACTTTAGTTAATCAGTGTTTCCTTATACATATTTAAGTCTCTACAGAGTTCATTTTCTCTGTCCCTGAAAATCATTAATAGTCTCAGACTAGGGCATACATTTCTAGTTCCATATAGTTATTCTCTAGTTCTATATAGTTTCCTAATATTTTCTGCTATGATTCTCAGGGATCATTAGCTTATCCAAATTCAGATCGTATCACCTCTCCTAACAGTTGCTACTTTTGCTTCCTGGTTTTAGCATTAATGTTTCTTCTCAAGTGGATTGTGAACTCTCTACTTCAAAACAGAGCTTCCAAAATGTATATGTGAATCCCTTAAGGCACTGAAGTGCCTCCTTCAGAATGTTTGGAATAAGTTGTAATAAGCTTGGGGCTTCTATCTGGCCTGCTTGTCAACCAGATACACAGGAAGTTTCGGAAGATCACATTATGTCCTTGACAAATAGACACAAATTACCTCATGGATATATTTTGTCATGGAGCTCAAGCAAAGGACCTTATTCAAGACAAATTATTAGTAGGTATAAACTAGTATTGTGAGATCATATTAAAGTGGTTAATGATAGAGAACTCTAGAATATTTATTCCCATTTGTCAATACATGACAATCTGTCACTGATTTGGAGCATAGAGAAACAAATCTTGTGTTTCCTAAAGGTAGAAATGAGATTCTCGAAAATTAACCTTAGGGAAAAGCGTGTGACAAATACCAAGGAACTCTCTACATTGAAATCTACCAGGTTAGAAAGGATGAAGTATTCTTGTACTCTGCTGCTTATCCTTATATGTGCTTCCTAAAATATTCCCCCATAAATAATTATCTGATGAAAGACTCAGACACTTTTTCCCTCATGGTACCACTCACAGTTTCCATGAAGCATCATCACTCACTCAGACGATATTTGTGTATACAGATGGCTTTTCTGCTTCTACGCCTCCACCAAGCAAGGTGCTTCAAATCAGTGTTAGGCTTCTGGTTTGTGTTTTGCTCACTTGCTTTATTATAATGCAAATATTTTCTTTTAAGACTGTGTTTTTTAGTGTATTTTGCAAGAAACATTTTATTATTACAATGGAAATGAAATAACACCCCACTGTCACATATCATAAATAAAGGAAGGTATTGCAAATAACAAATTCAATGGAAACAAAAACGTTTCTGAGTTTTAGATAGACGAAGTCCCTTTCAGAAGATGCCATGCTTAAGCATGCCTTTGTTGAGATGGGAGATTGGCATGGAGAAGTGCTACTAAACGCACAAGGTATCAACAGAAATTTTCACCATGCCTTGATCAAAGGATTAAAAGGCAATTGAAGAGAATGCAGTGTGTGCCCTGTAATTCAATGGGGATGAGGCTGCAAAGCTGTTTGGTGGTCTGTGGTCACTGGCTTGTGCACATGCCAATCTTAGTCAATATGTTTAATGCACAAAGAATAGAAAGCAAATGGCTCCTTTAACAAGTTTAACTGTGAGACTAGATTCATAAATTGGTGTTTTCTAATAGAGAATATCAGAGTGAAACGGTGAAGAAGGCTCAGGCTTCCTATCCTCGTCTTGCCCAGGAAGGCTGGCCAGTAGACAGAAATCTCATCCAACTTCTGTGTCCTAGTTCTCATTGGCATCTGTGACTTGGTTAACAATGAAGATGGGAATGAAGCAGCTTCTCTTTCAAGTCTTGACCAACCGCTGAAGGATGACTTATTTAATGAGTCAGATGCTTTCCTTTTCCTTTTCTTTTCTTCCTTCTATTTTTCCCCCTCGAAGGCATAGCCAGACAGGTTTTGAAGTCCTAATGATGATTAGTTCATTTAAGGCAGCGCAGACCAACAATGGGTTTGAAATGTTAATCAGATGAAGAGCTTATTGCTAAACAGCCCATAGAATAGCAAATGAACCAGGGAAGGAAAGCAAGGAGGAAAAAGCGGCTGAGTGGAGAAGTGACACAAGCATTTTCAGCTGCTGGGCCTCTCTGATGTGTGAGTGGGACAGATGCCTGCTCTTCTCCTGAGAGAACCTCTCTGTACACAATAGTGTGCTGATTAATATCACTTCACTCTTCCCTTGAGAAGGGAAGGCTGGCTCTGAGTCATTCTCTCTTTGGGCCTCATTGGACCCTCTTCTCCTTCCTGCTGGGAGCGAGCTGATACTCAGTCTCTCTCCTCTTTTTCTAAAAGCACGGACTCCACAGCCAAACCTTCTTTCTCCTGGCATCATGGCGGGAAGAGCATGTTTCAGGGCAAGGCCATTTATATCATCATAAGTAAAGACTGCTATACATTAAACCATTAATGACAAGGACCCACATGGAGATATGACTTTAACACTTACAGAGGTGAGAGGAAACCAGTTAAGTGATGGAAGATTTTTTTTTTCCATCCCTGAATCTACAGCTGTCTCCTAATGGGACATTCCAAAAGAACTTTCCGTCTTAATGGAAATTTCACTCTGATCATGGTGCCTGATGCCACAGCACTTGTCACTTATACTAGTAGCAATTAAATGTAGCTAGTGCTGTAGGAGAACATTATTATAATGTAATTTATGCATATATATCCACATATGAGTATGGAATACTATATAAGAATTTACAATTGACTGTTCTACAGATTTCCTACTCTAGTGTGGCTCAAGACACAACATTATAGGACCTTATTAAAGCAGAATCTCAGCTCTCCTACCAGAAGTTCTGCAGTACATTCTGCATTTTGGTATATCCACTTACCAATTTCCTTTATGTGTGTACAGAAGGACACTTGAGTATGTATGTCTGTGGAGGACTATGTATGACATCAGGATTAATCCTGGATTGCTCCATGTCCTTGTTTCTTTGCTCTGTGTATTCCAGGCTTTGCCTTCAGGTATATCTGTCCCATATTTTTGTGTGAGATCTTGGGTTTTGAACTCAGGTACTTTTGCTTGTGAGGCAAAGACTTTAACCACTAAGCCATCTCCTCAGTGCATGGTATTTGTGAGCACACTAAACATTTATAAGCATTTTTCTAGAGCATGTATTTAAAATTAATATAGTAAATTTGAGTTTATACCAAATATCACAGTAATTATTCTAAACTGTCTTGTTATCTGCCTAGTTCTGTAAAAAACTCAAATATTATGGAGACATTACTTGTTCCTGGCTTCAAAAGATCTCAGAGGGTAATTTGGATCTTCAAGGGAGCATTGTATATATATGCAGAACATCCAAGTCACATTAGTTCACCATTAAAATAGAACACTGATAGAGATTATTTTGTGAATTGTTTAAGGTGACTCAAAAGTATGCCAAATAACTTCTGTTGTATAATCTGTTACAATTTGCAAATCCTTTTAAAATGATAATTTAGATGCACAGTTTTCATATTTTTTTATTTTTTAGTGTGCATGTGCAATTTGCATACATGCACTTACATGTACACATACATATGAGTATATGTTGTGGAGGTCGGAGGACAACTTGAGGGAAGAGAATTAGTTTTCTCTTTCTAATATATAGTCTCTAAGGGTTTAACTCAGATCTTCAGGAGCCTTTACCTGTTGATCCATTTCTCAGATTAATATTCATAATATTTTCAGTCTTCATTATAATGTGCTATGTTGATCAACATTACATGGTGTTCAGCTACACAACCAATTGTACTCTGTGTGCTTGAAAACATTTACATATATTCGCTCAGAGGGGAAATATGAATTATGTTCAATGATTCTTTCAGACAATATTGAACGTCATTAAAAAAAGTAATATTTTATTAAACAGGTATTCCAAGTGTTGCCCAACTAAGGAAATCTTAGAAGTTCATAACAAATTTTACCAAGTTATCAAAGATCAAGTAGATGCATTAAGTTTCAAGAAAATAGAGCCTGGAAAGTTTACATAAGTCTGAATGAAATTTATTAATCTATACATGAAGAAAGTGCCTATGCCAAGATTAGTAAGCTTATAGTATCTCTCAATACTTCAACAGATTGTATACTATGATGATAGTAACAATTAAATGTGTTTATATAAACTAATCAATGACAATCCAGGACTCGACTATTGAATAAGCTTTGCAAGATATATATATAGTCTCAATTTAAATGATAGCATGGGATAGGGAAGAATTCTTGTCTACATATAACCAGGAGTTGCTTCTGTCAGATTTTTTATGTTTATATTAATATATTGTTTTTATTTATATTAAAATTTTTAATAAATCTGCTGTGGATCTAACTTTGGATATGTCTTAATTTCTCAGCAAATGTTCTAATGAAGACTAAGTATTTTATTATTTTCATATAAGTAAGAGGATTGCATCAGTTTGACTTACAAAATAGTTTCTTATTTTGATGCCTGTCATTAAAATTCAGAGTGTCAAACACGGAATCTCGACTATCTTTCCCAATCTTTTAAGTTACACTATAGGTTGGGATTGGAAATTAAACAGAGTGACTATATCATTATGTTTGCTTCCTCCCACATCTCTAACCAACCTTACTTTACCTCCATGTAACCTTTGGGTTGACTTGTCACTGTGTCTTTTGCAGGAGATCCCTTACAGTACAGACAGAGCATCGCCTTCTAACACAGCAGGATTTCACCAAAGCAGAATGGGGCCTTAATTACAGATTTAATGAAGAGACAGACCGAGCTTTCTTTCTTGCTGATTTCCCAGCTGTAGGATGATGTCTGATTATTTCCAATACGCCAATGCTTTACGTTTCCATACTGCTACTGTCCCTACTAGCACTTTTTTTTGGACAGTGCTGTGCTAGGCTCTTCTTTGGCATACTCTCTGAGAAAATGAAAATGTCAAACTTCAGGTATCCATTCCGATTTTGTTAAAAATATCTCAACAGAGAAATGGAGATAGCAGTACCTTCATTGAATAATTGGGGTTAAAAATGATTTCTATTTCTGATTTCCTAAAGGAACACTATATATATATATACATATATATATATATATATATATTACTCATTGCTTTTAGTGTACTCATGGGAATCATATTTTGCTTTCATTATATCCCTGTATTTTTATCTGCTTGTAAATTTTGCAAAGAATATCCAGGGGATGCAAATTAACATTTATCTTCTCTCTTTCAGAATCTAAAAATGTCAGTAAAGCAGTTCTTTTTTTTTTAAGTATTAAAACTTGATAAAAAGAAGCCATATGTCTACATGAGTTCCTCATTCATAGAAGTTCTCTGTGCTTTAGTTTCCACATCTGTAAAATGACAAATGGTAGTAATCTTATGAGTGGGGGAGAAATAAATGGGATGGATTGATTTCAGGTGCTTACTTAGCATTGTTATTTTTTTTATCATATAACCAGTGGCCAATAAGGTGTCGTTATCCTTTAAAAGAGCTTTAGGGCTCTAGAATAGAGAGTTAATTAAATTTTAGACAACATGAATCTCATGGTTAAGTATTCTTTGGCCAACTTTTGTTGTTTTTGTTTTTAATTGTTCTTAAGGGTCTGGGAAGAAAATAAAAGCTCAGCAAACTCACTTCTAATATAATAAGACTTTGAAGAACCCAGAAAATCTTTGTTTTACCAAGAGGGCTGGTTAAATGCCAGCAACAGTGACTACTATCTTAGCCATGCTACAGGATATACTGGCTTTCACAATAAACAAGAACATTTTTTCAAGACATTCATTGTTCACATGCTATCCTTAGTTACTAAACATCCAAGAACTTTAAAGCAACATAACATCTAATATTGATCAGGCTTATAATTTAAAAGTATAAAAATCTTAAATGCATGTGTTAGTGAACTAATATATTCTGTTATTCTTAGAATTAATAAGGTAATATATATTGAGCTGCAATGAGTTATTTTATATTTAATATACTTAATTTAAAATGCTACACATGTGAATTCTTATACTGAATTTTTAAACACTTGAAATCAAAGTTAAAACCTTTTTATCTTTGTAGTCATGCTCCATTAAACATAACACACACACACACACACACACACACACACACACACACACACACACATAGGGGCAAATGCACACACACTCACACACACATACACCAGAGTACTGAATACTATACATGTTAACATTCAGTATATTGTTACTGAGTAATTACCTAATGATCTTCATTTATAAATATATTCACTAATTTTATTTAATATATCCTTTTCATATCTTTTTCCATTCAGTATATATTACTCAGCATATACCACGAAACCAGATTAGCTCTTTTTGCTTCGGTTTTGTTGTGTTTTTTTTCCCATTTATTTATTTATTTTTTTAATTAATTTATTTTTCTGCTCATACAAACGTAATAGGTACCCTTAGTAGATTTAAAACACAACAAACGTAATAGGAGTACCTATTACGTTTGTTGTGTTTTAAATTAGTAATAACATTGAATCTTTATCTTAGGCCTTCTTGGAGTTTTCACTTTCTACACTCTGGCCTTGGAATATGTAGGACTGATGCACAAGGTTTTTGACTCCTGTATCTGTTTCTTCCCTGTCCCTCCCACTTGGAACTATCTCTTCTATCCACCAACCAGAAGATTTAGATTATATCCCACTGACCATTCTGTCTTTCTGTGTTAAACTCACATCTCCAGTGAGGTATTTCTTATATAAATAATTTGTCTCTTGTGGCAACGCTCTTCGTATTTTTGGTTTTTGTACACACCCAACTATGTTTAACAGCACTGAAAATGAAACAGCCAAGGAAGCGAAAATACTCCTCGTGTTTTCTGTAGCAAACCTTTTCTACTTTATTTGATCAAATAAACTTGGTCCAAATAAAGTAAGTCCAGTCAGTTTTACTTTATTTTCAAAGAAATTTCCTGTTTGGTGTTTTTGTTTCTGGTGTAGTATGGCATTAAATTCACAAAAGAGATAAAATTTCAACAAAAAGAATATTTTTAAAAATGTATTGTTATAAAAAGAGAGTTCTTAAAATTCTTTAAAATGTTTTTATTTATAAAATACTTAATCTACTGGATTTTCAAACATGTGAACTTGTATCCAAAGGATGCACACATTATATACAGCACATTATTTCTTACAATCCCAACAGTCATTCCATTAAGTAGTTATTATTAATCTCACATTAAAATGCACCAAATCAAAGCTTGGGAAATGGAATCAATGCAGAGCTAATATTTCCACCTAATTCTCTGGACATCAAAATTTACAGCAATTCTTCCCAGACTTGAAAGCTGGAGCTTCCCTGGGTATATTTTAAGCTAGGCAAACTCTTATGCCCATCTGCAGATGAATCTTGCTCAATAAGCCTAAAGTAAGACACGGGATTTTATTTTGAGTAGTGCTATCGCTCTTTCTGATTTTGACTTTAAATGAGAAAACCATAGATTTTTTACTTGAGAACAACTTGCGGATGTTTATCCTCTCAGCCAAAGATTGTAATGATTTAGGTGACTTATTAACTTCAATGCTTCATGATACAGAGAAGGTATTATTGGTGCTTCCATAGACCAGAAAGAGAGTACTTTTGCTTTAGCCCTTCCCAGTTTGCAAGAATGCTATTAAAAAAAAAAAAAAAAACTATGCTCCCTATGTCTTTTGCCAACTTATTTTAATATATACTAATTAGCAAGAGCATAGTGTTACCACTTGGTAATAGCAACTGTGGACTTTCACGCAAGTCAAAATTGGCCAATATAATCTCAGTTATTGCAGAAGAGAGGGAAGGAACAGCAAGAAAACTGGAGATTACAAGCCCGCTCTGTAAGATGTCTTTGCCTGAAGAGGAGGGAGTCACAGAAGTAATTATGTGGGAAGTTAGTGGTAAATGAATGGACCAGAGGACAACTACAGAAGACAGAAAAGAAATTGCTATATTAATCTGTGCCTCCAATTTCCTAGCTTAGTACTGAGATCATATTAAAGGCTCAATTGAATTAATGAATGAATCATGGAAAATTTTTAAAGAAAGCAAGAAGCCTGATAGCTAAAAAGTGAAGAAGGATTTAAGAAGTAGAGGAGATTGGTGGTCATAAAAAACAGGAATGACCCTGGATAGAAGGGAAAGCAAAGCTCTCGCAGGAAGGCTTTCCTTTGGACTGCAGTGGACAGGAGACATTTCTGTTCTATAGCAACATTTCATAGCAGTATTTTGCATATGAAAATCTAGTTAAGCTAGTAAGTTCCTTAATTAGCACTTTTATTATCCTTTAATTCCTTGCTTAAAAGAAAATGATTACAAAGCTCGTCTTTATGATTTAGGAAACTAATCTTTCATTTCTGAAGTGTTTCTTTCCTTGCGTCAACATGGATATAAAGAGAAACAAAACCCATACAACAGTGTGAAACTGTGCTGGGGTAATAAGCAGAAGCAGTGGAACCTATTGTGAACTACAGAAAAATCTACCACAGCAGCAAAAGCCTCCTCTCTGGCTCTTCCTTTAATAAAGACCTGTAGTAACTCTCCATAAATCATAAGTTAAAGTTAAAATGACCTCGCAAACTGAAATTACTATGTTTGCATTGCTAAAAGTTTAATTCCCGAAATAACCATGGGCCTCCATCCTATTCTAGTTAGAAACACTCTTATTCTGTTTCCACCAATGAAATTTCAATCAAAATCCAAGTGAGTCTTTTATCAACTCTGACAAAAGTGACTCAGAAAGTAAACCTACTAATAGGATTCTTTAAGAAACTTAAAATGAAAAGTTTGATTGTATCCCTCAAGTCGTAATAAACTTTGAAAAAAAATGGAGTTATTTTCTCCTCATTTAACATGGAGCAGCAATGTTTGCTTGCTAATTTAAAGAAAGGCTGGGTGACTCGGGATCTCAGTGCTACACTTGCTTAAGGTACAAAATGGAAGGGAAAGGGTGCTCACCTCAGAAAGCTTTCGTTCTCTCATTGCTGTTGTTTTGCATGTTAGGTATCACCAGTGGAACCCTTGTCAAAGTACTTGTCAAGTGTGTTTTTTCAATATATGCTATTATAATTGAAGACATTAAACACATTGACTTTTCAAGTCTGCATTCCTTTGAACAGAATACCAACTATTTCGTCAACAGTTTTACACAAAATACACCAAACAAGTAGAGGGTGATTGCACTCCAGAAATTACCAACAATGATTTCCATTTCATTCACAAAATGAATATAGTTCAACATACCCTCCTTTTATTTTCTCAGACTCCATCGAAATGATTTATTTTGTTATTAAAGCTTTGTTGACAGACTTCTGTTTCCTCAGCCAAAACTGCCTAAATTATAATTTATTGTTTCATTCTTCCTCTATTCAGTGTCATTAGGCTTCTTTGTTTTCTTTAACCATTTTTGGGGCTTCCTGAATTTTCTTTGCCTGGATCTCTGTGTATCCAAGAGCCTTTGACCGTGAGAGTGAACTGAAGGTGTACGTACCTGCCAGTTGTTTTGGCTTCATACATTGTCCATCTCTTCACTCCAAGTTCAGCCAAACATTCTTACCTGCTATTCCTTAGCTTGCTGTATAACAAAGAGTGAATTCCTATTTGAAAGGTGAGTGTCACAAATCAGAACATGCCCTGCACATGGTCTCGTTCAGGTTTGTGAGAAGAACCTGAATTTGGATGACAGTATGAGTAGAAGTGATGTTTAAATCTAAAGGTGTTAATGACTGAAGATATTTTGTGAAAGCAAAAAATGTTTACTTTAAAGTAATCAACCTTCTGTAGACGTGCCAGGTCTCTGTACTTGAATGTGCCATCTCTTGAATATGCAGAAATAGTATAGCTAGGTCATGTATTCGCTTTTCTGAGATACCTTCACATCCATATTATCATTGTTCTTTTCATTATACCAAGGAGATGGAACAACCTTAAATGTCAGCCAAAAGATAAATGGAAAATGAACATGGTGCAAAAATACAATGGAGTTTTATGCAGCTGACAAGAAAAATAAAATTGTGAATTGTGCAGGGAAATAAGCAGAACTGATATTTTTAAGTATGGTCATGCAGGTTTTCAATAATAAGCACATCTTAGCTTCTAACTATTGAATGTGTGTGTGTGTTTGTGTGTGTGTATTTGGTGAGAGAAAATAGGGGTAAAGTCCAGGAAACTAGAAAGGGGCCCATGGGACAGGATAAAAGAGGGGGGTTGGGGTTAATCTTAAGGAAGCAGTAAAGAGAACACAACCAAATTGAAAGAGATATGCTAGAGGAAAGCTTATAGTAAGGAAAGGGGAAGAGCGAAGAAAAAAGGAGAGAAGGAGGGAAAAGGAATGAACCAAATGAACTATGTAAGCCCTATAGGGAAACTGATTATTTTGTAAACTATTTTAAAAGATACACATTTTTAAAATTAGAAGAAGCAAAAATTAAACTGTAGCAAACCTTAGATACAATGTAAAAGAAGCGCATTGATAGATCGGGATGTCCATGTTCCTTGTAGCTTATGAAACCTTCTGAGTACAACTCAGTATTTTTAAAGACACCTAGACAATTTTGATTTCTTCTCAGCAATTATCAATTATCACAACTTAATCAAACCATTGGATCGCTTCCCAGATCTAAATTACAATTTACTCTTATCTTTCATAAAAGCCAGGAGCCCCTGGACTCTGCCACCTACAGTGGGCCATCTAAGTGAGTTCAGGTTTTGCTTGGAAAATCCCCGCCAGCTGCTCTGCCTGATGCTGGGTTAATTGCCTTCATTAGCTTCCTTACAATAGCCGTCTTAATCAGTGCTTGTGAGGAGATCTCAGATTCACATTGTGTTCCTTTCTCATCATGTACTGACCTTTTAAAAATACCCACTTAGTCTTTTAACACAACTGTTCTTCAAGTTCTTTAAGTCTAAAATGAGAAATGGAAAAAAACAAGAGGAAATCCCCCTCTGCTCCTGGGCTTTCCTGCTTCCTCCCTGAAAACAGTAATGTAAACTTCCAATCAAGACAGGTTGTTCTGACTTTCTAAATTACCAACAGTGATATCTTACTCATTTGCTCCCATGGCTCCCTTAGCCTTCCTTTCTAATGAATGCTTAATTAACATTGATGTACATCCTTTCTGATGAAGCATGCAGTTTTCAGAGTTTATGGCCTGTTGAAATCCTTCCCTTAAAAGTTTCAATTTTTTCTGTTCTGAAATTGTAGAAGTTGTACACAATGTAAAACAATGTGAAGTGATTTATAAATTTACATTCTTTTTATATAAATTGTATGCAGGTCAAGATCTTAATGGCAGCAAACATGATGAACTCTGTCATTTGCTGTGTTCTGTGACATTATTGTTTCATTCCCAGAGTGATTAAACTACCCCAACAACATGTGCTTTCCATAAACATACTTCTTACTATTGACCAGTAATACCGCTTTTCTTTTATGGGATGTGTTAATTGATATTTTGCTTCATTCCAAATGTTCCCAAAAACGTTATGACAATATTTTTGTAATTGCACATAAATATGCAAAGGTTCTTGAACAACGCATTAGGAAAAGCAAACTTATTGCTAACATATTAGCAGAAAAATAAACAGAATCTAGAAGTTCTGTGTGGATATTCCTTCAAGTCTCAAGAACAATGCTTAGGAGTAGTTCTTATCTGTCCATGTCTCTATCCCAAAAGCCTGACAGTCTTCAAAAGCATTCAACCTAGTGCCATAAACCAAGGAACATTTGGATTACCTCTTGCTCTGGGATTAAAAAGGACACAGGTTGTGCTCTTTCAGAAAGCTGAGTCTTAACTCAGGACATATTTTGAGACCAGAAAGAATAAATGAAAACAAATAATAAATTTTAATTGTTTGAGGAAATTTTTTGAAACAGAAGTCACAGTGCTTAAACATCTTGCTCTAAGTGTCTACAGATCTATCAATTGCCAGTTATATGACACTAAACAAGTCCCTTAACCTCTCAGTGCATCAATTTTGGGATAAATTGCTGATCAAATAGTATTATTGAATGGATTACATGTTGTTTACTGAATGTATGTAAAGTTTTTGACTCTCTGATTAACATGTTAGGCTTTTATTTATTCTCCATCTTGAGTTTTCATTTTCTTTTCTTTTTGAAAAGATTATTCATGTTTTTATTTAGAGAAAATGCCAAAGAATGCATGTGGAAATGAGAGAACGGAATCCAGATCTTTCCTCTTGCCATGTGGACTCTAGCGATGAAATTCAGCTTGCTAGAGTCCTGTATGGTGTCTTTACTCACTGTGCAATTTCATCGGCACCCAGCTTTTCATTTTCTTGAGGGTATCTTTTAAATTTCAATGGTTGTCAATGTCTCTGAATCATCAATTTCCTGTTTAATGTATCGTGCTTTTTAATTTTTGTTCTTTTAGAGTCTCATACATGAATGCAGTAAATTTATGATTATTTTCATATCTTAATCCTCAATCCCTATTTTTCTTAAATCCCTATTTCAAACGTTTTTGTTTGAGAGAGAGGGAAAGTAGAAGAAAACCAGAGAGAGAAAGAAGAGAGAGAGAAAGAGAGAGAGAGAGAGATAACAAATGCCACCACACACAGGTGGAGGTCAGAGGAAAACTTCCTTCCACTATTTGAGTTTTCAGTGATTGGACTCAATTGGACTCAAATTGCCAGGCTTGTGAGCAGGTGTCTTACCTGCTGAGCTATCTCACTGACCCTACTGTTTTCTTTTTCTTTTTTATTTGATACACTGTCTCATGTGGCCTAGGGTGGCCTAGGACTCCACATGTAGCCAAGGATGACCCTGAATTCCTGCTTCTCCTGCTTCCAATTCCCTTGTGCTGTGATTATATACCAGGGACTGGAGCAAACTTGTTTTCATGCCCACTATCTTGGATACTATCCAGGTATGGCAGTTCATATTATGCCTTCTCTCTCAGAACTGACTGATCTTTCAGGACTTGATTGGTTAGGCTTGGTCATCATAGGTTTTCAGTCTATGATGTACTTTTCTCTTTTGTTGTTTACTGCTAGAGCAGAAACAAGAGTTTGAAGCTCATGACAATCAGAGTCACTTAGAATCGGACTAAACAGTCTTATGGGTATGGAAATACTTCTTAAAATGGTTTTCAGAAAAATTACATTTACATGTAACACCTCCTTCTATGGTTTTGTGAAAAAATCGAGCTTGTTGTAATTAAGGACATCAGAATCATGCAATGCAAGAGTAACCTTTAGTAGATAAACTAAACTCCACCCATTGTTGAAAATTTACATTAGCAACCCAAATTGTCATTCCAGAATGACCCCAAAGGAACTGAATCCTCCATTTCAACAAACAATCATTGTTTGAGAGGGATCCCACAAGAGCTACTGTGGTTTTTGAATTATTTAAGTATTTTCAATTCAGCAGGTGACTGAGAGCTCTGTTAACATTTGCTTCTCTACTTCTAGGCCTTTGGGTGTTTTATTCCTTCTTGTCTGTTTGTTCAACTTCAATATGACTCTAGAATATCAGTCTTCCCCAGTTTCTCTACTTGCTCTCCACTGCAAAAGATATACTTTATACAAGGTATTTCTTCTGTTTAAAAACCTTAATTAAATGGGATATAAGCAGCTGTGGGATTTCCCCAGGATCACCCTTATGGAAACAGAATAAGTTGAGGTATATGGGTTCAAATCTTAAAATAATGAAATCTCTTGCCCTTGGAGGATTGAATAATCCTGCACATCAGAAAGCTCAATGAGGAGATGAAAATCTTTTAAGGAGAAGCACATAAATTACTTTATAACCCATCTGTACTTGCAGACTGGTGTTATCCAGCAACTGTGGCCATTACTTCTGCTGTGACACATGACAGATGACATTCATATGTTCAACCCATTCCCTTGGGCATACCCAGATTTTGACAAAACTTCACAACATTCACAGTAAAGCAAGGCCCTGCAATAATTCATAGTCAGCGCAATTATGAAAGTGGAGTCAGTACGTGTTGCTCCCTGTAGGCCTTTCAGAAGGGCTGGATGTTAAGCATAAATAATTAATTTCTTGCTAGCTGTACCTCTAACTTCTCTTACCATCACTGCAGAAAAGGCATGAAATTCCAATGAATGATGATGACATAATTAAAGATAAAACTTGGAACTGTTCTCCATTTATTTACATTTTTTTAATGCAGAAGATTTAATATTTTGTACTTTGAAAATGATGGCAGAATTTCTTGCAGCCACATGATGCACAACTCATTAAGACAAATTTGAAATTAAGGATTAAGACCTGGGATAGGGTTTGGTGTAAACATCAGGAAAAGCAAACCAGTCCTCAGGGTTGGCATCTCATAAAAATGAGCAAATAACCCCAGTACCATGAAGATTAATGAGGTACTCCTAATTTATACACACTTACTTCATTAGAAATGTTTATTATTACCTCTTTTTAATTTTGTGCTTCATCATGATACATACAAATGCATGCTTATGTATCTCATTTGTTTTTGTTTCCTACAGGTACCTGGTAGACATAATATCTTCAATGTACAAGTACATAAACTAAGATTCTTCCAGTTAAAAATTATTGTTATGCAATGTCTCTAATTCCAGTGTAAATACTGCAAAAAGATTATTTGTCAGAAATTTAAAATTTTTTAGATCAGAAGTCATTACAATGCTTATATCATAAACACTATTGAAATGAATCAGTATGTAGTTAGAAAAATAATTTGTAACAATTTGCAGTGTTAGAAATAAAATATCAATAGGAATACATATACACATGGACATATAGAAGAATGCCAACAATTTAAGACTTGGAAATTATTCCTAGGGTCAGTCTTAATGTCTTTGTGTATGGTCCAGATGAGAGCATGCACACTGAAGTATCTACTGAATGCAGACTCTGATAAATTATTGACCTGACTTGCTTTGTTGACAGTTTCATCATTCTTGAGATAGAAGATTTTACAGTTTAGGAATTAGAACTTTAGGCTTATTTCTAATCTACAGGGATAGGTGACTGGAAGACTTGTGGAATATTTTTTGCCAATTCATTAAACCTAGTGAGTAAGATAAAAATGTAGGTTGGGATATAATAAAGGAGGAATGGCAATTGCTTATTGAATCCTAATAATACCTATAAGATACTGAGAGAAAAATACTCCGCAAATTTAACTAAGGCATGATCTTTGTTTATGTTATTGACTATGTCACAGAATTTAATTATCAGTTATAAGTGACCATGCAGCATGAGGCAGAGATATGTTATATAATGAGACTACAAAGACTCACAATGACTTCTGGCAGACTAAATTTCTGATAGAGATGATATTCTGAATATAGGATTAAAAAATTTCTAATATATATTGCTATTAGAGATCATGGATGATGTAATTTTATATTTTTAAACTCTTCAAGGAAAAATTGGGAATTTATAATTAAAGCCATAGAGACTTCATAACCTTTAAATTCTATTCATTGTATCTGAGAGATTTGGTGTTAATGTATAATCAGCAAAACAAATATTATATGGTTATTAAAATAGGTGGCAAACATTATCTCATCCATGTTAAAAAACTTCAATGATAAGATATATAAAATAGCATTATATACTTGGTATGTAATCAAAGTAATAGAAACTGGATATGGTAGTACTTACCTGTCCCATTTTGTGACAAGAAGACCATAAGCTTAAAGTCAGTCTCAATTATTTTGTGAAGGCTGGCCCAGTTTGGGTTACAATGAGATGGTCTTAATAAAGATAAGATGATAACAATAATAATAAAGTATTTATATATACAGATATGAAAATACTTTTGTATAACAGAGAGTTAGCAATGTCAGTGGTTTATCTAACTGCTAATTTCTTTGTACTTATCTATGTCTACTAATTTATTGTAAACTATTTTCACTAAAATATCAAATATTAATTTTGTAATAAAAATGTTAGACTAAAAATATATTATTTCAAGTGAAATTTTCTGGGCTACCTGCCACATAACAGTAACATAACAACATAACATATCAGTTAATAAAAGTAATTTTAAGTTAGGTTACATAAATAAAAAAACAGTTTAGCAGTAGTGAAGGAGAAGTGTCTTAGCTCTAAATCCAAAATTTCATTTGATAGTTCATTCATTATAGGAACATTTAAGTGAAGTCATAACATTATACACAATTCTGAAGATGGTAAGTTATCAAATAAAGAAAATTTGTACTAGCTCAATATGTTTAATTCACAAAATTAACAACTTGGGAATCTAAAAAGCATGGGCTAGATTATGTCCAACATCTCTGAAAGCTTCCAAAACATGGCTTATCAAATGGTGAGAAGATTATGAGAAGATATTTCGAAGCGTGTCCTAACATCTAGAAATCTGAGAGTCAGATTATAATCAAAATAGATGTATGTCCATCGGAGGCCTGCCTTTGCATGAGACAAGTGATGGAACATGTGCTCAGAACAGTATTAATCCCAAGAAGGTTTGCAGATTGAATGTGTTGTGTCTGGATTTCAGTCATGCAGGGCACAGGCACTGCTTGGGTGGGGACCTAGTGATGCATTTCCCTCCTCCCATATGACTTCATTTTGGAAAGAAATCAGCTTCATGACCCCCCAAATGCCCACATCCATCCTTGAGTTCCTATTCCTTCACATTCACAGAAGGACTTCTCCTGCCCTCAGTAAAAAATCCCAGTTCAGATCCCCTTTTCCCTAGTACTGAATGGCTCTCTATGGTCAGAGGCATTTCACACACTGCTTTCTTCACATAATGCAGTTACTACCCCCAGCCCCAGCTAGCAGAGGTCTAACTCTAGCAGTTCTCCTAAATTTCTTCCAGGTAAATTAGACGAATCTCTTGCCAGGAAAAAACAATAGCAGTACATCAGGTGGTAAAACAATAGATATCCATTAAAACTAGGATGACAAGTGTAGCCGCTTGGATTCTCATGTTCTTTTTGATGCCAAAAGTCTATGAGACTGCAGCTCAACATTGAGGTTGGCACTGACATTTTCAGGGAGGACTAAATAAGAACATATACGAAATGAGTTACTTGAGTTCCAGGAAGATGTCATGAGCCCAGATAGAAATGTAGTTAATGAAGGGCAATGAAAGTGTAGCTCTTCTTCCACAGCTATGAGAGCTTGAATTGGGGGAAAAAATCAGGGTTCTATTAGCCCATATTTCTCTCATAAAAACACTCTATCTTTTCTTAATCAAGGATCACTGTTGTATAATATGGAATCAGGATTTTATTCTCACTCCATATTGACTACTTCCTCCTACCCAACGCCCACACACATACACACACATACCACACACACACACACACACACACACACACACACACAGTGTTGTCTAGAAACATATCTAAAAAAGAGGAAAAAGGTGATGTTATCTAACCAAAAGGAAACCCTGACATACTTTACACTCACACACATTCTGATTCTCACCAAAATATGACTATTCATGGATTCTTTAGGTCAAACATCTTTCTTTTGCAACTCTTTGAGGTCCCTGGAATGGTTAGGATTTACTCACACTCTCAGTTAGCTGCTTTAATGAGATAATCAGATCTTCAGCTTCTAAGGCTGATGGCTCAGCAAAATTTCTCCTACCATGTGCAAGTTCTTGTGAGCAAGAGAGAAAGGATGAAGGGTCTGAAGTTGATTGGGATTTGGGGTTTGCTGTGGCTGCAAACAGAGCACTTAGAGAAGCATAGACGAAACATAGACAAAGGCAAGGATGGGAGAAAAATAAGAGTACTGGATTCATCAGGGGAATGGATAATAATAAAGACGGTTTTGTCCAGAAGTCTGTCCACTCCTGTATGGACCCACAATAATTAATGAGAATATCCTCTGTCCCAAATTCCCAATACTGTTCTAATGTCTTGCCATCAATCCATGTCCCCCTTTCTGCCTAAGATGCAGAGGAGATGTGCCCACTTGCCATCTTACAAACCTGACAATCTCAGCTACACCCCTGGAAGCCAACATGGTGGAAGGGGACAGCTGACCTCTGTCAGGTTCTCCAACCTTCTCCACCTGCATGCCATGTTATGCATCATGTGATTCTCTCTCGCTTGCTCGCTCTCTCTCTCTATCCCTCCTCTCCTCCTCCTCCTTCTCCTCCTCCTCCTCTTTTTCCTCCTCCTCCTCCTCCTCCTCCTCCTCCCTCTCTCTCATAAGTAAAATAAAACAAAACACCCAATGTTTCAAAAATTAGGGAAAGGTACAGAAAAGGGTGAGGGAACAGATAAACTGGTAAAGACGAAGCATAAGATCATTTATTTCTACTAGCTGCTGTCCCCTTTTGTTTTCCATGTTATTTCTAGTTTTCAATGCTAGGATTCGCTTTTTTTTGATAACTACATTGCCTCTCCCAGGAGTTCCAAGGGCAATGCCTTTGTAAAAAACCTTAGTTCATCTGCACTCCATGTGGTTCTGGTTGATGAACCTTAAACGAGAGGAAATAGAGCTAGAAAAGGTCTGAGGAAGGGCTGGGAAAATGATCAGAGGGATAAAAAAAGGATGCTGTGCAAGAGCAGATTAAAGCGATTTCTTTTCACCACGCTGACCTCTACTAGAGTATGAAGCACGGACGAGGCAAACACAACCCACACAGCCAGCCCTATAATGCCACCCCCCAGTGTAGCCACTACAGCCAGGGGACTTTACCTGGAAGCCAGTGAATTCATATACTTGGGTGAGCTGACCTTAAATAAATTTAAACAGGTTTTGAAAAAAAGTTGTACTTGGAAAAAATATCCATAATGCATCATCAAAATGAGCTATCATATATTTAGGAATGATTATTAATTTTGGTGTGGAAAATTAAAATAATGATTTTCAAATTCAATCAATCATTGGACTCAGCAGGGAATATTTTCACCATGAAAAGTTTTGTAGCTCCAGCACACCCATCAACCTCCCAAATAAAAATTCCAGAAATAAGACAGCAACTTAATATTTTATAAGACGTCACCGTCTGATCCTTACAGAATTGGGAATCCTGCTGCAGAGCTGTCCAAGTGCCCCAGGCCTGACCTAGTGTGAGGGGATGAAGTGTGGTACATAGGACCAGGCAAATGGACGTGAATTTTGGTTACCTTGCAGTGTCTCGTGATGTGTTTTTTCCATGTTGCCTCCTTCTATCAAGCAGAATGTCTCTAACAGGATTGCACACAAAGTTTCTAATGCATATCACTATTAAGTAAAGTTATCTTCTACATGGCCTCTCTACCATTCCAACCCTTCGAAAATGTGAAGAACAAAATTTGAGGTTAGCGAGATGCCGGATGCAGTCAGCTCAGTAGTTCCTCATGCATCTAAGTGTTTCCCTCAGAGGACCAAAGACAGTGTCATGAAAGGGTATGAACGCAGGGAGGCTGTCCTCTGCCTGTCCAGCTCATCTCTTCTTTCCAGCACAGGTAACATATTGAAGAAGAAACATGACTCAGAATGATCGGGTTTCACTTACTGGATTCATGGGGCTTTTGTAGCTAAGTTGTCAATATTTGGGTGTGAGGGAGTGGCTCCTGTGGAGGCTTGCACGTTTTAAAATGAGTTTATTGATATCTGTGAAGTTGAAACTAAAGGGAAAAACAAATCAGTGGGGATCTCAAAATATTGTGAACACCTGTTGGGCAGGGGCGTATATGAGAGCAGCTAGCAAGGAAACAGAAGATTCCCTACCAGGCTGCCACACAGATGTAGCGCGAAGAGTGGAGAGCAACTAAAGAAGAATGGCTTCCTTTCTGAGGAAATGACACCACATTGGGTGTCATTGCCTGGCTCCTTGCATGAGGGGTCCTTAGAGTCAGAATGGAACTATCCACCTCAGAAAGACTCCTGCTTTGCCACTACCTGTGTGTGCTGCAGACTGAGTATGGGGTTCTCTGGGCCTGAAATTCACATGTGAATGCAATCCCCAGGTTGCCGGGGCCATAATTTAGTGGTTAGCATACTGGCCTAGCATACCAGAAGGTCTAGGTCTAACAAACCCCGTTACAATACCCCAGTATTGCTTAATGTGGGGTAGTGGCACAAGTGGCTGGAATCCCTGAACTGAACTCCTCTGTTACTACGCAGGAAGGTAAGGAGTTCAAGGCCTACTTCTTCCTCTGCCTCAGCCCACTCATCCCTGGGAGACCCTGTCTCAAAACAACACAAAGCAGTTTTCTACTAAACCCTAGCATATTAGGAGAGTGGAGCTGCCCTCCCCCTGCTCATCCCTGCTATCCTGAGATGACTATGGCATAGGAAGCGAGTCTCCCAAAATAAACTTTAAAGACAGCTTTCTACATTCTAGAAGTAGACATTTATTAAATGGTGAGTAGGAATGGAGTGAGTTTTATTTCAGAAAGTGAAGACTGTTTAAAGGGGGTTATGGCTTGAATATGAAATGTTTCCCCATATGAAATGTCTCTCACAGGCTCCTAGGTTGAGTCTTTGCCTTGGGTGCTGTTTGGGGGCAGTCTGAAAATTTGAGAAATACAACCTGACTAGAGGAAGGTCCCAGTGTTTGTGGTCACCTTCCTGCCCCTGTACTGTGAAAAGCCTTGTTCACTGTAGGTTGCTATGATGATTTTCTCGCAAGCTTATGAGGCCAAACAATCATATACTGAAATCTTGAGCCAAAGCAAAGAGTTCTCATTTATGTCAGTCTTGCTTTCATGGCAATCAGCAAGTTAGCAGAGGACAAATAAGTGGAACCAATGATTTCAATAGTCGCAGCTCATACAGATTTCCTAGGTAAACAGTTTATGTGAAAAGAAACCAGATGTAGCCTGGTCCCCAAGAAGGTTGCTTTGCTACAGGGTTTAGAACCTGCAACAGCACAAGGCAAATCCTAAACCCCGTTACCAACCTAAAGATATGAAAGAAGAATGATTAGAACCTGGTAGAGACCTTTGTGAGGAGTTGCATTTGAAGTGGGCTGGGACCAGTGACTGGCTTTCATCAAGTTCAAGGGAAGAATGAGAGAAAGAAAGTTTTGATAACTAGCGGTCTCTGGGTGGAAGCCTAAGTTTAAGAAGTGCAGCCTGAGTTTGATGAGCAGTGTCTACTTTAATCAGGAGGGGGCAGTGATGAGAGAAATCCTCTGAAGAGAAGGAAGGACCTGCAAGTACTTGGTACACAATTTGGAAAAAGAAGTTGATGGGACTTTGTTGCCATCCTCCATTTAAGGAAAAGGCTTCTAGGATTACATTGACTTAGTTTATTTAATTATTAATCATACGAGACGTTCATCATTAAACTTTTAATTCAGAAAGTAAATTATTGAAGAAAACAAGCCCCTCTTTTTATCCCCCTGGATTACATTTCCATTCTTTCTCTTTGTGTTTCTCTTTCTTTCCTTCTCTCTCTCTCTCTTTCTCTCTCTCCTATCTCTGTGTATATGGCTTCATGTTTTTTTCTGTCATATAATTCACACATGATACATAAATCACACTTTAACATAAATTTTCTAATTTCTAAAAAGGTTTCTTAGCATTATTAAACTTGATTTTGTTTCTTTGCCAAATTATCGTTTTAAAAAATCTTTAGAGTTTAACATAAACAGGAAAAAACAGTAGACTGGAACAGGAGAAAGCATGAGCTCTGGAACTAGACTCCTAGCCCATTAGCTGATTCTGTGACCTTGAACAAATTGTTGACATTTTTATTTCCCATTTGTGGTCCTTAAAATTGAAATACAATAGGTTTCCATTCCACTTTGCATACTGAGATAATAAAAATGCATATAAACCATTCAGGATAGTGTCTGCCATATGATGTACATTGTGTAAGCATTACTATCAGTGAGATTCATTCTTCAAATGCAACAAATTTCAACAGCATGATGCCACATTTTCTTAATCGTGTTCTTATTGATTATCATACAGGCTTTTTCTAATCTTGAATTATTTCAAACAGATCTATAACAAATATCTGATTAATGTATACCATATTTTTTGGAGCACATGTTACAATTGATGTGGCAAATGCTGCTCTTCTAATAATGCTTTTGAAATCATATGGATGCTGAGAATTCAATGTAATTTCTTTCTGATTTATACACTTGAGATCATTTTTCCATCTCTGAAATGACTTGAGAGGAGCCTTATCCCAAAGGTTTAATGAGGTGATGTCCCTTTCAACTGTCAAGAGTTACACATTCTCTTCACTGATCTTCTTTTGAATTGTTGATAATTAATCAGGAACATCAATGGTGACCTGTCACATTGCTATTGCTCCAGCCCTTCGATCTGTAGCTTTAAGAGGAGATTTTTCTCCCTGTCCCTGGCCCTGTCCTTGCCAGCCTTCCCTCTTATTAACCTTGAAGTCACACGGAACAGTCTCTCCTGTGATTTCATCATAGCTCCCATCTGAAAAGATGCTATCATGCTGAAAAAAAAATAAATTAAAACGACCACATCACCCCCACACAGAGGCAGGTCATACCTTTTTGAAAATTTTTTCCCTCCAGTGGGACTTTCTTCCCAACTAGTCACAGACATGTTATCTAACATTTTGCTGTAGGCTTTATATTCCATCATTTTAATATTAAAATTATTAATTTAATATTAAATTTGCTTAAATGATTCATGAAGTTTCTTTCATCTGATGAACCCAGTCTGGTCTGAGGTTTTTGGAAAAGGAGTTACATACTTTCTTAAACAACTTCTTTAATCTTCACTACTAAACAAAGGAAAGTGAATTTTTCTAATGGCTTTTCAATCTCTCTGTAAATTGAGCAGTGGACAGGATTTATTGCCAAGTATATAGAAAAGATGTCCAGTGTGCAGTTTCCCTCAATGTTAGCACCATAGTCAATCTGTGGGTCATGAATAGGCAAAGTGGTAAAGGTTGTGGAGGTTGCTTTCGGCACCTTGTGCTTTTCCTTTTGATGTCACAATCTCATTGGCTGCTTCAGGTTTTAAGCATCTTTCTGCTTTTTATTGTCCATTAAGTCAAACACTTGCACTGTCAGTGCTAATGGGACTATCAAGAAAATGAGAGATTTCTTAAAAAATAGAAGTATTAGCCATAAAGGGGAATGGGGTAGATACAGTTCTAGGACATGACTTTACCCGGAAAGGAGAATTCAATTGAATGGATCCACAAGAATAATTGTCACCAAATCAAAGTTTGTTTATTCCTTCATTTATTGAAGAACATATTGATGGCTTCAGATTTTACATATTATGAATAAAATTGTTACAAATGTGGACATGAAGGCTTTTATGTAGAATAAACTTCCTTATCAATAGATGAACAACTGAAGCAAACTAATCTTTCTTACAATTATATTTACCCATAAGTCTCTTTTAATTAGAAGCAACACAGGAAACTACCTGTAATTTTGTACTGCTGAAAATCACATTGACATATCCATTGTGTCTCTAAAATGACCTGAGAGTTTCCTGAAAGGAGAGCGAGGAAGGGAGAAGGTTTGAGACAGGAAAAATGTCATTCATCCCCTGCCAACCCTCTTATAAGGAGACAAATGATGGCTATAGAATAAATGCTGTGGGTTTTCAGGAAGGTTTGTTGAAATCACGATCAAGAAAATCCAGTTTAGTGCTGCAATGAACATGGATGTACATATGTCACTATAGTACCATGAAACATTTTGGGAGACTATTCCCAGTAGTGGTGTAGCAGGGTCATATAGCATTTATTTAAAAATAGCAAAGTCATGGAATTAACCTAGAATAAAAGGATGATGAAAATGTGGCGTGTATGGAATACTACATAGCCATTCAAAAAACATCTGAATTAATGAAATTTGTTGCTAAATGGATGAAACTGGAATAAATCATATTGAGCAAAATATCCCAAACATAGAAAAACAAATGTCTCATGTTCTCTCTTATAAGTGGAGCCCAATACCTAGTCTTCATAGTGACATATTGTGGGAAAATCTTTCTATTACCCTTTTCTACCATGAAGGACTTGAGATAGGAAAGCAAAGCAAAGAAGACACAAAGAGAATGAAGACCAAGAAACAAAGCTCGACTGAGAAATAAGGCCACTACCAAGAAAGAACCATAATTAGCAAGATATTTAATCCAATCCACGGTCAGTCTTCTTCCTGATCTCCGGTACTTGAAGAGGTTTCAAGTATTGGAGGGTGTTCTCTATCTTTGGAGGGGGTGGTTGGTGACTAGTAGACAGCTGAATGATATCCTGGAGGTTGATCCCACCCACTGCTGACCCTTACTCCTGATCCTCCCTCTGCTTCAAGCCTTCTCTTATATATGGTGTCTCCTTAACAATTTCTGTACTGTTAGATAGGAAAGGATCTTAAAGTCCAAATATACTGCAGCCTTGTGCAGTGCAAGAATAGCTAAATGGACAAAACCACACAACCTAAATTCAGAACAGCAGCAACCCTACCCTAAAATGTTTGTCTAGAACCAGGCCAGCCAAATCTCTTTCCCCATTTAGAGGCTCAGGGAGCTTGTGGAAAAGGGGCAGTAAGACTATAAGAGCCTAAAGATGGAGAGTTCCATTGCTGGACAGGTCACTTCCCTCAAGAAAGGGCAGCTGCAGCCAGGACCTCATGGCAATGAGACTTGAACTCATCAGACATGCACAGTAGTGAACATGTCAGTATGCCCCCATGGAGTGGAACAGATCTCAGGAGAAATAGTTCCAGAAAGAAGGATCCTTTGGGGCAAGGAGTCAGACAGAATTAAGGGAGTACCCATATCAGTGGACTGCTCAAGGAAGGGCTTCTCTGTCTGCCACAGAGGCGTGAACCTCCATGAAAACAGATGATACAGAGGGAAGCCCAGGACCCATGGAAGCAAAGGATAGGAGAACAGGAGGGAGTAGACTGGGCTTACACAGGGATGGAAGGGAGGATGGGTTGGGATGGGATGGGAGCTTGAAGGAAAGGAAAGAGGAAGGGAATGGGAATGAGAGAAGCAAGGAGAATGTATATAAAAATGTAAATAATAAATTTATTTTTCAAAGAAAGAATCACCATGCATATTAAAAAAAAGAAACTCCAGTTTCTCATCATTTGCTCACATGGGTTGTTATAGTCTTTCTCTAAATTCTGTATAATTTAAAAAAATTATATTTTGAGTTGCCAAAATGAAACAAAGTAAAAAGAATAGCACAACTATATTTTAGGACATTTACAGAAACATTTTAGACCATCTCAACTTTGCTAATCTAATTCTGTACCAAATTTTTATTTTTACATGTCTTAGAGATCAAATATGATGAAACTCTGACGTAAGCAGAGATTTCCCAATAATTTAAGTGGAAAAAATGTAAACTTTGATTACTCCTAAGTTGTATACTTAGAAATATGTGAGAATATTTTTTGATTTATATGTTTCTTAAAAATAACTGGATATATTTATTCATGTATAATGTTAGATTTTTACCACTTGCTGAACTCTCTCCAATTAAAGATGTAATGGGAATGGATTCTTTACTCGTTTGTCAGATGACTGATGAAAAGAGGCATTCATTACAGAGACAAAAATCTACTACCAGACCTGGCTTTGTTAGGCACATGTAATTATACAACTTACAGATCTGAGCTAGTAATTTTTTCCTGGTAAAAAATGATATGCATTATTTGAAGCCAGAGAGTTTCAAACTTAAGAGTTCCTGTGAATCTCCTCTTTCTCTTCACTTTCTTCATCCTTCAACCTCCTACCTCTTCTTCCCTCTCTCTCTCTCTCTCTCTCTCTCTCTCTGTGAATACATAAGGTTTTGTCTGTCAGTTTGCATATCTGCACTCTAAGCTGCATTCAGCCATAAAAGTTAAAATAAAAGTAAAACGGTTGAGCATAAATATTTGAAGAATCTTACTTATGTTGAAATTATACAAAATTATTCTCATCCACAAATATATTTCCTCTTCTCATCTACCATATAATTTAAGTATTATTATTATGAATATTTTAAAAACAAAGAAATGCACTTGCCAAAAATATACAAAATCACTGTTATAATAATGTATCCATACCTCAGTTCCTTTAGACACCAGTGGTGCGTATCTTTCTACAATAAGGTCAAAACAGCATCAAGAATCTCCTGTTAAGTTTACTGAAAAGAGTATTTTGTAGCATTATGTCCCAACTGCCATTGCAACTCCATTTGACCAGGTTTTTAAGGAAGAAAATAAGTTAGTTTACATTGATCCAGATAATAATATTTCCACAGAAAAAGGCAACATTGTAATGTTTCATGGAGGGAAAGCTGAGTGCAAACTATATCAAAATTACCTGAGTCATTTAAAAAAAAGTTCTATATCCAGGGCCAAGGTCAACTCTGCAGATATTTTATGTGCACCTAATTCTTTAATCTGTCTCTGCAGTCTTCTCAATTTATCTATCCAATTTTCAAATAAACCAGCATCCTATTCATTTTAATTTGGTCCAAGTCATTTTTATTAATGAGGAACATGAGTTTTATAACTTATTTTGCCAATAGTTTAATAAAGCAAAATACTCTGAAGTGTTGCAAATCAGATAGTATTTTTTTAGAAAAATGTTGTATTATGCAAAGAAATATCACATATTTCTGTAAACTGAAAACCAGCTATGGAAGAAATATTGAAAGGTGGAGGTTGATCTTGAAGTAGAGGGAAGATGGGTAAAGTGAGTGATGGTAATGTTCAAATATTACTTGGGGGCTGGAGAGGTGGCTCAGGGGTTAAGCCTCTGCCTTGCAGGCTGAAAGTCCTGATTTCGGATCCTAGACCCCACGTATAGATACTGGGCAGAAGTGGGAGCAGCCTGCGTTTCTGGCCCTGGTAGGACAGAGCCTGTGAATCCCGGGGCAGAGTAAACAAGGAGGTGGAGGTAAGTCCATGGAGGTTCCTGAATTCGTCCGTGGTTCTACACACACACACACACACACACACACACACATGCACAATGAATAAATAAATAAATAAAATTAAAAAATATTACTTGGATTAGGTCACCATTCTCTGTAATAAATCAAATTGTTGCTACATGTTATAATGATGTGACACATTGTTGCTACATGTCACAGAGATGTGATACAAGTGGCCCTTTATTTGTATACTCCTCCATCCCCAAACTCAAAGACTCTCCAAAATAACTTTGTTTAATCCATCAAGAATTCTCAAATTAAGGAAAATTCTATAGAATACCTGTTCATGTCATCAGAAGGAACCAAGAAAGCTCAAATAGGTCAGAGAAAACAGAAGGTGATGCTAGATTCTGTTGGAAACTTCACTGAACAGAGCAAGAACATGTAGCTAAAACTAGTGATTTTAGCAAATAAAATATATCAATTTAGTTCATTCATTATGACAGTGAAACTGTTGAAGTATAATTTTCAGGGGAGAACTAGTTATATTTGGCTGTATTTGAAATACATGGTGTAGTTACTACAGTTTTGTAAATGTAAATTGTTTTAAAAGTTTTAGTTCATTTTTTAACTTGGAGTCAAAATATGATTTTTTACACATTCAACCAGCTTAAGTGAATTTCGTGGAGTTGAATTTTCAGATGAGTTTTCAAAATGGAACCAAACCAGTTATTGGTGAATATAATTTTCATAATAGGATGAACAACAGAAGGGAAAAAATGCCTGTGCTGCCTTCCATCAGCACCAAAGGGATATAGCCTCAGGTCTCCTATTCAAGTACAGCTCCTGAACTCTAGTGTTCTGTGGACAGGCTTCCCTCTCAGAACACTTATCGTCGACACTTTCACTTCATTGCCCCTCAACTGTTCCTCTTGGTTAGTCTCTTCATTTAGTTGATTCTGATGTTTTCACTAAGGATGCTGAATAGAAGATGTTACAGTGACTTTTCAGGTACCCAGAGGACAGATAGGACGGCAAAGGGACCTGCTATAGGGAACATTCCCTCAAGCACATCCACCTTGACCTACAGATTCCAAGGTGTTAATGAAAGAGAGTTTAAATCTTGACTTACTCAGTTTTGCCCTCGCTCCTGAGACTTCAACAAGAGAAGCAATTAGTACTGACTGTGATGTTGTTGATTGGCTGCCTTTCAAAATAGAAACAAGCTTTGAATTTGTGCAACAACTTTTCTGATTCTCAGCTCCTTTACAGATGGCTGAGATGTTCTGGTACGATTCTGAGACTAATCCAGATGATCTATGGAAGCCCCTAATAGTCTCAATTAGCAACAGTTGCTTGCAGTCCTATTGTGTGCTACACCAGAGATGGAAGTGGGAGAGAAGAAAAAGTCAACTCTTGTCTGAGAACAAAATTATTTTCATTAGCAACTCAAGACTCAGATTCGGTGTCTCTCAGAGGCTATGATTTGTTTTAATAACATTGCAATTGTGTAGAAATGACTTTCCTCACACTGTCATCTCTCTCACCTGGCTTATGTCACTTAAATGTTTGTTAACATTGGTCTGAACAAAAGAAGAGTGCTTTAAATAGAACCTGTGGTTTCTCCTCATTATTTAGATAATGCCAAAGACTTTAGTAGGAATCCTAAAAAGCTGAAAAGATATGTCACCTCTTTTAACACACTGTACAGCATTTCCTTGTCTTGTCTTTAGAGAAATGATGACCCAACTGAAAGCTAACTAGAAAGTGAGGATGAACTGGTTAACCTGTTACGGGCTATTGTTGAAAGTGACATCCTATGAGGGAAAGACATGAAAACCAAAATGCATTTATCCTCTTAGCACATTTCCCTTATCAATTCCAAAAGAGATTTATAGATATTTACAGAAATATATAGGTATTTACAGAATCTTTAACTTCTTTAATAAATTAATGTGAGACACATTCATTCTTTGTACTAAACGTAGAACTATTAGAATGTTCTCATGTGAGCCCTTCGATATTTCCAGTACCTCTAGCAGTGTGAAAAGTATATCAAAAGTCATCTGCTATGGAGATGGAGCAACTATTACTCTTCCTTCAAAATTCATCTTACCCATGGGGCTGTCCATCAGTTTCATCAGTGATAATGGGATCATGTGAAACTTCTTTCCATTTCTTCTGTCAGATGCTTGTTTACATTTAAAGTTCACCACTCTGGAAAATCTAAATATTTCTCTCTTTTGTAGTCAGTGTCCTTTAAATTACAATGCTAACATATATGCGGACCATCATAGCTGTATTTTTGGAGAGCTGGAAATTGTGCAATTATGTGCATAAGCCATTTGCTCATCTTTTAAGAGCATCTGTGTTTCTCCAAGACTGCTCAGTTCTCTAGTTTATAATTTTCATCTAAAGCAATCTGCATACAAGACCATTCCACACTGGGCAATGGCAGCTTTCTCACCTCCCTGATAGGTTTATATTTTAAACCACTGCACTTTGCCAACAAATGTTCTAGTGAAGGTTACATACATGTGTAATGTGTACATGCTAATGTATGTGCATGCATGTGTGTGTGTGTGTGTGTGTGTGTGTGTGTGTGTGTGTGTGTGTGTGTTAATGGGATGGTCATAAGTTTCCTGGATTGTTTGACTCCTATCTATTTGGTAGTTACAATTAGTCCTCTTGCAGCCTGTCCACTTTCCACTGGTAAGATTCTCTGGTGTTCTGCAACTACAATTCAGAATATGAACAGAACTGCTGGGTGTCTGTCCTTGCACCAAATTACTAGTATTTTACATGCAATCTGAAATGGAAAAGAAGTCTTTTTAGTCTTGAAGTGAAGAAAGGACTGTGGGTTAAAAGAGTGGATCCAAATATCATCAAAAATTGCAGTAGCATCTTACAAGAGGGAGACCAGGAGGGGGGCAGTTCGGATCAAGGAGAAGAAGAAATTTGAGCAGCTTCAACCCTGAGGTGTGTGTGTACCAGGGGGTGGGGGACTAGAGAAGATGTACCTACAGGAGATGAGGAGAGAAAGCAGAGAAAGTCTCTTCTAAGTCAGCAGACTTGTGGCAATTAGTCACAGCAGTCTCAGGATACTAAAACAAATGGCAACAAGAGCCACAGAGTATTCATTTCATACATTCTATTCCTTACAGACATATTAGATGATCAGAATTCTTCAGGATTTTCATCAGCACCACTCTTGGACATCCTCACCCTCTCCTACCAGCTGTACTGCTCAGTCCTGTAGCCACTAGTCACATGTGGCTACTGAATAATTCAAAGGCACCTACTCAAGAACTGAATTTTTAATTTTATTCAATTTTAATTAACTTAAATTTTTAAAATTTATATTTGATTCAGTTATTGGAAAAGTTTTTATGTAGACTTGGAAAAATTTATATGCTTGTATGTGGATTTACTTTTACAGGCATGAATTTTATGAAATTAAAATATGTCCCATGAAAATTTTGTATCCAAATTGTGCTGTCCTCTCAGTGTAAGCCATATGCTATATATTATAGACTCATTATGAAAAATAAGATTCTTAACCAAGATTTTTTAACTTTGAATATAGATGATGTGGTAATATTTGTGGAACAAAATAAATGATTAAATTAATTACATTTCTTTTGACTGTTTCTGATAATCCTAAAAACTTTTAGTTCCATTTGAGTTTCACATTATATTTCCAATGGATAAAGCTGTCTTAATTCTCCCTCATTAGTAACCTAACAGATTTGACCTAAGAAGAAGTGTGGTCTCTTGCAGTGTATGGTGTAGAACATTGATGCAACTTGACATTGTATTGGGAAATAATATCATCACATCCCTCATGCATATCCTCATGCATAATCAATTTGATGGTGTTTCTGAATAAAATCATCAGTTTTGGACCTATATTAAAAAAAACAATACTACTCTTAAAATGTGAAAGAAAAATATTCCAAGATGATACATGTCTTCCTAAAGAGCATAGTACTCTTGAAATTGTTTGAATGCTTATAGTTTTGGGAAATAATAACCTTTTCTTTAAGCAGCTAAGTTTCCAGAGATTGGATAAACATATTTTAGCTCTATTTCTCACATTAATAGAGCTGCATGTAACAGCATGTTTTTATTCTACTTTGTTTTATTTATCTAATGACTATCTTTTGAATAATTAAAATACCATTCTTAGATACTTATGTAAATAAATATTCTCATTAAATTAATGGAAAGTATTATTTTACTTGAACATTCAGTGATTTTCATTCCTCTGTTACTGCACTGAATATAGCCTGCTTTAAAATATTACTAATATTAGGTAGTTACCATACTAAAACTAATTTAATAAAACAGAATTATAAGCAACAAAATTTTATGCAGTGGTCTATACTGGCTAATTGTAGATCAGAAACTCATAAGCAAGATACAGCACCTGTGTGTAAAAAGCCTCTCTTATCTGGTATATGGAAGCGACTAATTTCATTTTGACTCTTTTTGTTTTTGATTTTTCAGTATATCTTGAACATATTTGAGTTTTTTCCATATGATGGCATAATTCTCTGTGATAGTTATGCTGCATGCTGCTGGTTAAACTCATGACAAAAAAACTTAAGGGAATAAGAGGTTTTATTCTTGTCTTATTATAATCTGGTGTCCAGTTTGGCAGGAGAGTCCACACTGGCACCAATGGCTGAGGAAACTGGCCATACCATATCCACATAATGGCTGAGAGAGAAAGACAATCCCTACTTGCCAGACCAGCTTGTTTGGACTTTTTCAAACAGTTCTCTCCATGGACTGAGCCTTCCTCATCAACTAACCAATCTCCTACACGTTTGCTCAAAATGTAACTTAACTACTATTTCTCCATAAATACGCCCAGAGCTCAAACCTTCAGCCATCATGTTGACATCTGTATCTAATTATGAAACCCTCTTTCCCACATCATACTTGCTTTAGGAAGATCTAAAAAAAAGCTAATCAATATCAGTATACCACTTCTCTCTATGTTGCTGATAAATAAACAACTTAAGGAAAATAAGAATATTAATCTTGCTTCAGATGATTATAGCTGATAGTCCAGTATGGCAGAAAAGTTCATATAAACAGGATTTGAGGGAACAATCCACACTGTATTCACAAGGGCTGCTGAGATAGGAGCAAGCTTTCTCTCTTTCCAGAATGATTGCAGGTAAATATTCTGGAGTATGTCAACTTATTGAACCAGACCTCTCCTATCTTATCCATTTGCCTAAGGAATTCCTAAGGACAAACTATGGGCTCAATCTTTTCTCATCAGATAATCTCCCACAAATTTGCTCAGTGCTTACTTTAACCAATAACTCTTCACCAATATACTCAGAACCTAGTCTTCAAATTCCAAGATGACACCTGTACCTAACTAGAATAATTATTTAAATAATTATAAGCTACAGGAATTAGCAAGTCTTAATAGAATCCTTGTTTCAAAGCTGAATAGTTTATAGTTGAACTAGAACTAAATCAGAGGGGCTTCCATCATTAGCTATAATTTTTTTCCTATGAAATCATCTTTACACAAAAGAAGTGGTATAAAATGATTACTTCTCCATCTTCTCCAAACTTCTAAAAGAATGAGATTGTGTACATTTTCATATTGAACTTTTTGCTAAATAAACTTTTGTAGTTATCAAAAAATTCTATTTAGTGTATGGTTTGATACTCATGATTCATGGTCAAAAACTTCAAAACTATATACTACCTTTCTTTATCTGTTTTTTTATTCTTTCTAGAAGCTGCTTGATGTTCTAATTTTTCTAACAACCAAACTAACCATTGAACCTCATGTACAGGCCTAGAGTGGCCATGATGAGTCACGCAGGATGCATTTAGAATTGTGTAATGGCATGCAAGAGCAACCCATGGTGTCAAAAATTTTGACTGCTCTCTCTAGATTTTTTTTCTAGTCTGAAAAACTAAAATTACCTTAAAACTGCATGGCAGAGTATCTAATATTATACTCACATATGTTGTGAAATGCATATTAACTAGGATGCACTGATATTATTTTAGAAGTCATTATTCTTTTGGTACATAAAAACAATGGTGAGATCCCCCCAACCCAACTCAAGGCTCAAGAAATATAACAGAAGTAGTAGAGTTAATATTGCAAGCAAAGGGGGAGTACAGCCAGATATTATCTTCTGGACATAACAAGAATGTTAATCCATGAATTTACTGCAGGTATGGATATTTTCACAAGATCAACACAAGATTCGTCCTCTCAACATTTCTCCATAATAAGGGCTTGATCTGAAGAAGTCCCTCATCTTTCTGAGAAATTGATGAAGTTTAATGCTAATGGAAGGGAAGGGAAGATACTTTACTCAATGGTATAAACACTGATACATGATTCATTGTCCAGGAGGCACTCAAAGGCAACCCATACGAAACAGTGGGCCACATATCTGAAAAACACCAAAGTAGGAAGGTGACTAGCAAGGAAATAGAAAGGATGCAATGAGAAAAGAAGAAAGATGAGACTGGAGATTAAATTGTGAAATAACATTAATTCATTATATCCATATATGAAACTCTGATTAGTAGAAAACAAAAAAATTCAATGATAAGAGAAAGAAAAATACAGAAAAGAATGACTTATGATAAAGGTAGAGAAATCCTGGGATTCAGTAAGAATTCGATTCAAAGCATTGACAAACAAATCCTAGATTTGTTTACAGTCCTAAGCTTCAGAACATCCTCTGTAGTTGCAAAAAATGGACAAGAACTTCGGATACAATGCAGAAGCAAATCTTGATATGGACATTGGGACATCCACATAGAATTTATTCTTTGTGCTATTCAAGATTATGCATACAGGCACAGTGCTTTATAAATATGTATTAAAATCATATGATATTATATTTTTATTGCCAAATTATGAGTGTAAGAGCCTCAGTCATTGAGAAAAATTTCATTCATTGGTGAATGGACTACTTATGTATTATATTAGAGAGCTATCTCTGGTAGGCTGTTCTAGCCAGCTCCTTCCAATTCTTTAAATGTCTTGGCATTAAAAGTCTTCTGTTTTTATATTCAGTAAGAGTATGGGGAATAGGGAAATTCATTCTTGAGTTAGAAAATAGTCTGCAATAAAAATTCAAAAATCTTGGGCATTCTGCTTTGAATTCTAAAACTTATTGGCTTTCACATATATGTCTGTAATTTTATTCTGTTATTATCATCTGTTTGCTTCATGTTCTTCTTTTATTTCATACAAATTATTTTTTCAGCTTATTTTCTATTATAGCCAATTTTTTTGTTCAGACATTAGGAGAGTTGACCTTGGAAAGTAGTCCTAAATGGACAACTAAACATAATATATGAATATAGGTAATTCATTCAGATGTTTCCTTTGTATATAAAGTTTTCTTCAAAGCCATAGCTAAAGCTTTTTGCCCTTTTCAGACCCTGCAATCCTCAAGAGGCTATTGTCAGTAGCGTGGTGAGAAAGAAGAGTTCCAATTGGATTGGTTTAATAGAACTATGATGTGAAAATCCTAACACATGCTGTCTGCCTGAAATGGCCAATCATAGACACATTAAAGTGTGGTGGTTTATATAAAGAATGGGTGGTAATAGTCTGGAAGCCACAAGAGGAAGCATGGAGAATGCAAGCCCACTTTTTTGGCCTTAACTAATGGAGTATATAAGAGGAAACACGATCTCTTGTGCTCTTAGCTAAAATAGTAAGTGAAGGAAATATTTTAAGACATGAACTGTAAGGATAATAAAATGTTGTTTGAGTCTGAAAAAAGTTTAGGCTAATATAAACAGATAGAAATATCTAAGTGTGCTTTGTGATTGAAATTGGCAATGGTAGGTCATTAGTGGGAGGGTCCTAATGAACCAGAGATAGGAAACCAATAGGACTGGGAATCCCTGGGGGTTTTCTTAGTGTAATAGAACACCCAAAGGAAGAAATAGAGCCAGACAATGTACCTTTACTTCATCTGTTTTATGTAGTGAACTTCCTTCAAAAGTTTTATTTGAAGGAAGATCACACCACTTTAAAAAAAAAAAACAACAACTAAATGCTCTTATTATGGGACAGCAAACCCAAATTTACATTAATCCCTGGTTGATACAGTAGGGACTGATGGATTTAATTTAATTTTAGTTTCACACTTTGTTCTCACACTGAATGGTTGATTTGCTCTTTACTGTGTTTGTAAATAGGAAATGGAATAGGAAAACAAAAATTATCAAGGAACAGAGAGTCAAGTTGAATAAACAGAGAGTTCTAATTGTGCTTTCCTTGTTAGACAAGATGTTGGAGTTCTTGTCAGAGAATAGTACAGCAGGATCTGGACAACCCTATCCATTAGGGAAGATTTATACACATCAACTTTCATTCCAGGGGGGTGAGGGCCATGACAGATGTGTCTTGTTGATGTCGATTCACCTGAAAGGTGAGGTCGGCCCTTTCCTCCTTCTCTGCTCTGAAGAGCAGACGATAGCAGATTCTATTAGTTGACATTTCATTCAGTGGGCAGAACTGAGGCTGTGAGACAGGCCATGCTATTTTATTCTTCTCTGGTCTGGTTATTTTCACTCCCTGAGACCGTGCATCAGTGACATCAGGACCCAGGGCCACCCCGTTCCCAGCCCTGTCTCTTCTTTGCTTTTTTTTAATCCAAATTAAAAACATCTGGACAATTAGAATGATTAGTGTTCTTTTATAGTTAGAATTCTTGAACACTTGTGTTGGTTGAGATAATAGAATTTCCCCTCACACAATCTTCCATCTTTAGCAATGCTCAGAGACATAATTTTCCTATTATGAGAGCTCAGTTCTTCCTTTTGGGGCAAAAATCCAAGCTATTTTTGAGTGTAAAGGAGAAAAAAGTGATCTCCAAATCAACACCTGTCAAAGAAGCTTCTCTGTGAACAAGCTACTCTAACTATTATCGCTGTGCTTAATTGATGTCACTGTTTTGCTTGAGAAAATTTGAATGTTCCTTTCTTATCTCCTGTCAAACAGACTTTCTCTTGCTTATCCCTTCAGTGTTTTGTCAGGGAGGACTTCCAAATGTCTGGACAAGGCTACGTGCCATATGCAGGCAGAAGACCAGTTCTATTTGGTATCAATTGGGCTGATAAATATCCCATTTTAAATTTGAAAGATTAGTATTTTAGGGATCTGTCATGAGACTGGCCATGAAGTTCACTAAAATTAATACATGCTCACTTTTCAATGGGTTAGTTTATGGTCTACGCGGAAGCAGTTCTTTTACAGTAAGAATCTAAAATTGCCAAGTCTAACAGTCTCGGGGGCCTATGGAAACCCTTGGGGGTGGGGATAAGCTGGTGCGGAGTCAATGGCACAGATCCCGGAAATTAGGTGAGTGGCAAAGCAGGCTCTCAGGCTCATTTATTGTAAATATTGGGTGGCTTATATACCCCACCTAACATCCCAGAAGTCTCAGCATGAGCTTTGCTGAGTCATCCTGACCGGATTGGTCCTCTCAGAAAGGCAGTTTGACGTCAGCACCAGGCATGGCAGCAGGTGTAGCTTGGGGAAGTTGCATTCGCACATGCAGCCCATACAGATCATCCCTGAGTGGCATGCTCCCCAGGTGGAGGTATTGTAAGTGATGGTTGATCAGAGACCTTAATACAGGTCCGTTCCTCCTACAGCCAAAAATGAGGACTGGAAAATTCTCTGAAAAAACAAAACAAAACAAAACAAAACAAACAAACAACAACAAAAAAAACTAGAGAACTGCAAAAGTATGAGGCTACTCTCGTCTTGAAACAAGTTTGAAATCCAACCGAAATATTGAGACAAATCAGAATCCAGGGCTAATGCATTGTCTCCATATGCACAGAATCGATCAATAAGCAAGGGATAGGTGAAGAGTGCAGAGTTTATTTATTTATTAACTTTTGAGCGTGTTTTACTCTGTTTTCAAGACTTGTCTTGATCTTAGGCTCAAATATTCTTTCTGTAGCAGCCTCTTAATTTAATAGGAGTCTCAGAAGTCATAATTGTACAAAAACACTGAGACATAAATCAGATTTTTAAAAAAGAAAAAACAAGCAACAAGTGCTTATCATTATGTGAATAGGTGCCTTCATTTGATTTCCTCTTTGAAATCTTTAGTGGGGTTGCATTAACTATGGTTGGCAATGCAAGATGATTGCCATGCACCTCACAATTGCATAATGCTTTAAGTTGTAAAATTCATCTAAAATGAATACAGCTGATGTAGCAAGTCGTGGGACAGTCATGTCCACGACAGATTTCAGTTGTTCAAAATATCACTGAATGGATTAAATTTATGATGGCCAGTGAGCATACATTCTTTATCTGCTAAAAGCTGTGATATTCTAATTTTAATATATGGAGATGACCTACCTACTAAGAACTGAGATGTTTACTAGCTCTTGTACCCTTAAAGATTATGTTTCAGTAGTGGGAGCAGTTACAATGTATAAAGAAAACATGGGTGAATACCACTAAACTCTGAGGTTCTGAAGTTTCCAAAGAGATTATTTAGCCCTGTGAGGACACACACACCCACACAAACTGTGGGTTCCAAGATAATTTAATAGCAACTCCAAAGTAATGGAGAATTAATCAAGACATGAATCATAAGGGTTTTTCCCACTGTATTAATGAAGCTAACATTTACCTAAAGAAAAGGATTTAAGTCTGGAAAATGTAAATTTGCAAGATCTCTGGGGAATAGATAGAGCAAGAAAATAAGACAATGAGGGATGGTGGTCCCACAAAGGAATGGATCAGACTTACAAGGATCTCTGTGACAAGATTTTTTTAAGAGGAAGAGAAATACTGGATTTTCATAATAATAATGATGCAATTATTCTTACAGACATAGCTTATTGCAGGGTAGTTATGCTGTTATATGAGTATGGAATGTCTCCATCAGCTCAACAGTTTGGATGTTTCGTCCTTTGCTGGTAACACTGATTTAGGGCCTGGATCCTAGCTGGAAGACATAGGCCACAGGAATAGTACTATGAGGTTATGTCCTGACCGAGTTCTGGCCTGAGTCCTGTGTTTTCTCATTCCCAGCACCAAGGTGACCAGTTAACTCTTTTTCCTTTTGTCATAATCATGAGCAGCTCTCTCCAGCAAACCTTCACCATGATGAACCACATCTGTGGAAATGTGAGGTAGAACAAATATGTTATCTATTAAGTTGTTTCTATTAGGCATTCTGCTAAGGTGACATGAAAAGTAACTGATATAGAAAATTGGTACCAGGAAGTAGAGTTTCGAGTGTCAAATTGACCACATGATTCATGAGCCTTTTGAATATGGCATGTGGGAGGAATGTGCAAGAGCCTAAAACTGTGGACTCAACAAGTCCAAGAATGCTTCAGTAAAAGCTTAATGAACCATGCTAGTGGGAGCTCAGAGGGCCAGAATGCTGATAGAAGTGCAGACCTATACTGGAGGATTTTCATTAGGAAGGAAGAATTCCACCAGGGATTAAGATAGAATTCATTTGTATTTCATTCTGGCAAAAATTTCAGCATAGCAATCATGGTGTACCTGACTGCCCTTATACTCTTATCCAAACTTATTGTTAGGAGGATGAGAAGGAGGAGGAGCAGAAGAAGGAGCAGGAAGAAGATTAAGAGGAGGAGAAGGAGGAGGAAGAGAATTAAGAGGAGGAAGAGGAGGAGGGGGAAGGAGAGAGAGAAAAGAGAGAGAGAGAGAAAGAGAAATAATATACAGTATATAGTTTGGGCATAGATGTGTATTTCCTGACTCTCAAAATTATGTACAAATCAAATACATGTGCCTTCAAAATATAGTGATTTTTACATATACTTATTAGGAGATTTTAACTTAAGTAGGTGTCACATGCTCATTTTGACAATTTTGACATTTGTTCTTATAAGTGTTTGGCAAAATACTGGTAATTTAACAGCTAATATAGACTACAATGATACAAAATTATCTCCTGGACATGACAGAGTTGTGATATACAAGATTTCATGGCAGATAAGTATTATTTACATAAGAATTGCATAGGATCTTGGGATCTGTGTCAACATCTTACCATGAAGTCACAAAGATCTCAAACAGATCTACACCTCTCTAAGGGAATGATGAGGAATAAAGCTAAAGGGGACGATGCAAAGGAAGATGCTGTCCTTAATGGTATGCCCATGATCTACGGTACTTGATGAAGCATAAAACATGTCAGGCATATGTCATCAAAGACAAACTAGGCGAAACACATTGGGCCACAGAAATGAATACATTTGAAAACAGTGAGTCTGGCAGGGAGATGAAGGATTGTAAGGAGAAAAAGAGGGGGATGGGACTTGGAACTAAAAGCAAAAACTGAAAATATTATAAATTCACTATATTTATGTATACAACACTAAAAATGTGAGAATGGAGGAGAAAAGATGCATTACATTTTAAAAATACAAGATTCACGTAGAACACAGTGGATCAACAAAAGCAAAACCTAAAAGGTAGTTGTGTTTTAAGTCCATGAAAGTTATCCACAGGACTTCCCTATTGGCAACTAATTGAGACAGGTCTCCCCACTACATATGCTCACCATAGCTTCAATGCATTTTTCATGCATACCTTCTGGGTACCTTTTTTGAATGCAATGTCAGTGTTGTTCATACCTTATAAAGGAAATCCTAGGAGGGAATCACTTTAAAGGATAAGGCTTACAGAGTAGAGCTGAGCTTTGAGAAACAGGTGAGGCTTTTCTTGTCAGCCAGGGATCATTCCTTGCTTGGTTGGGAGCAATGTTAACACCTGCTGAGAATGCATGATTAGGAACTGATCATCTTTGCTCGGTAAGGCATACAGATGATGGAAGATTCATTTTCTTCTTCATAAATGCCTATATGCACAAGCTACACTCTCGGGCTACAGATTTCAGAACGCTCAATCAGAAGTTCGGTGGGTTAGCACTGATCCGTCATGGGATGTTTCTCAACTGCAATTTTACCCTGGTCAGTGCCTTGAGACAAATGAAAATACTGTTTTGGTGTTGCATTTTCTGACTTGTGAGGAGTGTTTAGGTCTCTTACATTCTAGTGCTTAGGCATCTTCAAAGATCTGGTAAGAAAATGTGCCATATCAACAAGTTTCAATTCCCTGAAGTCCTTCAGGCCAAATCCCTTATACCCTCCCTGGTTTAGTAGTCTTGGTTTGAAATTTACACTTTCCCAGGCCTACAATCTGGTCAAAAGTTTTGAGCTCTTTTGGTCTACTTACACTTTCAGCTCTGTGCTACTTATAAGCTGGCAGATGGTTTTGGGGGAGAAGCAGTAGAGAGAGTTGTGCTCATCGCAATGTGTTTTCCTTTTCAGATTCTTGGATCATTAAATTCTGGCTGCCTTCAATGTTGGCCATCCATTCTTGCACTTTTGTATTTTATCCAGGTTTTATAGTCCAAAGTGAAGGGTTAGTCTGTTACAAGCTTCTTTATCGTAGCTGGAAGCAGAAGTCTCAATTTGATGCCGTGGATTACTTTGAGGTCAGATTAGCTGGCAGAGGACATTGAGAGTCACTCAAGTCTGCAAAGGGAGCTGTTCTACCAACAAAGGTTCAATGTTGAGATAACTAGAACGTTCATTAAGCTTGTTTTTTCTTCTAAATTGAACCTCAAATATTTCTCACGGTGTTATTAATGTGTTTCAATTTCTGGGAAATCAATGAGGAATGGGATTAATTTTAAAATGCTATCTTTACATACACCTTTTAAACCACAGTGAGTGTTTTAAAGTAATGCTGTTCTTTGTCTGGTCAGAGTGATTGCTCTATTTTCATACCAACCCTGGGAGGCTAAAGTTTTCTTGAATTACTTGGAGTGGAACAGCGAGTGATAGAGTTTATATCAGATGTACTTTCTCTAATAATTTGGGATTGGCTCTACGCAAAGACCTTTACAATTCTATCATTTATTAGCTACTTTTCCCTTCTCTTTTTATGCCTCTGGTCTAATTCTCTGTCAGAAGTCATAAATGGTAGGTTCACTTTATTTTGTTTTCACCCTATCTCTATCCATAGCTAAAATACAACATTGAACTATTCCTCAGGTTGCTCCCAGATGCAATTATGACATTTTCCCAACTCTTTCCTTCCTAATACTGTCTTTCTTTGCAGTTTCAAAGAGGCAGTAGGAGGTTTTCGTGGCCAGTCGTTAAGTTTTAATGCTGTTGCCTTCTCTTCCAGGCCTAGTTACAGCACCCGATTCTGCTGAACTAATGTTGTTTGCTATTATGAAAGAAATTGAGAATTTTCCATTTCTCTTGTTAGATGTTCCCCCAAGGGTTAAGTCAAGTTCAACATAGTTTTTAGTGCTTTAGTATGTGTAAAGTAGCTAATATCAATGTACATACCTGATTAAAATGTGTTCATAGTTTATTATTTAAAATAAAGTTATGGAGTTAATAGCTTTTCTCCAGCTTAGAAAATAAGGTTATTATTCATCCTTTCAGCATAAAGCATACAGCTAGTGCTCTACTGAAATGGTTTCTAATCTAATGGAGCAAATACCTGCAGAGGTGTCTCTGTTGACGTGAGACCTCAGAGCCTGAGGACACTGGATGAGGATGCAAAGTAGGTCATGCTATGCTTTTGCCTTAGTCACTGGCTTAGAAATGAGAATGATTAGGCTGGAGAGAGATGCTCACGGTTAAACTCTGCCTTGCAAGCAGAAGGTTCTGAGTTCAGATCCCAAGCCCCACATAAAAACGTTGGGCAGAAATGGTGGTGACCTTCACTTCACGCCCTGGTATGCAGAGCTTGGGAAAACTCATAGTATGGCAAAAAGAAGGTAGAAGCAATCCAGGATGACTTCCACAGTCACCCCTGCTCCTCTACAGGAACACACAGTGCCTTCACACACACACACACACATGCGCACACGCACACACACGCACACGCACACATGCACATACAAAATCAATAAAGGTCAAAAAAAGAAATGAGACAAATTAAGAAGAAAGGTAAGAAGTAGAGCAAAGGAGCTGCTTTATCAAATACAGAAGGGCTAGAACTGTTTGAAATGAACACTTTTCCCCCTGTTCTTCAAGAAAATCTACCTATTTCTGTTTCAAAAAAAAGTCATCCTTGTGAGGAGATGATGGAAAAAGGAGCCAGGAGAAAGATGAAAGACAAAGAAGCCACCAGGCTGAGGAGGCTGCTGTGCAGTGATCCTTCTGAGGCCTTGGGGAATAAAAGTAACTGGCTTGCAGGATGGGATCAGCCCTCTTGCGGAATATTCACTTCACTAGGTCACAGTCTAATTAAAAGGGTTTCTGAAGATGATGTGTTTCTGAAGACCAGGGAGATATTGATAAAAATTGAGTCTAATTCTTTGTTGTCCACAGAGACTTTATGGCACTCAATGATAAGAGCCAAAAGTCCACTTTAAAACATTTTCCACCATCTCCTTGGAAGTTTTAACAAAAAGGTGTTGAGTTTAACACTCCAAGTCCATTTAATTATTGGAAAATCAAACTTTTATAGGACACTATGATAACAATGTTAGAAAAATGGAAATATAACTGTATATTCATACTTTTTCTACTTTAATCGCATTAAAATCCATTCTAAGTTTCTATGCAAAAGATTGTAGTAGATTTTAAGTTTCATAAGCTTTTGTCAGTTTGAATTGCTTTAAAATCTGATTTCTGAAAAGACAGAGTAGAAATTTCTAACACTGAGGAAATATAGGGTTATGTAATTTAGGTTTCCCATTCTTTAGCATCTTTAGCATTCATGTATGCTATTGTGACTATTAGTGTCATTGCTATTAAAACAGTAGAAAGTGTCACAAGATAATCTTGAATATATGTTGGAGTGGACTTCTATATCCTGTTAAATTTATTATAGAAGGACTTAATTTTGTGAAAAATAGTTCTGTTGATTAATGTCCAGCTCTCCAATTTGATAAATAACCTATTTTCTTCAAAGCAAGTCAATCCAGTAGATGTTAGTTCTTTTAATACAATTCTCCATTTCTATCTGTAAAACAAAACCTCCATATGTTGTTTATTTTTCTTCTTAGAATTATAGTTTCCAATCTGAAGTCATTATGTCATATGCATGCTCCCCTTCCCACTTCCACTTCATTTCAGTAGCAGAAGCATTGCTTTCAAATTTGAGGAGCTGCCGTTACACAATCTGAACCATTTCATGCCTTTACTTCTTTCACATCCCTTCCACACATTCTTTGAAAGTGTCATGTGTTGTATTATTAGCAAGATAAGCAGTGAGGACAGGTGAGGTAGCTCGGTAAGTAAAGCACTTCTTGCCAATTTGGTGACCTGAGTTCAATCCCCAGAAACTGACCCGGAGAAAGGAGAAAATCTATTGGTTTATTTTGCGGACTCCCACTCATGCATCATGGGATGACATGTGCATGCCCACTCTCTCTCTCTCTCTCTCTCTCTCCCCTAAATAAATTATTTTAATTAATTAAGTATTTTTATAAGAGATACACAGCAAGTGATGTGATTGGAATGCTTTTCTTAATATTTTTCCGTCCTTTCTTCTCATCCAGTGTCTTATTTGAAGAGTGATTGGAGGTAATTTTATTAATAAGCAGGGATAAAAGTTCACGACAAAATTTTTGTACAGGTTTCCAGAGCTGATAAACTACTTTTTACTAATATTTATCTAATATTTAAATTGATTTTCACTAATATAGCACAAGACCAGAAAATTGTATATAATTGTTAAATATCATGTAATGGATTATTTCATACATATACATAAATGTTAAAGTACTTAAATTACAATAAACACACCTTTCTCCTAATGTATTTAACATTTCCTATGAAAATTTAGTTCGAGCTTTATTTTTGTGAGATGAGGGCTAGAATTCTGAGATTTTTTCATGCTAACTAAGTACTCTACTACTTAAGCCCAATAAAAAATATCCAGAATATCATTTTACCATGTTTCACATGTGTGTGTATGTGTGTTGCAAGCATGTTTTCATGTATATGGGGCACGCATAGTGTTTATGCATGTGCATGAGGATGCTGAAGCTGACCTCAGCTGTATTCTTCAAACACTCTCCACTTTTGATAAGGCAGGGTCTCTCAATGGATCACAGTGTTCACAAATTGCCTTGATAGCTAGCCAGTTTACTCTAAGAACTCTCTGCCTTTGCCTTGTTTGTATGGTTATTACAAGCAGAAACCACATCTGAACTGACTTTCATGTGGATTCTCAGGATCTCCAGTACTTAACATTTGTGAGGCAAGATCCTTAGTCATTGAGCCTTGTTCTCAATCCATTGTTTCATTTTATTTTTTAATTAATTAATTAATCGTGTGTGTGTGTGTGTGTGTGTGTGTGTGTGTGTGTGTGTATCATAGGACATTGTATATTTGTCTGGAGGACCAAGGCTGACTTTGAAACTCATCCAGGATTACTTCTACATCCTTTTTGCTTTGCTCTGGAATTTTCAAGGCTCCACCCACCAAGGTGTGAAGTGCAGGACACTGCCTTCTTCCACCTGGCATCCGAATGCAGGACCTTCTGCTTGCGAGGCAAAGCCTTAATTATTTAGCCATCTCTCCAGCCTCTTGTTTTACTTTTTTTTAGGCAGAGAAATAATGAGTGTATGCAGAGCAATGTTTAGATTTTCCAACAAAAATCAATTTCTTTTTTCTTGCCTCTCTGGGAAGACTAGTAGGATGCATGAGTAAAAGACCACAACGGTGATAGTTTAAGGAAAGAGTTGTTAGGGCAAATGATGTCATCTTAATCCAATAGATGTACTCAAAAAGTTTTGTGATAGAATAGTGTATAATTCTTTCTCTTCCTCACATCCCCAGTGAGCCTTTAGAACTACTTTAGAGTTTTAATCCCAGTCTTCTAGAGGATTGTCAAGCAGACATGTCTTGTATTTTTATAAGACTATAAATGTAGGATCAGGGTAATTAAAATGTTGAGGTTCTTTTAATCAAACTAAGGGAAGAAATGCCATCTATAGGAAGCCTTTGTGGTAGGGTCTAAAGTTGATGGAACAGAAGACTTGTGCACAGAGCATGCAATCTAGTATTATTCCAGAAAAAAAAAGTGACCTTGTGGTATTAAGAGAAAGGCTCTCTAGCAGAAAATAAGAAATCAGGGACACTATGCTGATAGATAGACACTGCCTGTGAGTCCTGGCTCAGCTATCCTCTTCATCCTTCTAAGTCACTTCTTTCACTGTGTATTTCTTTTCCTTATCTGCAACCCATTTCAATTTCTTCAGGATTTCAATTCATTCTTTATAATTTGTTCTCTTTCTTGATGTTTCAGTTTTTCTCAATGTGTTGCTTCTATCTTCTTACATCTTACATTTCATCCTCCCTCCTACCCACCTCAATTTACAGCCAGGACAGTTATCTCTCTCTGTGGCCATTGTATAAAATGGCCAATGTGTTATGGTTATATCACACTCCACTAGCTAACTAATCTTCAGAAACATTTTCCCCCAGAATCAGGTAGGAAGCAGGATCTGATAAAGTGATGTGCATTGGAGCTTGATCCTGGGTCCTACTTGAGGCTTTGAGCTTTGGAGATCAGGCTTCTTCACCTGCCTTGAAGTCTGCTGCATTCCTAGAAGCTGCCTCTGAAAGATCAAGGCTGAAATCCTTATAGTTGGGCATTCAACTCTTAAAGGAGAAGCATGGTATTCACCAGTAGTTTTCTCAGGACCTCTATTGTTGCATTCTGTTTCAGAATGCCTGTTTAAATACCATGTTAGAAATGCCACAGTATTATTTTTGACACAATGATGAGATATTCAAAGGTGAGAGGTTTGGTGACACATCTTCAATCATGCTACTAAAAAAGATAAGTCATGCTTATTCAGTTAAACTTAGCCTTTTCAAATACATGTGTCTGAAGACACCAGTGATTAATAGATGACACTGAAGTAGCCACCATGGAGCCTGATTTATGACAGTGACATCATGACTTTTAAATGTGCTATTAGTTCTGAAGACTATGACAAATGAAAATGTGAATGTAGATTTTCATGGAAATTACATAGATGCAGGACAAACATTGAAATGGCCTTTCCCTTTAGGTTAATCTCTGATTTGTAAGACACAATCTAAGTCCTATTCTGACTTATTGGGGGAGTCTGAAGTTCTCTGGAGGTTTTGGAGCAACTGTAGAGTTCTTTTCCTCAGCTCTATTGATGGACTAATATAATGCATTCCCAGCTCTACCACATTTCATGTCTTGGGACTTTGAATGACGTGCCAAGAGAAACAAAATCTACCATGCAAGATTATTTTTCTATCCTATTGACTTTCTATACCCTTACTTGTCCAAGAAAGTAAAGAGAAAAAGAAGCAAAAGGTGATGATTTCTTTATGAGCAGCTAAAATAAGAATGCATCTGCCTCTGCTGCACTTCCATACTGCAAAGGAAATACTCTGAGATAGGCAACTTAAGGGAGAAAGGGTTCATTATTTGGCTCAAAGACATAAAGTCTATTGTAGTAGTAAAGCATGGTGAAAAACATGACCACAAAAGCAGAAGTCATATCAGTTACAGCAATCCTCCAGAGGCCGACAACTAGAACAAGAGAGGAAGTAGAGCTAGGTTACCCAACAATTACACCTGCCTGCCTGTAGCGACATACTTTCTCCATCCAGCCTCTGCCTCTTTCTTAAAAGATATTTGTTTATTTGTTTATTTATTGTGTCTGTATGTCTGTGTGTACTTATTTATAAAAGAAGGAATAAAACCAACTGCCATGATAGTGTCCATGAAGCAAGTGCCTAGAAATGGGAGTGGGGAGCACTTAAGACTGAAAAATAAAAACTGTCTATCTATCTATCTATCTATCTATCTATCTATCTATATCTATCTATCTATCTGTGTATGTGTGTGTATCAGAGGGCACTATGTGTCCCCATGGAGGATTAAGGGTGACTTCAGGAATCATCCTGGATTGCTTTCACTACCTTTTTGCTTAGCTTTGGGATTTTCCAGGCTCTGCCCACCAGGCAGACCACTGTCATTCCTGCCTGGCATTTTTATGTAGGATCTGGGATCCGATCTCAGAATTTTCTTCTTGTGAGTCAGGGTCTTAACCCCTGGGCCATCTCTCTAGACCAAGATACTTAAAAATAAAATTTAAACTATCTCTGAGACTCCATAGAATACAAAGTCTCTCCAAAGATATTGGAGTCCTCCTTAGATTGAGAAAAAACATATAAATCACCCAAAGAAGATGAAGTAGGTTGGCGAGGTAAACTATTAAACAAAAAATAGAGATAGGAACAGATCAGAATACCACATTAACAAAATTACTCACAAAGCATATTGATGATCATTATTTGTTAAGAGACTACTTAGCAAAGGTTGAATTACTTGCATCATCAATAAAACTCCTAATTCTCTTGAGATAGTTGTGACTGTCCCCATTCATTTACAATAAATTGGGAAATTTGAGAATATACTTAGATTGCTGCAGGATCCAGACTTGAGAAAGAGCAGAGTTCAGATTTCCCTCTGTATTTGTCTTACTTTCTCAATGTGTGTTATTATTCTTACTGTATTCTTCCCTGAAGAATGTATATGAAATTGATTTGATATGGTGTAAGGCATCTAAACTCCCAAATTTTTGAATGATGGCAGAATCTTATTTCCAGAGACTGAGTCAGGACCAAGGACATTTTTCTGAAAACCTTGATCTCTAAGACACTATTTAGCTATAACATTGTATACTCCTGTGACCACTACTCTCAGTGAACACTGTGTCCTGACCTTCTTTCTCTCCTCTGCCCTTTTCTGCTGCCTTATGCTCCATATTCCTTCTAGCAACAGGGCACATATTACTTTAAGGAAAAAATAATTGGCTTCTGTCTGCAGGTGTAGTAATTGGCATTCACTCCAACCTTTAGCCAGCTGTGGTGTTTGTGAAATTATGAGCAGAGGAGCCTGACCTCTGATTCGAGGGAAAAACAAAAGACTTGGCCAAGAAACCTTTCCCATGCAAAAAGCCTACCTTGTATGAACAGAACCAGAAACAAGGTTAGAAAGGATATGTGCTGCTTAAAATGCAATGAGTCATATTTTGCCACTGAGGGCAAAGTTTCTCGTCAGGCCCTTGCCTCTAAACTTCATGAATTCTAGCAGACCTCAAGAGTATTGGCAAACAGAAAAGTGCTTAAAGCAAAATCATCCTTAAAGACAACTAGACAACTAAATCCATCTTTCCTTTTCTGATGGACAAAAGTGGTGAACTGGTTTGGGAAAAAATGTGGCAGAAAAACAAAAGTTATCAGAGCCTTAATTACAGTCACATTGTTCCATTTCTATGCAGATAAAAGGGGAAAATTATAAAAGTCGTAACTTCAACTCTAAACCCAGTTCTTGCAAACTCTCATAGCAGTCTTAGTAAACATTCATCTTCTAGATCCATGGGTTCAAACCACTTGTTATGGTTAGATTCTAGCATCCACTTGGCAGTTGCAGGCTGTTTTGGGCACAGCTGTGGAGATTCAATGGTTGGAGCAGGCCACTGAACAAGGCTGCAGGTGCTTGCATAATTGATATAGATAAACCCAACCCATAGTGGGAGGTACTTTCTAGTGGTGGACAGATAGTAGGAAAAGCAAGGAATATGGATTTGCTTTTCCCTTATCCTGCTTTGACTTGAGTTTATTGAGCTTCCTTACTTTCTTTGTTGTTGCTGCCGCAGCTACCTGAGTCCTTGGCTGACTCGGAGCTCGGCCCTTTCTACTTTGTCCCTGTTTCCACTGCCTTTGGAGCCTGATCTCTAGGCCTTGCTGCTTTTTGATGTTCATTGCTCACATCAGAGCCCAGTGCCTTCAACTCTTCAAGTGAGAGAGCTGGATACATACTTGGAACCCTTCTGCTATGGGAGACATTCCGGACAAGACTAAGGCAGCTGTTGGCTGTTACTTTGAAGGACTCTACATTTATTGTGAGTATTATTTAATAAAGTTAATTTTATATATTGCATTATAGCAATTTCGTTCTTCCACAGAACACTGACTAATATATCACTGATGGAACAAAATATTGAAAAACAATTGAGCACCTTACTATTCACATAATTTTGTTCCCTTTTTATTATTCCCTAAAGAAAACATTCTATTACTATTTACATGACATATACATTTTAATATATTAAAAATAATCTACAGATGATTTAAAGCATGTTGACAAGTGTGAGCTATATTCAAATACTACAGACATTTTTTATATAATACATTTTTATCATTATTTCAGCTCATACAAACTTAATAGGTACACCAGTTCCCTCCCTCCCTCCCCCCCCCCCGAACCCCCTGCTCCCCCTCCCTTCACCCCTCCCACCCCATCCTCCCGTGCCTCCCGCCCCGATTCCCAGAGTCCTTTCTTGTGCATGCCTGACTCTCCTCCGGGCCCTCCTCTCTGATAACGTACAAGGACTCAGTGGCATTTCCCTGAACCCCTTCCTGTGTTCCCCTTAAGCATAGGAACACTACTGTGGCTGTCAATCCCTTGCCTCCAAGGATCTTGGTGCCTTTAGCAGATGCTAGACTTTGTGAGGTCAATAGTGTGTTGGACATTGCGCCGGGCATACAATGTCCAATTATGATTGCTTCGGGCCTAACTTGTGTGGAGTATCTTGCAAATCATTGCTCCTCCCATCCTTTTGCTCTTACACTCTTACTGCCCCCTCTTCCGCAAATGTCCCTGAGCTTCAGGATGGGGAGAGATTAGTCTGGCCTAGTTCTAGGTGGTTGATATAGAGTCAAATACTACAGACATTTAATAGGGACTTATAAAAAGCCATTGATCCTCTTTTTCTCCCACATTTTATTTTTTTCCTAACCATACAAGCTCAATAGGTACCCCAGTCCTCTCCCTTTTTCCTCCCTTCCCCAGTCATCCCCCCTTGCATTCTCCCCCTTCCCTCTTCATAAAATTTTATTGATCCTTTGTAAATGATTTGTAAATGAATGAGCATGGTTTGGGCCACAGAAATGTAGAAAACATTCTTACCTTGCAGATTAATTAGTTCATAGTATGCCTGTGTGTACAAATGACAACAAAATATTGATGTTGACTCTAAGTCTCCAGTCTCATGTAGTTCTTTTACTGTTGTGCTCCATGATTTGAAATTTATCATACATGGGGATAGAGCTTTACATGTTTTGTTTTAGTAAAAAAAAAACAAAACAAAAAAAACAAACAACCTTGTCTGCATATGTCTGCCTGGGTTATTCCTTATAGTCAATTCTTTTCTCTGAAATTCCTTTCCTAATCATGCTCCTTGAAAATATCAATCCACACCTTCATATAACCAACTTCTAATCATCCTTTCTTCTTCATAGCAATCCCTTGCTAGAAGACTAATTTCACCTCTGTTTTCTTTCAGTATCCAGTAACCTGAGGTTGGGGGGAAAAAGCAGGTAGTTTTCCTATTTGCATTTGTTACAGGTCTAGACTAGAAGCAGCACTTAAGCAATGTTCATTCTTCCGAATGCAACAGGCTTTGTAGTACCTGTTGGCTTGAGTTCCAAATGCGCTGCCATGGTGGCACCTCCGAGCACAGAAAGCATTGTTTGGGTCACTGCGCTGGAGTTAAGCAGTCGGACACACCACTCTGTATGGCACTGGTACTGCTCAGGGTACCACCACTGACCTTGTGGAGGCAGGTGCTCATGCTGCCACCAGCAGAAGGGCTGGCAAATGTACAGCCATTTCTCTCAGCTGATTTCACAAATGAAATGTGCTTGATGTGGTCTGCTCAGCTTCACCACATGGTCCCATAGTCACCTTATTTCCCACCAGATATGGAGACAGAGCATTTTTCCCCCACGATATGAGGTGGTTCTCAGAGCCTGCAAAGACTACATTCTACCGAGATATTCTTAATGGCCTTATATGGGATTTGAGTCTCCCATTCCCACTGATTCAGTATTTTAACAAAATAGCGGATCAAAGGGAGCACCTGTATTTTCTGTGGAAAATTATGATTCTGAAAGTGTTAAGAGCTGCAGGAACACAGGCAGAAGATCTTGATTTAAGTTCAAATTCTACTTCATTCTTGCTTTATGGCTTAGAAATGATATTTAATAAAAGCAATGATGATAATAAATATCATTCATCAGGGCTTTTTCATATGACAAATATAATTTCTGTTGAATTATTTCCTTCCGTCCCTGTGATATGGGCCTTATTTTATGACTGAGGAAATAGTTTGGCAGTAAGTGACAGCCATAGTTTAAACATTAGTTGCCCCTCCCGCAAGCTCATTTATTTGAATCCCTAGCTGGGGTTAACTTTTGGGAGTGTTGTGGAATCTTTAAGAGGTAGAGCCTTGCTGGAAAAAAGTGGTACTTAGTAGTGAACCCTGCCTCCTCCCGTGCTCTTGCTCTCTTCCTCATGATCACTGTGGGTTTTGTTCTAGCCTTCTGCTTCTGTCTCCAGCCATGCTTTCCTCTATGTGATTCCTGCCCTAAATGGACTGCAGACCTCTAGAAAAGTAAGCCAAATAATACTATCTTGTTTCCCTCCTTTCTGGTTTTGTCTAAGTGTAGTCTCACAGTTTCATTTTTAAAATCTGAATAACAATCATTTTCCTCAGGTTAAAGTATTGGGTTAGATAATATACCTAATTGGACTTTGTTGTTAAATATTATGTACTATATGTCTGCATATTTAAAGAGATGTGAAATATTTAATCACTGCCACCTTTGTGTTGGAAATTAAGCTTACTCCATTCTGCCTACCAAAGAGATACAAATTTTCCTTCTATCCTGCATGGCATTGAAACTACTAAAATAATTTAAACATTATAAGATCATGCAGAAATATCATCATTATTCTGTGTTGAAAAATAATCTTTATTACTATCATTAAAAATGAAACAAACTTATGTTCAAAAAATATTCTACATTTTTCTAAGCTTTTCCTTACAAAGCATTTGATGCTTTATAAGTAAAAAAGAAAAAGAAACTCCATTTTTCTCCTACTTCCTCTTACTTTCCAAGAGAGGATGGACATCTGTCACTTTTCAATGGGTGATTCAGGCTTAATTACCATCCTGACTACATCATGGGTCTTCAAATGACAAATACAGGCTATATTTAGAAACTACTACATATCCTGCACAACTTATTCCCATCCTCCATATCCTCTCCCCACCACACACATACTGAACACTCACACACAATGCTTCAGAATGTTTTTCCAGTACGTCTAAATTTAATGTTCTCTACAATTATTCATTCTTAAATTTACACCCTCCTTTCATCTCCTCATTCATAAAGTGTGTTTAATTTCTTTGGGCAGCAGGGAGGAAAGTGATTTTAAAAACAAGCGATGCAAGTTTCATCTATATGCTTTTTACCCATCTGAAGTATGTACTCTGTGGTCGTTTGGTTATATGATGGAAGATAAGGGCATTCTTCATTAGTATAATAGATCATTTACCAATACAATAATTCATACAGTTATCACCAGTGAAAATTATAGTACAGGCAATATTATTCCCAAATGGCATTCTTTCTCAACACCAAACTGCTCCAAAGTGTTCTTCACTGTATACTAGGTTTTTCCCTAATGACGTGTACCTTTATTTCCAGTGTTTTAGAGTCTTTCTGCACACTATTCTTACCAATGGAACCAATTTTATACAACTTTCTTTGGTAGATCTGACTGAGTTCATGTTTCCATCTCACAGAACAGTGAACTCATTCATCTACCAAGAGTGACATTTAGGTGTGGGAAAGATCAATTAGACCATGTAGTTGAAGAAGCTGATCATTTCTTCTCCTCAATAAGCATCATCAGTGATGGTCTGGTATAAACTACACCCACCATGGGGGGGGAAAAGGCTCATATTCTTCATTCACAGGATAAATAATTGTAATAAATATATGTGTAATTCACAGTTCACTAAGTTTCTATATAAGTCCTTACTTAGGATATCTCATTTCATTTTCTGAATTGTTATATTAGAAAAGTACTCCTAGAATTAATATCATGTAGATCAGGAAACTGTGGATTTCATTTAAAATAACTAAGTAAGAATAGTCTCTGCTTTGTTAGGATAAACCAATGTCTCAGGCTGAAATTATTTACTGGTCAAAGCAGAGCTGCTTTCATGGAGATCCATTGAGATAGAATCTTCTTCTCTGCTATCCTACTCTTTTTCCTACAGAATTATCAGCTCCTGATTTAACCATTCTGTTTGTCCCAAACTCATGTGAACCTCTCCCTTTCCTCCTTAATGTCACTCTCTCTGTTTTCTTGTGGGATTTGATTCTTATTTCCTGCATAGCTGGTGCTAGTGAACTTTGTATCTAAAGCATTACTAATGCATCCATGAGCAACAGGCACAGAGCTCCAGCAGAATGGTGGAAGTATGCCTCATCTACTTTTCTATTCCCTTCATAGCACTTGATATTTATCAAATGCTCTGTGCAACTTTAATCGAGTAAGAGAAAATCATACTGAAATATATTTGAAAAAGACAGACAAAGGCATAACGGAATTGCCTACTCATTCTTTAGCCAGGATGTTAGCATTTAAAAATCAGTAGATGTCATGTGATCTTTGATGACTACTATTATAAAATCTATTTTAAGCGAAAGATGCTTTTTTTTTCTTAACTATATGTATAACTGTATTTTTATGCCTTTTGCCATCTTTATTGAAGAAATTATTTCAATTTTGATGGAAGCAATCAGTTCCACATATGCTGTAGCTATTTAGTAGCTTCAATTCCAATAATGACCTTTCCCTCCAAAGGTTTTGTTTTAGATTTGGGCCTCTACAGATCAACTTCCAAAGTGTCTGGTGATTAGATCAGAAGGTTGAATTCACATACTCTAATTTTATCTATACTCGCCTTATTGTGTTGCCTTGGATGAAGCACTTAGTCCTGGTTTACATGTAAAGGTTTTCACTTAAAAACCATGTCTGGTGATAAATTCTCATCCAGACAGTGGAAAGCAATTTTCCTAAGTGCTTTACTTAATTGGTTTTCATCTGCACATGAACCTCCAAGGCTGTACTTACATATCCCATCATGCAATATTACCTCCATAATTCTCTGCCTCTCAGGAAGGTACATGTCTCTTGTAATTTGTTTGTGGTTGCTGAGTTCATTCACTGATGCCTGCTGTTTACTCCCAGTGCTCTATAACTTTGAGGCAGAAAGCCATACATTGTTTGTGGGGAATATGTGCTGCTCTGTAGCAGTTAGCCTGTATGGTTGCTGATAAATCATGGCTTAAGGGAACAAGGAGTTTTTTTTTTTTTTTTTTTTTCCGACTGTCCCAATAAAGTTCTCAATCCTGCTTGGCAAGATAGCTCACACCAATACCAAGCTGAAGGAACTGGCCACACCATCTCTACATAACAGCTGAGAGAGGGACAATCCTTACTTGACAGACCAGCATGTCTGGTCAAGTGTACACAAGGATGCAAACTTTCTCAATCAGCTCTCTGTATTTCATTCCAGGGCCTAGTCCCCATCAGCTAGACAATCTCCTGCAAGTTTGCTGTAGGCTTAACTCAACATCTAATTCTCTGCAAATGTACTCAGAGTTCAAATCCTCAACTGTCAAGTTGACACCGGTGCCTAACTATGACATTGTCCAATAAAAGTAGTAGTATGGGATTATGAATGTAAACTTATATAAAATTAAAACCCATGTCAAAATTTGTGCTTGTGGAATTTTTCCCTTGAATTTTGATAAATAAAATTCTTGCTTAATGAAGTTCAGGGCTTTGGAGTTTCAGATTTGAGGAGGGTCCTACTGAGGAAATCATTGTTATTTGTAATTTTGAACATGAACATGCCAGTAATTTGTGTACTCGTGTACACACACACTGATAGATGGTATGAAGGATGGAAACACAAATGTGTGATGTAGGAACATGATGCTGATATATTATAGACAGAAGATGGATAAAAGGAGAGAGAGAGAGAGAGAAAACTGATTCTACTGAAGCCATCTACTGGGGGAAGAGATCTAGAAGGAGAGTTTTATATCTCAAGGAGGGAATAACTATAAAAAATAAAAAGAACTCATAAATTTTTAACACCTGGAAACTTTGTGAAAATATTCCCTTGGATATGAATGCATGAATATTGACAATCTTTTCTACTTGTTTGAAGTGATAGCAGAGATAATCCATGGTTTCATGATTTTCTTGTGTCTGTTTATAAGTATTTGCCATTCAACTGCCTGAACTAAAGATAAGACAACAGTCATAGAACAAAACAAATATGTCACCTTTCTGGCCTTGGCTCCTTTTACCATAGCTCCTGGAGTCAAGCAAAGGGAATTTGGCAAGAACAGAGACTAGTGAGGGACTCCAGAGACAGAAGCAAGAGGGAGGGGCATCTGGATTGTCAAAGATAGTTCACTTCATTTTGTCTGTATGACTAGTAGGTACAAAAATTATAATAAAACTAATAACATCTATGAATGCCATCAGATACTTCTTATCTGACAGTGGATTACACTAAGAGCTGAGCACTCAGGGAGTATCAGCAACTATGTGTCTGCTTTTAAAAGAGTTTTTTAGAAAAGAGACTAAAAATATTCAACTCTAGGCAAAATTTGTCCAATATTATTCTGCTGTGTTTTCATCTTCTTTAAAAAGCCAAGGGAAACCCTAACTAGATTTATGGTAACTGTAAATATTGATACTGCCCTGTGCTCTGATATCTTTGAATGACCTTTAAATGCCATTTTTAATGTTAAATATTTCTCTTCAGTTCACTGGTTTTCCCTCTTTGGGTCAATTAGCATTAATGCGAATGTATTCTGGCTCTAACTTCATCTTATAAACCTGAATAAAATCAAGAGGTATCTATTGTCCTCTTTAGTTTAGTCCTGCCCTTGAAATCACCTTGGCTAACTTCATTCCCTTCCACATCTTTAAGAGATGATATTGAATGCAACTCATTGGCACCTGTCAAATATTTGACCTCGTGGACTGATTAATGGGTCTATTCTCCTGACTAATGGTAGTTATTTATGCCTGTTATGTATTTAGTCCTGTTCTTCATTCTGATGGATGGGAAGGTATATTTATTTGAAAAGAGAACAACTCCTTGACTTTTTCTGATAGAAAGGTTAGACATTGTCTTGTGAATGGTTCAAAGAAAAAGATAAACTTTAATTGGTAATAGAAGGATTTATCATTTAGATTGAACTTGTATAATATCACTATTTAGCTGAAGAGATTTATTAAATACATAGGAATGCAATTTTCTGAAACTGAAATAATTTCATTAAATAAATAACATTTCTCTCTCTTAAGAAATTCCTGAAATTTGCATGGAGTTGAGAAAGAATATATTTAAATTTATATACCTTTAGATTTTTTTTATTTTTCTGGTTACAAACATGAAGAAATAAGTATATTCCTTTAGAGCTCATCTCAGAGGGAGGAGTCTAGCTATCTATTCACTTACATTGTAATCACTCTACAAGTGACAATGGAGGTTGGAATGTTGAAGAGAAAGTTGGTCCTTTCCTTCCTTCAGAAAAAAGGGAGTCAAATGGAGTAACAGTTAATATTCTTAGAAGGAGGATCCTGGATACAACTATAGATGATTCTCTACTAGGTATGGTCTATAGACATATCTCTGAGGATTGTTTTGACTGTATGCTCAATCTGGGATGACCCAAATCATTTCCTGGATTGAATAAAAATGGAGGAGGCAATCTAGCTCATCAGCATGCATGCACCTGTTTACTCTTTGTTCTTGCTGTGCATATCTGGAACTAGCTGTTTTGAGCTCCTGCTGTTTGTGACTCCTCTGCCATGGTGGGTTGTAGCTGAAATTGTGATCCCTTATGCCCCCTTTGTCCCCTGAAAAGCTTGGGTGTCAGTTATTTATTGCAGCAATGTTATGTAAAACTATTCTAAAACCCCTGAGTGCATTGAGACTTATTTTGAGCATTGAGAAAGTTTGTTCTAAGACTGTTTCATTTGCTAGACAAAAATTGTAGCTTTGGACTACAATTTAAAGGAGCAGATGAAAAGACAAAAAACAAGTTTGGGACCAGGTCTAAGAATGTTTTTATAATCAACTAAAATATTTGAAACATATAATAGGCATTGGACAGTCAATCAATATGTTTGATAACAATATTATCAGACTCTAGTTAAAAAGGTTTAATTAGGAACCTGATGAAGTTTGGGTTTAAACATGGGTGATAATTGTAAAAAGCAAGAACTCTAGGTGACTGGAATAATCGAGGGGATGGTTTATGAGACTGAACTGGGCAATAGGCATGGTAATAAACAGTTCATGAGAGATAGCGTGTGGAATAATCATGGAAGCTCATGGACTGGAGGAAGCAAAACCAGAAGTCAAGGATGATACTGAGGCTCGAAGTGAGAAACAATTAATAGCAACATATATATGGCAGCAAATTTATAAGATGGCATTGGTTGGCATAATCTTTGCCACAACCTGCATCTCATGCACACTGTGGCAATTCCTAAGAGCTGACAGGTGGGCATTCCTTCAGGCAATCCTTTCATTGCTTGACTTTTGTCAAACATGTGGAATTGCCCATCTCCAATGCTTATGTAAACAGTGTTCTTAAGTAAAATCTGCAAGGCCCGATTTTCCAAAGTGCTTTCTATTTTATTCAGAACAAGCTTTTCGCTGTAAAGTTTTGCTTTTATTTTAAAATAGGCTTTCAAAGGCTTTATGGCAAAGCTCACAGGTTTTAAGAAGATTGTACAAGAAGGGATAAATCACCCTGCAAAAAGATCCTCTCAAGCTGTAGAAATGGAGGCCCAGAGAGAAAAGGAAGAGTTATGTATATAACTTGAAGACAGTTCCCAGTCAACCCTCCCAGACATTGTTTACTGCTGTTGAAGGCTTGGCAAGAGGACCTGCTGACCTTTTATAATAATGTCCTTAGTTTCATGGGTCTTGTAAGTTTCCTGAGTTTCTGGAATCTTGTAAGCTGAATGAGCTTCTTTCATCCTGCCAAGGAAATAACTGCAAAACACCTTCTTTTTCATATTGCTTTGACATTCAAACATTTTCTTCATTTCTTATCAAATTGTTGTTGCTTAGCATATTTTTATTTATATTTATGTTTTATTAATATTGCTTTTTGTATTATTTAAATAAGCAATTGAATTTTTAACTTTGAAAAACAAGTTATCTTCCACGGCGTATCACAGAAATGTTGGATTTATTCATTCAAGCTGCATCTCTTTTTTTCTTCCTCTGAAGAGTCTAAGTATCCCAGAGTGGACCAGAATTCACTGTGTAGCATAGCATGAGCTTGAGCCCCTGATCTTCCTGCCTTCAATCCTCAATGCTGAGATTAGAAGAGGACACCCTCACATGGTTTATGCAGTGATAAAGATTGAACTCAGGGCTTCGAACACATTAGACAAGCACACTACCAACTAAGAACATTCTTGGCTCCCGAAGTTCAACTCTTAAAAGACAGCTCTACCAATTCCTAATTAGAAAAATGAGCAAACATCTTCAGTCACTGACCTTTGGGTCATTCAAGTGAACTTCTTGAATGTACTTTGGAACCGATAGATTTTTTTTTTTTGTCAAAGATTTCCAAAACTGTCTTCCATTACTAACATATTGTGATCGTTTGACCTTTACTTGCTCTCTGTAGTGATTGGACAATGAAATGAGTTATGACTGCTCAAGACAAAAGATCTGAGATAATTCCAAGGGGGCCATGCAATGAATTATATTTTAAATGTAAAGTGTGAACAATGGAATACGTGACTGCAAGGAACTTACTAAAGAAAACTTCTGTCACTGAGAAAGATAACGGTAGTAGATAGTTCAAATGAATATAAACACATGCAAGTGTAAAACAAAATATGCTTGTACCCACACAAAGGGACAAAGTAATTTCATGTTCAATGTCATTGGGGTAGGTGAGGAATCAGAAGTCTGGAAGAAGAGATTGGCAAATAATCATGCTGTATTTCCTTTTATCTTTCTTTATAATTTCTCTGTCATCAAATTTCTTAGTCATCACGTATAGAAATAGCTCATGATCATTCATTGTAGTAGGTTAGTCTAAGACACATACTTTGCTGTCCCTAAAATTCATTGTTCTTTGTTTTCCAAAACAATTTGCCTTTCTCAGATGAGGATAAAGACAAAATGTGTTTTCACCCAAAGTTCTAGTTTTTTCAGAGTTAGAATAGCAAATAGAAAGGAAAGACCAAGGTACAATGGAATGTCTGTTATTCATACCAGTGAAATTTAGCTAAATGGGAACACATAAGAGATACTGTAGGTTTCCCTCTATTTCTATACCCCTGTGGATAACCTTACATATTATCATACTCATGTAACCATATAAACTAATAGAGTTATTGTCAAACAAGATAGAAGGAATTCTGAAAATAATTTTAGAAAAGATTAAGTAGCACTACATCCAACTTGCTTTCCAGGAGGAGAGCAGTAATGCTGTCTCTATCCCTGTTCTTCCCTACACACATACATATTGTGGTATTTTGATTTAATATGTTCCTTCCATTGCCACAGGGATCTGAGAATACAAAGCCCATTCTTTCCTGCTCTTGATTTCACATTGTGCCCTGAAACGTTGTTCATAACACCTTTACAGTTGTCCATGTATTATGTGTCTGCCTAGATGTAAGCACTGATTAATTTAAGATGGATAAGGACTGTAATCTGCTGGTCACCAACCTTCTAAGAAGACCTGCAGCGACACTGCTGCCTATTGAAGGATGCCCACTGATATATTATGTACTTTGTTTTAAAATGTGGTTTCCATGACTATTCTTCAAACCTTGATGACATCCTCATTGCATCCAGAGAGATGTAGCCGCTGACTTACTTCACTCCCTTTTGATAGAGGGTTGAGTGTAAATTGAACTACAGAAGTAACACAGATAATCACCAGCATTTTATTGCCAAATGGATTGTTTTGGATGGCTCAAAATGTTTTTCACTAACTAAAGCAGAAAATGAAATGGGTTCTGTAATTCACCAGAGATGGTGGGTCAGAATATGTCTGCATAGATGTGCCCTTGCTTTCCTCTCAAGCTAACCCTAATTCCTTTACTCTTCCCTCCCCTTTCCACACATAGCCCATAGTCATTTTTTCCATCCTCAAAGGATGGGTACTTATGAACTTTGGAGCATGAGTCAGGGTGTGTGTGCATGGACCAACTGGAAATTCTGCAGGCCCTGCCAACCAACTAAGGATCATTGAAAGGCATAGTCTGTGCTGAGGTTGAGCCAGAATTGCTACAGTCTAAGGGAAATTGTAAATGTATAGAGGGAGAGGAAATGAGACCTCCCTGTTTTCCAGAATCAGCGTTTTTCCAAGACAGAACCCAAGATATGAATAATATGACTCATGTTTTTTAAATCAACATAGATTTGGATAAGAGGCATGTGGGTGTATAGGGAGTCTAGTCTTGTGTAATTCCAAATCAGGAGAGCACGTTATGTGCACAACTTTTCAGCTAGGGGCACAAAGCAGGAATGGCGAACAGTGTGAAGAGAATCTGTACAAAATTGTCTCAGAATCACCATCCATAGACTTCATGGGTGTGTGATGACTCACTCTGCCATAGTGCCAAGGAGCAGTTCTGAGAGACAGAAAATACATAATGGGATTGTTGCTACAGGTGGCTTTCTAATATTGACAGAGATGTGCAGGAAACAGTGCAACCTCAAATCAAGTAGGAACAGAGTAACTCAATGCATACTGGAGTCTACCAGTGTGATGAAACTGCAGCAAAAACGTGATCACTTTTACAGGGACTGCAAACTGGATCAAGATACAAGTACTTGCTTTCTGCTGTAAATCAACAAATCCTAGTACCTTTGGGTGTATGAACTTGATGTTGCCAATTTTAAATCTTTAAGCTTCAGAGCAATCCCTTGTGTCAGTTCAAATCAGCCTAGAAACAGAGGCCACAGGAGAACTGGAACTCTGAGATATTTGTGGAGAATACTGCCTGTGATGGATAAATGGGGCAAGGGAATGAGGTATAGCAGGAAAGCCCTTCAGAATGCAAAGCTGGAAAGAAAAAAGCAGAAAAGGATTTTATAGAAAGAGCCCTAGATTGCGTCAGGGTTGGTCAGGGCTTTAGATCCAGTTGCCAACTAGATCAGTCTGTATGACTCTTCACAGAAAGCTCAAAACCAGACTGTGGCAAACCAGACTTACTGTCTTGTACCTCAAATGCTGAAGCTTCATTTTTCTCCTTAGGATCTCTTGGTTCTTTTTCTTCTGATTCAGCCTTGGCTCGATTCCTTCCAATTCTTTACTAGTATTGTTTTGACAGATATTTCATATTTCTTCTGTCTGCAGACTGTGGGCACTTCTACTCTAGTTGCACACAACTATCAGGGTAATCTTTCTAAACAAAAATAGTATTGTACCACTCTCTTTCTTAAAAGCAGCTACTAACTCAAGAAGAATCTCTATTCCTCTGGGTACCACAGATACAGCCTCCCTGGGTTTCATTTGGCTGTGCCTCCACACACCATGACACTACTGTCGGGAAATGCATGAACTTCTTCACATGAATTCCATGGATGACTCTCTTCTTGTACAAGCCCAGTAATCCAAGCTGATTGTGCCTTGGCATCTCTCACATGCTGCATTTAGAACTTCAAATGCGGATAGTTTGATGTCAACCTCCCAGATTGTAACACACATGTTGCTTGGAAAATACACCTTGGTAGAAGTGAGTGACCAAGTCTGATGAGTCAAAATTGAGATTCACATGCAGGAAACATTTAATCATTAACAGTACCTAAGCCTTATGTTCATCTTTTCACATAACTGTATGCATTTTAGCATACACTGAGATAATAGAGCTCTAAAATAAAAAAAGATTACAAACCTCTTAGTGAACCATATGTCATTTAGATTCTTTTTTCCTCTCTCTCTATTCACCATGGGGGATGTTATATAGTCATCTAACAGACATGGGTTCAGATCTCAAGGTTTCTCTTGTAGAATTTCCCTCTCTTACTTCTTTTACTGTATTGCAGTACATACTATACTTAAGTGGAGTAAAATTATTATTAAAATTAACATTCAGGATTGTGACAGTGAAAAAGTATGTCTATATTTTAAAGGGACATTTTGGGATTTACCTGTGTAATGATTACTATAAGAAATGTTTCCTTGTATGAAATCTGACCCTGCAGGATATCTTCTGCTTTGCTGGGAATTCTTGACCACTCATGCACAGTACACCATTGTAAGTCTCTTCACTCATTGAAGGCCATCTGCCATAGGAAGTCTTATTACACCCCTTAATCCCTCACCAAAATACATTAGCTGCTGGTTCACTACCCACTGCCATATTTTGAAAAGTCTATATAGCAGTTTGTTAAATATGTCTGGCTAGTTATTTCATTGCTTGTAATCCATGTTTTTCTTACTTCTTTTCCCCAAATGAACAGTGAGCTCTTTGATGTTGACACCAGTGGTATCATCTATTTATTTTCTGGCATAGAGGATCATGCTTGGCATGTGGTAGTTCTCAATTAAGGTTTGTTGAGTGAATACTAAATAAAAATCAATAGAAGATGAATATGGCTTGGTGATAGTGAGCAATGAGAGAATCGATTGGAACAGAACAATAATTTCCTTTGAAGTAGGTTCCATAAGTAACATAATTTGTCTAAATGGCAGCATTGAGTAATAGTGGCAGCAAATTATCACACACCTTGCTCTTTGCCTAAGAAGAGAATTATTAAGATGTAAGGTGTGGACAAGAGAGAAACATGCTCCTATGTGGACAAAGTGCCACTGCTCCAGATGTCCTGTCCCTTTCCACTTATTGAAGAAGATTGTATGCATGTGGAAAACATTGAGGAAAAACAACGGCACCAGATACAGAGCAATGGCTTTCAAAGCTCAAGGTTACACATTCATTTCTGAAAGAAAATACAAAGTGAACCAAACGTGGGCTGAGCATGAAATTCTATCCTCACTCACAGAGGAGAAGATGGGGTCAGGCAGGATTGTTAATTCATTGTCAGTGTTTGTTAACACAAAACACACTGCATTTGCAAATCAAAGTGAATCTGGAGGTGATGTAGAACAAACTGATAGATTTTTCTTGATCTCGAAGTAGTGACACCCTAGAGAACAAATTGCCCTTCAGCAGTGACTGTATTTGATTATGATATAAGACATTCTTAATCAAAACAGATGCTTTTCCACATATTAAGTGGTGTTTATTAAATTTTTAAGACTTTGAAGAATTATCAAGCTTAAATTAGTACCATGAACAATGCTTGGGTATAGAAAATACCCTTTAAATGAATGTCAAGTATACAGGTGAGAGGAGACTGGAGCATGGAGTGTGGCTTCTGGGCACAGGGCACAAAGTCACAGACCACCATTGAACTAGATGCCACGTCTTCTATCAAGGATCCAGGCATGGGAATGGTGAGGGAGAGCAAAACCCTTTGACCCAGAAGCAAAGTTTCCCTCTTCCTCATTCCCAAGTCCTTTACTCCTTTCCCTTCAATATTTCTTGCTATAACAAAAGTGAAAGAATATGACTCCAAGACCAGAAATCCTTATCTTTGGAGGAAACAGGAGGATCAAGAGCAGATGAGACCCAAAGGCCTGAGTCTGAAAAATAATGTCTGTCTGTCTGTCTCTCTCTCTCTCTCTCTCTCTTTCTCTCTCTCTCTCTGGTATAATAGAAACATAATCTCATCTTACTCAGTTTCTCATCCATCTTGAGGTCCCTTGTTTTCTGAAGCTCCATTACTTTCCTAACTATTCATATAAACCGCCAAATCCAATGAGAAGACTACAGAGGCTGTGGGTCAGGGTACATCAGGGAGTGTGGAGACAGGAGACAGGTGACAATTTTCTCCTGGAACTGAGTGCTGTCAATTTTCTTCAATATCAGTGAGGGAAAATCACCCCTGGCAGTGAGTTATCAGGTGCCCCTGCTGTAGTCTGATTGAAGTCTAAAATTCTAGTTTGGGATGAATATATGGGATACCTTTTATTTTAGGATGTCTAACTATTGCTCAGTGTTTATTTATCCAGATAGGGAATGTATCTGATTGTTTTTGTGGTTCTCAGTTTACACTGTTTGTTAGGATCATTAGGAAGATGCCAGAAATTCTGATGTGCAGGTCTAATGCAAGATGAGTGAAACAGAAACTCCAGACTTGGGATTCAAGCCAAAGTGTTTCTCTCTCCTTATCTCAGGTGATGCCAGGATAAATTCTCAATGGAGAAATCCTGGGGTCAGGATTGGGATCGTTGCAGTACCCAGACCTACAAAGCATTAATACAGAAATCACTTTATACATATCTGGAATTATAAGGCTTGTAGAATTTCAAAAACATGTAAAAATCTATTTTAAGCATTTCAGCTTTCTTTGGGAATCAACATGAAAATCTGACATATAAATATCAACAATGAAAGTATAGTTAAAAATATGAGCCTTAACAATGCTTTACATTGCTTGAGTCCACCTGCTAAAAATTGTTTGGGAGAAGACCTTTATTAAGAGGGTGGAATTTTTAATTAGATTACAGTGTATGATAGTATTTAACATATCATCATATTGCTTTTTTAATGGTACTTTGACTGGAGAAGAAAAAATTTTGATTAATAGCACTGAATGAAATTTGCCCCAACCACACCCACTTTGAAATGCCTAAAGTACAAAGTGAGTTACTCATAGTTTCTATTTGAAGAGCATTCTGCACTTTTATCTAGAAAATGGTAAACAGCATATATTCATTGTTTTAACCTAGTAATTTGTTTCTACCTAACACAGGACTGTGTATAAGTCATAAGTCCCATCATTTTGACACATATGATATTCTGTTACCAGAGGTTTCTCCTTTCCATATTATAACCAACATATTCATTTATCATGAGCTCACTACTGAAGGGCAGAGATAAATAACTGACCACCTTCTTATCCAATTATCTACATTGCTGGGTATTATTTCTAGAGATATAGTTGTAATCATTTGAGGATTCTGAAGATTCTGAGGATTCTGAAGATGCAAGTCAGGAATCATCCATGATTATCCATCTTTATAAGCTTCCTTACAGAACCAATGGGAGGATTTATAATATGAGGAATGTGGAAAAGGCATTTGTGATCTCATATTATCTGTATTGAAAAACACATTTCTTTTTACTGCTTTTTTATAATTTTCTTTAATAGTTTTACAAGCATACTTATTCCCTCTATCCCCCCTCCCTTCCATTTCTCTCCCTTCCCCCCACCAATCCATTCCACTCCCCCCTGCCCTCATTTTTGGTCCACTTATATGGAACCTAGAGTTCCCCTGGCTTGTCTACTCTTGTGGGGTTTCAGGTCTTTTGTTGCATACCAAGTTGCGTCTCTTTGGGACACCCCACTAATAGGGGCATTTTCCTTCACTCATCTAGCTTTAGTCTTCAAGGTTTCCACTGTATGTTCTTATCTCTCTTGAATTCCTACATAGTGTATGGGGGCATGATAGTATGTCAGTCATTATGTAGATCTGATAAGGACAAGCCTTTTAAATATATTTCTGGTGTATATATGTGATGCATTAATTACAGTCTACTGAAAATGAATGCTCAAGGAAAGCAATAAATGACAATATACACAAAAGTCATAAGTTTATTGGGTCAAGCTGCTCTATAAGTTGTTAACTATCTGCTCTCAAATTGTATGCCTACAGTGTCATAGAATGGTAAAAGTTTTAGAAACTGGAAATTTTCTAACAAGCAAACATTTCTCCTTTTGTGTTCAGGATACCACTCATTCTCTAAGATATTCATAGTATGAGTCAAAGGCTCCATGATCATTTAAGATTGGATAGTGGAGATATTTTTCTTATAATAAACATGTAAAATGTCTGCTGCCCATGCAGTAGTGAATGCAAGAGAAGGTTACTGCATGTAAATATCCGAAAATTTCCAACCATGGATGCTTCTACAAGGACACTGGTTAACAGTACTCAGAATCCAAATTTTACTTGTGCTCAAATAATCAAATGCCAGTATAAGTTAGTTTCTTCATTTTACAGATGAAGAAACAGATTCACAGAGATGTCAGGTGGCTTGTCTTATAGTCAAACAACTTTTGTATTGCTAGATAACTGAAACATTAATTAAGCAGAATTAATTTATAGTACATTAAACAAAATGTGATAACTATTTGCCATATGTTAGGTACTTTGAGAGTACTTTATCTTCCATTTGACAGAATCATTCATGGGCATGAAATACCTGATCATCTGCCTGTAAATCTTCATTTCTAGTTTCCTACACATACTAATGTTGCTCATTCTATATTTTCTTTATTATCTTTGAGTTATTTGTTCTTTCTGAGGTTTCCATGCTGTTTATGATGTATATATTTTCATGGATAGTGTTCATCCCATTGTAGCAAACTGTTGCCTAGACTGAGTATTAATATAGTCCAGTTAAGTGTAGGCAGAGAGTATTAGTTCTTTTTATCAAAGAATTTTTATATTGTTACTCCTATGGATTACACAGCAGTGTTAACATTTTGTAAATGTTGACTTACATCAAGAGTTTGAAGTCAGTAATTTTATTTTGCTGGTTGAGAAATAAGGAAAATTATGTAAGAGGCTTGAATGAAATCAGAACATGTACTTTGTACATGTAGAACTCTAAAACAGATGAACTTGTTACAGAATTCATGTTATATCAAGTAAAATATCATTTTGCTGGTTTAGGGTGACAGATCATTGCCCAATTACATCTGAATAATTGTGAAAATCTTGGGGTGAGAGTGGTGAAATGGCTTAGTGCTTAAAGCATTAACCCTGAAAACAAAAGGACTAGAGTTTAAGGCCCCATATTCAACAAAACATGTGGGTGAACATGGAAGCCCCATGTAACTCCAGCATTGGAAAGCAGAGACTGAAAATCCACAGCCAAACTAACAGCTTTGAGTTTGAGAAGAGATCCTTTCTCAGAAAATTAAGGTGAGTCTCAAAATAAGTTGGGATAATGATTGGAAGGATTTTAAGACTTTAGATAACTTATTTTCTTTTTTAATTTTACTCATCTGAATCTTTCTGTCAGGAGATACATTAGAGAGGTTTTTCAGAGATTGAAAGAACTATACACATACCTTAGAGGAAGATGATCCTTAAATAAAAACACGCTCAGAATTCTTTTTTTTTTTTTTTTAATTAAAAATTTAATTATACATTTTAAAATTTTTTACCAGTTCCCTCCCTCCCCCCTCCCCTTCCCCCAGTGTCTCCCCCCCAATTCCCAGAGAGTCCTTTATTGTGTGCGCCTAACTCTCCACTGGGTCCTCCTCTCCGATGACATATAAGGACCCAGTGGCATTTCCATAAGCCCTTTCTCTTGTTCCCCTTAATCATAAGATTACTACTATGGCTGTCAATCCCTTGCCTCCAGGGGTCTCGGTGCCCTTAACAGATGCTAGACTTTATGAGGGCAACAGTGCGCTGGACATTGCGCAGGGCATGCAAAGTTCCATTATGATTGCTTTGGCCCCAACTATTGTTGAGAATCTTGCAAATCGTTGCTCCTCCCATCCTTTTGCTCTTACAATCTTACCGCCCCCTCTTCCGCAAATGTCCCTGAGCTCCAGGATGGGGAGAGATTAGGCTGTCCTAGTTCTATGTGATTGATATAGAGTCTCTGAAGTTCTGGATTGTGGTTTGTTGATTTTCTTTTGCAGTTTTTCTGCTCCTGCAATTCCCTTCACTCCATTCTGCTGGGCACTGTATGTCACCCCCTGGCCAGAGACAAAAAGCTGTTAAACTGGAGTCTTGTTGTAATACGCTCAGAATTCTTAATTGCGTTCTACGAATAGGCCCAATAGATTTTTTGTAATAAAATAATGGTGCAATTATCTCTATGTACAGAGGTAAAATCTGCAAGGAGTAGAATTAGTCATTTTAAAACTTGTTCCTTGAGATATTTTTTTACTCATTCATTAGAAGAAATATTATTGTGTGTCTGATATTTGCTATGTGACATCCAAAGTGTCAGGGATTCAACATTGATTAAAATATGTTTGCTGCACCCATTCAAGTCAGTCTACTGGGATAGGAAGCTTTAAAACACATAATAAGTAAACTAGCACATGTGCTACATATTACTAGTAACCTGCAGTCATTACGACCCAAACCTGCAGTCACGTAAGTTATTGCTTTTTTAACCATCGTGACTTGTACTCTTAGAAATGGCTCCCAGCTTCGATCTTATATGATCATAGTAAAACTCTGGAATTTTTATCTAATCCAGATCATACAAAGCAACATGGGGCGCCACCACAGGTAGATCTCCTGCCAAGAGTTTTGAATTCATGGATCTTTTTGAATGTCTGACATCTGGGGTCATTTTGCTTTGTTTTAGTTTCCACTGAGTCCTCACCTAACAGAAGGAAACCAGCACCTCTTTCAAATGGTTTATGAAAATGTTTCAATTTAATGCATGTGATATTTTAGACTTAAGAATCACATGCTACCCCAATTTTTAGATGAATGATTTATTTATATGTAACTATTCATAAGTTTTTAATCTTTCAAATGTAACTATATTGGTTGTTTATCTTATTAATTTGACCAACTACCTAGAAGAAACACCTTAAGGGTGTTTGGTCTACTTGGACTCAGGACTACAAAGAGTTCATTCAGTTCTTTACAGTGGGGACAACATCATGAAATGACTTACTTCACGGGACACATAGCAGGAACAGAGAAGATCTCAGGGAGAATCAAGGGATATTGTGTCTCCAAGAACTTGCCCCCAGAGAACTTCCTGCACATAAACCCTGCCTCTTAATAGGCTCTGCTATCTCCCTAAACAGTGCCTCATCCAGAGAACAGGTGTGTAAACATTTCAGTCTCTTGAAGAGATTTTACTTTTGAATTGCAATAGTAGCAAAGTTCAATGTAGCTAAAATGGGTTTAACGGTTATGGAATCTTTGATAAATGAAAACAATGGAAATAAAAGAACATTCATGTAATCTCCTTTGAGCTCTATTCTTTTTTTAAAATATTTTTATTATTATTTCTGCTCATACAAACTTAGTAGGTACACCAGTTCCTTCCTTCCCTCCTCCTCCCCCTGAACCTCTGTTCCCCCTCCCCTCACCCCTTCCTCCCCATCCTCCAGTGCCTCCCCCCAAATCCCCAGAGAATTGAGCTCTATTCTTAACCTTGTTCCCTCTCTGTCTTCTAAAATATATCCGTAATTACCCAAGTCTTTCCACATTATTTCCCATATACATTTATTCTGTTTCTATATGATAACATATGGAAAATATACTATAATTTTACTTATTTTATTTATTAAAATATATACCATTATGGTACATATGGAAAATACACAATAATTTTGTTAAGATATATACTATTGCACTGAAAGCATGTTTTAGTTGCTTTCCTTTTTCTTCAATAATATAGCTCTCTTGTTAGAGGTACATTTGCATTTTCTTTTTAATTCCTGCATACAGTTGCATAGATGTAACATCAGAGCTAATTTAGATATAAACAGTATTTTAATGAATATCTTGTTAGGTATTTTTATACAAAGAAGAAAGTTTCTAAGATATAAACCATAAACTGACATTTCATAAGTTTGACAGGAACAGGCCTTTGTGGAAAGAAGTCATTATCTAAGTCCTGGGGATCAGGACAAAAATTACCTGCCAACAAATGTTAATTTTTGCTTTCATAAGTCAACTTTGTGGAGATAGTAATAACTCTGGAGTTGTAGCTAAATGAAAGAAATAGACATATCGTGAGTGAATAAATACTGTTTGTCAACAATTTGCTTCCTTGATGTCAGGTCCTATGACATGTATAAGGAAAAGAATGGCAAGCAGACCCCAGCTCTTTCTCTCTCAAAAATCATGGCATTAATAAAAAACTGAACAGAAATAATTCAAATCTATTTCTTTATGTTGCTTATATCCTCTGGTATGGAATTTATTGGGTGATACTCCCAGAAGAATGGTCTTATTTACTATGAGTTTTCAAGGTATTAGTCAATAAAAGAAAGAGTGGGGTGGTGGAATTGTATCTAAAACCTAGGGATGGATATAATGATATGTAGATTTTCAAAGACCTTGAATAATTTATAGGAAGGACAATCCAAGTAGAGAAAACCACAAATGCAAACACAAGAAAAAAACTGTCTTGAAACAGCTGCATTTCAGTGGAAATAGAAGTAACTTGGTAGTCCTAACATAAATATAAAGTTGTGCCATAAACAGAGGCATACAAAAATTTACTGATACATCTTTACCTCTTTTCTATGATTCTAATTACACCCATCAAAGCCATAAAATTATCCATTTTTCCACTAGGCCATTCATTTTTCATATCATGATTAATGTACATGGTTCTTGACCATTTCTTCAGCATGTAACAAAATAGCGATTGAGTCAAGCTCTAGTGAAAAGTTTTCAGTGTTTAATGTGAATTTGACTAGATAAGAAATATGCATTCCTAGTTGAGGGCAATGTTGTTATTAGCAATATTTTAAAGGTAGCATATAGAAGAAGAATGGACTCATATGAAATAAGCTCAAAAATTAAAAGAGAAAAAATATTTTCCATCAAGAACATTAATTTTTTGTAGCAGACATGATGGTGATTTTTCAGACAAAGATAACTTTAAGGGAAAAATATTGACCCTGATTGAAGAATCTAAAAAATTTCCAAAAGATGTTTTTAATCACAATTTTTACTGTTATCCAGTTAACTAAGCCACTTCTTATGGTAACAAAAATCACAGGTTAAAAAAAGTACTTGAGTAATTTGAAAATATTCACATCATCATATTTATTTCTCCTCTTTCTCTCCTCTCCATCATTCAGTAAGCATATTTTATTATGTTATGTCTTAGTGGTTCTTTCATTTGCATTTGGTCAAATATAATGCATCTCTTCCATAGTAGGCAATTTAGTATTCAAGATGAAAATATAATAATGAGAGGTTAAAACATTGTGTCATTAAAATAAACGCTATGAAAATATGTGTCATATACACGAGATTGTTTCCAGATATACAATTGGAAAATCCAATTATTAGAAAACACACAAAAATATTCATATAAGAATTATCAGACCAACAATGGGATGGATTCAAGTGCTGAGTGTGTGGAACTTTCTTAATTGCAGTAAAGTAAAGCAAATCTACTAATACCAAGACAGGTTCACAGATTGGAAGTGCCTGTAGTAAATTGTCTAGAAGAAAGATTCAGATGTTAGGAATCTTTTATTTTTCAATAATTAAGAGGATTCTAACAGAAGAAAAAGGGCTATAAGTCATAATTTAAAAATAATTGATCTTAATATATTTATGTTACTAATGTCTTACCAAGTATCAGTCTCTTAGTTTTCAGATATCCTCAATGGATCTCTGGATACACTTCTGTTTTAGAGTCTCTTACTAATCAGTGCAAATATTGGGATCTTCAGCTCCAAAGGAAATGTTTGCCTGATTGACTATTATGATTGACACTTAATATTTCACATCCAAGTACTTGCAGGCATTACATTTTAATTGTAATATTGCTAATCATACTTTAAAATCTGCTTACATTGGACTAGTGATTTAATTTTGTCTACTCATAAAATATAAATTTATATTCTTGACTCTTTGCACATAGTAAATTTTCATTCAATTTTAAATGTATATCTCTAAATATTTGCACATAGTGATTGAGAATTTCCATCTCAATAGATATAATTTTTCATGTGTTTTTTATATTGATATTCTTTTAAACTTGGGAATTTTGTTGTAAGGAACATTGGATTTTAGTCTTTTATAAAAATATGTGTATGTGCATGTGTGTGTGTGCATATTTGTGTATGTAAGCATTCATGTGGTATATTTTAATCTTGAATTCTTTTGTGAGTGAAAGATTAAAATTTCCTCCCACGTTTGACATATTTTCAACAGAGAGCTAATACCAGATTGGCTACCCCATTTTTCATCATGGTGTTTATATTAAATTGTTCCCAGCTCTTGAAAATTTACAGGATAGAGAAAGTGAACCAGAGGGAGAAAGGAGGTTAGTAGGAAGCTTAAAGGACAGAAAGTTGGCAAGATCCACCAGGGCAGAAAATCAAATTTGAAATTTCTAAGAGGGTAGGAAGCTAAGTGTGGATGTAAGGATGCATAGGGAACATATAGAATCTGTGTGAAGCTCTATGTAGGAAGAAAAATAATGGCATGGGTTGAGGGAAAAAATAAAATAGTCTCCAAATAACAGACCATAGTGTATAAGTAATGGGAAATGATCTTTTGAAAAGGTACCACACATTAGCATGCAGCCTATGGAAACATGCACCCACATACAACCTAAGGAACCTTTTGCCTCCATGCAATGTATAGAACTAATACTCACTTGTATTTGAAATTGGAACTATGAAGCCATTCATCATCTATAGAGGTGGTCAGTGTAGTAAATGAGTTTTTGTGTCAGTCATGTTTGTTTCATTCTTTTCCTTTCTCTTTACCCCTTGTCCTCCTCTGCTCTCTCTCCTTCCCTCTCTATCTCCCTCTCCCTGCCTTTCCCTCTCTCTCTTTCTTTTTCTCTCTCTATCTCTCTCCCTCCCTCCCCTTGCCTACTTCTCTCCTTCCTATTTGTATTATTATTAAGGGCATTAGTTAGCATTATCATAACTTCACAGACCAGCCACAAGGAAAAGTCTGTTCCCAGAAAGTACAAATTTGAACAGAGAAATGATGATTTCTCAATGAGAAGGCCCACAAGTAGAGAAATGTAAATTTTAATGTATGAGATGAAGATATGGTAAAATACCACAGCATCTGCTGCAAAATCACCACCAAAACTATAATGTTTACCACTTTCAAAGGGAAATATATGACTTTTAGAAAGGAGAGGCACATTTTTCAGCTAAAGAATAAATTTTATCATTCTAGAAATCTTTAGAACAGAGATATCCAAAGAGATACCCAGTATAAAATTCCTTTCTCTCATGAGAATTAAGTTTCAGATGGCAACAACTTTATGTAGAACTGGACATAATTCCCAACTTTAAATTCTGATATTATATGTTTGGAAAATAAGATTTGTCATTCTGGGTAATGTTCTGTGAAGCATAAAAGGAAGATGCTACCAAAATATCTTCTACTTTTGATCATAAATGACACTATCAATATCTAGGCTGACCTTATGAGTGGTATGCAGTAGGTCCTGGGGCTGCAAAGGCATGCTTGAGTCACCTTTAGTCTTTCCTCAAAGGAAGTAAAAACCTAAGAAATAGGTACAGAATTAGATGAGTAAAAAAAGTATAAGTACGTGGAGCAGTGAATCAATTTAATTCAGCTACATGATTTTCCCAAGGGAAAGTAATTGTATGCTTTCTATGGAAGAAAATAATCAAAGATTCATCTTCATCAATAAATATAAGTACAAGAGACTTTACAAAAGTACCCAACACTTTTATTAAGCTCTTTATATATATGAACTACTTCTGGTGGGCATGTTAATATCATTCTCATTTTACATATGGGGTAGCAGAGGCACAGAGAATATTAGTGACCTGTCCAAGGTCACCGCCTCAGGAAGTGGCCATGTTGGAATTTGAGCCGGCAGCCTGTGAAATACTGCCTCTCATCTTATTTGCTGGGAGGAGAACACTGAACCGAGAAATAACTCCAAAGTAATGCAGTAAGATTGCCAATCAAAATAAAAGTAGCAAGAAATGAAACTGAGAATCCCTCTTAACAGGATTTTTAAAGCAAGTCTGAAACATCTCTGTGGCAATAACTCCTCCTCTTCTTTGTTTTGAACTTAAGGCTTGCATCCTGACAGTGGGGTATGTCAGTGGGTGATTATGTCCATATCTACATTTTACTAATTTTATTATTTCTTATGGCTCTATGGGGTTGTCACTTGTCTATAATGTAGGAAAACAGTTATAATAATGTGCCTCCAAAAGAAAGCATCAAAGTTTGGATTAAGGAAAACTTAAGGTTCATTTCTCTGGCATCCTTAAGTAAGAAAGCTGGTTACATTGTCTCTACTTTACAAATCTGTATTTTTCTATCTGGTGAATGGAAAATGATATCAACCTTTTAAGACATTTCATGAAATGATCAGTGAGGCAATGTACCCACAATTCCTGGTACATCACAGAGGCTGTCTACATGAAAGTTAGTTCTCTCTTGTCTTCTGTGCCCTCTTGCCATTTCCCCTTTAATTCACCTGAAGAAGTAGATAGACTCCAAAGACACTTTCATTTGATAACTTTAATGTTCTAGCAGCATTTCTCTCTTTCTCAGCCATGTCTCTTGACCATACTATTAAGCAGTGGCTTCCTCTTTAAAGACTTCTTATGAAAGACTGGAGTAAAATAGCACTTGGTGTATTTTTCTTTGATGGACTTTTTTTCAGATATAGAGTCAACTGACATATCCAAAGACCAAAGTGGAAATTCTAAAAAGGTTACAACCATTAGCTAATGTAAGGCTTGGGCTTTTTCTATAGATTTATTTATTTCATCTCTACCCTTGCCAACCACAATAAATAAGAAATGATTGAGGTTACATAAAGCAGGACAGAAAGATATATTTTCTTGGGCAAGTTGAGGAGGGGCTAGAAAGACCTTACATAGAAGCTCAGTACTTTTATGGTTGCTTTGATTATTTATTTTCCCAGTTTTGACCAATGTAATGAAAAATACTGGAGCTGCTGCTTTGCTCTTGGGGAGCAATTCTGGCCACTCTATGTTTATAATTAATAAGTTGATATTTGACATATAGGGCATATTTCTCTCATCAAATTACCTGCTTTGAATGTTTTTATTTTTTGTTATGGACCTCTGAAGGATTATTTTTGGGATAAATATTAATTTATACATACAATTATCCTTTACTCTTGCAAAATTTAATTGTTTGGCCTACCAATTACTGAGACTATTTAATTTAGTATTTCCTCTTACTTGCCCTTTATTGGCTATTCATCAGTACTTCTACCTCCAAACATAGGGAAGAGGTTAGGAGTTTAGGGGAATGTCTTCTGGAAGAGTTGGGCTTCAGGGATAAATAGGTTGAAGAGTAGAAAAGTCAAATGCAAGTCACCAGTGAGCCTGTATTTTCAGTAGAGTTTGCTTATCCACTTTACTACTGAAAATAATATGTGACATTCTTGTTCCATATTTAGAACTAAATCTATAGTGACAACAACCAAAAACTGACATTCTGGGCCTACTCACATGTCTATAAGAATAGATTTTTGTCACCAGTTTGCTTTCTCTATTGAATTCTTATAGCATCAAAGCTGTAGCATTATATTGTCACTTATCACAGATATGCTGTTTATCAGCATAGGACACGAGCCCACATTTGACAAGGAAATTGTACCATATTCTCTTGTATCTATGTTTCATAGAAGGTGTCCTACTGGCTATGGAAATAGTGTATTGCTGCTAATAAATAGATGATGGGCAAATTTTAAGATCAAATTTAGAACATCATTAAACAAATTTTATATATTACATATAAGTTATATTTCTAGTTCCTCTGTAGTTGTCAGCTGTCCCCCAATCCTAAAAGCTACACCATCCAGTTGTCAGCCTAGCACAGAAATACTCCATGGATGGTATCTGTTAGCAGTGATTATAGCATTTTGTGAATGTAGGTTTCATCTGAAGTCTCATAGTAATAAAAAGCAGAAAAAGGATCCATGGAAAGACACTAGGCAAATTTGATGCAAGCAGTTCATTGCTCATCGAGAGACAACTCTGCCAGTCATGTCCTTACTGTCCTGAGGGATTCTGCTCATTTTATAGCACATACCTTCTCACATGAGCTTTTATAATATGGCTGTCATGCATACCTCAGGGTGAGCATTGCACATGGAAAGATTGGCAGAGTGTGGTCAGAGGTGCATCCATGATGCATGAGCATCACCAAGCCCTGCTTGTCCAATTCTCTTCCTTTTCTCTGTGTAATCAGGCTCCCAGAGACATCTGTCCCCATGCAGTGTTAGATGCTGCTGTTAGTGCAAACACTCCATACTGTGATCTGATTCTCTCTCATAGAAGTCGGTTAAAAGAAAGGAGTTTTCTGAAAGAGAGAGAGAGGAGAGAGAACAAGAAAGGGAGGACTAGGAACATTTGAGGTTGCTAATTAACTCATTTATTATTTTCTTTTTCATTTTTTATTCTTTTAGTTTTTTATTCTTGAATACAGTCAGTTTGATGGTATGTGCTTGAGCACTTGTCTGGAGCATGACTCACATACCAGTGGGTATACCATTGTAGAAAGCATCCCTTCACCAGCAGGATTAACCCTGATCAGTCTTTTCAGGGAATTGTAGAACCTTTTCAGCTCCTTGTCCTTTCATGGTAAAATGTTGCTAGGGCCAATCCTATGCTGGTCTTATGGAAATATAATAGCTTCAATGAATTCATGACTGCAATAGTCCTGCCATTCCTGGAAGATACTGTCTAGCTGCACTCTTTCCACTCTTCAGGCTCTTACAATCTTACGCACTGTCTTCTGTGATGATCTGAGCTGATGTTCCTATGATGTAGGGGTAGGAGGTGACTTAGATGTCCTATTTAGGGCCTAACAGTCTGCCATCCCTTATTTCTGCACTTTTGCCAGTTGCGTTTTCCTGTATTAAAACCCTTCCATTGCAGAAGGAAGCTTCTTTAGATGGGTGCTAAATGCTTTCCTCTATGGGTATAAAGACAAATATTTAAAAGGCAGTTTGATACAGTGTCTTCAGTAATAGAGTCTTACTACCAGTTTCTGGATACCAGTCATCTACAGCAGGCCTATACTGCTTTGTGGACCTTTGAGAACTCTCTGACCAACAACTTAATAGGGGGTAGGTGTCACATATCTGGAATTTGGTATATTGTTTCATTGTCAAGGGTTCTTTGTGGAACACCATAGCCTAGATTGGCTTCGGATTCTCTACACAGTGGAGGATGACCTTGTACTCCCAATCTTCCTCCTCAACCTCCCTGGTACTGAAGTTACAGGCCTGGAATACTATGCTCAGCTTTAATCTTCTTCTGTTTGAGTGGAACAGACAGGTACTTTTATCTGACTCTGGAATTTTGAAAAAGCAAGTATGCTAGAAGTTAAGTTAAATATCATTTCTATACTGAAGAGAAAATGTTGGATCCCAAAAGATTTAGTGGCCCATAGCTAAGAGTCAATCAGTAATGGAATGAGCATGAAACTAGAGACAGAGCTACATCTCACAGCTAACTGTGAACAAACAATGGAAAGGACCTGCACATGCACACACATGCATGCACATGCACATACACAGAAATACTTATTTTTTGAGCTTATAAACATTTAATCTTTTTAAATTCTATTTAGTATGTACATGGGTGTGTACTGTGTATCCCAGTGGAGCACCAAGGGTGACTCCAGGAATCATCCTGAATTGCTTCTACTCCTTTTTACTTCCCCTTTGGGATTTCCCAAGTTCCACCCACCCGTGCTGGATGTGCAGGCTGCTGCCATTTCTGCCTGGTGTTTTTAACTTCAGACTTGGGATCTGAACTCAGGTCCCTCTGCTTGCTATGCAGAGTCTTAACTCCATCTCTCCAGTTCTATTTAATCTTGTTAATTACTAACATGATAGGGAACTCTCCCTGTCCCTCTCCCTCTCTCTCCTCTCCCTTTCCCACTCTCTCCTCCCTTCATCTCCCACCCACCCTCCTGCCTGTCTGCTTGAGGACCATAGCAACACTTATTTTTCCACAGTTCAGGAAACTTGTCTTCTGCCAGCGCCGTTAAGCAACATATGGAGATGCAGCTGCTGGGCATCACGTCCTCGTCAAGAAGCCAGACTGAGGAGGATTCTAACTCCTTTGTTCCCAGGAATAAGCGGAGAGGGAGAGGCCTGTCCTGCCTCTCTACTGCAGAGATCCAGCGCCTTCCCGACAGGCCTGTGGACTAGCAGGAGCAGGGCTCAGGTGGGGCAGAGGAGAAATACCAGGGCCTGCTGGCTGAGGCCGTTATTCAGTCTCCTTCCCCACCTGCTGCTCTGCCTCCCCCCACCCGAATCAGCGCTTAGTACCAGAATAGCTTTGGTACTAAGACGGCACCAGCGCAATAACACGCACAGCCTCATTTCAGTATGATGAATGAAGAGTTTTAATGAAACTGGCCCAAACTACTCTGGCAAGCTGCCTTATTTTTGTGTTTAAAATGGGAGCGATCCATCAGCCGCGCACATCCTCGCCATCTCTGCAGCCCTTCTGGATGCTCTAGCTTTGCCCATCCTCCTTCTAGGGCTCTCTGTTGCTCCTGATCTCAGGTTTTCCTGTCTTCTGGCTTGACCTTCGAGCGGACGCTCTTTTGATCCCTCCCACCTCCTGCCCTCATCAGTGGCGAAGCGCAGGTTGCATGGTCACATCCGGGGCTCTGAGCAAAGACCTCCCGGTTCATTCTTCCCCAGCGTAGGATCCTGGCAAGCTGACAGGTATTAATTACACTTGGGGGTTGCTCCTTCGTTAGTGTTGCCTATCTCCCCTGAGCGAGGTTGTAAATCAAACTATGATTCATGACTTTTCAAAAATTGGAAAAGATAAACAAACACTAAAGGGGAAAAAATATCCTCCCCAAATAATAAATACGAACGAAGGGGAGGGTTGACACCTTAATCAAGCTGGCTGGCTGCTAAGCGCTTTGCAGAGTGAAAACCGGAGGTCTGCTAGATAGTGTTTTCTCCGTGTTATTTGTTTCATAAAAGAGAGGAAATAGCACGGAATTACTTTTCTTTCTTTTGGGGGGTTGTTTGAAATAGAGTACGTGATGGAAAATGTCAGAGCAGTCTGCATAGCTGTGTGAATGATGATAGTCCGGCTGTGGTTTCATTAACCAGGAGCTTTAAATGAAACAAAGAGAAATAAAAGAGGAAACAAAAGAACACAGCTATAAAAACCTGGAAATTTCTCTCTGAGGAGGATTTTTCTGTAGCATATTATCTTCTGAAGATCATAACCCCCAAATGCACTTCAACCTCTTTTTAAGCTCCCTTTTAATTAATCCTAAATCAGTGTTATGATAAGTGTGTGTGTGTGTGTGTGTGTATATATATATATATATATATGTATGTATGTATGTATGTATGTATGTATCAGGGTTTCTGTAATGAATACATAACATTAAAGTCATTGCTTACTATATATAAATTGAAAAAGTAGATGACCATCAAAACAATCTCGTGCTATCACTTATCTTTCAGCAAGCAAGCCTGAATTGTTCCAGTCTGATAGGTGCTCTGAGATGTGATTATGAAGTTAAAAGAACAGCCATTGTTTCTGTTGGACTTTATTATTTAATATCAAGTGCACTGAGGCTGGATGATGCAGTATAGTAAACATTTTAGGGTTACAGGGATGAATATGGCTGGTAGTGTTGGGAAAGTCTTCATATAAAAGGTTGGATCTGGTTTGGTTTTGAAAGATGAAGAAGTTTTTGGTAGGTTTTGGGGAAAGAACTCAATTCAAGAATGGAGTTTGAACAATGTGGAAATGAAATGAAGGAAAAGTACGTGCGCTGAAGGAGCGGTGTGAGAACAGACATTGGACGTGGTAGGGATTCTGATCTTGTGTAGAGGAAGCAGAGTCTAGCTGTGGCTGATTGAGGAAGGGCGGAAAGAACTCTCAACACTCCAAGGGTCCAAAGAAACATAACGTTTCTGGTTTGCTTTGTTTGCCTGCTACAGTTAACCATGCATAGGTGGCTGAGGAAATTGGATGTGTGCCAAGGAGTAGGAGACACCAGACTCCTCTGTTGTTTCCCCATTCCATTTTAACGCCATTGCTGTTACTGTTTTATATTCAACAGAAAGATGTGTTTGAAAATATTATTTTTATGAAAAGTGTATGCAAAAGTTTTCTCAAAAAATTAATGAAAAGGCGGGAACCCACAATTTCCTTTTAATGATGGACACATTACCTAGGGGGTGTTCCTAAGCTCTAGAGGTTGTGTGGTTAGAAATGGTAATGGAAATAGTTAAGATGGAGCGACTGGAGATTTGGGTGCCCCTCCACCTGCCTTCCAGCTCTGTCTTGGGTACTTTTAGGGAAAAGTTGCCAGAATTGTGGTTTATTCAACCTGATCTTCACTGAGAAAGCTTAAGACAGAACCACAGAACAGTCCACTCATGTGCAGAAATGTCTGTGCTTCTAGCGCTGAAGGTCAAAGCACAAGGTTCAAGGTTGTCAGCAGAACTGGTCTCTCCTGAGGGTTGTGGGGAGAATCAGTTGGCTCCATGCCTCATTCCTAACATCTGTTACTCTGTGTGTCTGTCCATGTTTCTCTGAAAAAGAAAGATTCTAGTCATGTTTGTTGAAAGACCACTTCTGCTTAAATATCAACTCAGCTTGACTATTGTTATCATGGGAACCTTATTTCCCAGAAAGATCTTAAAACTTGAGCTGCCATGTGGCTCAACATGAAATGGTGTCAGCGGTCAAACCTGTGGTCAAACCAGAGCCTGCAGGGTGGAGGGGAACTGATGGAAACAAGTTGTCCTCTCTACTGTCCATGAGCAGTGCGGTATGCATGCACCTGTTCTGTCTTTCTTACTCTATCTGTCTTCTTCTCCCCCACCTGTCATAAATACATAAATTCATATAAGAAAAAATCCTTAGAGTCTAAACTTTTAGGATTTATCATGTGAATATTGAGGATTAAGATTCAAACACAGGAATTTGGGGATCCTATATTCAACCCACAGAAGGGAGGATAGGAGGCAGGGGTCTTAGTCTTTCCTGTAACTATAGGCAGAAGTTATGTTGGTTTTTTTCCCCATTCTTTCTTCATTGAAAGATAGCAATTGTGTAGTCATTCAGGAAGTTGGAGGTTTATTTTCTTCCGTTTCATTTGTATACATGTGTTGAGGGGATGTATGCATGTGTGCTTGTTTGCCTGTCTGTAGGTCTATGTATGTGCACATGCATGTGAAATCCTGAAGTTTCATGTCAAGAATCACCCTGGAATCATCTTATTATTTATAGCACAGGATCTCTAAATAAACGCAGAGCCAGAAAAAGATCCAGCTCAGATAGTCAAATTTTCTGGGGATTACCAGTCTCTGACTTTAGTAGCCATAATTACATCATAAGCATGAAAGACTCTTTTCTTAAGTCCTTTTCTTGCACAACAAACTCTTCAATCGCTGAGCCATCTACAAGCCCATTTTTTTTGTTTAATTGTTTGTAAATAAACATTTGACTTTATAGTTAGAGAGGCTTAGAGGTCAAGCTGATCTGCCACCCATCCCTGTTATGTTAACCTCTTCAGCTTATTGTGTCTGAGACCTTATTCTGGAAAACAAGCTGGCTTGTCAGTGAAAACTCCTACACTACCCAGGAAGACCCATCAGGAAATATGATTGTGCTTGTCAAAGCAGGAATAAATGAAAAGATGGAAGGAAAAACAGAAGGAATGGAGAAACTAATCCTGCCCCGGATAAAGGCCACAATGCCAGGTATCCTGCATTCACAGAGAAAGCAGTACATTGCTGACCAAGCTTAGGAACGCCCCCTAGGTAGTGTCTCCAGCCATTAAAAGGAAATCGTGGATTTTCCCCTTTTCTGTTATGAAAAAAGTTTTGCACAAACTTTTGTAAAAATAATATTTTCAAACACATCTTTCTGTTGAACATAAAACAGTAAAAAACACATAGTAAACATTTTCACAATTTTCCACGAGGGGGCGCAGCCCCAATAAAAAAGAAGAATTAAAAACCATGAAAATGTATAAACATCCCCAAAGAGACATTTGTTGCTGCCAAAATTCTTGAAAACACTTTTCTCCCTTTGGGAAATAAAAATATTGGCTCTTAAAGTTGGTTTGTAAAAAAAAAAAAAAACAACAAAAAAAAAAAACAGCACTCCCATAGCATAGATGCATGTATTTTATGCTTCAAGGGAGGTAAAATTGAGACTTGACTGATGATAGGCTTGGTTATTTAGAAATTGAGAAATGAAGTCCCAGGGAGACTACTCAGACCATTTCCAGCTTAAGAAACTTTAGAACATTAAATGCAAATGGGGAAACAGAAGAAAATTCTCCTGGCTACTGTAAAGAACTTTAAAATCTACATGTTTTCTAAAGACTGCAGCCAAAGCCCTAGGAAGTAATACAGGAATTACTACTGATAAGCAAACAAACTAGGCTCTGATACTGCCTGGCCTCAGGGAAGCACTGGGATGATATGTCACAAATCTATGCTCCTGCTCAGCAGGGATTTTTTTATGCAAATAGCCACCAGACCTACTTTCAATTTAGCAAGAACCATAGTTCTATGCTGGGGAATATAAGAAACTTTTTATTCTTAAAATACACTTAAAATTTACATTATAAATCTGCCTGTTTTTACTAATTTTTTTTCAATTAATAGTATATGGGGGAGTGGGGATTTCTATGTCGCCCTCTACACGGAAGAAGAAAATCATTGCAAAATGCAGATATTCTTGAAATAACTAAGGTAGAAGGTGAGAAGAAGGAATTATTCTGTCTAAGCCTTCTGTCACCAGCACTGGATCACCACTACTCGTTCTCAGTATATGTCACATTCTTAGACAATGTTTCAGCCCTGGGAAGGGGAAAGAAAGAACTGAGGCATATTAATAGCTAGTATAGACTTGAAATGCCTTTGTTCCTTATAGTAAAAATTATTGATAACTCTCCCCTCATCTTACAAGTTTATATGTCTCATCCCATTGCTCGTTGATAGGAAAAAATCTAATCATTTCTCATTTTGCAAAGATGTGTTTCATAGTTTCTAGGAAATTCGCAGCAGCCATAATGCCACAATGAATTGCCTGAAGCTACAGTGCTAAGTTCTGCTTTTGGGTGATTCACTAGCAAGACAGCAATTCTACAAAACATCACTTATATCATTACATGGAAAATTATAACCCTAAAAAAGCATTCCCCAATCTGTTACCTCACTGAATCCTGCTTTCTAAATTCAGGACAAACTGATAGGTATCTAAGAGAATTAGACAGAGGAGAATGTGAGAATTAATTCCACACTGCATCTGCTTGATGTTCTGCTTCGTATCTCTACTGCCTAAATAAGCTTGGAAATAAAGCCATGGATCGATGGTCTGAGATGTGTCATTACTGAGAATCCAACCCTGAGATTAACTTAACAAGCCATTCTTCCGTGCACTGAGCAAACCTTGTCCTGGGGCTTCGGATGCATGCTGGTGTGGCCTGTCCTAGAGTGTCCCCTTGTGTCCCCCATCCTGCCTGCCACACCATGTATCAGCCAGCATTCCTCCTGAACAAGAGGGAGAAAGAAGAAAAAGGATTAATAGCAGAAACTCCATCATAGGGTAAAGCATAATAAAGTATCATAGTTTTTCATAGTTAATAATTTTTAACAATAACCTCTTCCTGATGACTGCTGTATCATAAACTGTTTTTGACACTCACATCCACTCTGCAACATGTATAATCTGGTTTTGAATACCCACTACCAGAAGCAAAGCAAGGGGACCTATTTCACGTCATGCTGCAGCTGTTCCCCTGAATGTGTATTTGATCCCAGTCACTTGCTTCCAAGTCATTCTCTTTCATGTCAGGAACAGGTCATGTGACCCATGCTGTGCCAGGATTTCTTGCAAGAGTAGCATTCATCGAGTCGCTCAGTTATTTATTCTTTTCATGACTCTGGGGAAGACACTAAAGCTCTTTTGGTGTTTGATTTTTCATTTGGACAAGGGGACAGTAATATTACTAGTGCATCAAGGTATGGTACGGATTAGTGAGGAAATAAATGTGAAACACTTTTGAGAATGCTTAGAACTCAATATGCACTAGAGAAGACGGCTGTTGTAGTGATACTATTGTTAAATTGAACATGTGAAGACAGCTTCCTAGGGTAGTCTCAGAAAGAGGCAATGCATCTGAATTAGAAGGTCCCTAAGAACAGGGCTAATGTACCTGTTTGTCATAAATCTGGGGCTATACTCAAAACCAACAGGAAGATAGCTACATTAAAAACAAATAGGTGTCCAGAATACAATGTTGGTCATTTAGGACCTTGGCCTAATGTGCTCTGAACTTCATTTAAAATTCTGTAAATCTGTCTGCTCTTGCCTTTGTTTCTGATAGGAAGAACCCTGTAAGCAAAGTCCATTTCCCTGGACCCAGACAAGCAGTGGGGGGAAACAGCAGGGCAGAGTAGAAGAAGTCCTAAGACTGAAGTCTCCTGGTGAGGCAATAGAGAAAGAAGAGGGAAGAAAAAGCATTAGTACACTCTCACTTATTTGTAACCTGTATTTTGAGAGGCTTTGCACAATTTGTGCTGAGAGACAGAGCCTTCTCTCTGGGTTTTCCATCCTCCTTTTCTCTCTGGCTCCCTGAACCCTGTTCCATTGTTTCCTCCAAAGGCAGCTGCTCCACCAGATTCCCTGATGTTTTCCTTTGAAAATAATAATGATACAGTTAAAGTCACTCTTCTAAGGAGACACAAAGAGATGTCATGTAGCCTACACCTACCTGTCTTTCTCTCTGATGCCTAAGTGATACTGTTCATGAACACAGATGTCTGTCTTGTGATGCTCTTAGGGATGACCCAACCCTTCAGACCTCTGACCCCACAGACAGTCCAGCTCAGGAGTTGTCTCCAGTTGCTGGCTCTATGTGCACATTGAGTTCCACTGTCCCTTGGTTAGACTCCATAGTCTGTCTAACTCCTTATAGGAGCTTTGCCATCCGAGAAAACATGCTTCTACCTACACATGCACCTTGTAATAGTTCTTTGGATCTCAGGAGGTTTGTCTCTGCAGCCTTGAAATCTAGCCCAAGTGATTTGGTCATGAAAATCTTCTATCCTGGTAGGTCTGTTCCTCTGCATGTATAGATGTAACAAAGTTTCTCAAAACTGTAGGACTGTAAAATAAAATAAATAGGTGTAACTACACTCAGAAATCAAAAGATATCTGCACATCTTGTCTTCAAGTCATAGTACTCGGAAAAGTTAAAAAATGTGCTGCAGTTACTTCTTTCTTTTATCACCATGAGGTAGTATTAATGCTCAAGCAACTTAGGTAAAAATGGGTATATATTTGATTCACAGTTCCTGAGGAGATAAAGTCCACTGCAGCAGATATCGCATAGCAGAAATCATGGCTGAAGGCAGAAGCTGAAGGCTGGTTTTTGTGGTGTGCATGTGAGTTGCCCTCCCCAGGCTCAAGTATTTGAATCTCTAGCTGATGTTGGGGAAAGTTGTGACAACTTTAGGAAACGGAACCTTGCTGGAGGAAGACTTGTTGCAAAGAGTGGGCTTTGGGTTTGGTTAGCCCCATACCACTTCCACTAACAATTGGCTCTTGTGTTCTGTAATGTGCTGTCTCAGCCTCTGTGATGGATGAGACCTAAGTTGCTTCTAGCGTCTACTGCTGTAAGCCTTTCTCACCATAGTGCACTCTATCTCTGGAACTGCAACCCAAATAAATCCCCCTTTCTCCCTGCAAGTTGCTGGAGCCTGACTAGAGTCTCCCAGCACAGCAGAGAGGAGCTGCAACACTTACTTAGTTCAAGACAGAAAAAGCACAGGAAGCTGGCCAGGGCTACAAGACCTCTAGGCCTGCCTCCCATGACAGCCCCCAGGAAGGGGGCTTTCTAAACCTTTCTAAACATTAATAGCAGCTCAGGATGCAAGCACATGAATCTTTGGGAGGGGGACAACTTACGTTCAAATCCTGACAGTTTTAGTGGAGGATCCCAAGCCAGAATAGAGGAATCCTAAAATCACACAGGGTTTTCTTTCATGTTGCTTGGCATTTGTCTAGATAAGCTTCAGTTTAATTTGACACATGTTGTTATCTGAAGAATCTCACTTTTTCATCTTCAAATAACCACATATTCTTTTCACTTTTCCCCCAGATTGCCTATGGATAGACAGACATGAGTGGAGGTTTATCTAAGATAATGTAATAATTGATCTGGGACTAATACTTGAGACCCCCTAATGCCCTCAAACATCAGTCTTTCCAGTCTATCATCTGTATATTAGTTAGACTAATATACAGATGAAATATAGACTTGCGACTTTTAGAATCTACAGTCAAATAATGTAATAAAGGTTTAGTTAAAGAACTTTCCGCAGAGTGTGTGGCTCAAGCCTGGAACTGTAGCACTTGGGAGATACATTATATATACATATGTATATGTATATATAATGTGTGTGTGTGTGTGTGTGTGTATCCACCATGAATACAAAGCTAAGCTGGTTCACACAGGAAGCTCTGGTCTCAATAAAATAAAGTAAAAATCCATCAACAAAGCTACAAGGAAATCATTGGAAATGTATACTATCTCCAGTAGTTTCCTTTTAGAATCATACAGGAGCTGTGACTGTGATTGTCATTCAGTTCTCAAGAGTAAACAGAGGAACCACTTGTTCCTCCAGACATATTCCTTCAACTCTTAGTGGCCCAGCAATGCTTTTGCATATAATTTACTTATTTAGAATCGGGTAATTAATTCATAGCAACAACTATAGCTTCAAGCACTGCTTCACTAGGCTTCGAATGCATCCGACTATACAGATAGTATCTACATTTGATTTCTGTTCCCAGGTCTAGATTTATAAAACTATATCTACTAGTCATGAGGTCTAGCAATCTGCATTTAAGTAACTATAGTAATTGATTCTGCCACGTCAGAATGGCAATTAGTTAAGATGTGACATAAAGATTTGTTTGTGGGGCTGAAGAGGTGGCTCAGGGATTAAGCCTCCGCCTTGCAGGCGGAAGGTCCTGAGTTCGGATCCCAGATCCCACGTATAGACGACAGGCGGAAGCGGGGGCGGCCTGTGCTTCTGGTCCTGGTAGGGCGGAGCCTGTGAATCCCGGGGCAGAAGGAGGTGGGGGCGTCCATGGTGGTTCGCGAATCCGTCCGTGGTTCTACACATACACAGGCACACACACACAGACATACACACACGCGCACATATGCACGCACATGCGCACAGTTGAATAAATAATAATAATAAAAAATGTTTAAAAAAAAAGATTTGTTTGTAAGATTGTCTCCTTACAATTTCAAAATAAAAAGCACTCACTGACTGTATCTATACTTACCTCAGAGAATAACCAAGAGGTTCTTCCTGTTGTTCTGTTGTTTTGTTTTGAATTTTAGAAATACTATGTACATGCCTGCTCCAGGGTCCTTCTAAAATTCTGTCTGATGATCAAAAGTTCACATGAAAGATGCTAAGTACAGGTTCCAGTCCTGCCGTGCTTGCCATAGTGGTAACAGTCCTTTAAAGACTGTGGCAGTCCTAGGCAGGGGGAACTGACAGACCTGATTCCTTGACTGCAGCCTGTACCTGGACAGCTCAGTCTTTTGTGTGACTAGCAAATGTTTACCTGCATAGTGCCTGTCCTGCCACAAAGACAGTGCCATTCTCTAGGAAAGGCAAGAGGTGGTGTTCTGCAGTGTTCATGGAGTCAACAGCAATGCAATGGGGCCTACCCCAGGCTAGATATTGTAAGGGAAGTCCACGTAGATTGTTGCAAATGTCCTAACTGTTGTGATTCCAGGAGCTGAAAATATACATGTAACATTGATCATATATTTTACCTAATGATACTTAGAAAGTGCTTCCATTGCTATCTGCAATCAACATAAAAATATTAAGATGTTTCACCATTTTCATAACAATTGGTCAAAGTATGTATTTTACACAGAATTCCTGAATGAGGGGCAGGACATGGTGGTACACTCAGAAGGCTAAAGCTTCAGATTGAGTTCAAGGACAGGTTGGTTTACGTGGTGAGACCTTGACTCCGATTCCATACATCAAGGTATTTCAAACAGACAAAGAAATAACAGTAAAACCAAGTGAGTCATTTCAGACAATGAAAAATATGTGAAATTAATGTGAAAATGCTGCACAAATATTCTGAAATTATTAGTGATGATTCCTAATTATGATTCCATTTTACGTTCTTGGCTCTGCCCAAAATTTGAACTGAAGGAAAATAGAGAGATGGAGATGATGAGATGACTTAGTGCGTAAGTTGCTTTCCTCTGAGCTGAGTATATAGTGCAAGGAGTGAACTGACTGTCAAAAGTTGTTCTCTAACCTCCACACACCATGATCTGTGCTTACCCACCCATACACACACACACACATATATGCACAATGCCTAAATATAATCTTGTAACAGATAGAAGGGAGGAAGAAACAAAGAGCAATTTAGAATCTTTCTTGGATGTCCAAAGGACTTCTGAGGGAAAACTGCATAAATCCATAAGCCTCCATCAAGTACAACAGTACTTGGTGGAAATCTTACTTATTTAACACTATGAGAACCCCATGTCAACCTGTTGAGAGAATTCACAATAGTCTTGAGTAGAGCCATGAGCACGCTGTTCTCAACCAAGGGTGCGGAGATTGCAAGGAAAGGGCTATTTCTAGAGATCCCATTGCTAGAGAGCTAATCAGACTTTTCCTGGGGGGTGACAACCGGGAATTTATTGTGACGCTTCTCAGCTCAAGAGAACAGCAGGGTGTGACCAGAACAGTTTTCCCCAGATACATGCATGCACATACATCATAGTTTAGGAATTTTTTTTGACAGAATAGTAATGATGCCTATTTCTATAGAAAAGAGAAGAAAAATCAAGTATTTTTTTAATGCTGGCCTGGATGCACAAAAACACCAATTAGAGATTCTCACTGGACCTGTCTCAGAAACATGTTCAGCCATCACCTACCATCTGCCCTGAGCTGTATCCCAACAAGGGCAGCACGCCTGGGCAGTTCCGTGGGAGAAAAACAGCTATTTTTTCTTAAAAATTATAAGGAATGAAAAGGTAGATAAGGCAATGAGTGAAAATAGTGCTCAGCTGCTCCAGGAAACTTGAGCTGCTTGTGTAGCTGCTGTATGTCCTAACAAGAAAGGACTTCAAGGAAAGAACTTTCTAAACCATTAGCTGTCTTACACATTAAAGCCATCAGAGTAATTGGGCTAATTAGGATTCCTTTAGCACCTGCAGAATTCAGGTTGTTCCACTTGGGTCCATTGCCTCTTATAAAAGGTTATTGGCAGAACCTTCAACAGAGCAACAGAGCAGATACTGCAAAGCTATTGCCTTCATTTGAAAAGTTTTGTAGCTGAATAGATTTTGCCTCTTCCAGGAAGGCCACCCAGAGATTCCTTTCTGACCACACACTGGCCTTCATATTGTCTAAAGTCAAGCACACACTTAGTGGTCAACACTAGTCTTTCAACTGCTCCAGTATTTTGGGTCAATAAGCAATGTGATATGCCTATTCATTTGTCATTTTGGCTCAGTTATGTGCCAAGCACAGTAGCTAGTTCCCAAATGCAGCAGGACACCAGACAAGTTCCATAACTCCCCTCAAGGAGCTCACCATCTGATTGGAAGGCACATGATAAATCTCACAAAAATTCCATTGCAACTGTAAATTTTCTACAATGATATTCAAATATATCAATGAATATGGTGTTGGATATGAGGTAAAATCAAAACTTGCAAAAATGGGTTTCCTCTGATTTACTAGTGAACAAAGTGGAAGTTTTAAAATGAGGTAAGATATTAGTCACCTACCAAATTTTAAATAATTCAGTATTACTGACATGAGTTGTGGAAGTATTTTGGAGGCAGTACAAATTTGTCAAACCCATTTGGCAAATGATTCGGCAATATATTTAACAGTACCTTAACTTATTCACACTCTAAGACAACTTGCCTCTAAAACGTCATTCCAGAGAAGAACATCTGAATTTGGAGGAAAATGTAGGCATGAAACTCCTCGCTGGTTTCTAAGGGTTGAGAATTAGAAGAACTCTAAATATAAAAAAAGATCAATGGTCAAGTAAATATAGAAAACAGTAGTTACAACCACAAGTCACCAGGTTCCAGCAGTGTTATTTCAAATTTCAGTTCCATTTTTTGTGAAGTAGAGATAATATACCTATATCAAGGAATCAAATGAACTAAGAATTGCTCAATTCTGATGAGAGAAGTGTGAGACTTAGGAAAATCATTCATAGAGGAACACTCCCCACCTACTTTACTAGAATCTGTTCTTTTTAAGGTAAGCTCTAAATATGTTTTTTAATATTTTTCCTCAGAATACCTAGAGCAGGGAGGTTAAAGACTATTATAGCTAGAGACTGCCTGGCAAGTGCTGGGCAATATGCTTTCATTCCCAGTTATTCCTTTAATTTGCTATGTGTAAGAAGATATTCTTCAGTTTCTGTTCACCTGAATGTATGCATTACCCAGAAGCACTCAAGAAAATAACTCCCAATGAATATCTCTTTGGTCTTTTCCAAAACAGCCCTGAATGTACCAGTATTTGCTATTTACATGAGAGATAGCTGAAGACTGAGAACACTGGAAAGAGTTGCTTCCTGGACTACTTGTGATGGAATTGGCATCTTGTAGGATTTCCATGATTTCTGTGCTCCATGCACTCAGCCAGTGCTTCATCTCATGACTACACATTTAGAAATTAATACCAATGATACTTACCTGGAAGGGGAGATACCATGATCACGAGGTGGTTTTCCCAGGGCAAGGCTTATCCATTGCACTCCGGATGTGCTGACCCCTGCGATTTCCCCAAATGTGGGAAACTCGACTGCATAATTTGTGGTAGTGGGGGACTGTGTTCGCACTCTCCCCTTAAAAAAAAAGAAATTAATACCAATGAGATCAGATTTTTTAAAAGTTTTCCCAGTGTCTCCAGTAACAACCTTATAGGTTTACATAGTTTCTAAGTCTCTTGAAAAAGGGAGAAAAATCTCATCATTGGAAAGTAGAGGAAACATTGGGTAGTTGCTTTTCCAAGTTTCTGCTCACCTAGGAATCTAGATTCAGAAGATTCCTGTCATATTTTTTTCTGCTTTGAAGCATTATGTATTATTTTTCTATTACTTCTCAATGAGATAATTTCTACCATCTACAATGCACTTCAGTCTGCCACATATTCTTTTATTCTTCTGTCTTCACAAACCTTTCTGCATTCGTTCAGCATCTTCTGCAAAGAAACAAATAGTTTTGAATTCTAATTTCCTCCCAAGTACAGAAGAGTGTCGCTAAAAGATGCAAACCATTTTCCAGAAGTTATGACAATTTGCCTGCATGGTTTTTACGTATTTGTAGATGAATTATATTTGATGGCTTTAATATTTTAATGCATACTTTCACAGAAACTTAGTGCATTTTTTAAATAGCTAGTTATATCTTAACTATTCCTAGAATATATTATGTAGCTTTGGAACAAATAGACTTTTAAAGTTTTGAAGAATGTAACACATTTTAAAATAAGTCATCTTTATCTTACTAAAGCAGAAAATCCCTCAACTGTCTATTGGAGAAAACTCTTTTTGTCATAAGTTACTTCTTGAAATCCAATATGATATGCCCTGTTCCCAATGGTGGAGATACTGCACAAAGCAAGATAGAAGAGAAATAACTTTTTATAGCACTTACACCTTAGCGATTGTTCCTACTTTTTACATCACTTATGTTTTAGTGATTATTCCTTTGGACTAAATACTTATAAGAGAGGTTACATGAAATAATTAAGTACAAAAACAGTGAAATGATTTCCAGTGTTACAGAGGTGAATTATGAAAAATGTAATCTTTATAATGAATGTGTTAGGCATCAAGTGTTCACTGTGCACATCTTTCAGCTTTGAGGAAAGTTTGAATATTTTTCATAAGAAAAAGTTGGAAAAAGTTTTTCAGGAAATCCAAGTTTATATAGATCTATCTAATATTTGAAGTCAAACTTCTGTCTGGGTTAAACAAGTACATTAAAGAAAGGGGACTAATTTAATGTAAAGTGAATAGGAATCATCAACCACCCATGTATAAGAGAGGGGGAGAGTGCAAAGAATATCCAGAAAAAAACTGAAGTGAACAGTAGTGAAGCAAAAAGCATCAATTACTTGTGTGATAAAAAACATGAAAATGCCCTTGGGGCTTATTAAACATTAACCTGTAATAGAGCTTTATTTTGGAATTTAGTACATTAAGACTCTTTCCTGAGTAGAAGTGAAAATAGTGACTTTTTATGTTTTCTAATTTAATTCTTATAATAGTTTAATCTGTGAGCAACATTCCCTGTAGTTGATTTTTAAATACTTTAAAAAAACACACATCTACATTGAACACAAAGACTATAAAATACAAAACATAGCTATAGATATAATACTTTGTATAGCAAAGCACCATAAGTGTCTTAGTCATACTGTTGTCATAAATACTGGAACCAAGCAATTTAAAAGAGGAAGGAAATTTATTAGCTAATAATTTCAGGTCACAGTTCATCATAACAGATGTGTCATATGAGAATCTGAGGGGACTGACCACCCACATCCAAAGTCAAAACAGAGGAGGAAATCAAGTAGTACCAACCAGCTTGTCTATGCTCAGATCACTTTCGGAGACAGCACAGAGAAAGGCGATGACCATAATGATAGATCTTCCCAGTCTAGCCAAAAGCAATCATGGCAATCCATAGGCTTACCCACTGGCTTACTTTAGCAAGATAATTCCTCATAGATGTGCCCAAGAGCCCCACCTCCAAGCCCCACCTTAAAGCAAAGACTAACTGTCAAAATGCACATTTAAGAAGATGATTACTTCATATTTTAGGATTGAGAAGTCCAACATTGGTGCCATTAGGAATGTGAGAATCACAGATATACAATGCAAAAACGCCCAAGAATCCTGGGACCACATGAAGATATTTTCTCTTTGCTAGTGTCAGTAGTCATTATAATATTGATGAGGGCTTCTGTGGACAATATAGACACTTTTCAAACATTTAATCATCCTAGAATTTCAGAAATGGATAATTAGGCTCGGTGACTTATTTAGCACTTTGTTCTTCCTCTGTGTATTTCTTTTGATCTCCATCCCTCCCCAAAAATAATATGTGTGAGTGTTTTTATCTGTAAAGTTTTATATCCCCTTTTCTTCTGAGAAAAGCACATTTCTTAGAGATTAACCCAGTTCCTTATTGTGATTCAGTCTCTAAATATCAAAGTTAGGAATGACAACACCACATTTCATTATTTAAACATGGCGCCAAATTATTGGAAAGGCTATAAACTTAAGCACAGAGAAAGTCAATGCATTTTTATCAGGTTTATATTTCTCAAGGTTTAAACCAATAAAGTGATTGCAATTAAAACAAAACCTATCACATTCCTTGGTACAATACACTTATATCACTTTGAGAAAGCACTTTTAATAGCTAAGAGAAAGTCTCACTGTCTTGTGCAGTGACTAATCTCAGGGGCAAGGAAAAAGGGCTTATTAAAATATCCAGGCTGTTATTTTGGAGATTCTCCCATAGATGATATGTGAGAGCTATGGAATATATCAGTTTTACAAGTACTTAACATGGCTTTTAGACTTGGGTCACTTAGGGAAATCTTGTTTCTGACCGTGGGTCCCTGCATATCTTGTGACAGATTAAAACCAAAGACTCCGGTCCATGTTGTATTGGCTATGGCTATACAAATTGCACCTACTCTTCAGGTAATTCTGATGAGGCTGACCCAATGGACACTTTTAAAAACTCTGCTGATTAAGATGACTATTTAATGTTAACGATGTGGAATGGTCAAAAACAATAACACAGGGCTGGAGACATGGCTTAGGTATTATGACTCTGTCTCCCAAGCAGAAGATCCTGAGTCCAAGTGAAAACTCAGGGCGGAAACAGCTGTGGCCTGCACTTCAGGCCCTGGTGGGCAGAGCCTGGGAAATCCCAGCGTGAAGAAAGAGGTGGAAGCTATCCAGGATGATTCCCAAAGCCACCGTTGGTCCTCCACATGGACACATGGCACCCTGTGATACACACACACACACACACACACACACACACACACACACACACAAGCACGCATGTACACACATGAAATAATAAAAATTGAAATAACATAAGTACAATCTATGAGAGTCAAGTCAGACATGGAAAATAAAACTAACAAAGCTAAACATGAGCAGTATAAAACATCCCAAAGATGGCAGGAAATGACTCATAATATAAATAGTAATGTTCCATTAATTGTGTTAACAGGGAGATGAACACTTTCATAAATATGAGTGCAGAAAAAAGAAAGAGAAAAAATATAATGGCATAATGGATTAGAGAGAGAGTTGAAGTGGAAAACATGCTTAAAAGCAGACTCTCGTGAGCACTCTCTGAATTTTTTAGCCTGAAACCTGGAAGGGATGGGCAATGAGAGCTACTGACAGAGCCTCATGAATTACGTCCTTCTATGATATACTGCAGTGTATACATTGACCTTTCAAAGGCTTAAAGACCTTTTAAATTAGAAATGACATATACTTGATAGACTGGTGGTAGAGCATTTATACCCCCTCCAAACTTTATCAGTCCTGGGTGATGGATTACAGCTTTGGTTTGCCCTCTTAAATTGGTCCCCTGGACATCAAGAACATAAGCATCCAAGAAAAACGTTAAAGAAGTGGCTGGGAGAAAACACCAGGAGGCAAGGATTAAATAGCAGAATTTGCTGTCCTATCCAAACATCAGACTTTCCATGATTCTAAATTTAAGATGATATCACCAGACACATATATTATCCAATTTGATCGCTAAACTATATTTTGAAATCCATGTTTTTCCCTGAAGTTCACATTCATGTAAACATCATGCTGAAGTCCTAGGTGTTTGGGATGTTGCTCTCCTATTTCTCTTCATTAAAGTTTTATATTAAATACTATTTAATCTTCTAACACTGAAAGAATATTTTCCAGATTGGTCGACCAGTCATTTCACCCCATTTATAAAGAAGGGGATAGAAAGTTTTTTTTTCTTGACCTGTGCTGAGAAACTAAAAAACTAGATAATGATGAGAGATAGAAAGAGAGAAAGACAGAGAGAGATTAACTTTAGGTAACAAAAGACTTAAATGTAAGAGTTAGCAGTGGGCTTATCATTATCTAGTATTTTACTGAGATATTTGGCTGAATAATTAATAGAAGTTCTAAAGAATTTGTAAGAAATATATAAAAATAATTAAAGTCGATCCACTAAGAACAAGGCTGCTAAAAATAAGATCTGACACTAAGGCGCAATGCTTGAATGAAAGGAACACTTGCTAGGACACGTTTTTCAAATTTATAATTTCAACCTATAGACATTTGACATCAGAACTCAATTTAATTCAAATATTCTGAAGGATTGCCACATGAATGTGTACCACATTCTACATTGTAAGGAAGAGGCCTTTAGCTTTCAATTAGAACACTCAAACATCCTGAATCACCAAATGCTGATGTTTCCTTTTCAGTTGTAAGGAAGCAAGTCGTAAATGTTAATGGGGAAGAGAAGTGGTGATATAACATTACGAATTTAAAATTTTAAGAAAAGAAATATCTGTTGAACTATGTTCCTTGCTCTTCAGAACATTACTTTTTCTAGCAAAAGTAAGATAAAGGAGAATGTGAAGACCTAGAGCACCTTTCATGGCTCCTGAAGTCTCTATTCATTGGTTGAACATTTACTAAACCACATAAACCAGCAAAGCTTCATCCCAATGAATGATCTGCTACATGTTCATAATGAATCATACAGGCCCTTTGGGGGATGTAGGCAAAGCAAATGCTTCTGTTTCCAATGCTTGTTTCAGAACCTCGTTTTTGTGTTTATTTAACTAACAAGAAGTTACAGCTCACTGAGAATCAAGTAGTTTGTGTGTTTGAATGTTATCATGGTTAACACCTCACACAAAGACAGTAGTGTCCATTTGGTTGACATTCTCATCCAACTTTAAGGGCAGTTGGGAATGGAGATTAACTCAACACATGTTGAGCAAATGTGAAACATGATAACGGGAAAGAAACAAGTCTGGCTTACTTTAAATGAATACCAGGAAGAATTATATACTTGCAGTGGAATGTTCTCGCCAACAAAATAACAAAATCAATCTTTAACGCTAGTATGTGACATTACATAGATAGTCTGATATATTTTCTCATGATGGAATAACAGATATGACCAGGCATTGAATTTCTCCATATTGCAAATATTTAAAGAGCTTACAGAAATAGTAAGAGGAAGCCATGGGCCTCTAATTGAAGCAATATTAGAAACTGAAGGCATTTGCCTGTGAATCATGACCTGATAAGCAATCCAGACACTTCTTACTTATCTTTAGTTATACTACTCAACAACTGTAGGAAAGAAGAAAGATGAGGAGAAAGGAGGGACCATATTGTTACAAGTCAAAGTTTCCTGTGTTACTGGTACAGTTGATGCAAGAGTTCACTCTTTCTATATGACATCAAATTGAGTTTTATGCCCTAATGAACTGTCTAAACAGCACTGGATTCAGAACAATACATCAAGCGTTAATGCCTTCATGAAAAACACTGAATCAGTTTACTTTCCAACTTCTAGAAAGGAAAGATGGGACATGGGATGGTTAGTTATTTCTTGACACTTCAGCTACTCCACCAGCAGAGTCTCTCTCCCACATTTTAGACCTTATCAGTGCCTAGTTGTTTTAGAACTCCCTTCTGCACATAACTGAGAAAACTTTCCTGTGTAAAAAAAAAGTACAAGATGGATATATGGATGTAACTCTGTTCTGAGTTTGGTAGAGGCAGCCTTCTCTCTAACCCAGTAGCTGAAAAAAAAGTGCTAAAAGTTTTAAATATTAGCATTTTCTAAACCCTTTATTAGCAATTCATATTCCTTGTCTCCTCTGGAGAACATCTTTTTCTTAGAGCTATTAATAATACTATACCAATTCTTCTGGCTAGACAACTTCGGTCTATTTTTCATTCTTTAGTTTGTTAACCTCAGAGCATTTCTTTCTATTCACAATGCATTGTTCACAATACAATTTGCATTTAAATTTCTTCAAGTCACCATGATGTCTATGTTTAGCAAGAGCCCTTGAGGTGGGCATCATGTAGTCAGTGCTAAAGAGACCAATAGGCAGAATACAGTAAACTGAATATAAGTCCCTTTGTTCAAATTTGCTCCAACACAAAGAGTAAACCATGGCAGCTGTGAACTAAGAATTTGTTGTCATGTAATAGAAACTATTTCTGAGCAGGTGATCTGAATTTATGTGTTTGGTACCATAAAAATTATTCTCTTTCATTGCTATTAAGAATTCATCCATCAGCAACACTGGGAAATTCATGCAGGTACTGTCCTCACACAACCTTCCAACATGTGATTTTTATATTAACCTTGAACATGCCATATTGTTTTCACTCGATATTCCTAGGCTTCTAGTTTTCTGTTTGGAATTTTTGCTTCCAATTGATCTTATCTTATCAATTCCTCCATAATATTGAAATTCCCACTCATTGCTCGCTTCTTCTGCCAGTCAGTCTTCTTTCACTGTCCTTGCCAATAAGCTGATAAATGTATTTCACCACCATTATGTATCCCACTATCCTCTTATTCCCTGTGTCAACTGTACACAATGGTTAGTACATGTTTTTTGTTTGTTTCACACTGTCCTATACATTCCTTGCTTCATCACACAGGCCACTCCATGTCTGTGTCCAGAAGCTACACAGCAAAGGAAAAGTAAAATAATCTAATTCCTAAGCTCTTATTGCTCTCACTAATTTCTCACTAATGTCCACAACATTTTGCCTCAGAAAAATAAAGTTTAAATGTTAAGAATTGAAAATGGAAACTCTTGGACTGGAGAGATGGCTCAAACGTTAAAGCCTCTGCCTCATAAACAAAAGGTCCTGAGTTCAGATCCCAGATCCCAGGTAAAAACACTGGGCAGAAATGGCCTGTGGCCCTTACTTCCAGCCGGAGAAGCAGAGCCTGGGAAACTCAAGAGCAGAGCACAGAGGAGGTAGTGCAATCCAGGGTGATTCCTGGTCACTCTTGGGCCTCTACAGGTACACACAGTGCCCTCTGATGCAGACAGACACACATACCTAACACCTACACACACAAAAAGAAAAAAAAATACATTTATAACTTCGGGAATGATAGTAAAAATGATAATAAAAACCTTTGAGTAGGCTTTTAAATGATAATAAAAACCTGTGAGTAGAATAGTATTTCTTATGGTAGGCAAAGAGATGCTCTGTAGATCATTTTATAGGGACTTCAGGAGCCCTATTGAAGGGCTGGAGAGATTGCTCGGGAGTTAAAACTCTATCTCAAAAGCAGTAGGTCCTGAGTTCAGATCCAATGTCTCATGTAAAAACTCCAGATAGAAATGGCAGCAGCCTGAATATCTGGCCAAGCAAAACTGATGTAGAAGAAGATATCCATGCTGATTCCCCAAGTCACCCTTGGTCCTCCACAGGGCACACAATGCCCCCCTCTCTGTCTCTCTTTCTCTTTCACACACACACACACACACACACACACACACACACACACACACACACAGAATATTGAAGTAATACTGTGCACTATGGGGCCTGGTAAACCTTTTAGGTCTTTAATTGTACTGACAAGTTCTGTTCTATGACCCAAGCAAGATGGTGTCTCTTCCGTACCTATTGTTCTTTTAAAAGACTTGCTTTTTCTAGTTTTATGTGCATCATGCACTACAAAACATGAATCTATCCAAAGAAAAATAACTAATCTTAATTGTACAATGACAAAGCAGAAGCACAATTCAAGAATCCTTTTAAAGGATCTTGGTTGAGATGGAGCTATGGTTTGAGCTGCTTTGCATGGGAGGCAGAAAGAGAATGCAAAGCAGAAACCTATGAAACCCAAGAGGTCATGACTAATATTTCTGTTGATAACACTTTAGAAAAAGTAGCAAACTTAAGCTTAAATACCTGGAATCAAACTTTGATGTGTTCTGCACTATTTTTATTCAATTTTGCAACTTGTTCAATATTTCCTGGGGGACCTTGCTCAATATTTTTGTCAATTTTCCCTCCTTTCATTTAACAACAAATAGTATTTATTGTGATTTTACTAAGTTATTAAAATGAAAACACATTGTTAAATATTACCTACTTTCTCAACTTGAAATTCCCATAGATGAGAACACTATTATCTTGAGTCAATTATCTGCTTGTGAGTTCAATGGTGAATTTCAAGACAAGGCAAAACAAACAAGTAAACCAAAATTTGAAACTGTAAACCCCCAAAAGACACAGAAAAGACTATATCGTAAATTTCCTTTCTGAGCGCACTTTACCCTTTTTTCAGAAGGAATGTGGGACAATAAACAAGCCCATCCACTTACTGGCTACTGTCAGATAAACAGCACAAGAGATGTTAAAGTGTTTTATGACTAAAAAAGTCATTCCATGAACAAGTAGTTAGATGCCTTTTCAAAATATTCACTTTTTTATTATTAGAGACTGACCTTAGGACCTCACATTTTCTATATAGGTATTATGCAGGAACTTTGCCCTGAGTCATGTCTTTAGTCTTACACATCTTTTTAAAACATGATTGTCAATCAATGAACTTACTTTGCGAGACTAACTAGTTTTTAAGAAGGCATTAGTGAAAGTAAGAACAAATATAATTTTTTAAATTAGTAAGTTTTTGTTAAAAAATATGCTCCCTAACTAAAATACATGAGAAATATTCCTTTATTATATACTGCTGTCCACAAAAGTGATACCTGTGTACAGTGTGCTCATCATCCACATCACTTCTGTAAAAGGGACCTAGAGCTGTATTCATTGACTTTCAATCCTTGCAAGAATTTTTTTTTAGGTGAAATCACTGTGTTAAACATTCTTCTCTTTCCCAAGGACATACTGGTAAGCAAAATCAGTCACAATGTGTTCATCATGAATATTATAACCTATGAGTAAAATAGATATTAATTAAATAATCACAGCATAAATTTTTTGTTGCAAATTTAGCGAAGGTCTTTGAAAGAGATGGATATGGTATTGTAAGAACTAAAATTTAAGTATATAGCCTATAGATCTGGAAAGGTTTTACCCTAAAGGTTTGCATGATGAGCTGTAGCAACAATGAACAGGACTTTACTAGGAATTTGAGTGGAAACAGGGATCATTCTAAACAAGGAAGAGAATTGTCCTCAGTATGACTGATAAAAACTCAGAGGGGAGCAAAAAGTAAGAAGGAAGTAGGGACAACATATGAAGTAATTCCTAGGCTCCTTTAAAGATTTTTGGCCTTTCCTTGATGAGACGAACTTTATTTCTTAACTTTATTGCTTTTACAAGCTTCCATGCTTTTTATATACCAGTATTTGCACCAGTCAAATAGACCCAGCAGTTGGAATGTTCATAGTTCTATTGAATCGTCATCTTCAAAACAGTCACATCTGTGTTCCACAGAAGCAAACAGAATTCTACTTTGTGTGCACAAGACAACTTTGTCTTCCACTGGTAGAAAGATTTATTTTGAGAGAAAGACCAATGTCAGTTATGCGTTTTTCTACAAGGGCTAAAATGTTCTGATTTTGTGGAAAACTCAGCTATGATTATTGTCTTGAGAAAAGTGCCCAATTTTTTTGTGTTTTATTTCAAAGAAAGGCATGGCTGGATATAAGAAATGATTACAGAGGTGCAATACGCCTACTGTCCAATTCCAGGCACAAGTAGTAAGAAGGCACCCCCACAAAGCAATAGGAGTTCTTTATCACTGTGCTAGATAAGGAAGCGAATTCCTATTTAGGTCTAAAATGCAGGTGCTCTTTACCTGGTTTTCATTTTTTTCTGGACGCATAGGTTACCGCATTTTGGGATGTTGTGCTTTGCTTCCTCGCTATTGATTTGTGCCATCTGCTGAGGATATATAGTAGTTGCTTTTACCAGACAATATCTTCTGAAGATGTTTCTATTCCTGATAATCCTACATGAATGTATACACTAAGCACAAATAACATGTGGCTGTCAACAACAACGGAACAAGTTATCAATGACTACAGTACAATTCATCTTTCCTTCAGAATTACAAATCTCTGTGCTAAGAAAACCTGAATAGACTTGATGACTTGGAAAGACAACTGTTATCTTTCTTACAAAGAAAGGAAGCTGTAAAATACTGAGATAAATATCAGAATACATTATTTTTCTGTGGTGCCATAAATAGGCACCTATATTTTTATTCAGCAATAACAACTTTGTCATGGAAGATAATATAACTCCAGATAGCTATAGGATTTACTCAGGAAGTGGTTAGTATTATTTACAATAGTGTCTGGAACATTTTATGAAGAATTCAAAAGGAAGTGGGCCTCTGTCTTGAAGAAAGGCAATCTGGATACAAAACACTTTAATAGCTGATGATTGTATTAGGATAAAGACAGTTAAATGTCACCAGAAGTAAAAAAAAAAAAAAAAGCCAAAATTTTCTAACAAATAAGCATTATTTCTCTGTGTTAGGGATTTAAAACATGTAGAGATTAAAGCTCCATGTTGTATGATGGGAATTAATTGCACTAGTATAGACTCTCATTTTAAAGAAAATATTTCTACATTAAATTCTGCATTTACTGTAGACTTTATAGCACTTGGTACTTACTGAACCTATACCTCTCAAATATCAATTTAGTACAGTCTGTTTAGGCTGAACCCACTTTGTAACAGATGCTTCTGCCATTCACTGTTTGATAAGCAATCGGCTTTTTTTTGAAGATCTATGTAGTATTATAAATTTTGAATTAAGTTGGCCATCATTAAATGGCCATTCTGATGACATTCTGACATTATACTTGGCATAGTTTTATCTATTGGCATTCCCTCTTTAAAGAAATCATTCTGCTTGCTTGACCTACCAAACTATTAGAGGTATAACTGTGGTCCCTTCTGAAAATTCCATACATTCACTCATATAAATGGATGTGTATTTTCATTTTTGTGCATAGCATGATTTGAAGTACTCACTTAAAAATTTCAGCAGGCAAGTAGAGTGTACAGTTAGAGGAAAAATTAAAACATTTTAGATTATCAAAAAATGACCTCATAATGATAGGATTTAACAGTTTCTTGGAGTTGATAGCTAGCAGCGATACATATTTCGTGTGCACAATTTATCAGAAAGCAATCTGCCAAATAGAAAATAAGGTTTTAATTTCAATTACAAACAAACAGAGGGGCTAAGTATGAAGAAGCAAAATTGTTAGTGAATCTTGTTTCTTCTAGTTAAAATAATAACGAGAACAATAGCCAATTTTAATTTAATTTAAAATAATTTATTTTATTTTACTTCTTATAAGGTTAGAATTTTCTGAATATTTTACAATGCAGCTGTGCCTTCTACTTGTATTCAAATTAAAACATTGCTAAAACAATGTTAATGATAAATTATTAGAACTGACACTGATAAGTTATACAATTATCTTTGAGAAATTTATAAAACCATGAAGTAGATGTGTCAACAAAATAAAAACGGCTATTTAAAATCTTTTTTCAAGGTTAGTAGACAGAAATTTTTTTCTAATAATTAACGCCATAAACATTTTAGGGAAATGAAATGAAATAGTAATACTAATTTTCCATCAAATAGAATTATGTGAAGAATGTTACATGTGTGAATAAATTTTTTGACAAAAATTTCCAAGCAGTGCACTCTGATTACATTTCATTTTTTCCAGTTTACCCCCAATAATATGAAAAACCAATGACCTTAGGGATGTAGTTGCTATGTTAATTTTGAGAGAGTGTACGTATATGGGTGCAGTATATGTGTGCATGGATGGATGTGTTTGTGCATTTATGTGTTCATTTGCACACATTTGTGTGTGAATGAGAGTGAATATGTGATATGGTATGCATATGGAAGCCAGAGGACATTTTTGGGCTGTGGTTTTTTCATTTTCTTATTTGAGATAGAGTATCCTTGATTCTTGGTAGTGAGGTATAATACTGCCTCTATGTTACATATCACTATGGGAACATTGGAATTACAACCCCGTACTATTGCATCTGACTTTAAAGAGATGCTGGGTATCTGAACTCAAAATCTCTAGTTTTCAATGCTTTTACCCACTGAGACTTTTCCCCACTGGATCATCTTGTTTTTTCTTTGTCCGCTTCATGGCATTGTAAGGATTTTTGTATTATACATTTTTGCAAAGAACTAAATTTCTTATTTCTATCAAACTTTAATCTGTATGTTTTTGTTACATGTGGAATAGTTTAGAAGAGTTCAATATTTTGGGGGGAGGTTGAATGAAGGAAAACTCACTAAACAGATCTTATCTGTGAGTTTTTCGGCTCATACTGACACTTCTCCCTTTTCAGGAAATTATAGCTTTAACTAGAACTGTCTGTATACAACTCTCTGAATCATTTTATGGGAGCAAGGCTTTCCCAGTATTTACACTAATTCTGTTTATTTTTTATTGTTTTGTTTAACAATAAATTCTCTCTCATCTTTTTATGTCTCACAATCACACTTTTGTTGTCAAGCAAACTTTTTTTTTCCTATTTGAAATAGGTCCTAACTGGATAAAATGACCATTCATCTTAACTGGATAAACCAACCATTGTGATACACCACCATAGAAGGCTAACTCTTTAGTGTTAGTTTCATTATCAATTGCTTCAACAAAATCCTTGATCCAAACAACTTCAGGGAAAAACTTTCACTTCTGAGCTGTAGTCCATCACGACAGAGTAAACGCAATTGGAGGACACTGAAAGAACTGGTTATAACATATCCACAATCAGGACAGAAAGCTGTAGAATGCATGTTTGCTTACTTTCCAGTGCTCAATCGATTCTCACCATCATTAATATAGCTCTGAACCTACCACCTAAGGTTGTATTGCTGGACAAACAATGATCTGGCTCTCCCATATCAGTTATGTACTCAAAATAATCCTTTGAAGGCATGCTAGGATGCCGAACATAATTTAGAGAATTCCTCTAAATTAGTCCCAGAGACTTGCCTCCTAGAGGTTAAATTGACAAATATTACCAATGATTATAACCCATATAATAAAAGACATTATCAAAAGACAAACACAATCAGTTTATTCAATCCAAGTTTTCTGAGGCCTGGACAATTTCAGAAATGAAGGTTCAAAGACCTGAGGAAAATTATTCTCATGCTTGGTTTTATAAAGTGTATTAGTTGTTGCCTTGCGGCTATAAGAAAGTACCCAACAAGAATAACTCAAGAAAGGAGGGGTTTGTTTCAGTCCCAAACATTAAAAAGTTTCAGGCCTTCATCAGCTGGTTTCATTTCTTTGGATCTAATATATAGACCATCATGGTGGAGAGGGTATGACTAGTAGAACTGCTCACCTCAATGACATCCAGGAAATGGAGACAAACAGGGAAATTTTCAGCAGCATGAAATCCTTATAGACATACATCCACTTTATAGCTTTTCTAAGCAAACATCACTTCTGTGTTAGTTATTTGTCTTGTGAAGATATCTGGCAATGCTAATTTAGGAAAGGAAGAACTTAAATTGATAGTTTGTGAACACGGTACATTATAACAGAGAAGTTATGGCAACTGATGCGTGAGTCAACTGGTCACATTGCACATGCACAGTTGGGAAACAGGGAAATGAATGCTGGCGCTCAAGTAGTTTTCTCCTCTTGATTCAGCCCAGGAAACGGGGTCACCCACATTAGGGTGGATCTTCTCATTTCAATTAACCTAGTCTTGAAATCAATTATGGACCTTCATAGGGATTTGTTTCCATAAATCCTATCAAGTTCTCAATCAAGATTAACCAAAATAAGTAGAAAAGAGCAATATGTGGAATAGTGAGAAGAGTTCTGGTTTCCATGACTCACTTTTGGGGACAAGAGAACACACAAAAAAAAAAGATGAGAGAGAGGAAAACTTCACTCCTGTGCTTCACTACTAAGCTCTAGTAGTTCAAAGCATCCCATCCACACAGGAACCACATTTCCCCAAATGCCAGGCTCAAAATGCCAGGTAGGACTTCAATAAACTTTTGTGTACAAATTATACATATGCTTAAATACCCACAATAAAAATCTAAAACATTAACCTGAAAAAATGTGAGTTAGAAGAAGGATAAAGAAGAAAAGACAAAAGTGAGCCACAGGTCACAAAAAAATAGAAAAAAATTAAGTCAAATCTCAGTTCTACCCAACATTTTTAAATGAAGATCTGTTTTTAAACTTGTTTATAATCCAAAAGAATCTCCTATTCTCCCATCAGTTCCCTAGGGAGTATATTTTAGTACATTTGAATATATTTTCAATTTTAAGTGCTAGGAATCATGCAATGTCTTTGTTGAGTTTTTTTTTTTTATTTTTCATTTAAGGCTCACAAAATTAAACCTATCACTTAAGAGAAATACTGGTAAAGAAGTGTTCAGAAAATAAACAAAAGAAAAAGTATTCTTTTCTTCCCTTCCACTGTAGTTTTTGATCATCTTCTGACATGTAAACCTTGTCTCTGGAAGAGAATCTTCCCAGATACATAACAATTACAAGCCCAGCCTCTGCTCTTCAGCTTTTCAGCCGGTGCCTGTCCCAGCCTCCCTCAGCTAGACTACATTTTATCTCTGTTCTTTATTTTCCCTTTTCTCATCCTTCATAAGCATCTTGGTAAGGATCTTGAATTGAGGAGGATCTTCATGGTTCACCAACAACCAATGTGTGTTTGCAACAAAGTACTAGCTCTCTACTCCTTCCAAACTGGTTTGCCAGCATGTGGCCATGTTTGGCAGAAAATTTTCTCATCTCTCTGCTGAAAACCAAACATTTTGACACATTTTTCTCTGCCAATCATGCTTTCAAGGAAAAAATGAAATAAATGCACAGCAGCCCAGGAAAACCTACAGCCATGCCACTGTCCTATGCCAAATTCATTCATTTTGATAATTAAGTTACCTGACTTGCCAAATTCTGATAAAATTATATTATCCATCATGTCTTGCATCCTTTATATGCTTTTCATGTATCCATTTCTTAGAAGTGAGCACATTCATATTAAACTTAACACACAGATCCATTTTTCAGATTAGGCCCTGATACCTGTTCTCTGAAGCATTTGCATACAGTGTTCATCATTCTGTGAGCATATGTGTACTCTAGGTTTGTAAAGATTCAGGCTAGCTTGCTGATGTGGGCAAGTCACATAGTCAGCTCATAAAGCCTTAATTAAACAAGCATTGTACTCTCTTAATTCTAGTATACAAAAATCTACAACATCCCTTAGGAACTTTTAAAATACCCAACAGAGCCTTAGCACATCATTTAGCAACCATTGACTTAGGCCAGTGAATTGGATTGATAATGTTTGGATTCAATTACTTTGGAATACGGAAACAAAACAAATAGGAGTGAAGTTAATTATCATATAGCCTTAGTTGGGGTGCCTTTTTAATTTAGAGGAAGGGGAAGAAACAACTTAGTATCACTCTCTTCAAACACTGAGGCTTTCCATAGTAAATAATAATTCTGTTGCTGGAATCCTCTCTGTCTCCAGAAACAAAGGTTTTGTTATTTATAGCACCAGTGTCACCTTCAAGAAAGGAAACTCCTGCAGTGGAAACATGACCAAGGTTTCATAAAATTTCATAAAGTAGCAGCCGTCTTTTGAAATAACAAACAGTATGAATGAACTAAATTGTATTATTTATGATTGCACAGGAGAGATTTGGCTGTGAGATCAAACACAACTATTACTAGATACTTTTAGAGGCAGTAGAAGAGTGTGTAACTAACATATAATTCTGGACTTAACAATTGAAGGTTGAGCCCTAGGAGCATTAGTGAAGAATTAATAGTTAAGGAAAACCCTTATTGGAATATTGGAATATTGTCTGATTTGACATTGAAGACTCAGTCCATGGTATGTAGGTCTATTTTCTTGCCAGGGGAATAAGATGGTTAAATAGTTTGGCATTCTTCCATTTTATTTTGACAGTCTTGCTGTCTGGTGGATGAGGCTTGCCCCTCTTTCCACAATTCCCGTGGACAGTTTACTCACTTCCTGGTATTGGTATGGGCTCTTCTGTCAAGCTGTAATAACAATTGTGAGAAATAATACAACACTTTGTTCCCCCAAGCTGTTTGGTCATGAATTTGTCAGCAACATTCCAGCAGACAGCAATAGACAGCATCAGTAGTGTAACTTGCTAGTCAAAAGACACACACAAACACACACACGCACAACTGTGTATTGAGAGATTTGATGAGATAAAGCAGAAAGTATGCTAATCACTTACACAGTTAACAGCATGCATTCATGTGGCCACTGGAGGAAAATTTGAGGCTAGTGTTGCAAAGGATTGTCTTGATAAATAGGACAAGGGATTGAAATCAACAAGGTGGGGATTCAATAAAATCAAATGTAAACTGAAAACACCAATCGCCCCATGGAGACAGAGGTAGAAGCTATAATGAGTGATTCCCGGAGTATCACTCAACAATATGATGTTGTCATGTCGCACCCCAGATCTTTCTGTGGGGTACATTCACAGGGAGAAAATAGGGAAAATGAAAGATAATTATTTTGCTCTGTCTTCACTCTTAAGTCTCAATTGGGCAACTGTGTTCAGTATTTTACCTTAGTTGAAGGAGAATCATAGATATGCTTAAATCAGTTCAGAAGAGAGCAACAAAAATGATAAAAGGCTCAGAAAATGAGATCTATAAGGAGCCATTAAGGGAACTGGGTAAATTCAGACTGGAGAAAAGAGAGCAGAGATGCCAGGTAACTATTGCACATCAGGAAACAATACTAGAAATTTGAGAGGGGATCAATTATTCCCTGATCGCTCAATTTTGAGTGATGTGGAATTGAACTAAAGAAGGTAAAACTTTCTTTGATTATTAAATATGACATTATGAGTAAAGATTAATTTACCATGAATATAAGTTAGGTTTTTTAATTAAGAAAACCCAGTTAGCAAATAATTTTGAAATGTCAAACTTGGAAGTATTTATTTTGTAATTTGTATATAATAGAAAGTATGTGACACGGCATGTTCACAACCCCATTTATACAAATCAGAACTGTAGAAATAAAGTGTATGACTTCTCTGACATAATAATAGATAAAAATCAATCCCCTTAAAAATGGAGTTTCTTTACTATTTACCACATATTCTTCAGTAGAGTCTCTCATTATCGAGGTGACAGAACTATTTTTGTTTTCTTCAGTCCTATCCCATGCATTCAGTTTCTTCATTCACAGCATCCAAGGTGATGCAACTGGCAATGCTACTAAGTGACACTACCCAATCTAATAAATTGAAATTTTATAATTAGGGTTGAGATATTTACAAAACTTCCTGTTTTAGCAAGTTTCACAGAACAAGAATAGTATTTATTAGGGACTCTCAATGGCAAGATAATAATAGATGGCTGTCTTATTTATACTTCTGACTGTCATGGACATGGATAAGTATACCAAACCTAGGTACTGTGTTAGCAATAGAGGACTCAGTAGCAATCCTCTTCTTAGAAGGGCAATAATGCAGCTGTGAGAAAGTTTGTACAGATTTCCTGGCACAGAGTACGCACTTAATGAGCCAGTACTCCCTCTGTTTACCTTCCTTCAAAAACATTTGAAATGTCACAATCTTGCAAAATGGTACAAGTAACCTCTGTCTCCCATACAATTCCAGTCAGCACAGTGCTATATTCAATCCCTTTGTGGTCTTCCTCTGTCTTTATTTTCCAGACTTAGCTGGATCTTGTCTTCGTTAGTGGAATTTGTTGTCAATACACCATACCATATTTAAAAACAGAATGACCCAGAGAACATGACACAGAGACACAGGCACAGCTTTTGGGACACTGTAGTTTGGATGCAACTTGTCTCCTGAAGAGTCATGTGTTAGGCACTGTATCCCTAAGCTAGGAGACTATGAAACTTTCAAATAGAGTTCACTGGGAGGCCTGGAGGTTATTAGGGACATTTTCCTTTAAAGAAGCTAAGGCAGTTTCTTTTTTAAAAAATATTATTAATTGCATTAACCATGGATTTATGTGTTTTCATCGCTCATTATCTTACCTCCATCATGCATCGCATTCACTCTTCCTATTCTTTCCAGACCATTCTCTCCTTTTCTCTCCCAGGTCTAACTGTGCAACTGGGTTGCCTTTAGGATACCTTCATATGTTAGTGCTTGACCTTCAGGTAGCTTTGTGGGTACTGAATTGGTTCCTACAAGACAATATTTTTACCCATAAGTAGTAGTCTGGATTTCTTTTTAGGGATGACATATCTCACTCTCTTGCCAGTTGCCACCATTTTGATTCCAATACTATTGAGATCCCCACCACATCCAAATCAGAGCTGTTTGAAGCTCTTGAATCTCTATGACTGTGAGCTAAATAAGCCTCTTTATAAGTTGTCTAGCCACAGATGTTTTATTAACAGAAAACACATTCATGAAATAATGATTGGCAGATTGTTATTTATTACTGTTATCACAGTTTTGACATTATCATTCTATCCAGTGTTTTCAATGTACATAGCCAGTAGACGCTGTGAGAATTCCTGTTTCAAATTTCTTTTCCTATGAGGTCAAATGGCTATCCCTATTTATCTGTTTCCCCCACTGTTTCCAAAGAGAAACCCCAGCTCTCACTGTTACCCTAAGAATCCTTTGACAATATAATATGGGGTCAGAATTATTCACACAAGTCAGGTAGGTTCTTTGAGAACTGTAACAATTCCTTTAGACAGGAGAAGAATTTTCAGAAGAAGGAGGAAGCTAGGAAAGAGAACGATTTAAATGGCACTGGACAGATGTTGTAGGGGTGGATTGTTTGTAGGGCTTTTTCCAATATGCCCAGCTGTGTTCCATCATAGTCCTTTGAAAAGTATCCAGTTATTAGTCTACTTTTCTGTCAACTTCTCATATCTTACCATTTTAAACTATTCATCATTTTGAACACATATCCAGTGTCATTGAAAACTGTGTCCCTTCTCCTGTCAAACGTGAACCTTCCCAACTGATCTTCAGGTCCTAGGGCACATGAAGTTCTTCTCATCTTACTGTCTCCCATGTATTTCTCTTTTTTTGGATTGCTCTCCTGGGTTCTGTGCACTTTCTTTTCTGTATCTCTTCTGATTTCAAGATGAAAATAGGCAGATGCATTTTAAATCTCTTCTTCCTGTGTTTCTAATATACCATAAACATTTTTTACTTCTGCCAATTTTCTCTTTTAATTGTGTTAACATGTGTTAACATGTGTTGACTCACCTCTTTAATGTCTGTGTTTTTCACTGGAATGTAAACTCCAAGAAAATGAGACTCATCCTCTAAGTTACAATATCATAGACTGTCTTGGACCGTAGTACATATGGAAAGGCAATTTGAATTTTGGAAAGAAAAAAGTATGTCTGGACAATCAAATGAACTGTTTAATGTCCTTGTCTGAGACATGTACAGTATACCTCAGCTCCCTAAGTAGTAGCTAAGTCTGCCTCAACTTTTCGTTGACAGTGGACTTTGTTTACTTTGAATTCATTGGTCTTTCAATGATAGACACGGCTTCAACCAAGAGTAAGAAGCAAACTCTATCACATTTTGTTTAAAAAACTTTTAGTCCCAATATTGAATAGAAGTGGTGAGAGTGGACAGCCTTGTCTTGTTCCTGATCGAAGTGGGAATGCTTCCAATTGTTCCCCATTGAGCATAATCCTTGCTGTGGGCTTGTTGTATACAGCTTTTATTATATTGATAAAGGTTCCTTCCATTCCTACTGTCTCTAGCGTTTTGATCATAAAAGGCTGTTGGATCTTGTCAAAAGCTTTTTCTGCATCTATCGAGAGTATCATGTGGTCTTGGACTTTGGACTGGTTTACATGATGAATTACATTTATTGATTTGCGTATGTTGAACCAACCTTGTGTGCCGGGGATGAAGCCTACTTGGTCCCCATGAATGATCTTTTTAATATGTTTTTGAATCCGATTTGCTAAGACTTTGTTGAGAATCTTTGCATCTGTGTTCATCAGGGAGATCGGCCTATAGTTTTCTTTTTTAAGTGAATCTTTATTAGGTTTTGGGATTAAAACGATATTAGCTTCATAGAAGGAATTTGGTAGTGTTCCTTCTTTTGCTATTTGATGGAACAGTTTAAGGAGTATTGGTGCTATTAACTCCTTAAATGTCTTGTAGAACTCTGTGCTGAATCCATCTGGTCCAGGACATTTTTTGGTGGGAAGATTCGAGATTACTTCCTCAATTTCCTTATATGTCATAGGACTATTTAAGTAATTCACAACTTCCTGATTCAATTTAGGTAAGTTGTGTTTACTTAGAAATTCATCCATCTCTTTTGTGTTGTCAAACTTCACAGAGTATAAGTTTCTGAAATAGGATGTTATAATTCTCTGGATTTCTTGGGTATCCGTAGTGATAACTCCATGTTCATTTCTAATTTTGTTAATTTGGGTTTTCTCTCTCTTGCTTTTGGTTAGTTTAGCTAGGGGTGTATCAATCTTGTTGATTTTTTCAAAGAACCAGCTTTTTGATTGGTTGATTTTTTCTATCGTTTTCTTAGTCTCAATTTCAGATATTTCTCCCCTTATTTTGCTAATCTCTTCTCTTCTACTGCTTTTGGGATCAGATTGCTCTAGTTTCTCTAAAGCTTTAAGCTGCATTGTTAAGTTGTTTATTTCTGATGTTTCCATTTTTTTGACGTGGGCATTAAGAGCTATGAACTTACCTCTTAGAACAGCTTTCATTGTGTCCCAGAGATTTTGGTAAGTTGTATTTTCGTTATCATTCACTTTCAGGAAATCTTGAATTTCCTTTTTAATTTCTTCCTGAATCCAGTTCTCATTCAGCATCATAGTGTTAAGTTTCCAGGAGTTAGTGTATTTTCTCTTGTTTGATGTGTTGTGGATGTCCAGCTTTAGGCCGTGGTGGTCTGATAGGGCACAGGTTAGAATTTCAACTTTCTTGTACATGTGTAGATTCATTTTGTGGCCCAATATGTGATCTATTTTGGAGAAAGTTCCGTGTGCTGCTGAGAAAAATGTGTATTCTTTGGTGCGTGGGTGAAAAGTTCGATAGAGATCTGTAAGGTCCATTTCTTTCAGGGTTTGATTAAGTTCCAAAGTGTCTCTGTTAAGCTTTTGACCTGTTGATCTATCCCATGTAGAGAGGGCGGTGTTGAAGTCCCCAAGAATTATCGTTTGGGGGTTGATTTCTTGCTTTAGACACTGTAGGGTTTTCTTAATGAATGTGGAGGGGCCCGTATTGGGTGCATATATGTTCAGTATTGTGAAATCTTCCTGGTGAATTGTACCTCTGACTAAAATGTAGTATCCATCCGTGTCTCTTATAATTTTTTTTGGTTTGAAATCCACTTTGTCTGATAGCATAATGGCTACCCCTGCCTGTTTTCTGCTTCCATTTGCTTGTAGAATTGTTGACCAGCCTTTTATTTTTAGAGCGTGCCTATCTTTTGTGGTGAGATGGGTTTCCTGCAGGCAACAGATTGATGGATTGTGATTTTTAATCCAAGTTTGTAATCTGTGTCTCTTGATCGGTGAATTAAGTCCATTAACATTTAGTGTTATAATGGAGAAACTATTGTTAATTCCAGACATTTATTATGTTTAGTAGCTTTTATAAGTATATTGCTTCGCTTTTAATGGTGTTATATTTGCCTTCTGTTCTCCTGGATATGCCTGTTTTTTTCTTCACACTTGAGTATCATTTCTAGCAGTTTTTGAAGGCCTGGTTTGGTGGCCATGTATCCCTTAAAGTTGTCTTTGTGCTGGAAAATTTTTCTTTCTCCCTCGATCATGACTGATAGTTTTGCAGGGTAAATCAGCCTGGGTTGACATTTTTGCTCATTCAATACTTGAAGTATGTCTCTCCAAGCTCTTCTTGCTTTTACTGTTTCGACTGAGAAGTCAAGTCATCTATTCAATATTGTACTTGAAGTCTTAGCCGAAGCCATAAGACAAGAAAGGGACATAAGAGGGATTCAAATTGGCAAGGAAGAAGTCAAGCTATCTCTATTTGCAGATGACATGATCTTATACCTGAGTGATCCCAAAAACTCCACCAGGAAGCTCCTGGAACTAATTGAGAAGTTCAGCAGGGTGGCAGGATACAAAATAAATGTGCAAAAATCAGAGGCCTTCCTATATGCCCAGAATGAAAGAAGTGAAAAAGCCTTGAGAGAAACCATGCCATTTACTATAACCCCTAAAAAAATGAAATACCTTGGTATAAACCTAACTAAGGAGGTAAAAGACCTTTACAATGAAAACTTTAAAACCCTAAAGAAAGAAATTGCAGAAGACACCAGAAGGTGGAAAGACCTCCCTTGTTCCTGGATTGGCAGAATCAACATTGTAAAAATGACCATCCTATCAAAGGCAATATACAGATTCAATGCTATACCAATCAAAATCCCAAAGCAATTCTTCAAAGAAGTTGACCAAACAATATCAAAGTTCATATGGAGGCACAAAAGACCCAGGATAGCAAAAATAATCCTGAGTAACAAAAACACAGCTGGAGGTATTACCATACCAAACCTAAGTCTATACTACAAATCCATAGTTATAAAGACAGCCTGGTACTGGCTCCAAAATGGACACACAGATCAATGGATAAGGATTGAAGACCCAGATATAAGCCCACAAAGTTACAGCCATTTGGTCTTTGACAAAGGGGCCCAAAGAATCCAATGGAAAAAGAACAGCATCTTCAACAAATGGTGCTGGCAAAACTGGATCTCCACATGCAGAAGATTAAAGCTGGACCCGTACTTGTCACCATGTACAAGACTTAATTCCAAATGGATCAAGGACCTTGATATCAGGCCAGAGACTTTAAAAGCCATAGTTGAAAGGATAGGGAACTCCCTCGAGCTGATTGGGCTAGGCCAACACTTCCTAAACAGACATCCAATGGCACAGTCACTACCAACTCTCAACAGTTGGGATCTTGTGAAATTAAAGAGCTTCTGTTCAGATAAAGAGATTGTCACACGAGCTCAAAGGCAACCCACAGAATGGGAGAAAATCTTCACTAACCACATATCTGACAGAGCTCTACTGTCCAGAGTGCACAAAGAACTTAGAAAATTAAACTCCAAGGAAAACACTGGCCCAATTAAAAAATGGGCCCTGGAACTTCAAAGAAACTTTACCAGGGATGAAATTAAAATGTCTAACAATTATCTTAAAAAATGCTCCACTTCCTTCGCCATCAGGGAAATGCAAATCAAAACTTCCCTGAGATATCATCTCACCCCGGTCAGGATGGCAAAAATCCACAGTACAAACAACGACAAATGCTGGAGAGGATGTGGGGAGAGGGGAACTCTCCTACATTGTTGGTGGGAATGCAGGCTCATACAGCCACTCTGGCGAGCCGTCTGGAGATTCTTAAAGAAATTAAAGATTGAAATGCCATATGACCCTGCTATCCCACTTTTGGAATAACCCCCCAAGCAGCAGAGGTTCGCCTCGATAGCACAAGCTCGACCATGTTCATAGCAGCACTGTTTACAATAGCAAAGTCATGGAATCAACCTAAATGTCCAACAGTTGACGAGTGGATAAGGAAACAGTGGTACATCTATACAATGGAGTACTACTCAGCCATCAAAAATGATGAATTACTGGAATTTGCTGGGAAATGGATGCATTAGAAAGAATTATATTAAGTGAAGTATCCCAAACCCAGAAAATTAAGCGCCGTATGTACTCCCTAATAGGTGGCTCCTAGTACCAAACTCGCCCAGTCCACATTGGGACACTCAAAAGTAAACCTATGTAACACAGTAATTGCAAGGATTATGAACAAGAGAGATGGGTTAGGAGGGCCACACCAGAAACAAGGAGAGAGGAGACCATGTTACAGCAGAGAAAATAGGCCTCCATCAAGGTCTGCAAGTAAGTAATGAGAAACCTGGTTAAGTTCACAGACGTTCTTTCCTGATCTCACCAGAAGGGGAGGGCATATAGTCTAGCAGATAAAAAGTAAACATTTTGCAAATGGGTGATGGACCCCTCCCTCAGTGAGGTTTCCTACTCTTATTGCATCTACCCTTGAATGTGCTATTACAACAAGACTCCAGTTTAACAGCTTTTTGTCTCTGGCCAGGGGGTGACATACAGTGCCCAGCAGAATGGAGTGAAGGGAATTGCAGGAGCAGCAAAACTGCAAAAGAAAATCAACAAACCACAATCCAGAACTTCAGAGACTCTATATCAATCACATAGAACTAGGACAGCCTAATCTCTCCCCATCCTGGAGCTCAGGGACATTTGCGGAAGAGGGGGCGGTAAGATTGTAGGAGCAAAAGGATGGGAGGAGCAACGATTTGCAAGATTCTCAACAATAGTTGGGGCCAAAGCAATCATAATGGAACTTTGCATGCCCTGCGCAATGTCCAGCGCACTGTTGCCCTCATAAAGTCTAGCATCTGTTAAGGGCACCGAGACCCCTGGAGGCAAGGGATTGACAGCCATAGTAGTAATCTTATGCTTAAGGGGAACAAGAGAAAGGGCTTATGGACATGCCACTGGGTCCTTATATGTCATCGGAGAGGAGGACCCAGTGGAGAGTTAGGCGCACACAATAAAGGACTCTCTGGGAATTGGGGGGGAGACATTGGGGGAAGGGGAGGGGGGAAGGAGGGAACTGGTAAAAAATTTTAAAATGTATAATTAAATTTAAAAAAAAAAAAAAAAAAACTTTTAGTCCCTATTTCTGTGCTGTAGGGCTTTCAATTTACTTATAAACTGGTAATCATTCACTCCACCTAGAATAAGTGATACAAGACTCCAGTTTCCTTTTTGATCTAAGTTCAAGTTGTGATAACCTCCCAGATTCTTTCTAATAGCTCACCACAAACATGTACATTAAACATAAGTGATGTAATTTTTATGGAGAAGTAGATATTCATGCTAGAATAAAGTGGCTTTATATCAGTGTTCATAAAAGTTTTATATCATAGCAGCAGTCTCAGTCTTTATTATGTGTGTATGGTAATAAATTATAAAAGGAAACACAATATTTTCAAATTACCAAACTGTTTATACATTCATTCCTTTGTGCATAAGCTTCTCAAATTATTTTCCCTAAACAGAATATTACTCATGAGCAAACATAGCATAAGGGGTTAGTTTATCTTGTATATGAGGTGGTGTGAGGTCAACCATAATAATATGGATGAATGTTATAATATATCTTCTGAAAAATAAATTGGCAAACAGTAAATATGTCTATAAAAAACAAAATGGCACCTTTGTGATTTATTTAAAGCTTTAAATAGATCAATATGTATAGCAGAAACATAAATACAGCATTTTTGAATAGCTAATAGTGTTTATTGGCCATGATTTTTAGATATAGAATAAATATGTATTTTACTAAAAATATATGTCAAGATTTTAATCTGATTTTATGTTTAGCCTAAATTCCTCTAATCCTGGAGGTATATGTCTATATTAAGATTACTTGCTTCTCATAAAGAGTATTAATTAAATTTTGGACTATCTGTGATTATTCCTTATTCAGTATAAAAAAGTGAATACTGTTTCTGATCAATGAATGGCAGTACTCATACAAATAATCTGGCTTTACATTATAATTCTCTTCTGAAATCAAAACCTATAAAAGGAAATCAGTGTTTTCATTTAAACATGATCAGAGTTATATTGTAGCCAATTTATGTAGATAGCTCTACACTTTCTTGTTCCTTGCTTGTAGGAAACATTTGTTGACAAATACACCACATAATACAGGATATGGTTTAGTAGTGATTTTTACTAAACAGTAAAAGCAATGGGAATACTTACTTGTATTTGCAAATGCTACCCATTATTTTTAAGTTAATTCACAGCTTTACTTACCCATGTACACAAATTGCTTAGATTCTCAAGTTGAGAAATGGGGGTATAGAGGAACAGCGTTACAATGAATGTCTCTAAAATTATATGAACACAGTGAATGAAGTTAAATTATGTTCTCCTTCAGACTTAAACTATTGTCTCTCATCTAATACAAATGTACCTCTGTGCCTTATATTTAACTAACATTTATATAATTGAATATAAATATGCTATTATAAGAATGATTTTGACTGGTGACTTACTTAATTGGCATAATTCTTGACATAAGCTCTTTTCATGCATCATTGTTACCAAAGCTAGAGTGTGATTTCTAGGATGGGAGGCTAAATTGTAGATTCTGCTCTCATGGGACAGAATACAAATGTGTTCGTAATCATATAGCAAACCTACTTATTGAAGTGTAAAATAAAACAAAATAGAGGAGAATAGAAAAACAAAGCCAATTTATTAGAAGGCGATGAGGCTATATAAACCTGATTGCAGATAAAAAGTCATCATTTGCTTAGAATTACTAGAAACAGGCTTATTCCCTTTATTCTCATTAGATTCGTTGAATTTAGGTAAAAATTTCAACTGAAATAGCTTTTGCTTTTCAGGGAACAGTAGGTTGGGATGAGAAGATGATCATAGCCAGGCACTACCGCCAAAAAACATTATTCTTACTATACTGCCCAGAGAAATGATCATTTGCAAGCATTTTGGAGACAGTTAAAACTCCTTTTGCCTGCAAGTCTTCAGTTCCCTGCTCAGTGCACGAGTCACTGAATGTCACAACACTAGGTTGGTGTCCAGTACACAACAGTACAGTGAGATCAAACCCGAATGTCAGCCTATTTCACCCTGATACATGTTTAAGGCAAAGAGAAATCAAAATAACAAAAGAGCCATGACTTTAATAAACAAGAAAAGATAGAGAGAAAGCATGAGACCTACAGTTTCAGACTAATGAAGTTCAAAGGAGACATGTATTTAACAAGGAAATGGATTCAATTGTCAGCATGCATCAAAGTTGAGAGATACATTGCCACGGACCGACTGAGTCGGGACCAGGACAGGGAATCCAGGGATCCTGAACCAGGTGGGCGAAGGAGTCGGCAATGGGAAACAGAGACACACAACTCTAGTGGAAGGTGAATCTGAGTCCGTTTATTGGGCTCATAGCTATAGTTTAAGTACCAATTTTTTGGCAAAAAAGGCAGGTTGCGTAGAGACAAAACATAAGGAACAAAACAAATCAATCATAAGAGTGAAGGAGAATAATTGGGACCTAGCCAGTGTTTTTCTGTTTTGGAGAAATCAAGCTTCCTTAACAACTGAAATATGTCTTAGGACAGGTTAACTATTAACCACTGACTAGAAGTTCAGTAGACAATGGTTGGGATATTTCTAAAATTCTTAAGCTCACATAGCTAAATTTTTTAGACGTGAGAAATTACCACAGATCTGAGTCGCGGCCTTGAGACTAGGGCTACCCCGGACCAGGTGGAGCTAGGGGTGCCATGGCTTGGATTTTTTAAGGGCCCTCTTCTTATGAGGAATTCCAGAAATATATTGCCATCAGTTAGATGACTCATCTGTGAATCATGCATACTCCAAACCTGGGGTCCATACTGTTGGGCCCCATATGCCAAGGTGTCTCTTTCAGGGTGGAGGCGATCATTGGTGGGAGTGCACTCGAATGGTCCATCTCTGTGATTTCTCATAAGAGTGCTGTTTAGGAGAGGAAAGACACAGCCCCCTTGCTACCAACATGGATTCTCCCAGTTTGGATTGCAAATACCATCTCCAGGGGCAATCTTGGCGTCTAGACTTTCTGGCATGGTGGTCTCTTCCCTGGCCTTCAGCCAGAATAAGAGGGTATCACAGTTTAAAGTTCTAGTGAACTGATAACACAGTCTCATGCTTCTGGAATTTCTGTGTTAGTACGATAATACATGTAACAAATTTTTTGTAGCCAAGTTAAGAAATCCAGGCCATTCAGGAGTTTCTATATTAAATTTTTCATCTGTTCAATTTAATCAAAGCTGAGGGATATCCCGAAGCTGTTAATGATTTTACTAAATATTAAGCAACAGATACACGCAACAGCCAAATAGTATTTTATAGAAAGAGAAAACATGCCACGACTTGTCCAGGAAAATGGACTTCCTTGAAGCCATTTTCTTCCAATGGTGACTTTGTCAAATCAGCAGAATGGACTATGCTATGGCAATACATTATTGTAAGTTAGGTGAAGCCCATTGATGGTAAGAAAATAGATATCTTTCCAAGTACAGTTGAAAAGTTACATGTATCCAGGTTATCAGCATTAAATGAAAGAGATCATGAAAGTTCATAAATAATCTAGTCTTAGTATCTCTGCTTCCTGGAACATCTGACTAGATTGCCTCCTAAAGCCATTATTGAGATCTTTTTTTACATTAAAACATTTTTAAATTTCCTCAAAAGAGAGCATGTTTTCTTTTTCTGTTCTCCTTCATGGATGATAATAAAGCAGAATCACTTCAATGAAATGCAATCGACTCTAGAAGAAAAGGGAATTCAAGATCTGTTTGCAATCTTCCCTATTTCATGGTTATCCACATGACAAAACTTTCAGGCCACATCTTTTGAACATGGCTTAATAGCCTTGTTGCTCCTACAGGAGTTTCTTTTTCCACATCCTTAATTCCAAACATTTAACTCCTTCTCCTTTTAGGTGTAAAAATCTGCATATCTTCCTCTCCCATTCAAATCCTGCACATTTAGCACACTAAGTAAATATTATAAGCACACACATAATTGAACATGCAAAATTCTGCAATCAAAATGTTACTCGAACTTTTCTGTAGTAGCTTCTAAAATGATTTGCAAGTTCTACTTTTGAAATACATAATAATTTCTCTTGGATTGGGCCAGGGAGATGGCTCAGCAAGTAAAGGCAGGCATTTGTGCACGAGCCTGAAGATCTAATGGTGTAAGGAGGGAAATGGCTTTTTTTAAAGAGAGAAAACATGAGATCCTACAGTTTCAGACTAATGAAGTTCAAAGGAGACATGTATTTAACAAGGAAATGGATTGCAATTGTCGCATGCATCAAAGTTGAGAGATACATTATTGTAAGTTAGGTGAAGCCACTGCTGGTAAGAAAATAGATATCTTTCCAAGTACAGTTGAAAAGTTACATGTATCCAGGTTATCAGCATTAAATGAAAGAGTTATTTAATTGAGGCAGTTATTTAATTGAGATGGAGACAGTAGGGAGAGAAGAGAAAGAGAAAGAGAAAGAAAGAAAAAGAGAGAGACCTTATGTGTGAATGTCATGGTACAAAGTTGAAGGTCTGGGAACCTTGGGAATTTGTTTCTCTTCTACCACCATATGGTAGTCCCAACTGAGGTCTCCAATAAGTGAGCACTGGCCTTACTGCTGAGATATCTGCTGAACCAGATAGGACTAGCTTCCAATGTTGCCCTCTGACTTCCTTATACAAACTATGCCATGTGCTCTCTCTCTCTTTCTCTCTATCTCAAATAAGTAAGCAAAATACTGATAATTGTTAATAATTTCCTTAAAATTGAACAGATAACTAAGGCTAAAGGTTTTTCATGTAATCTAGGCAGATATGTGATAATTTTTTTAAAAATATGTTATCTATTTATTTTGTGTGCATGTGTGTGTGTGTGTGTGTATGTGTGTGTGTGTGTGTGTGTGTGTGTGTGTGTGTGTGTGTGTGTGTGTGCATGTGTGTGTCCCTGTGGAGGATCAAGGGTGACTTCAGGAATCATCCTGGTTTGCTTCTTGCTTAGCTCTGGGATTTCCCAGGCTCAACTCACCAGGGTCAGAAGTACAAGCCACTGCTATTTCTGCCTGGTTCTTTTACATGGGACTTGGGAATTTAGGACCTTCTGCTTGCAAGGCAGAGTCTTAGTCTCTAAGCCACCTCTCCAGCCCATGATAATTTTTTATTTGCAAATTTTTATGTTGTTTTATTTATATTAATTTATTTATCCTTCATACATAATAATAGTATTTTCCAATTAATTCAATACAATTAAGGCAAAATATGAATTCATAAGAAAATATTTAAGTAATAACAGATATGGTATATAAATATAACAAAAATCGTGAGCTAGGACAACTAAATTTGAAAATCTGAGTTGATCGAAATACTCTTTGAAGTGTCCTATCATGTCACTGCATGGCACCTTTACTGGATATTATGAAATCTGTTCTTTAAGTTTAATGAGCAGGTTTTATCATCTGAAGTGTTTCTACTTACTTTGACTGTGAAGTCATTGATTCAGTCTTAAATAAGCTAAGTTTCTGGGAGAACATGAAACTTGTAATCTTGTTCTAATGACAACCATTTACATTCTGAAATCTATAACTCTATTTCTAACTGTGACAGCTTTATACCACACAATTGCCACACAACTGTCTCTTCCAGATAATTTTAAAACTCTTTAAAACTGGAAAGTTGGCATGTATAAATTTCTTTGTGATCATTAGGTTCCACTGAACATATATCAATATACATAAATTGACATTAAAAGTAAATAAACTTCTAAGGGCTTAAGCAACTGAAATTATAATAGTTAACTGTTTCAGTAATGGCTAATTTCATATGTATACTGTATTGATCCCATTTAAATAATTCCTTTATTCAATCTGTTTGTTTTTATCTTACATTGTTTATTATTTATAACCAAAGTAGAAGATAAGACTATACTATTTACTCAATATTACTTCAATACACATATTTAAACAATGTTATATACCATAAATATACATATATTCATTTTGTTTGTTAATTAAAAGGAGAGTAGGCCATATAAATAATGTGATTGCTTCTTAAATAAGTCTGATATAATACAAATGTGCAGTCAGTACCACACATCTGCTAGGATTCCGATGGGGGAAAAATATGGGGAATTATAGAATAGCATCTTTTTAATCAACCATGTTAGTGCTTATAATATGATTCAATTTATGTGACCTCATATTATTCTTGTAATAACCTACCAAAGAAATGCTTTATTATTTATTTTAGAAATATGGAAACAAAGTCTAATAGAATTAAATAACATCATCACTATATATATAATACTGATAATAACAGGACATAAATGAGGCTCTTTGTATTCTACTGAGGTTTTTTGTAAGATGCAATGTCAAAGCTACATCATTTTCCTAAAATTTCCTTCATTTTACAAATTAATATATATGTTCATATACAAATGCATATATGGATATATTACAAATAAATATGAACTCCTATGTTGAAAAGACAAATGAAATATCCAAAATCACAATCCTGGATACTTGAAAAAAAATGAGAGATTCCAGTAAAAGACTAGATACTTTAAATGAGAATGTTTGGAAGAGATTATATAGCCTAATAACTCACAACGACTTCAAAAGAGCATTGGATGGCCTATTAAGTACATGGTTGTGACTCTGTTGAGTCATGAACTATTTGTTGAGCACTCAAACACACTTCTTTATTCCTGTTGTAGCACCTCTGTTAACTTCACTTGCAATAAAAGTAGAAGAAATACTAGGTGGTGACTGTGGCCTTGTCCTGTAGGAATGAATTGAAATGGGACATTCCAGAAGGTCTCTCATGCAGGCATGATTGTGTAGCCATGATTTGTTGATATGTAGTATCTAAAATAGATTCTCCCAATGACATAAACAATGCATATTACATCTCCATATTTGGTAGCTCATTTTGCTAGACATTGTTAATAAAATAGCTATCATAGTTGCTTTGCATTGCTGCCCCAAATAACCTAGAGGAATCAATTTAGAAGTGGAAGGATACATTTTGGCACATGATTTGTGAATAGAGACCATGATGACTTTCTCCATGTTTCTGACCATCATGGAGTCAGGCCATTATGGAAGAAAGCAGAGATAGAGAATGTTACTCAGCTCATGGCAACCAGCAAGAGGTGGGAGAAAGAAAGTATTGGAGACAAAAGATGTACCCTCCCAGCACACTTTGAGTAACTTTCAAGTCATGTATCATTCAGTGAATCAATCCACAGGGGAAGGCAGGGACTTCATGATGCAAGCACTTCCTCCAAATCATAAAGTCTATAAGAGATATTTCAAATGAAAACCTTAGCAGTTATTTGTAAATAAGGGTACGTTTGTATTTCACAGCAATACGAAAATGGACCTCTTTGCAATATGGGTGGAATTTGATAACATTTTCTTTTTCTTAATCTTCCAATGCAAATTGCTTGCTTTTCCTGTTACTGTGCTATATCCATTTTCTAGGATCATTTGTAACAGGGTTACCAAAAGCTAATTGATATGACGGAAGTTTATTCTTTCATCATTTTAGAAGTTTGATGCATAGCATTGCTGTGTCAGTGGGAATGGGCCATTTTGAGGACTCTGAGAGAATCCATTCTACTTTCTTAGGGTGTGCTGGCCACTTCTGACACTCTTTGGTCTTTAGAGTATCATGGCACCTCTGCTTTCATCTTCACATGGAACCTTTAGTGTGTGTGCAGGCAGCCAAACATTCCCTTCTTATAAGGACATGCATTCTATTGGAGTAGAGCCCATTATAATTATATCACTTAAGTAATTGCATTTGAAGTGATTCCATTTTCAAATAATACATGTTCTGAAGTACTAGGAGTTAGTATATCAAGAGGATTCTATCAGCAATATGTGATAAGGAGAGAGAGAGAGAGAGAGAGAGAGAGAACTTGTGTAAAGAAAGGGAAGTGAAGAGAAACACATAGAAGGGGTTACACGTATACAAGGAATGATAGAAATGCCATTGTGAGTGCTGGCGAGTAAATGCTGAGCATCATGGAGCAGGACATCAGAAAGGACAGTTGAAAACTCTGGAGCAGGAGCTGATGTTTCAGCTCACATCATGGATTTCTTATTTCCTGAGATTGTTGGGGGAAAACCTCAGTCCTTTCCTGGGCTCAGATCCACCTACCTCTATGATAAGTGCTATCATCTTACATAAAGCCAGGAATTTACAGAGTGAAACATATCTATGAAATACATTCACTGCACCTCAGTCCATATTTGACTGAGTCTCTACAGCACATCCAAGCTGACCCAAAGGACCGGACATCACAGTAAACAAGAGGGACTTAGGCAACTGAGACCTCTCTCACCATCAAACTAACATGTGGAAGGAAATATTCTTGTATATATTAGCCAGTGTCGGAAAATTGTCTGACTCTGTGTTAGAGACAAGGGATACACAGGTTTTCATATTAATTCATCTTAGCCAGAACCTTTAGTGCAACTTCTCCTTTTCTACATCCCCTTAACCCAGCCTCCCTTCTACCATCTAGTGGCATGACACTCTCACTCCATTCTTCCAATTCAATCTTGTGTCCTCGGAAGAAAAAATGCCCAAAGCAATTTTCACCCCATCACACACTGGTAATCATTTTATTTTTCTGATTATGTTTCCTTCTCTCTTTCAGCCCTTTGGTAAATTACGCAGGGACCCTTTATTCTCATTCTCTCTTTTTCTGTCTCTGTGTGTCTGTGCTAAGTGCCAGCTGTCATTGCTTGGCAGATAATTACCATTTTACAAACAGTATTTAGGGAAATGACATCAGTTTCTGAATGTAGGGCTGTCATGGCTTATTCACAGGGCTTTCCTCGGTTAACCACCTTCTCTGTGTTCAGGGTGGGCAGCCGTGAAGGGGATTAAGGGGAGGGGAAAAGAGAAGACCCTTCTGCTCTGAGCTGTTGGAGAACAATTGCACCCTATTTGTCACTGTTATTCTGACAACCCTCATTTCACTTCTCCCAAATTCCCTCTGACATATTCTGCTTTTTCGGTGGATGAATAAATGAATGCCCCTCTGCGTTCAGTGAGCTAGCTCCCCCAACATGCAGTTCTGAGGGGGAGCCTGCATATAGGAGCAAGCAGCAGGCAGATAGGACGCCAGAAGGTGCTGACTTCTGTCTGACTCACAGTATCAAAAGAAAGATGAAAGTTCTCTTTGATGGCTTTAATTGTATAAATGAAAAAATCTTAAAATATTTTAATTGCCAAACCCACGGTCATACAGGAGGTTGGTTTAACTCAGTGACTCACTTAACAAAAGCCATGAATATGGGAGAAATTTGAAGGAAGAATGAAGAAGGCTGACAGGGGTGGGAGACAGATAAGGTCAGGGGGCAAAAATCAGAAAACATTATTGAAATGTATGAAATTGTCATACAAGAACATTTATATAGTTAAAAAAGTATTCAGTTTCAGCATGTGCCAGTTTAATGTCATGGATGAATCCAATCATTAGTGTCCCGGCATTCCTAGTTAGAGTGTTATGTGTGCAAAGCAGATAAGTAGCAGGTTACAACAAAGGGAAACATGAGTATTAATCTGCTTGGACATTAACTGGAATCATGAAAAAGCAGTACAGTATAAGTTTAATCATTGTGATCCCATTGCAGGCAACTAGGAAAGATGATTCATTTGGTCTGTCAGTCCTTGGTTTCTCCTAATAACCAAAAACTGTGTCAAGCAATCTTCCAAATATTTATGTTAGTTAATCTCTTGGTTAACCTTGTGTGTGTATTCTATTCTACAAATGAGAAAAATGGAGATACAGAGAGGTTTAGTTAGTTGATTCCACGTTAGAGAATAAACCATCTAGTTCTAGAGTCTCTGTGTTTACCTCCTTTGAGGATGACTAGCTTAGTGCTTTGGGGAACTATATAGGAGATCTTGCCTACAGGTCATCAATGCATACAGTATTTCCATTCTCCTGCCCACTCTCTGGTCCTGCATTCTTCTTCAATTGCAGAATCAACAAAATAGAAGGCTGTGTGAGGTCACACATGACTTAATAGCAAGGACGTGCTATGAAAAAATGTGTTGATAAGCAATTTTTATAATTCTAGGAGCATCATAGAATGTATTGACACAAACCTGAATGGCATAGGCAATTATCTGACACAGCCCTAAACTGCACTCGAGAGATATATTAAACATGAGATGTATAAAGCTACTGTAGCCACAGCATGGCATATTGTTTGATAGTAACTTACTTTACTCTAAGTAGAAGAAATATACCATAATATAAAGCTAAATTGTATGAGCATTACTATCATTATCTATTATTATGACCTGTGCATAATTAGGATAGGAAGGACTTTAGGCTTTTTTAGAGCAGTGTCACTACAGGCACATGTGTTGTGATGCAACATTATGATGCCTTGATTTCACCAGGCAATAGGAATTTTTCAGTTCCATGATAATCTTGCTGGTCAACCATCATATATGCAATCCATCACTGAATGAAACATTGCTATGTGGCTCATAACTGTAATTTGGAAAAGCTTACCCCTGCCGGGTTGATCACCTATACCAGAAGGTTCTTAGTCCTCCAAGACCTAAGGGGAAGGATTTTATGATGGCAGTAATTGAGCTGAATAGCTAGCACTTTGTAGAGTCGAATTACAATTTTTACTGAATAAGAGGAGTGATCAGAATAAATAAGTGTAGTGAGTTCAATTGTGCAGCAGGTCATTTGGTGCCATTTGCAGAATGAGATAAGAAGAGTTTGTGACACCCTGGCAATTTAACTGCCCTGTACTCTATTTGCTTGAGACAGGGTCTCTTTCTGAACCTCAGCTTAGGCTGGCAATGACCAAGCCCTGTCTCCTCCCCTCAAACACAGCACAGAAGTTACAGGCTCACATGGACATATGGGCGCTGGGTATTTAAACCAACATCCTCACAGTCGGCACAGCCAGTGCTCTTGCCTGCCGAGCCATCTCTCCAATCCATTCTCATGATTTTGATTCTCCTGGAATTCCACATTTCTTTCTCTCTTATCTCAACCAGCTATAGCCATTTTTCCCTTTCTCTGTATCCTTTCTTCTCTTTAGTTTAAGTGTAACCAAGTATATCAAGAATAAGTGTGATCCTGTTGTTGAAGCTGTATTTAAAAATGATTTGGCACCGAAGTGCATACTTCTATAAATATTGTCATCTGGTGATGTGATGGCGGGGTGTTTGATCAGACTGTGTCAATGAGAGTAGAACCTCAGATATTTCTCTGGTTTGGGACACAAAACACGTATTTGGGCACCTTCGAGGAAACTGCTGCTGATCTTGAAACTTTTTGCTCTTATAACCCTAACATTAACTTTTCATCTGTAACACTGTTGTAATAACTTCTTTATATTAATACTATGACAAAATGGATAATATTTATAATCTATCTAGCATCCATCTATCACATATGCAGAATATCTTTCCATTATTCATCTTTATAAAATATACATATAAATTAGTTGGTGCTCAGTGAACATTAATGATTTCCAATCATGTTATATAATTACTTCCACATGAAACTTAGAGTTGCTTTCCAAGTAAATACTTTCAATTTATAATATTTGTAAAATCTTTAAAGAAGGTGTTATTCATGTGTCTCTGAAGAGATTACCCCATGTTCAAATTTTTATGTGTGAGTTAATGACATATCAAGCAAATAAATTAGTAAGTGTGCCTCCAACATAAAATAACCCAAATTTGGCAAACTGGTAAAGATTTGGCAACAAGCATACCATAGATGCACATGGACACACACCTTGTGCAGTCACATATGCAGGCTTACACAAGACTGTCCCCTAAACTTTGTACTTTTTGATACAGCCCTCCAGGCTTCTTGGTCCAATGGTTTTATTTAGCATCACTTTTTGATTGAACTTTAAAGGTAATGAAAACAGCTCCCCAACAAGCACTCAATACCTAAGACTTACTAAGACAGAGATGGCGCTCCAAATGGACTCATTTACCATGAACTCATAAGCGGGTAAAATATAACTAGATTACCTAGTTATACTTCAGTGCTGAAATATCATAGTAAGACATTGATCATTGAAAATAAAAACAAACCCATTAGCACAGAGGTGAGCTGCCTCCTCACCCCACACCTGTAGCAGTGGCAATCATGAGCTTCGATCTGGAGCTTTGGGCATTCATAATCCACTGATAAGAGATTTTATCTTCATTATTATGTTATTATTATATGACTCACTAATAAGGAGTCACAAGGTATTTGGGCTGGAAACAAATCCCCTTTGATTTAGCAAGCATCCATGTCAAAATGAAATATTTCATTAGTTGCACATAGTTTTTACATTAATGCTATGGCTGTATGCAGATATGACATATAAAAGTAGAGTTATTATTTATTTACGTTTTGCCTTGTTGCAGGCAAGATTCAGAGTAGAAAATAAAGCAATTATCTGATCACACAAGTAAAGGCAATGAAAAAGTAAATAACTGATGTTTTATGAAAAGAAGCAAAACATATACAAATGGCTTCATTTCGAAAATATAAAATACAAAGCTAAAATTTTAAAACTTTAGAATGTGTATGAATATTTATATTCTAAACTTAAATTTTAAGGTTTGTGTTGCATATACTTAAGTTTAGAGCTTCAGAATTGGATGAACAGGAACTGCTAATGAGATGCTAAATTATTTCCTGCTGGGACTTGAAGTAGATCATCTATGCATAATGTTGACACAATGTTGTGGTTAGGGAAGGAACTTTTATGGAGGAAGCAAAGGTCATGCTTCATTTTCTCTTTCCCTCAAGTCCCTGGATATATCCTCATATTCTAGATATGCATTCCTCATGTAAGGCACTAAGCTCTGGAAATGTGGCTAGTTTAAACTGAGATGTGCTGGAGGTGTAAACTGAACACCACATTTCTGGCACTTAGTTGAAAAGTACTAACTATCTTCTCACTAATACTTCTTATCAATGATATTCTACAAAGATTTTGATATATTAAGTAATATAATAATGTTTCATGTGTGTTTCCTATGCTACATTTCTATTAGAGTAGTCTAGACTAGACATGCCCTATAAGCATAGAATCCCATGAATTCAAGAGAATAGAAACTTCTCTATTGTGAATTTTATAGTGGGGAGAATGGAAAGTTACTCCCATATTGGTGTCATAAAGGTTTCTCTAGCTTCATAGCCATTGAATAGCAAGTTGAACGAGTGTGTAATAATGAGGCTTACTCTCTTTCTTCTGACACTGGCTAAATTTCACAAAAGTGAAAGAAAAGTTAGTAAGTTATTGTATTTTTAGTGTCTATCCCAAATTTAAAGGGAATTTACATGCTCAAGTATTGCTTTGTTCATTCGCTACTGTCTTACTAACTTGAGATGGACATTGATGTTTCATTGGGTAAGTACCTTTCCAGAGAAACTCCTGTTGCTGAAAGAAGTGATTCCACCATCTCTTTCAATCCTTCTTTCAGATTCATTAGAGCTTGCCTCTGTTTCATTGTATGTAACTCTATCCTATCAGCCCATTCTGCGCAGCATGTTCGAACACTTCTGGCATATTGATCACTTAGTCTCCAGTTTGTTCAGGATTGGTCTATACCTAAATGGGTTTATATACTGATCTCTTCTTAGATGCACAAAGTGAGTGGGGTTCAACTCCTTGGAGGGCTTATGGTTGAAGAAAGCACTTCATGATGATATCTTGCTTGTCCCCTACCTCCATGCTCCTAACTTGGCCTAAACTGGTTGCTATGACAACACTACCTCCTGAAACTTGTTGTGTCTCTTTTAATATATCTTACTTTGAGAAACCTATGAAAACGCTATTTCTGTTTGGTGCTAGCACCTAATTCATTTTAGTTTAGAAAAGAAAGAGCCATCAAAATAGTGTGTGTGTGTGTTTGTTTGTGTGTGTGTGTGTGTGTGTGTATGTCTGTATACATACATACATATATATATATATATATGTGTATATATATGTATATGTATCACCAAACCTTCCAGAAATAAGACCCTTAGTGCAGTATAGGCTAAGGAAGGAACATTGTATATTATAAAGTACCTGCAAAGCTGTCAATACACAGGTGTTGGGCAGTGGAAAATTTCCTTGACAAAGAAAAATCTTTGAGAGATTTAAAGACCCTATTGAAATTCACCCCGCGATTTGCCATTTCCCACCCAGGCCCTGTAAGCTGAGACAGTGAATGAACAGGAGTCTCAGTAAGAAGGCCAGCGCTGACAGCCTTGACACCAGTCTTTGCATTCAGGCCGCCTCTCCTGTCAGCCACAGAGCTGTGGGACTCTCAGAGGCCTGGGGAGAGGCAGGCGGAAGGTTTTTCTCAGGACCTTGTGAACTCTCCGCTGGGCTATGAGCTAAGATACTTGCTCAATCAGATTCCCTCTGTGCTTGGAAAAAAACAAAGCTGATTTCAAATTCACTTTAGGATTTAAAATCTATTACATCTTCCATTTGGGTTCCTTACAATCTGAAATTCTCTTCCTTGAATTGCCTTCAACTGACATTCAAGTACCACTGGAGGGTAGACCAGCAAGATTGCTCTTTAGAGCCGATGCCACCTGAGGACGGATAGCTTTTATTGCTTTCCTCATCAGCTCTTTCTATGGGCAGCTCTCATCTGATTGCTTTCATGCATGCTCTTCGATGTTACACTGCTCAGTAGCCTTGACATGTCTTTCTGTTCTTTTTTCACACTTCAGCATCTGTATAAGTACTACACTAAGAGTCCAGAGGTCTGGGTTCTAGTCCTGGTCTTCCCACATTCTCTCCTCCTGACCAGATTTTGGGAACTCAAACTATGACCTAAATAATCATGTCTGAGATGATAAGAAAACTAAAAAGGACTGAGATTTTGTAGAAAGCCTGCTTCATCTAGGTGAGGAGATTAAGGAATTTTGACTAATCCCAAACCTGAGTATTAATATGAAGCAAAAAGAGGGATGATATGGTGCTGAATGAGTTATTGTTAAGAGTGATGGAACAAATACTTCCACTGAGCTGGAGAGATAGCTCAGGGTTTAAGACTCTGCCTCACAAGCAGAAGGACCAGAGTTCAGATCCTAGATCCCATGTAAAAATACAGGCAGAAATGGCATTGGTCTATACTTTAGGCTCTGAAACTCAGAGTCTGGGTAATCCCAGTGCAAAGCTAAAAGGTTGTAGAAGCAATTCAAGATGATTCTTGAAGTCACCCTTGGTCCTCCATAGGCACACACAGCTCTATCCAATGTACACAGACACAATGACATATATACACATGCCAAAAAAATGTTGCTACCTGGAAATCAAAGTAAATATATGGAGAACTGTAAACAAAATTATATATGTTTAAATTCATGTATGTACAATAGGCATGTAGAATAGTAGCATTTGCTTACCTGCCTAGCATCATAGGTCCTGGTCTGATATCCAGTCAGAAGGGTAAAATCCATGTGTGCATGTATATGTGTGTGTGTATATGTATGAGTGTGTGTGTGTATCTATGTGTATATGTACATGTCACATATCTCATGTATATGAAATGCACGTTAAGTTGTGTAGAGCTTATGTAGGATTTTAAAACATTATCTCTGTTTTAACATTTTGATGATCACTCAAAAGACATTTTACAAAATATAGTTCTATTTCACAGTCCATCCCCTCCCTAGCCAAAGTTTTATGACTGCTGCTCCAAAGTAGGAAGGATAATGACACATTTCCCAGGGAAAGACAGGTGTGGCAACAACTGTGGCTTTGAGGATTATCATCACTTACTGAGATACTCCGTGAAAACATCTAAGCCATTCTCTGGTATGCATTTCTAAGCAACAAGCTATCAAGAATGATATCCATATCAGATCAAGAATGACATCCCTGGGAACAGGTATGTCTTACGGGTTATGTACTATGTCAAAATGTCTGTAACCCACCTAATATGTTTACAGGGATAGCCAGCTACATCCCTCCATGTGAACAAATTACAAACATTCTTAGTATGCTTCTTTTTTTTTTTCTGTCATCTTAGTGGAGTGAAAGCAGCCTGCTATTCAGTGTAAATGACTCTATGGAAAACCTCCCTCTTTCAAGTCAGTTTCAAAGTATAGAAGTTAAGTTGGCGTCTAAGGCAGACCTAATTATTTCCTTTTGTACTGCAATTGCTGAAGTATCTTGTTTTTTTGAATAATATGTCTCTAAACAGTTGTTTCTGAAGTGCATTTTGTCACTTCTGTATAGGAGATTTGTTTACATTATATATCATTTAAATTAAGTTTAATTCAGCAAGTATTTTGAGGGCCTATTATGTGTCCACCACAGCACTGAATATATGGGCCTTGGAGATTAATGAGATGCAGCTGTTGCCTTCAAGAAGCCAGCAATCTAGCTAGAGAATGAGGCCTCTCAGAATTGTGATGCGGCTGTGATGTTTAGATGAAAAAAAAAAAAAAAAAAGAAACACAACAGAGGCAAAAAGGAAAGGATAATCAATTCCACACTTAGGGGTCAAGGCAACCTTCACAGAAGTGAAATTAAAGCTGGGCTTTCAGGCTTCAAAAGATGCTGTAATATTTTTTCAAGAATGGAAAGTAGAAGGACATTCCAGGCAAACAAGAATGCAGGGTGTAAGGCACAAAGACAAGACTCAGGAAGTACTTCTAGAAAAGGAAATGGATATAGGAAGAAGGGCTGGGACTGTACTTGGCACTCAGCAGGGAGATGCAGACCTCAACAATGCTACCTTCTGACCCTTCTTTCTATGTCCTGCTGGCTGGTACTCTGTGAACAATCTCTGAGGACAGTAAATAGTTTACTTTCACAAGCATAACTGTTGGCTGTGGCATATACACTAGATGAAAGAAAAGACTTAAGCCAGAGACTCTATTTGGTAGGCCTGATATGCAACTAAACTAAAGGAATATAGGCTGGGGATGGAGACAAGAAAACAAGAGTCACTGAACAGCCACACGAGGACCTGCATCATGAAGTGTCTTGTCTCTGAGATGTTTTCAAACTCAGACGAAATTTAAGTGTTGGACAAAGGATTCTTTAGAGATAAAAGTTGTTTTCTTTAGCTGTGCATACTCACAGTTTGAGATATTTGGAATATCAAGTGAAAGGTCTAGCCACAAGGTACAGAATTCATGAGAAAGATCAAGGCCAGAGAACCTGGGAGTCGTCAGGTGGTAGTGAGCTACAACAAGGATGGTCTCCTAAGGTAGAATACACACACACACACACACACACACACACACACACACACACACACATGATATCTTGGTCAGGAGAAAAGAGATTACAGAAGAAAGTCTACAATCCCTGAAACCATTCAAGGAGACTATATGTAAACAGAAAATAGAAAAGGGGCATGTTTGTACATGTTTGTTCATGTTTGTGTATGTTTTGTCAGCCTAAACAGCCCAGTCAGTATTTGGGGATGGGAATAAACCTGAGTTTTTTTCTTCCACTCAGAATATGTTCTCCGTGGAATCTAGAAAATGGCACAGCCTCTCCAAGCCTGTCATCTGTGGAAAATGGTTTGCCATTAAGGTGAATTGAGGGGGAAAATAACTTGTATAATGCACCAGGAAGAAGTAATATATAAAACTGTTGACAAATGGAAGTATTTGCTAGCTACAGGGAAACAAAAAGGCTCTGGTTAGATGTGGCTGAATCTAAGTATCCTCAGGGAAGTAGTTCAGCAGGAATCCTACTAACTAAGAGCTAAGTCTGTGGACCTTCGGCAAAAGAGAGGCTGACAGAGCTACTGTTTCTCTCATAGTTGGAGTGTACTTTGGTGTGGTATTCCCACTGAAGGGACTCCAGACATGCTGCCTGAGTACCTTCCGTGGCATGTCTTCTAGTTCATCTGATGGTAAACTGTGCCCTATGACACAAGTGAATAATGAATAAATAACTAAGATTTATTACCCCTATGAGAAGTAGCAAAGTTTGATACCCAAAAGTAACTTTAAAAAGCACAGATGTGTGGCTGAATAGATGGCTCAAGGATTAAGACTGCCTCCTAAGGAAAAGATGGTGGCCTGTCTTTCCAGTTCTAGAAGGCAGACCCTGGGTAATCTCAGAGACAAGCAAAGAGCGGATAGAACCAATCCAAGATGATTCCTGAAATTACCCTTCGGTCTCCACAGGTATATGCAGTGTACAGTGCATGTGTGCACGCACGCATGCACACACACACACACACACACACACACACACACGCACGCACGCGCGCATACACACCACACACACAAACCTAATTAATCCAAAAAGGAAAAATAAAAAGCAATTCTCAACATCAAACTCTCTTGTTTTAGAAAAAGAAATTACTTCTTCAAGGATCAGTTTCTTCAATGTATCTTCCATTACATCGAACTTTATATGGGATTTGCATAAGGATTTTGTGAGCTAAAGTATTTGTAGGTGCCTAGTGAGGAGTATGGCATATGGTAAGTGCTTAGTAAATATTTATTGACTTTAAATCTGAAAAACCTCTTCCAAGATCTTACTGAACTGACATTTGCTGTGCGGCTCATGTGTCCAAGTAAATGCCAATGATTCCCAAATTTCAGTCCTTGGCTTATGCTCTTTCTGCGGTCAGGATACACATATTTTGATTCTTACTTAGTATCTCAGCAGGTGGTCCCACCCACTATGGACTCATTTCTATCAAATCAATCACACTGTCAAGAAAATTTCTCATAAGCATTCACTGGAGAAAATATTGAGTTAGAGAATACCTCTCAAGTGGACCTGGAAACCTGCCACCTACATGTAAGATGGACAGTTAATACTGACCATCATATCTTCCTACCAGCCGCTACCTCCCAATAGTAGATGTTAGAACCTAAGGCCTTTAGTTTCTATGCAAGTACCCAGCCACTGAACTGTAACTCCAAACCTTGTGTTTTAAACCTAGGAACCCTATAGCTACACTTGAAAGAGTAAACAGGGCAGTAGTTTATTAAATTCAGAAGAGTATTATGAATAATCATTTTTAGTTTACAAATTTGTAAGTATATGCATTAATCTCTGACTTTCATTTTTTATTGAAGCTCATTGTGGCTGAGTGAAAAGAAAAAGCAGATGAAACCAAAGCAGGAGAATAACATAAGGAAGATAAGTGAGGAAAAAGGCAACATGTGCACACTCCAGAAAATTAAGGATCATGAACACTAAGACCGGTTTTTAGCTACCTTGTGATATTGAAAACAGAATCTCAAAGAAAAAAAAAAGAAAAATACACCAGTTTGTGGAAGCTTACATTATTTGTAAATGAAAAGAGAACTATGCATCAATTGCTTAAGTTTGGTTGAAAGAAAAGAAAATGGTAGTTTTAGTACATGATGAAAGACTAGATTGGCAGCCTTCATTAGCATGTACCTCTGAAAAGACATAGGAGGTTCCAGGATTCTTTAAGCTTTGCTTTCTGCTCTAAGATCTTAATCACCATTTTATCCCTATCTTGTTCTGTCCTCCTTTTGTGTTTTATACTTTGACTTCATGTGGCTCACATTCATAAAAGTGAGCTGCTCTGTATTTCATGCACCCTGTGCATTAGATCTGTCTCCCATGTCTCACTCTGCTTCGTGGTTAACCTTTAGGCTAATGACTCCATAGCCAGCTTTCTGCAGCTACTCTTTCTGAACCACGTGCCTGACTTTGCCATTCTTTTTTCCCTCTTCTCGCTCCTTCTGAGCAGAGCATCTGAATCCAGTTCCCAGCTGCATTATGTCTCAGTTTGTTCTTCTAATTGGAAGCAGGAAGTTCCCCAAGTCCCAGGTCCAGAAACACGAAAGCTTTTTGCAGTTTCTGTTTGTGTGCCATTAGTGCAGCGTCAAGCTGAGGTGTGGAGCTCTGGAGAGATGTTGTTCCTCGCCCAGAAATCTTTTAAACCTGGATAGAGATGGGATTATTATATGATTTTTCCTGCCCCCAAGCCAAAGACTTTGTACATAAAATAAGCTTCAGGGAAATGAGAAATAATTTTAAAAAGAAAAAAATAACAGCCCCCCCAAGCCGTTTGCTAAGACATTCTCTAAAGTCTCTTGTGATTTATGAAATGACCTTCAAGTTCAAAATCTTTTTTTTTATTTTCTTCTTCCTTCATTAACTGATTGTTGCTGCCAAGATAATTTTGTTCTGGACACATTTTATCACAAGACACTTAAACTTCCTCTTCCCCTCTTTTCAATAAACACTTCCAGTAAATACTGTAATTAAAATGAACAAATTACCTTCATCAGAAATCATCACATCCCAAGCTTCAAGTTCAGAGGTGCTGTGCTTTTTTGAGAATTAGAATATTTTTTCCTTCCTGTTGTGCATTTTGCAATCATGGTTCTGGTTTGCGTTAAGATATGAGCTCCACTTCATGATAAGCACCTATGCCAACTGCTTTCTGAATGTCCATGATAATCTGTATGTGATAAATTCCCCAAAGCTGGAGTAAATGTTTCATTCACCACTACGAATCACTTACTTCTCTTAGAAATTCCTTGGAATCATTTGAGTCCATTGATACAATCTCCTGGCCCCTTCCCTTCCTTCACCTGCTTAAATAGGCACAGCATCCTTACAGCTGACATTGACAAAGGTACCCCACATGACTGAATTCTTTATTAGCAGACAGCTATTGGGCATTTTCTCTACCTTCTGAGAGTCCCTGTCATTTCTCTGAAGCCTTGGTGCAAAATCAAATCAATATAGACTCTACACTTGCTAAACTAATATGTCCAGGTGTGTGTGTGTGTATGTGTTAATGAAGACACTTTGCTCATGGAAGTGCCTCACACTCTAATTCTGTTCTAATAGTAGTAACGTAGAAATTACAGGAAGAGATTCATTTTTCATATCTAGATTAAAATGTAAGAGTGGGAGGACAAGTATATGGAGATATACTATAGACCAATGCAGGGGATATCAAGAGCAATTAAGTTGGAAGGATATATTCCAGGTCAGCAAGGTGAAAGCAGCAAACAGAGTCACCAGATAGAGACACATAGCTGTGCTTCTCAGATGCAGACCCCTGCATACTCAAGAGGCCTCCAAAGAAAAATCCAAGTGTCCCAAGCACTTACATAAAAAATAATAACTAAAGGTACTCTTCACATTGTAATACTTTAAAGTACTTGTTTACTTCTTTCATGGCCAGACATTAAAAAAATTGTGCTGAGAAAATTGATGCTTTAAACAAAATTATCTGTGGTAGCTTTCATAAGTTATTTTGGAAAATGGTGTCTAAGGACTTCAGCATATTCATAATATGGAAATTTAACTTCTGGTTATAAATGAGACTTCTATCTCCAACAAACCACGTGCAAGCAGTATGTCTGGGTTGAAAGCACTTTGGCAGCAAGGAGTTGAATTATGATGAGTTTCCATAAGCCAAAGCTGCCTTTCGTTTGTAAGGACATACTTAATTTAGAGATTGACTGGTTCTCATGGGCTGGCCCTACTGAAATTGAATTCATGATTCTAAACTTTTCATTATCATAAAGTTAATTACCAATTAATATTTATCAATTCTACTAATATCCATGTCATTGCTCATTTATTCATGAAAGAGAACTTGATATGGCTTATCATATTTAAAGCTGAGTATTTACAGGTATTAATTAAAGGTTCATAATTGAAGTTGAGTATTGAATCTATCTTTTAAATGTGGTTTTGATTGAAAAAACTTGAACTTAAAGCTTCTTCCTATCCTTGATTGTGTGTGTGTGTGAGAGAGAGAGAGAAAGAGAGAGAATGAGAGAAAAAGAGATAGAGAAACAGAGAAACAGAGAGACAGAGAGTACTTGTACCGGAGGGCACTTGTGTGTGACTTTAGGGGACCAAGGCATACATTAGGAATCATTCTTGATTGCTCTGCCACCTTATTGCTTAATTCTGGGTTTCCTCAGGCTTCAACTTCCAGTGGTGGAATTATAGGTACCAATCATATCTGCTTAGCATTTTTTATGTGGAATCTGGGGATCTAAACTCAGGTCTTGTGAAACAAAGTCTTTAAAGCCTGAGCCATCTCCCCATCCCTAACCTCATTGTTTTAAAAAATAAGATATTGACTTTGCATGTTCATATTATATTGACTGTTTCAGTATCCCTGCTCTTCTATATACAGAGAGACAAAGAGAGAGAGCAATAGCTAGAACTCTCTCTTGATTTCTGCATCCACACACATGTACATAGACACACACAACACACACACACACACACACACACACACACACACACATACACACACACCACTCATCCATTATGGAACATTCTGTCATATATGTAAATTGAAAATGTGATTTTAAATATGATGTAAATTGGGTTACACAAATAGTGGGCTTTTAAACAAAAGAAGCATTATTCTTACATGCGATAATATGAATAAATGCAACATGACATTGAGCAAAAGAAATACAGTGACATTTTATATTAAGTACATGAGAACAAAGTTAATCTAAACTAGTGACAATCTCAAAAGGGGAGAGATTGGACAAAAACATGAAGCATTTTTTTAGAAATATCAATGTTGTAGTTCCAGATCTGGGCTGTTTGCACAAGTGCCTTCAAATTTTGAGAATGGACTAAATAATGGAATTATAATTATTATACTTTAATGTATATAAATGATTCTTCTATGTTCTGAAAACATTAAAACATACTTTTAGAACAAATATAAAATTTCTGATTGAGCAGCCTCAGTGAGAATTACAATTACAATAGGCATCTCAAAAATTAGAATACAGTTTTTTAAATTCATATTTTTATCAGTTTGGAGCCTTGTTAGAGAAAAGAGTTTATACATCTCATAGCTGTCAGGAAACAAAAGTAGAAATGCATTACAATCGTTTCTTGCCAATAAACCTTGATTATTTTGGCCTATGTAATCTAAAATAGGGTTGTATCCTCTCAATTTTACATCTTTTTATTAAAATATAATCACTGTCAAGTATAACTAGTATTTATTCATTAGTCTAGATTAATTGAGACAATTGAGAATTGGAATACTTATTTGAAAAAAATCCTGCAATAAATAAAATAAATGAGCTATAAATACACATATGTATATAAATTTGTGATTTATGCTCATATCTCACATGACATAACCTGTTATATATCAAACTTGGTTTTGACCTAATTCCGACCTGGGTTTGGTATTTATTTCTAATCCCAAACATTATAAATTAACATGACCACATTTATTGAGTGTTTCTTACTTAGGGGAAAAGGTTGGGTTGGACAGTTCAAAGACCAAAGCTTTTATTTAGAAGTAAAGCAAGGATGATGGAGAAAACCTTGGCCACAGAACACATTTGCTTGTCCATGACTTTTCATGTTGACTCTCTGAAACCACAATTAAGAACAGCCTAACAAAGCATATTAAATAAATGCTTCTTAAAAAGTAAGATTTTCCCACTGCTTCTGGTTTCTAACCTCCAAGTTTACTTCAAATCCTAACATTATTTATAACATTAAAAGAGTGATTTTGTACAAATTTTCCATCTTCAATAATAGATCAGAGAGGTTGCTTCCAACAAGATGTGCTCCATATTACAGCCAAGCTATCCCTATTTCTCTACTGTTCCAGGAGGGCAGGGAAGAAATCAGCAAGGAAAGAGCTGGTTGTGGTGGGATATGCCTGCAATTTATGTACTCAAGAAACAAAGACAAGAGGGTTGTTTGTTCAATGTCAGCCTGCACTGTATGGTGTGATCATATCTCAAAAATTAATTAATATATTATGATTTCTTTTTTACTTTATTATTTTTCAAAATTTTATTCTTTAGTGTTTAATATGTCATTCATTAATATAGTGAATTCATAATATTTTCACACCTTGATCCCCAATTACATCCCCCTCCTTTTCCCAGAACAACCATTCTTCTTCCCTGCCAGTCTCCCTTCTATTATCATGTGTTTTCACATGTGTAGTCAACTGAGCTGTACCTGGGATGCCTTTGATGGCATATGCCTGAGCACTTGCTGGAGTATCAATCATATATATATGAGTATTCATCAAGGAACATATCTTCTCACCTCCCTTATAATCATTGAGCTTCTTCAGTCTCCTAAGAGGCCCTAAGCCTCTTGAAATATTTCTTCTTCCATGATAAAGGTTCATAGAGCAAATCCTGTGCAGGTCTTGGGGAAATGTATAAAGTTGCAGTGAACTCATGAATGAAACAGCCCTGTCATGTCCAGAAGACAATGTCTGGCTGTGATTTTGCCCCTCATCAGTCTCATACAGTCATATTGCACTTTCTTCTTTATTGTTCACTGAACCTTAGGTTGGGGGTCACTTAGATGTACTGTTTAGAACATAGCAGTCTGTAGTCACTTGTTTTCTGCACTTGGTTCACGTGTCATTTTCTGTAATAAACACTGTCCAAAAAGAAAGCTTCTAGGCTGAATGCTGAGTGTTCTTCCAGCCTATGGGTGACAAATGTTTAAAAGGGAGTTTGACCTAGCATCACTTGAACTAAGCCTTAACAGTTTTCACCTCCCCACCAGGGCCTATGTCCTCTTTCAAAGGTTCTTGTTCTGGCTCACAGTACCAGGAATATGATCCCTGCTGAAAAGTGTACCATGGATCAAATCATATAGGCTTTGGTTGCCCCCCCTGACATGCATGCCACTATTATACCAAAATGATCACTTCTTGCACTTTCACTTGATGATTGTTATTACAGCTTGCAATTTCCATGGATTTATGAAACTGTTGATTGCTTCTCACTCTTGGCAGCTTGTATAGCAGTTTCTGGTACTATGAAAGCTGTCCATCAAGAAGAAAGCTTCCAGACTAGTATTTTACAACTATGTCCTATGTTCAATGTATGTTGTGTCTTCAGTAATATGGTCAGTTTTTGGAGTGCATCCAAAAGCAATTACAAATGTCCATATTATTCTGGGGCCTTTGACTCTTTTCTGACCAACAACTTATTAGGAGTTTTCACATGTCTAGTACTTAGAGCATTGTTTAATTGACTGTGAGTCCTAGGTATAATATGATAGAATGTTTTTCTTGTTTTGTTTCATCTTATTTCTCTCTCTGTGTGTTATCCCATATAGAGTATATCTGTCCTCACTATTTTTTAAAAATAAAAAGTTTTTATATACTTATAATATGTATAAATATATATTTATAAATATAATAATATAGAAAGTTTCTATCTGGTTGTATCATATAGCCTTAACACTATCTATTACTCCCTCAGCCTTTTCTGTACTCAATCTCTTTATTCCCCACTCTTAAGAATTTCCCCCCCATTATTCCCCTTTCAGATGTAGTCTATAACCACTAATTACTGCTATAGTTATTACATGCATGGCAATCATTTAAGAACAGGGGATCTCTCTTTCTGCAATAAAGTACTGGGAACAGAAGAGGAATGAAAAGGTCAAGGGAGGAAAAGACATTGCTCATGAAATTAGTTTCTTGCATCCTTGCTAGTTTATTTCATAGACCTCCCTCAGAAAGGCATTCAAAGTAGACTAGCTTACTTCAGTTCAGAAAGTTGAAATCTGCATCTTCGTCTCTAGTCTACCCCTTCCATATACCCACTTATTGTTCAGGCAGAACCCCATAAAAATTTCCGATATCCCTTGATTTACAAAACCACTGTTTGGTTAATAAGATGCGAATAAAGAATCATAATATGCACTAAGGTGCTGAATTTTTACATCACCCTGGTTTGAATTTAGATGTAATTTATTTTACCACTGAAAAAAAGTAAATACGAACAAAGGTTTCAGCAAGTTAGTACCATATGAGAAAATATTTTCAGTGGAATAATTTCGTCAGCATCTAGATAGCAGATTTCTGCCTATGGCTAAAGCTTAATCAGTTTATTAAAAATTTAAATCTGATTCCATTCATCTTCATTAACTCTAGAAATTGTCCAACATATTTAAATATGCAAATTTTAAAGATTTAGGAAGCAACTAGGAGTTCCTCAAGACACCAAGAATAATATCTGCAGTTTAAGGAAATTTGTGTCAACCCAATTTACAGAGAATAAAAACGTCATGAATCAGATAATTTTACATAAAGTATTTTGTGTCATAGCCAACCCAAAGACATGTAGTTGCTAAATGGAGAATATGAATGAAGATTTATCATCAGCAAATGAACACATTATCTCAATCACTTAAATGAACTCTTCGCACAAATTGGGGCTTCAATGAGACCCCATCATCTATAAAAATAGAATATCAACTCTAAATATTCCCCTTTGAAGTATTTTTTGCATGTATCCTTGGTGGGATAATTGCTGGACTAATGCTCATGTGTAAAGAACAGAGTGTGTTTCACATGTTCATTTGCTGAGATTTCCATTTTGACTTTTTCTCTTATGCTCTGCTTAATGGGTACTTAAAGCAAAGTGGTACCCATTTTGGTTTATTACTTTAATTTCTTTGAAAGTGAGTTCTATTCCTCTTCTATTTCCAGTTCAAAGACAGCATAGAGTCTTAATAAACTTCAAATGTATTTAGATAGCTGATAAATTTAATGATCTAATCAACTTAAAAAATAGCAAGTAAAAGTAAGTGATCTTCAGAATAATTAACAGGGCAATGATGGGAGAGGAGAGAATCACACAGAATAAATGGTAAAGTCCTTTTTTCTATTAAAATTTTGCTTTTACTTGTAGCTTCAATATACTCCTGATATACAGTGCAGTCCTCAGAAGTTGAAAATAATTTATTAATAGTGTATCATTCTACTTGTTCACCGCATTATTCAGTAAACTAGGAAAAAATGTTTACAACTACTTTGGCAGAGGGTGAAACAGTTATCAAAATGGATATATAACAATTTAGTAATGGTCATGAATTGATTACTCTGGAAGCTATCCTGCTTCCTTAAATAAAATCAGAGGTTAACCAATTTTATTTTTCTGCAAATACTTAAGGTTTCATCCCATAATATGGTAATATAATATATTGGATATACTTATTTTCATGGTTTTAAATGGAATTGTTCCCCACTGTCTCATGTGTTTGAATCTTTAGTTGATGTTTGGGAGGTATATGGCAACTTTAGGAGGTGGATTCTTGGTGAAAGAGGTAGTGTCATAGAGAGTTGGCCTTGAGGTTGATTAGTCCCATCCTGCTTTTGCTAATCCTCTGCTCTAGAAGTCTTCAGCTTGCTCTCTCATTTTCCATGATTCTCTAGCTTCTGCCCGAAAGCCATGCCTTTATAGGCATTATGGACTGTATCTCCCCTATCTAACCAGATAAATATCCCTTTTCCTTTAAGTGGCTAGAGTTTGAGTGTCATCTCAGAGCAGCAGAAACAGTAATTAGGACATTTATATTCTTTATCTAACTCATTATTCCTAGCACATTCATATCATAAAGCCTAGGAGATAGTCAGAAAAATGAAGGATTGGGAATTTCAGCATCTAAACAAAGACTTATTATTTATATTTATATAAATATATATAAGTTAATGTATAAATATATAATATATAGTATATATTTATATTATTTATAATAATTGCAATAGAGTGCAGATGAGTCACACAAATTCAGCTAGTACTATTCCTATTTCTCATTTTTTCTTGTAATTTACAGTATTTCAATAGTAAGCTCCAAATGTTAAAAGAATATTATTAGGAATTGTGATACATAAATACAAGTTTGTATATTTGGTTTAGCTGACTTTTTCTTTCTTATGTCACCTCTTGATGGGATGAAATTCTTAACCCTTCCATGGAAGTGTTTTCTATTACTGTTTGCTGGTTTAGTGAGGTGAAAAAGCACACTGGCCAAATGAAATCCAACTGTACTCATATTTGAAATTACTCCAGCAAAAGCTTCAGTGACACCAACCACAGAGCAGACATTTCATGGGTTAGAGAATTGTCACCAGGCCTACAAGCTTTCAGGACGTGTCAGAGATAGAAGTGATCAGTATGAGCTTCCGATGTGTGGCAATTTCACAGGTGTATACAACTAGAACTGGAGCCTTGTAATGTGCCATTACTGCAGTAGCAGGGGTTGTATCTGAGGAAGTCATGTGTTGGCTCAGTCTGGTGAGATGTAAATCTAAGATTCATGATAATAAATGAATGGCAGGAATTTTGAAACATTTGTATTTTATTAATTGCTTGATTTTAATCTGATCATATCTGTGCTCCAACCTACCAGCTCACATAATAAATACTGCTGTTTACATGAATCTATAAGGATCACTTTGGTACCAATTCTATTTCATTGTTTTTTCTTTCCAGTACCATATCTCTGAAAGAAACCTTGGCAATCTAAAATCGAAACTTTATATTATTTAATGAGTTATGGCCAATGATTAATTGATGGTCATATGTTTAGCATCCAGAAGGTTAGAGATTTTCATTAAATATTAATTCCTGCATTTATTTAGCATTTATTGAGCACTTTCTATGAATGCACAACATACTAGGTAACACAAAGCCAAGATGAAATGTTTTCATAGAATTAATGGAATAAAATAAGTAGAAAGAGAGAAACAGAGAGAGAAAGAGAGACAGATTGAGAGAGAAGACAATAAACAGAAAATAACTATTACCTGGATAGTGCTGTGATGCAGACAAATATCTTCAAGTTCATAGATTCTTTTTATGTGGCAGCCATGGAAGTGGAGAAAATGTGACTCAACTTCTGTCCATCTGGCATTTTTATGTACACAGAGGTCAAATGCAAAGACTGAAGCCTCGCTTATGACAAAGTAAAAGCCTAGGTGAGGAGGGAGGAGTGTTCTGCTCAGAACCCCTGCTGATTCACTCCAAATAAACTGCTTTTGGATGTTTGCAAACTGAATGCAGGCAAGAAGGGGAATGAAAACACAGGGTAACATTTTTTTATTGGAAATGTTGTGACTGGAGAAATGACTTAGGGTTTAAGCCTCTGCCCTGCAAGCAGAAGGTCCTGAGCTCAGATTCCAAATCCCAGGCAGAAATGGCAGAAACCTGCACTTCTGGCCCTGGAAGGCAGAGACTAGGAAACTCCAGAGCAAAGCACAGAGGAGGTAGGGCAATCCAGGATGATTCCCAAAGCACCCCCTATCCTGGACTTTCACAGACACATGCAGTGCCTTCTGATACACGCACACACACACACACACACACACACATATACACACACAAAACATGCAAAAAAGAGAGAAAGCCTTTCACACACAAATAAAATGAGTTTATGACATTGCCATGACTTTCTCTCAATCCACCCCCTCCTTTCCCACACTCCCCCCACGCCCCTCCTTTTCTACCTTCCCTTTCCCTCTGCAGTTCAGCTATGCCCCTCCACACTCCTGTCCCTTTTTGTGTGTGAATCACTGGGTTCTCTTTGGGATAGCCCCGTTGGTAAGAAAGTCAGGTTTCTGTTGTATTATATGTGACTCTTCAGTGGGCAAAATCGTAAGTGCAGAGGTTCCTCTTCCCTTGTCTAATACCTTCCCCAGAGACACTCTCTGAGAATAGTTGTTTTCCTGAGATCCTCATAGTCTTTAGGAGAATGTTGACATATTGGCCATTGTGCAGATATAGTGGTAAATCTCATTGCAGTGAGCTCCTGAGTGTATCTGCCCTGTCATGGATGGAGTGTGTTTGCCAGAAATACTCCTTCCACCTTTAGGCTCTTGAAATCTTACTTCCCTCGCTCCACAATGTTCCAGGGTATTATATTAACATAAGAAGAAAGAGACAGGAAGCTACAGACTCTCTGACAATACTACAGTGTGAGGAAGAATTGCCACCACTCACAATCACCACCACAGCTATTTCCTTCCTTTTCTACTGAGAATGATAAGACTTTGACCCTGGGAACCAGCGGAAAGAGAGACTGGAACCTAGCCTTTCATAGATAGACACTGTTCCACTCTTTCTGAAAGATGTTTGCTTCGTGTTTGTAGGTAGGAGTTAGAATCATTTTACCTGTAGTGGCGACACTATGCAATGTGCAGTACTGGAGCCAGGGTCTGGATCCATTAACATGGCTGTCACATTGCTGTCCTAAGCTCTTTCTGTTGCTGACAGTATTATTTCTCCTTTCAGATTCTATCCCATCAGCAGAACTTGTCTTGGGATGTTTATGGCAAAGACCACTTGTATAGCACATTTCTACTCAGTTTCTGCACTTTTCTGCACTCTGACAGAGAACCAACCCATCTAAAGGAATAATGTTGAAGTAATTTGAGTTAAAGCTCCTTTCAAATATATAAATATTGGGGGATTTATTAACTTGGAGGCTCCAAAGTTGGTTGTTCATCACCTATCTATTTTCCAGGGCATCAGAACCAAGCTTAAATCTTTTCAGGTCTTTTTGAGCATCTTATCTTTTCATTTCTTTACACTAGTATAATAAAGAAATAAGAAAAATGAGATTTCAACCTGGTTTTGAGGCAAGTATTACCAGTTTCCAAAATGACCTGCACGCCCTAATGATGGTTTCATGCCCATGCCCATTTTCAAGTGGTTTATGAGCCTATATCAGATTCTATGCCTTGGACCTGTATTCTGTTACCTTAATTTAACTTAAATTTCTTGGCATCTCATTGTACAAAGCAGTATGTTTTTGTCACCACAGTTTCATTTCACAGTATTGGGATTCTAAATGACCAGCACAAAAGAGATACATCACCATGGAAGTAGCTCATAAATAGCTTTGTGTTCATGCAGGACCATTACAAAAAGCAGTTATGAAGACATGTGGCCAGTATTGCTATAGTCATAGTAAGTCCTCCTGATCACCAATTTGAAATGCTTTTTTCTTAGTTCTTTCTTTACAGTTATCATGTTTGTGCAGTTTTTCCGTTCTAACTATTGAGCATTGACCTTCTTAGAAGAGTATTTTTAACTGCCTGAGATATCACCATTGTTTTTTGGCAAGCAACAAATGTGCCCCATGGAATATTTGCATAATGTATAGCTAGCTGATGGTTACCTTTGCTTTGACCGTATGGCTGTTAGAGAGATATAGTCATTCATAGGCTACCATCAAAAAATGCCTTGGGAACAAGCCAGGTATTATAGAAGGAACTACAATGACTCCACAAGTGCAGGCTACATCAGACTACAATGGAAATATATTAAGAAATGTGATGTATTTCCTTTTTTATTTCCAATTTTACTGAATATCGATTTCTTCCTCCTGAAGTTGATAGCAGTATCCTTTGATGTTTCCACAGTTGCTAACCTCCATTTTAAAGGAGAAGTGCATTTATATCCATGGGTGTGGATGAATGAATATGCCTATTTGTGTTATTTAGAAATGTGTAGTTTTAATATTCATATAGTGCACTCAGAAAAATTTGCATATTACTTGCTGTAGCCTCTACTAAACACTCAGGTTTATTACCAAATATGGAGGAACAGACCAATGTGACTTAATCATGTCCTAAGAATCTCAGCAGGATGTTTGGAAATATTTATTGAAATGTTTTTCTTCTACAGGGGCTAGCGGAATTTTTTTGGACTCTTCCATCTGATGCCATTCTTTCAAATTATCCCACAGGCATTCATGGGGACTGCTTAGGCATATGGATGAGTGCTGGAAAATAATTGTAATTTCACCATCTTCTCCTAACCGAGCATACCCTCAGGCCAAGTGGTAAAATACCACCTCCGCCAGCCCCAACATCCATCACTGTAATGAGCTACAAAATCAATCTGTAATTGACAAAAGCATTTTTAATCAAAGCATGAGGCATTTAGAGTCTCTAGATACCATCTTTTGTCTTACGTCAGTATTTACTTTACAGCAGGATGGGAGGTATTTGATTTTGTTCAAGAGCCATGAATTATGTTTACAAAGGATGAAAAATGGGCTTTACAGAAATTACTCATACCCACCCCCCAAAGGAAGATGGCATAATTTCTGATAATTTCTCATAATTGCAAGTTCTTTCATAAAACAGCAGCTCAGAAAAAAAGCCTGCTTTACTCTGTTAAGGGAAATACATGTTCATTTTGTGAATTTTTTTCAGATTTTTTTCTGTGAGATACATGTCTCTAACAAATTACTCTTCCACTCAAACTACCACCATCAATGTAGACGGAGAATGCAGCAGACTCTTCTACTTTGTTTGGTCCCCTTCTCCCCATGCCTAGATATCTTTTTAGGAAAGTACATGTGGCCCAAAATAGTCTCCTTAATTATACTGTGCCTTTTGGACAATTTACACACCCAGGCCGACACCCAAACCCTAAACCCAAACATAATGGTATAGAATATTTTAGGTGACTATCCATGAAAAGTTTTAATGTGTTTCCAAGTGTTGGTATTTACAGCCAAAGGCAACATATTTATGTATACATGCAATGACTTTCTGGGCATGAGTTCTTGTGTTTTCATGGGATGTGCTCCAGATATTTAGTACCAACTCTTCTGTCAAGGATCATGGGGATATGTATCATTAGTTAGAAAGCAACCTGCTCACAGGCTGAGCCATACCCTGGGACTTTGGCCTTGGCATGTCTATACCGAGAAAAAAAAAAAAAAAACACCACTTTCTGGCACAAGAAATAGAATACCTTCCAAGGAAATCATCCAGCTGTTACTAGAATAACTGAACCACAGTATACATCACATGATGTTTTATGTGTGAATTTTTATTATAAATTATGTGTTTATCTACATGTGTGCTTCACTAGTATGTTAATATTTGTATATGTTAACTTAAAACCTTGAAGATTTTTTTAAGTTTTAAAGCAAGATTTATTGACAGGAGAGATATAAAAGAAGGAACTCTCCAACCCTTTCTGAGAGGAGCAAGGAAGCCACCTAAAAGGGGCAGGGTTTGGGTGCTTTCAAGGCTAAACAGGCTTGAAAAGTTGCTTTTACTATTAGTTGGTTTTTAGTTTCTTTAAATGGTTTTAATTTCTTAAATGGTTTAGTTTCTTAAGTTCTTATCCAAGTGACTTTAACTTCTCTATATTCTTATACCATAAATGATTTCAAACAGTTATTTGCTAATTATTTGTTCAGAATATATGATCTCCTACAGATGAATGAGTTTTGATCATAATATCATAGTGAGGATTTGCATAATATCAAAGTCGATAGTAACTTACATATATAATCACATACAATTTTCTCAACAATGCTATGAGCCAGATCCTACTCTGAGTGTGACATTTATTAGTGGATAAATTGAAGATCAATAAAGTGATATGATTTTAAGATAGTATAGTTTAAAAGTTTATAAAATATAATTAAAGTCAAACCCCTCAGTCTCCAACTATGCAGAGAGTACATGTGTCAACTCTTGTCATTCTCCATACTGTGATGTTGTACTGGTTTCTGTTAAATCCATTTTCAATTGGATGTTTCTTGACTTTGTTGTAAAGAGATACTGCTTGGTTTAAGTAAATGCTTCTCAGAGTAAGTGAGCCATTTTGTAACTTTAGCTATATTTGGCTCTGGTGTTCTAACAGAATATAAATTATTAACAGAAACTATGTTACCCATTCTCAATTACATGTTTCTTGATTTTGTTGCAAAGAGGTACAATACTCACTAAAGTGTTCCTTAGAATAAGGGAGCCATTTTATAGCTTTAGTTGAATTGGCTTTAGTGATATATCAGAATGAAATCTTTAAAATGGAAACTATGTTGCTAGTGCACACTCACTAATGGATCTTTTGTTTTTGCAGGGAAGTCATATTTAAGAATGGAACTAATAAATTTTAACTTTTTCTTGAAAAGCCAACAATTAAACTGGGTAGATTTGAGAGTGGAGCTAAACTAAATAATACCTGTAAAAGGAGGGAGGGAGGGAACCGGTGTACCTACTAAGTTTGTAGGAGCAGGAATAATAATAAAAAATGTTTTAAAAAAAGATAGCTAGTCTTTAACTTGCTTTGCTACAGTCTGGGGAATCCTGAGTGAAAAATGAAATTTCTTCTGGACTTTAGTCTGGGAGCTGTACTTAGTAGCAAAGACAATTTTCTTGCAAAGTTTCACAATAGTAGAGGACTCTTATTTTTCAGTCTTTTATTTTAACAAACATCCCTAGACATGAAGCACAGACCATTCACTGGTAGTTATCTGAATTAAAAATGAATTAAAATTTTTTGTCATCTGGATATCTACTACAGTAACAAGTGTCACACTCAAGTGTTAAAAAGTCATGCAACTTTAACACTGTTTTACAAGAGTAAGTCTCCAAGGTATCTGTTAAATATTTGTCAACATATTGAATGACCTAAATATGTAACTAGATGAGCATTTTAAAAATTGTATATTTTTAAGAAATCAGTTAAAATTAGAATTGATTTTCCTCTTTATGTTGTAATAGTTGTAGGAATTCCCACACTTTTCACCAATAATATCAAACAAAGTATGCTTCTATTTTCAAACATATTTTAAAGATAAATATTCATTTTTTACCTGCCTTGGTCTTTTAAAAAATACTAAGCTTATTGACATATTCTTATTAACAGATCCTTATTACATCATCATAAAATGAGTTGAAAAAAGAGGCTTTTGTTTTATAAATCTTCCATTATATCTACTAATGTTAAAAATATCACTGAAATATTACCCTTTCACTGTAGCACCTGATTATTTCCTGAACCACCCAATTCCATGGTCACCTGACCAGTAATGAAACAATGATAACGTGTATCAATGCATAATATATGCTAATAAACATAATTCCTAATGCAAAGATTACAGTTATTATAGCTACTAGTGCAAATCTTATCTAATTGACATGGCCAGCTACTACACAACTATATAAAAGTAAATGATACAAAGAGATTGAAGGAAAATCTGAAAAGGCTCAGAAAAGATGAAAGGGGAAGAAGTCTGTATTTTCATTCCAGTGGAGATAAGTAGCATGGTCCCTACTTAAGCCCCTTATTGGAATTGACAGAAGTTAGGATTCATGTCCAAGACTAACCTGATGTAGATGCTCCTTTATGACATTTGGATCAGCATAACAACAAGAGGAAAGGACACAGGCCATTGTTGTCAGTTTCAATGAAGTCTGTACTAACTAGGATGTTCATTATCTCCTCTCTCAATATTCATCAGGATTAATGTGGCACACTATGGTTCCAGGACTTTTGCTGCTAATGAACTGCTGGAAAATTCTGTGGGAATTGATGTGTCTACCAAAGAAAGCTCTGTTGGTATTCAAGTTAACAGAAGGATGGTTTCAAAGCAAAGTAAAATGTTCAATATCTTTACATAGCTCTATATTTCTTCATATCTCCCTCTCTTTTTCTTCAGCTTCTTCCTCCTGTATCCAGAAGGAGCTTGCTATGAAACTCATAGCATTCATTTCCAAAAAAGTAAAATAGAGACTGAGAAGAAAGTTCAGAAGTCCTGTGGACCAGTGTCAGTCTCAGACCTGATACACTTTTTATAAAAGAAAAATTAAAACATGGTTTATGAGATCTCAGCTCTAATATTTATAAAATGGTTAAAATTACTTCCAATATGAGTTCCAGTGGTATCATAGAACAATAAAGAGTGCATTAGCAGATATATTAAAAGTGCATAAGCCAAGCTCTTCAGATATACCAAGCACTTTGGAGACTTTGTTTGAGGATAACAATAAATCAAATATATTATTTCAGTATTTGAAATCTTCTACTGTCATGCATGTTTGATGAGCTTCTCCACAACACAAAAACAATTATTTGAGAGGACCTTATATTTTAAATCTGTTGTCCCTGGATGAAATCTCTGCTACCATTCACTCTTGGGAGAATGCTGAGGACAAAATACACATTTAAATTTTAAAAAGATCTGCATTATTCTTCCATCAAACCACTAATTAGCTGTGTATAAGTGCCACCATCTCTCTAGACCTCAGTTTCTATATTTGTGTTTGGAATTCAGTGCATCTTTACTATTTTCAACATAGTGGTCTCTTTTTTGGTGTCTATTTGATGGGTTTTGGAAATATCTATCAAATTCCATAATCATCTCATTGTTACTCTTCAATGTTTGATTATATTGAATCTATATTGCATAATAATTAAAAGTAGTAGTAAAGACTATTTTGAAAGTTAATGTTCCACAATGTTAATATCTCTTTGAAAATACTTTATTTCTGTTACCCCTGTGAAATATTAGCTATACCTTCCTCTACCCCTTCATTACCCCTTCATTACCCTAGTGGAACCTTGAAAAGTCAGTGAAGACGTCATGACCTAGAAAGCTTCTTCTAGTTGAAATAACCTGTGACCCTAAGTATTAGACTCAATGCCTTGTAATTTTTCTCTGACCTAGGTTTTTTCCTTCAGTTTTTAGTTACTAGAGGTTGTCTTTGGAACTGAACTCTATAAAGTCATTGATTTTCTTGTTTGGTGCAAATGCATCTTACATATTTATAATTTTATACTCATTCATTTTAGTGTGATTATTAAACACTCTGAGACTGAGATCAATAAATGGCTTGGGGAGCACAAGGAAAGTTCCAGGATTCTTCCTACCACCAGATTAGTATCATTGAACATTAAATTTAAGGGAGAAGAATTTTTTCTTCTTTACCAGCCATACGAGAAATCAGGTATTGCAGGCAAAGCACTTTACCAGCAGCGCGAGCCATCCTGGCTTGTGGTGCCTGAGTTAGACAGTGTGTACTCTTAGTTCTGGACTCCAGGCAACTCGCTGGTCTCTGCTCTTCAGAACTGCCAAGTGTCTTCCACCTAATTCTTCCTCCCACATTTGAATCCTAAAGAAAACCAAATAATATTCACAGAAGTATATCACCTCTTCTTGAGGTGCACTCTTGAGATCCTTGCTCAGAAGTTGAGATCTTTTATGGCACTCTCCCCCCCCACCTTGCCCCATAGAACTACTTCATGCCACTCTGTGAGCACTCAGCATAGCACATGCCCATTCACTGTCACTTACATCCTGTCTTTGCTGATGCCCTTCTCTCCTCCTCTAGCATGAATGGACATTATATTCATTGGCATCTTCGTATCATAGGACCCCCGTGCTTATATCATACAATACATGCTGAATGACTAAATAAATGTCCTTCAACCTTTGGGATTAGGGGCTAGCTTACTAGGGTTAGAATTATTTGGAAAGAGATCACTCCAGATTGAGTGTGTCCTTACTGTTTCTGATATCAACAGAAAGACACACCAATTTGTTTTCTTAATCTTGTTTCCTACTTCATGTTTTATTACCAAGAACTTGAAATGAAGCAGTTGAGCAAATTTGACACACTAAGGAATCAGGCAAATAAAGCGACAGTTACGGAAAAAAATTGATGTTGATATTGTTTACTCTGCTTGTCAATTGGATCATTCTTGGAAATATAGTAAGAAATTCAGTTATTGTCCAAGAAATTTGTACCTAGCACACAGCACCTGAAGGCCATTCCAGACAGGCTGTCCTGATACATTTTCCTTCCTAAACCAGTTTTGGTTATTCTGTTTTGTGATGGAAAGTGTGGGGAAAGCTCAGGCAAACACAGTTTCCAAACCATTTTAGTGAAATAATTAAAGGCTACACAAATACAATATCTCATTTAAGAAAGTATAAAAATCATGATCAGTCAATCTTTTGCAATCCCTGAGAAGTCTATGAAGATTGGACAATAAAAAATGTTATTATATGATTGATAATAGAATAAATCTATTATATCTCATTACGGAGATATTATTTTTCTGGCTGTGTTTCTCTGTCACTGGAGGCTGACATGGTACTCAAACAAATCCTTAGAAAATTAGGGGAAAACCACGGGAAAACATCATGACCGTTACCAGTTCCTTGCTGGGCTCAGAGCACACACTATTCCCCTGGGCTGCTTGGTTCTATCTCTGGCTAGGCATCATCCCTCTGCTGAGGTATAGTGTAGCAGTGACTAAAGTCAGGACTCTGGAGTAAATAACCTCAGTGGGTGTGAGGTACCTTCTTCACCACTCACATGAAGCTTCTGATAGTTTGTAACCCCTTTAAACCTTAAGGGCATCCTTCTTTACTATGTGACTGCTTAGTAAGGCTTCTCTCCAAGGCAACTGCCACTTCTGGAGCCTGCATCTCTATTTGTTGGTTAACTAACTCTCTCCCTTGTCTGAAGCCTCAGGTAAGGTATGGTAGCTGTTTTCAGTTATACAGTCACCTTGTCTCTCTTCACCTCTATTTTAAGACCTCTTCCTCATGGCCTTCTCTTTGTCTTTCAGTGTCTACTCTTCTTACAATCTGTCTCAGTTGGTTGTGCTCTCTGATTGCTTTGCACACCCAAATAGGATCTGGTTCCACCTGCCTCTGAAGCCTCTGAAAAGCTCAGGTCTCAGACAGAGCTTGTCTTTGAAGGAAAGTCAGAGGGACCTGAATGCCTCCCGATGTGAGTGAAACCCTTCAGAGGAAAAGCAGCGGCAATGAAAGAAGAGGAGGTGGGGGAGGGAAGCCTGAGTCACTTAGAGGGTTGGGATGAGGACATAGGAGACCAAGAGGGAAGGTGAAGAAAGTCATGGCCACAGGAATGGAGACTGCTGGTCGCACTGCTTCCACATTCCTCAGGAGGCAGAGAGGGAATAGAAAATAGGGTCAATGGGACTACAGAACCTCAAGACCCACCTCCAGTGAGTCAATACCGTCAATGAAGATTCACTTGCTAAAGGTGTCCCAGTCTTCTCAAACAGAGCCACCAGCTGGGTACAAATGTTCAAACCTGTGAATCTATGAGGAACACCGATTTCAAATCACAATCCTAACTTTGTAAGTGGGCACTTAGCACTAGTTTGACCCAACCTCACTTTGAAAGAGAAGAGGTTCCATAGTATATTCTGAAAATAATGTCAAGGACAGAAAGCACATACTACCTAGAGTACAACCATTCATGGCCCTGCAAATAGGATTTGTGGTGCTCTTCTGGAAACTTTTCAACCTGCTATGCCTGTTTGACACTGTTCCAATTCCATCAAATGCCACTTGATGCAGCTTTAGTTATTGCTACTGCCTTTATGTGCGAGCAAGCATTCTACCTTGAATCCATGCTTCCTTCATAAACTCAATACCCTCCTTTTGCAACACAGCTGGTTAAAAAACTCTTCTCAGCAGACATATCCTAATTTTTTTCCTGCAGTCTGCATGAGCCTGGCAACCTGAAAGAGAACAAATGGAAGTCTCATAAAAAGTAAGCCTGGGAAGAGTTACTTCTACAGTTCCATAAAGCATGAAATGTTTGGTCTTCATACTAAGCCGCCTAGCAACATCTCTGCAGAGTCACAGCTGAAATCTTCCATAAAAATCCTCGCAAATCACTAGTTATCCATCAAGTCAAATCTAGATAAGTATAACATGAAATATTAATTTTCTTCTTCTCGTGACTTTTTTGTCTTCATTATGATTTGATTGTTTTGAATTTTTACAGCTACTTTTTTATATTGTTGCAAAGAAAAATCCCATCTGACTGAAAGTGGTATGGTAGCTTAAAATGACTCTAATACCAGAACTCAGAAAGTCAGAACAAGGAAATTTCCCTGAGAACAAAGCCAGAATGTGTATATCAATTAAGGTATAAATGAACAACCAATAATGTGGCTACTTTTTTTGAAATGGTACTGGATCTCAAAAATTCAATTTCTTGGATTTAACTGCCTTTGGTAAGAAAGAACCCTCTGCTTCTTGACCAAGTGCCTAAGAATATCTGTAATTGATCTCAGAGTAATCTAAGAAGCATGATATACTTGAATTAATGCATTTGTAATACATAACACACTCAGACAAAAATAGCCCTTCTCCTAACAGCATTTGGAGAAGATGTCCTTTGCCTAATTTTGCTTCTTCTTGCGAATGCCAGAATTTTTACTGGATACAAAAGCAATAATCATTGTGGTTATTTTTATATTGAAAAGACAGATTGTCATCTTGGTATCCATTGCTGAAAGAACTTGGAAAACATGATTTACCCTAAAATTGAATATGTAACATCAGTGAAAGACAAATGCTCAGATTCTGGCATTGCCCAGTTCTCTGTCTCACAAACAGGGATCAGACATCGGCATTGAAATGAGACAAGTGTTTCCTTTTCCTTGATCAAGGGCCTCATCCATGAATTAGCAACTAAGTAAGGATGCCCAGGCATTCAGCCTTGCTCCATGAAACTCTGTCATCTCTTGAGGTTCTGCCACAAGTATGAACCACCTACTGTTCTCTTTTATAACACAGCTTATAAGGATTGGATAGTTCATGTTCATTCATACAGAAAAGCTCTGTAAAGTTTTGCCTCAGTTCTGTACTAGGCAGAGCCAAAGTGTTTAACTCTGTTCTCAATAAAAAGTGCAGTTTCTAATAAGAAAATAATCTTTTAAGCATTTGATGGGATGATTCTTTCTGTTCAAATCTGAACTGAAAATGGATTCTTCACTTTTTTATAGGGCCTCTGTTACTTAACCTGTTATTAAATATTGTGAATATTGCTATAGTAACAATAGATTGGAATTTTTCCTTTGAATTATTTCATGTTGAGTATTAAACAAGTTAGACACATCTCTAAATACTACACCAAACATGACTTAAATTTCTGACATTCTTTTTAATAGCAACACTTTTGTGTGAGGACAAACCATTACTAGACCAAAACTGTCCCATTAACCTCTACCCATGCTAACTACATAATGATTAATACTTCTGATGATATTCAGATACATCTTCTAGTCTTTGTGATAAGCATAAATACACTTTAGAAAGAAGTATCTCTTCTGCATATATTTTATATCTATTTGCAATGAATAATGAATCAGTAATAATTTCCATTTACAATACTCTTCTGTATCTTCTTTAACTTTCTTATACTTTGACCTTAAGAATGTCCTCCAAAAAGCAGATTAAAATTAAAGTTGAGGGAAAAAACTGAAGTCTACTCTTCTTGAAAACTTTGTACATTGATTAAATGATCATATTATCAGTTTAGGCAGAATAGTTCTTCACCTAGTCCCAAGATACTGCTCCAAATTGATTCTCCAATTAAGCCATCAATTTTTGAATAGAAATGACTATGCCTACACAAAGGAATAAGTATCAGTAACATTAAAGAAAGAGTGAAAAATTAAAAAGAAGAGAGGCAATTTTTATGTAAACATGCAGTTCTTTTTTTTCTAATTGATTTAAACCAGTCGTTAAATAGTTTAATATTTTAAATAGTTTTACCATTTAAATAGTTAAAACCATTCTATGCATGTGTAGCAGGAAAGACTCCAGCAGAAGAAAATGAAGATTTAGAAAAGGCACAGATCTGAGAAATGAATCATGAAGAAGTAACCCCAAGAACATCACAACCATATCACCACGAACCTGTTATCCTGGCTAAACCCTCTGGCTCCCAAAGCTGCTGCATTCTGGATGTTTCATTGTTGCTAATTGATCTGAAACTGTGGTAAATTAGGTGCGAAACTATTCCAAAGGGAGTTCCTCTCCTGCCTTTCAATACCCAGGAAGCCAAGGAGTCGTTAGACACTGGGACCTCTGCTAATACTGTTAGAAAACAACCAAGTGCCTCCATCCACTCCCATATGTCTGCTCTCTAAAACTAGCACAAGATTTTCCACTAGCCAAGTCTAAATTATGCATGAGAATCTAGATAGGAAGAATCTGGAAAACAGATTCATTTACTTTACTACATGGAATTCTAAGAAAAAGTGAATGCTGAATATAAATTCATATCTTCAACATTGACCTCATATACTTTGAAAATATTTATTCATTCATCTTTCTAAGTTTTCAATGTACTGGTTATTAAACAGTTTTTGAACAATTATATGCTGTATTTAGTAAACTGTAGATAAATTTAAATGCAAATCTTTTACCCAGAAATCACAGCCCAATTCCTGTATGAACCTTGTGAGAAGGCAGGTAATTCTTAGGGTTTCCTCCCTGGATCTGACAGTTTGACTTGAATCATTCATGTTCCTCCTACTGTTGCCCACCCTGATGGTTAATATTGGTTGTCACCTTGGCAAGATCAAAAGTAGCTTAGGAATAAAACCTGCAAGCATGTGTATGAGAGAGTTTCTAGTCTGTGTAATGGAGGTGGGAAAACCCACCCTCAGTGATGATATCACCATGTCATGGTCTAAGATCCTGGGCTGCATGAAAAGGAAAATGCATGGTGAGAAACAGCATTTTCCTCTTGTTTTCTGAACTATGAGCATGATGTTACTAGCTGGCCCAAGTTCCAGTTTCTGTCACATGGACTGTATGATGGACGGTATGTTCATACTCTGCACCAAAATACTTCCTTTCTTCTTTAAAAAAAAGGAAAGAAAACAGGAAGGAAGGAAGGGAAGAAAGAAGGAAGGAAGGAAGGAAAGAGGGAAGGAAGTAGGGAAGGAGGGAAGGAAGGAAGGAAAGAAGGAAAGAAGGAAGGAAGGAAGGAAGGAAGGAAGGAAGGACGGAAGGAAGGGGGAAGGAGGGAGGAAGGAAGGAAGAGGAAGGAAGGAGGGAAGGGGAGGGAGGAGGGAGGGAGGGAGGGAGGGAAGGAAGGAAGGAGGGAGGGAGGGAGAGGAGGGAGGGGGGAGGGAGGAAGGAAGGAAGGAAGGAAGGAGGGAGGGGGGAGGGAGGGAAGGAGGGAGGGAGGGGGGAAGGAGGGAAGGAGGGAGGAGGGAAGGAGGGAAGGAAGGAGGAGGGAAGGGAGGGAAGGAGGAGAAGGAGGGAAGGAGGAAGGAGGGAAGGAAGGGAGGAGGGAGGGAGGGAAGGAAGGAAGGAGGGGGAGGGAGGGAGGGAGGAGGGAGGGAGGGAGGGAGGGAGAAGGAGGGAGGGAGGGAGGAAGGGAGGGAGGGAGGGAGGGAAGGAAGGAAGGAAGGAGGGAAGGAGGGAAGGAAGGAAGGAAGGAGGAAGGAAGGAAGGAATGAAAGAAGGAAGGAAGGAAGGGAAGGAAAGGAAAGAAGGAGGGAAGGAAGGAGGGACTATTTGCAGACTTTGAAAGACCTATATCTCAAACTTACTGAGCACATGGCAAATGACAAAAACTTTTTTTTAACATTAAACAGTCAGTCCTATAAAAGAATATATCTGAAAGGTCTTTGATGATTTTCTTCTTTGCTCAGTTTCATATCAAGACACTATTTGAGGTAACAATGTGACAAGAATAAATGGATAAAGTGTTACTTTCTAGTCTCATTTAAAAAAAATAAATTTGATATTTTTTCTATTCTAGAAGGAATATTTTTTCAGTTTATGAAAGATTTTTTAAAAACTTATTCACTGATAGTTTCATACATATATATAATGAATTTAAATCATCTTCACACCGTATTACCCAATTCCATCCCCTGTCCTCCTCCCATTGAAAACCTTTTAAGGAAAGGATCTTATTTTATTATCTGTATAAGGCATAGATAGTGTAATCCAAAAAGTAAACACAATAAAGTTAAAGAAAACTCTGTAAGACTGTGAGGCATGAATACCTTTTTTCATTAGTATTTAGTTATGAGGAGACAGCGCTCAGAGTTATCGATAATGCAGATAATGTGGCATTCTTCATGCTGCTGAGTACTTGTAGGGGACAGTGTTCTGTCTGTACATTTGCTTGCATTCTCCCAAGCACTTACAGGAAAGCAGGAATCTGCTGTACTTTGCTTTGCATCTAAAACTATATAGTAGTTATCAAGATGAGGAATATTTTTCTAAAGGTTCCCTGAAATGAGTCGGTCTCTAGAATTTACTTTTTAAAGTTTTCTCAACTAGCAGTTTCTCTTTTCATCTTTTTTATCATTCAGAAATAAATAGCTTGGTTCTTAGTTCTCAGTTTGCTTGGAAGTCAGTATCTAAACATCTATTGCATAAGACTCTGAAGTGATATTTCTGAAGATATTAATATGGTTGATTATGTCAGGGGATGAGTAATTTTAAAGTAAAGGAAGGATGGTTCCAAATAAAGGAAGAAAAGGTGGAATAAAGTGGGTTTTTCCTTCTTCTTTGCCTAAAGGAACTTGAGAGACCCAATCATCTCCTGGTCTAGTTTCCTTGAACATATTAGCCTCACATGGACACATCACACACTTCAGGTTTTCATTCCTCAGTCTATCTGCGCATGTTTCTCTCATGCTATCATCAGTCACATCACTTCTTAAAGTGAAGCATAATATCAAACATATGTGTTCATTTGAGCATTGCTTCTAAAATAGAGGGGAATTTTTTGAAAAATTAAAGTAGATCACTTAGATCCTGTCTCATGAAACACAGTTCCATGTTTGGTTGAAATGGCCAATATTTCAAGGCTACAAGTTTAGTTGAGATGTCACATGTGATTATTGTATAATACAGACAATCATTAGTGATAATGGAATCTCCCCCTGCATAGATTTAATGTATATTCTTAAAATGGTTCACCCCAAATAAAATTTCTTTAAAATTGTAAATTTTAATTGTAAAATTGTAATTGTAAAGAAAATTGTAAATCTGGCTTTTCCAGATTTCAATTGTTTCTTTGTGACAAAACAGCTTTTAGGGTAATCTAGAGATGAAAACCAGCCTATAATCACATATGCATGTGAACTACAATTGTGTTTGCAGTTTATGGCTAGGAATCAGGACAGGATTTTGCTAGTTTTTCTGTTGTTTGCTTGTTTTTTCTTGATGACTTGTAGGTTTCACATTTCATTTATCTCTTTAAAAAAACATATCCATAGACACTGATAGGGATGACCGCATCTGCATCTTCTTCAGTGGTATTCTTGTCTTTGAATGTTCCATAGTTCTTTTTCCAGATTGATTTTTATTAAATTTGTTCCTCCCTATCTCTGTGTTTTACTTTCTCCCTTCCTCCCTCCTTTCAGTTTTAATTGCCAATTTCTTAATGCTTTATTTTTAACTTTTCTCCAGTTCTGCATTTGATCTTCTCTTCACCTCTGTTTTCCTCATTACATAGCCTTTTGCTGGCTACATCTTCTTACCATCTCAGAGAGAGCCTCCATTATGTTTTATATTGTGAATGGCCCTTTAAATTCTAAGGTTCTGTGATCATCTCAATTCCTGTTATTGTTTCGAATACTAACTTCTACCTGAAGTTCAATCAGAAATTCTGTATTAGTTATTCAACAAATATTTATAGGGAAAGTATTAAGAGTCATGCATTGAGAGGTATGCAGAGCATGTTTGCAAATAAGACAAGTATAGTTTGTTTCCAAGGATTTGTAATAGGACTGAAGAGCCCCATGTCTATTCCCCTAGACACTTTGTTGTTCCTAACTTTTGGAGGAGCAAAAAAAAAAAATCATTCTCCACAGAAATGTACATAGAGACAAACACTAAGAGAAAGAAGAAAATCATACTGGAGGAGAAACACGGATGTAAATGGAGACTATTATAGACAATGAATGGCAAAGGGAGAGGGGCTTGTATTTTAACATTTGTAACTGTCTGATATGTGGCCTTTCAGGGAGAAAATAAGAGAAAGTACAAATTAGAGAACGCTTGCTGTGTGTGTGTTTGATAGCTTAAAAGTTTTCCTTTTTGCTCTGAACACAAAACTTTCAGAACTGTAGAACTGGTCAGGGTACTGAAAACAGACCTGTGTCTGTTTAATGTACATATATCCTGAGCAATGGTTAACCCTTAGGGATGTGATGAATTGAGGCTAGACCCTATGTCAGAGGAGAAAAGTAAGTTGAATGTCAGCCCAGGGAAAGGAGATCCCCAGCTGTGGTTAAGCATCTTCTGGCAATAGTAGGCCTTGAAGAGTCAGAGAAGAACTTCCTGCATCTCTGGATAGTTTGTTTTATTCTGCAGGATCTGAGGGTGGAGAGTCACGCTATGCTTGTGAAGTTTTTCTGTGGTGGTGAAAAATAGTATGCATGTAGGAGGAAGCTTAACAGACTCTTAAAACTACTCACATGAAATTAAGTCATTGATCTAATTATACATCTACTTTACCTTGTGTTAATTTCCCTTTTGTTACCCCAAGTCTTTAACATACAGAATTCTGCAATGAGAATGAAAGAAGCACCTGCTTTCAAGCATAGGCTAGAATGTTAAATCAGAATAGGACATTCCCTATGTCAGTGAAACACTAATACTGTTGACTTTAGATGAATACCTAAGAAAAGTGTAAGACCAGGAGATTGAGTTCTCTTCAGCTTGCCCCATTTAGCCTAAGAAACCAACCACATTGCTTGCCTGAAAAGAATTTAGTTGTGAAGTAATCAAGAAACCAGTGTTTTTCCTTGTGTGATGTGCCAGGGGTTTTATTGCTTGAATCCTGAACCAAAAACTGATCATGCTCAAGAGCAAGTTACTCAACCTACCAAAACCACAAACAGAATCACACTGCCTGCAGTTTTCTTTTTTTTTGAAATTTCTAAATCATTTAGCTGTAGTACTTGTTAGATGTTGTTCCCTCCACCATGTTTCCTGCTCTGTTCCTTTGCTCAGCAACTTATCTTGCCTTCTGTTTTCATTCTGTCATCCTTAAATACATATTTAGGGAAGAATGTCAGTGTTTGCCTTCTGTTTTCATTCTGTCATCCTTAAATACATATTTAGGCTTTGTTCAAAAGTCAGTTCCGATGTGCCCACTTCACAGAGGTAACTGAAAAGTCCTTTCTTTCCTCTTTCAATTGCTAAAAGTATTTTTTTAAATATGGAAGAAATGACATTCATTTGGCCATATTTTTTCAAACTGATTTTAAAAAAGAAACTAAATTGCTGTACATTAGCTTTATTATTTTGAAGAGATAATTAGGATGCAGGAATATTCTTGGGCTTGGGAAGGTTTAGCCTTTTGGATCATTTCTCTTATACTTAAGTTTTTCATTTGCCTGTAAACTCCCGGAAATGTGATCTGTGGCAGGAGTTTATGAACCAGGCTGTTGACTTGCTCCATCTGATGAACTTGAGTGTTAAGTTAATGTCCTGATGTCATTGTGATAAGCTGCCCCAGGGGCACTGCAGTGTTTCTCAAGTTGGTACTCCTTGCTAATCATCTTGATCTATAACAATTTAATTTAGAAGTATGCATCACACTTATCAGGTAGATTCGATGAATTTAAAAAAAGAAAAGTCCCTTAGCTTGGCACTTGGAATATAGTAAGCTGTCTAAAATTGAAGGATATATAATTGCCATAACTTTTTAAATAATTTTTTTATTATTTATTCAATTGTGCTTGTATGTGTGTGTGCGCATGTGTGTATGTATATGTGTGTGTATGTATGTGTGTGTGTGTAGAACCACAGACGAATTCGGGAACCTCCATGGACACCTCCACCTCCTCCTTGTTTACTCTGCCCTGGGATTCACAGGCTCCGCCCTACCAGGACGAGAAACGCAGGCTGCTCCCGCTTCCGCCAGGAGTCTATACGTGGGGTCCAGGATCCGAACTCAGGATCCTCTGCCTACAAGGCAGAGACTTAACTCCTGAGCCACCTCTCCAGCCCCGCCATAACTTTTTAAAATTTGTATTGTGCTTCCTGTTTTAGCATTTTAACTGATGCTGAATAATTTAACTAAATTAATCATTCAATTATTAAGTTTATCTTGTGGAGGGACCATTAATTAATTATTTCCTAAAATAAGAAGCTGTGGCTATTTTAAGAGTATATATGGTGAGAGGATCACTTCCAGGAATGTTGTTATATTGCTTTCTTTTATTCTTACCATGTGAATTTTAACTTGCCCTTCAGGCAAGACTGCACATGGGTTTTCTACTTCACTGAATTCTACATTTCTTCATCATTAAAAAGGTGGGTTAAGCCCTCCTTAGTTATCTTTTAAATCCACTAATGTTTACTGTGCAGATCCTAAAAAAACACTGACATTCTTCCCATAGAGAGAGCTAGTTATTTATTTAAAATATTCCTTGGTAAGACAAAAAGGATTATGAAAACAAGATGTTCATAACTCCACATACTTGGCTTTCAGAGCTAATGTTGAAACGGAGTTAGTGAATGGTAATATGTAATTGTTCTTCATGAAAACCATATCACTATGTGGAGGTCTACTCATCGAGAAGTGAAATCGATTCGAAGTAGCCAATTTATTTCTCCAGAGGTATTAAACTAATAAGCTCATTTCATTATCAAAGAGCTATCCTTCCTATGTAGCTGCATGCTTCCTTATTTAATGGGGAACATGGTCCTAGTTGCATTACATGTGTTTCCCCAGAGGTAAAGAAGACAAAGAAAGAGATTGTCACATATTCCTAGTTGATATCACCTGTCTAAGCACAGAGGAGCTAAAGCAAAGATGTTTTGGAAAGGATTCAGTCACCTCCTGTGGAAGGACCGTGCCTTGTTTCATTCTTCCTAAAATGAATATCCTCCAATTCATGAACTTATGAATTTATGCTTTGCTTTTCTCATCTGTAAAAATGTATTAGGTAACATATATTTCTAGAGTTTTGCATAAGCATAAGGTGTCTCATCAGTGTAGTAGCTACATGTCCTGAGTTTAAGAAAACCAGCTTTGCAAATGGACTCTGAATATTATCCACATGTGTGGGCACACCAAGCAAATTGCTGTTTTATCAGTTATTACTGAATACTTGCTCAGTCAGGCCATGTGGTAGACACTTGGTCATAAGCTGTGTAATTGTGGGCAGTGAATGTATGGCGCTTGAAAACCACTAATTAAAACTAAATCAATAAATGTGGCTTTCAAAATATGCTTTGTTAAGTTGACCAATATGTATACCAATCTACGTAAAGTTTTTCAAGTCAATTGTTAAATTAACAACTGAACTTTTGTTTCCAACCTTATCATTTCTCCTTTTCTAAAAAATATGAAACAGCAATGCAATTTTCATGCATGTGTGGGATGTTGCTCCTCGCAGCAGGAGTTTTCATGCAAATCTGACCATAAAGCTGACTAGATAGATCAACTCCAGCAACTCTTCTGTATGTGCTCTCTTTATATATATATACATGAAACCTATTTGTTTCCACTTGTTCTGCGAAAAATATGATGGTATATTGTTCATGACCATGACTATGCTTTTGCAAAGAGATACTTCACATAGAACTTTTCCTTTCAGGTAATTGATACCCACAGACTTCATTCACTTAAAATAGTAACATCTAAGGCAAGAAATCAATGGCATCATGTTTCAGAAAATATCATTATTATTGATATTAAGGTCCAGTGTTTGCTAGGTACATATCATGTATTTAAAAAAACTGATGTGGGTTTCACAGGTTGAATCACATGTTAGTTCCTCCTTCCTCTGTCTCTGACAGGAAGCCACATTGTACATCTTTGGAACAGTTTGAGAAACTGAGTCTCAGGGAGTTTTGGAGGTTTATTTCATCCTACAACGAGTAGTTGGTATCTATGAAAGTACACAAGTAGCCAGGTTGTCTGCCTTAAGAACCTACTCTCCTAGCCATCTTTAAATGACTGACCATATAACTGAGTTGTCTGTTGGAAGTAGGTTTTCTTTATACCAGGTGTTCTTGAAGCTTCACAGTAGTTATTGCTACTTTTCTCATAACCTCTGTAATCATCCACTTATTGAGTTGTAGCTCACAGTGTGTGCGTGGGAGGTTGCAGATAGCATACCAGTGCTTTATGTTCTCAGTCATGCTTGCCAGCTGTTCACAATATTCACAGTGTTTATTTGCCCCATAAATCCTATCATGTTCATATATATATGTGTGTGTGTGTATATATATAATGTAATTTACTCTCATATCTTGTTTTTGACAATACTAGAACATGAAGTCTCCTTGACTTTAGCTGACAGTTCCCAAGTAAAGAGAATCTAAGTCAGGTGACATGAAAATATGTCACTAGAAGACATGTTCTATATACAAAAATTCCAAGTCTAAAATCAAGTTGCTCCTCCACCTACAATTTTGAAAATTGCCCTCTCTACCTTCATCAACACAGGTAGTGGTTAATGAAGGTTAAAAACATTCTGATTGAGATGTAAGCAGACCAGCTGGGTGTTGGAGCAATGTGACAGGTGTCAGACTGACATACCTCCTTGTAAAAGGCCCACCCAATGGCCTCCCAGTCTCCTATCACTGCTGTGATCATCCCATAATCAAATGCCATATGGCAGAAAAGCCATCATCTGGTAGAAGAAATTTTGCTTTCCTTCCTTATCCTACAGTTTCTCATCTATTCAGGGAAAAAAATGTAGTGTAATGTTCAGAGATTATATACAGTCATGCACTAACCATTACCCACCCCCAACTTTAGTCTTTCATACGCCATGCTCAGAATTTCTAACAAAAACATTTTGATACATCTCCATCTCTCTTGGAAACCATTCCATCTTTTCCTTGATTTGTGGAATAATTATGTCTCCCTCGTTAGTTCATTAACTTTTCTTTGCCATGAAGCGGTCTGTCTTCTTTTGACAGTACCTTCTGGCAGCTCAAATGCTGAATGCAAAATAACTTAGAATGAAAGGGGAGGCCATTCAGTAGTCATGGAGCAAACAAAAGAAGAAACGTCTCTCTTTTAAGATTAAAAAAAATCAAACGTATTGTGTTCTGTTACTAAATTTCTGAGGAAGTGCTCAGAAAAACCTGGGCTTATTCTCTAGAAAGATTGTTATTAAATGGGTCAGACTGCTACCATGGAAGGATATGACACTGGTTTCCTTTTCCAGCAACTAAATTAACTGTTGCCTGCAGTTTACACACCTCTAATTCATCTCTTAAATTTTTCTGCCCCTGCCAAAGGTTCTTACAGCCCAGCCTTGGCCTCCAGTGCTCTTCATGTTTATGTAAAGGGAAAGTGTTGAAATTCCACAGGGAAGTCTGCACTGTACCTGCAGTCATAGCAGCTGGATCCTAACATTCAAGGAGGCACAGCTTTAAGGGAACAGGGCTTTCTTTAATCGTTCCTTGTTTTCAATGACTGTTGAAAAACCAGGAGCCTTTGAAGTTGGCTAGTGCCTTACCATGCATCAGCAAACAGAAACTGAGAACCTATACTGTTTACTCTCTTTCTATAATTCTGCTCATCCTAGTGCCTGAGGGCTTCCTGATTTTTGACCATGTTTATCCTAAACTACAAACTGAGCAACATGTTTACATTTAGAAGATATTCACAGTACTCTTCATATATAGTATGCCATGGAGATTTATTCCTGAAGAAACCAATATTTATGTGGGTTTTGTGTTCAAAGAGAGATGTTTAACATGTTTATTCCTTTTCACTTATACGAATCATATGAGCCATATTAAAATGCATCACAAAAATATAATCCTTAGGTAATATTTTGATAGTATTAAAAGCATACGTCTTCTGAAAATACTTGAATGAAAATTAATTAGCACCTCTCAGTTGCCTGGTCCCTGAAATAAATCACCACATCAACAGGCTTTGCAGTAAAGATGTGTTTGTTTCATCCTTTCTTAATGGAAGGATTCTAAAATAGAGACTGGAAACTAAGAAAGCTGATATCCTGAAGTCTAAACCTACTGACTGCCAACAGTGACTTTAACTGGATCAGATTGTGATAGAAACAATGCTGTAGTTGCAAGGGTTCAATGCAGGATATATAATGCACAGGACCAGAACAAGGGCATGTGGGGGCCCCTGAAAGCATCAAGTAAGGTTAGCAAGAAAGAAGATATAAGAAAGGAACACAAAGAACAGTGGATTCTATCATCTAATTAAAGGACTTCTCCAAGAGACATTTGACTTGGTTTCAACCAAAACTGGGACAGTGAGGTGACAATTACAAAGAGGAACATCCTGTCTCCATAAAAGAGCTTCCCAGCAAATGGACTGCTTTCAAAACAATCAGCTGTCTTGTGTATAGACATGTCTTCCTTCTGGATCATATTCTATTTTACAGAGGACATTCTTACATTAGTTTACACTAGAGAACACTTGCATCAATTTGTGAGGACCTCCATTAAAAATACATATTGCATATATATATATATATATACAATCCACTGGGTAGATTAGCAAATGAAACTTCTTTTCTCTTAGCTCTGAAGACCAAAGGACAATATTGAATGTTGGCGGGTTGAGTTTCTCCTGGAATATCACTGGCTTGCAACTTAACGCATTGTCCTTGCTCTAGCAGACTTTCAGGGTGCAAATGTGTCCTTGTTATCTGCAAACCCAGACTTTTCTTCTTATAAAAACTCCCACCAGAGTGGATTAAGATTCGCCTTGGGGGGCTGGAGAGGTGGCTCAGGGGTTAAGCCTCTGCCTTACAGGCGGAAGGTCCTCAGTTCTGATTCTAGACCCCACGTATAGACGCCAGGCAGAAGCGGGGGCAGCCTGCATTTCTGGTCCTGGTAGGGCAGAGCCTGTGAATCCCAGGACAGAGTAAACAAGGAGGAGGTGGAGGCGGTCCATGGTGGTTCCCGAATTCGCCCGTAGTTCTACACACACACACATACACACACACACACACACACACACATGCACGTGCACATGCACAATTGAATAAATAATAAATAAATAATAATAATAAAAGATTCACTTTAACAGTCTCCTTTTACCTTGACTATCACTTTAAAGGCCTTGCCACTGAATAAAGCCACATTGTGTGGTCCTGAGGATAAAAGCATCAGCATAAGAATTTGGGTGAGCAGAGGGGGAACATTTCTGCCCATCACAATGTTTCATCACTTGCACAATTTGCAAAAATTCTTGAATGGAGAAGGGAAATCACAGAATTTAAAGAAGGCTTTTCCCTGGAAGAAATAAAAAAAAAAAAAAAACCCTCAAATGAATTTCTGGGCAATACTGTTCCCACCGCCAGAGGGGTCTCATCCTCTGCAAATGCAAGTTTAGCCATAAACCATGCTCTTTGGCTTCTGGTGAATGTGGGAAGGATTCAATTCATTATAATATTAAGTAGTTGCTGGCTCCGGCAATATTGTGACAGGTTGTGCCAACTCTGCAATGCAAATATAATCGTCTGATTCCCACCATTCCCAGGCTTTGACAAGCCCTGCCAATCTGTTAGGCAATTTCATCTCATCCGGCCCCACACATGGTGGCTTGACAGCGGCTATCTCAGAAACCTGAGCACAATGTCTCTAACAGTCATTCAAGATGAAAGCAAAAATAAGAGACGAGGTTAGGACCTAAAGCGATGGGGAGAGAAAAATCTAGGAGCATGTGTTCATTTTGCTTTTATTAATACAGTTAATATTGATTTAGTGACTAGCAATGTTGCCTGAATTTTGCTTGCAGCAGCAGAGTGAAGGTGGGAGGCAGACAACACAGCGCCCACTCTATTATTGAAGACGTTTGATTTTGCTGAGTTGGTGCATGTTTGAGTTCATAACAATATATTAGTTTGAAAGATCGTAATCTAAGTTTATATGCCAGAAAGAACTGAAGAAAAAGGATATCTTGGGCTTCATGGGACTAGAAAGATCAAAGTTGGGTTGAATGTACCTGTAGAAAGCTAAAAGAAAGTAGAGCTAAGTTGAGCCGATCAAAGTGAACTCTCACACACAGGTTCACAACATACTTAAGTCATCATCATACAGATGTTAATGAGCGTCTAAGAGGTATTCCTTAATTAGGAAGGTAAGTGGAGCCAGACTATATAAGTATCAACCTGATGCAAATATGCTCATGTAATTCCTTATGTGATACAAGGCAAGCAGACTCTTTGGGGGCTGGGGAGACGCACTGTGGGTATAATGCTTATTGCATGAGTGTAAGAAGCTGAGTTTGGATCCACAGCATCCAAGTTTGAAAAACTATGCAAGACAACACATGTCTGAAATTTCAGGATTGGGGTTTGGACTGGAAGACATGGAGAATATACTTCAGGGCTCACTGGCCAGCTAGTGTATCCAGTGAGCTTGTTTCATTGAAAGGTGCTGTCTCAAAAAATAAGATTAAAAAATATATGTTGGAGATCTATAAAAGACACCCAGCCTACATTTAGGCATATAAGGCACACACATTCACATACACTCATACACAGTTTAAAACATAAATAAAAAGAATAAGAGTATTCAGTGAAATAACTTCTAAAGGCAGATAGATATATTATTGAAATTCTTTGTACATAGAGTTCTAGGAAAGGAAAGTAGATATCCGGGGAGTGATTGTGAAGACTGGAGGAATAATACCTAAAGGCCATCTCATATAAAATGTAAACTGAGTATTCATCCCTTCATCGCTCCATCCCCCACCATCTCCCTTCCCCTCCCTTCTGCATCCACCCCACTCCCTCCAAAGAAAAAGAGATATTGAACTTTACAAAAGAAGAACAAACTTTTATATGATACTATCATTCAACCATCTTCATCCTCTCTGCAAACTATCACCTCTGACAAAATTTAGGTAATAGTCCAATTCCCATTGTATCTTGTTCAGTTAAAATATATTTGCAGATTTGTATATGTTAATAACATATTGATATCACATCTGTGCTTTCTTAGAGGATATGGTGAGCCCTATGTAATATCTGTATTATTCACCAAACTTCTTATCCTTGTAATTTTCTTCAGAAAAATTATTGAAAATTTAGCAAAATGAAATAAAATAAAAAATAAATGAGTTTATGTGCATATATATACATATCCTCTCCCTATGCCTGTATGTGCTTTTCTTATGTCTAGGTTGCTTCGGAGAGGTTATGTGCTACTGATGTATTATTGTCTCATGAGAACATTAGAAAAAAAATAAAGACCCATGGTTAGTGAAATAGGAGAACAACTTCCCTTTGTACCCATTTTCTCTGCTTCCAAAAGAATTCCTCAGAAGTGTCAGAAGTGCAAAGCTACATGTTCAGAATTCTCTGTGTTGGAAAGAATCCTCAATAACTCTGTAACCCCAGCCATATTGATCTCTTGATGAGCAAGAGGTCACTGTGCAGCCCACATACAAATAAGCCACATTCATTTATTTGATATTCACATTTGTGAATGATCTGGTATTGATACATTTTCTCCCTTCTATGCTGCTCTACCCACATGCATACTGCACGTGTGTCTTAAGCAAGGAATAAGTCTAACAAGCAATCTGGGATTTGAAGAATCCATAGGCTAATTGCATGATTTAGGCTTATAGCTACTCCATGTAAGTGAGTACCTATTTCTGCTCATAAGCCGTTATGATGAGGGTTTAATCTTAAATATTTTGGGGTGTCTTCTAAACTTTTTTCCATATGCTTAAACATTTTAAATAAATTTTGATATGAAATTTTATTTTCAACAAGAGCCTTACTTTACCTTGATAAATTCAAAATGTATCAATCAAGAGCTACTTAGCCATATTGCCTCTTTCTCTCTCAACATATCCAGCTGTACTTCTGCTATAATTTTAGGCTACTTCTTTTTTTTATTTCTTCCACTCATACAAACTTGATAGATATCTCATTCCCCTCCCTTCCTCCACCCCTCCCTGGATCCTCTGTTCCCTCTCCACTTTTCTCCTTCCTTTCCTCTGTCCCTCCCTTTCTCCCAGTGCCCCTTCCCCACCCCACCCCCTTTCTGGAGCATTCTTTAGTGTGCATGTCAAACTTCCCTCTGGGTCCTCTTCCTGATGAGGTGTAAGGACTCAGTGGCATTGCCTAGAGCTCTTTTTTGTGTTCCCCTTTAGTATAGGAACACTACTGTGGCTGTTAATCGCTTGCCTCTAAGGATCATAATTAGGCTACTTCTTATAAAGAAATGTTTTCTTGAACATTGTTTCACTGTACTGGAAGTCATTTATTGAGTACATCTAACAAAATAGACCATGAGGAATAGATGACAGATACAGAGAACCATAACTTCATTCAAGAAGGAAGGAAGGAAGAAAGGGAGGTAAGGAGGAAGGGAGAAAGGGAGGGAGGAAGGGAGAAAAGAAGGAAAGAAAAGAAAGAAAGAAAGAAAGAAAGAAAGAAAGAAAGAAAGAAAGAAAGAAAGAAAGAAAGAAAGAAGAAAGAAAGAAAAGGAAGGAAGGAAGGAAGGAAAAGAAAGAAAGAAAAAGAAAGAAAGAAAGAAAAAGGAAGGAAGGAAGGAAGGAAGGAAGGAAGGAAGGAAAAGAAAGAAAGAAAAAGAGAAAGAAAGAAAAAATTTAAACAAATTTCAGTGATGACTTTTGAATTTAGCAAATGACAAGGAAGGGTTCTATTCAAATGTCTACAAGATACAAATTTATGAGGAATCTTTTTCCAAAATCCATTCCAAATTTCTTTTCTCCATCTATAATTTCAGTGGTACAGAGACATGAGATTGCATCATGTTTTCACTGACTTTGGAATCCCAAGGAGCAGAGGGCATGCCACTTCAACACAAAGATGTCCCTGTTAGATTTCTGATGTGTTGACTATTTCTCAAAACACATGTCTTCTACTAGGCGGTGTTCCAATAGTGTGCTCGGAATAACTTCAGACCTTGTCAGTTTCTCCTCTTTCCTATGAAAGTAAAGCAGTCAAATAAAATCTCTTGCATGTTGTTTGTAATACTGGTACTATTTGTAATACTGAGAAATAGCCACTGTCTGATAAAAGCATTAGAGAATGCTACAGAAAGATTAGGGAAATATGTCAGTGGCACACAACAAAAGGTGAAAATCAATATGAAAGCATTATGAGATGCGTTTTGTTTGGTTGGTTGTTTTTATTCAAGAGAGAGAAACAGAAAAACAAACACAGAGAGGGAGGTAGCATGCGCGTGCCATAGCACTTGTGTGTGGAAGTCATTGGATAACTTTCAGAAAACAGTTCTCTCCTCCTGGTATGTGGACCTTGGGAATTTCTCAGATTGACAGTTTTGTGCACAAGAACCTTTACCTGTACGTCATCTTTCTGACTTAAGGTTTGGTGCATAACACATTTATATACATTTATGACTTCTCCCCTCGGCAATTCTCAATTCCAGTCTGTTTTCCAGCTTGTGAGAATACTGTTGTGTGATCTGTCCAGCATCTTCTCACTTAACAAACCTAAGACCACTGATACATGCTGGTCGGTAGAAGAAAAAAAAAAATACAGATGTTATGTTTGAATGAGACTAAAAGAGCCACAGCATGAATCCTCAAGGGATCTCATTTCTTTCCGATGGAAAACAAATGGCTGTTGTGCTTTGTTTTCAGAAAACATGTTTTTGTAACCATTCGTCAAAATCTCCTTTCAAAAGGTTTATCATAAGGCATCCTTAGAATCACCACATGGTTGATTAGATTGGGGAATTTCATCACCTTCTAAATAGTGAACTATTATCAAAATGGAATAAATCGGGAACATAAAGCAAAACAAATGATACTGTTTCTCATGAAAATTCTTAAGAAAAATACCAAAACAAAAAAGACACACACACACACACACACAAATGTGCAATGAAGATGCCAGAAAGAATATGACAGTGAAAACTAGAGCTGCAATTTTATTGGATTTTATTCTCCTTTTTCCTTGACCTCTAGAGAATACACAAATAAAATCAATTAATGGGCCTTGAAGAAGAATCACTTTGAACTGTTCAATTAAACCCCGCAATGCAGAGAACTGAAAGGAGGGGGAAAAAAGGCACAAAACAATAAATACGTCTTAAAAAATGGGCTTGTCAGAGGCGCCAGGGTCCCGACATGCACCATTACTGACGGATCGAACCTCACTTCCATTAACACCATAATCTTATAGACTCCACTGGCTGTAAAAAAGGGATTTGCTTTAATCAGGTTTGGTTAGGACGGAATCTGAAAAGCGCTACAAGTGAAATAAAACATGACCTCCACCTCTTTGATTTTTCTCCAACATTGGTTCCCTGATATGTAATTTGCCATCCACCAATGGGTCACTTTTAATGACTATGATCTGCTGTTGCATTTCCTTCCTGTTATGCAGTGGAAATCATTAATACAAACCTGCAATGTCCCGTCTTAACTCTTTCCGGTTGTGTCATGATTTGATTGTTGAAATCAGCTCCTTTGCTTAAATAGTTCTCATGTAGGTATTTTTGTAGATAAGTACCTGGTGTAGGCCTTTCCGAATTTTCTGAGGAATTTTCAAAACTTTCACACAGTAGGAAGGCCCCAACTCCAGGAGTCTTAACAACTTTTAGGGTCCAAGCTTGCCCATCTGGTGTCTTTAGGATGCTGGGGGTCAAAGGCATACAGTTTTCTCTGTGCCTCTATGAGAAAGGCTTGTTTTTCCCAGTTTCTCCTGAGACTTATGTTCCTTACAAAGCTCTATGAGAAATACTGATTTAGCCAGCTTTATACATCTCTCTGAAATTCTCCCACAATAATTTGATTGCTGCCTTGCTGGTAATAAGCCCTCAGTAGAGGGTGGCAGCAGCGACTCAGAGATGAATGTCTGCTAAGAAGACTACGAAGTCTATAAATCTAGAGGTGTCAGAGTAAGCTTTCCTGATACTTTTTGCTTCATACTTCAGCCTTCCCAATTTATCACAACACACCAGCTCAATATGGAGTTAATTTCTTCCTCCTTCCTCACAGAGTGATCCACACCATTCTGTGGAGATAGCTGCCTTTGTCTTGTACTTTCCTTTAGTGTGTTTGTTTTGCAATATTAAGATGAACTGTGTTATGTCAGTATAGATTTTTAATTTGTAAGGATAGTAAAGGCCATTGAGCCATAAGTGCTTCATTGGGCCTCATGATGCCACATGGACTTAAGTAACTGCAGCTCAGTACAGGTTACATGATAGAAGTGGTATGATTTGGGGGTCTCGATTCTTTATGGAAACACTGTGCCTTTGTGTAAAGGAATTATATCTTCTTATATCTCTACTTCTCCTAGGATTAGAGGTAGATTTCATTTCTTGACTAAAGTAAGTCCAGTTGCTCTGTTGCTATTTTCTTATCAAGCAAGTGAGCCACAAACACACCGGAGAAGGGCTTGATTATGGGAAGGAGTGACGAGAAACTGTGGCCGCAGATGGGTACTTTAGGGAATTCACATCAGCAGCCTGGTATCCTAAATACAAAATCTGTATCCAAAGTTCAAAACGTGGAAGGGCATCCCAGAGAAGAGGTGACTAAGATTAGATTGGGTAAAAGAAAAAAAAGGAGGAGATCACAGAAGGGAAGCCTTAACAAGAAATGCTAGCAGAATAAACCAGAAACAGGAGAGAGAAGGGAAGAAGACATAAAAGAAGTTGTACTAAGTGGGAGGGAACAGGTTGCTGAGGCCTGCCAAGGAAGATGCACAGAGCAAGGCATCAAATATGATAATGCTAGCATAATAAAGGCCCCCAGGTTACAGGATCTAATGGGAGATTTGGTCATGCAATTGCAAGGTTAATTCTAGAAGCATTTCTAAAAGCCCCCAAAAGCATAAAATTCACTTTCAAGAAGCTCCAATTTTAAAAGCTCCCCAGAGGCATGTAATAGAAAAGGGCTTTTAAATGCTATTTCTATCACCTCCATACACCCCCTGTTTTCCTTAGGGTCTGTCTCAGAGGGATGATTTATTGTCTATTATATTTAAAGTGACAGAGCCATTTTGAAGGACTGCAGTAGTGATACTGGCATCAAAGACTTGTGGAGTTACAGAATGTACCCTGTAGACAGCCAGCCACTATCTGACTTCTCTTTGCTCTGGGGAAGCATAACAGACAGGAAGAAGTGAGAGGCACATGGCCTCCAGTGTTAGGAGTAGGAGTAATGACCTAGTCACATATCAGTAAGACTAGCTATTTCAATAAAGAAAATATCTGTGCTTTTTTGTCAGTTGTCAACCTATAGAAATAAAATAAGAGAAAATGATTCTTTGAAGAATGATATTTATTGGGTAATATTAGAATAAGGCAGGAGGAATACAGGCACGTATATTCAGTATATACTGTAAACAGTAAGATTGAGACAAAGAGCAGCTTTGTAAAATGAAGATGACATTGAATACTTTGAAGTAGCAATCCTCGGTCAGAGTGACTAATATCATGAGTAGTTTCGGTCCCAGGTTCGACAAACCTTTCTGGGCAGATATCCTTAAGAAGGTACTTTTAATAAGAAGCTATGGTATCTTTTGTGCAAGAGCGTGGTGTGGTTCCAAAGTGTTGCATGTTAGTTACCATCAGGCCATCATACATAGGAATCCTTATTTCATAACCACCTTGACCACATCTATTGTTCCATTTTATTTTTGATTGAGTTGACACAAGCAACTTCTAATTGATGACAATTTCCATTTTTTTTTAACATCTTCAAGGAAGGTTTGGTATTTTTTCCTTGAAAATCCAAATAATCACAATCTTCATAAAGGAGGCACAAGTCTTATATTCTTTCAGCAGTTTATAGTATCTACTTTAACTTCTTTAACAACTATTTATGGGATGAACACTATTTCCCTGGCCCTAATCTCATTGCTTTGATAGGATGGAGGAAGTTGAAAAGGAATGAGGAAGAAAAACAGGAAAATAAAATTGAATTAATATAAATACTAGGGTTAGAAGTAAGGGACAGAAACAGAGTTCCACACTCACTTTCATCAGCTCAAAGATGGGAACTCAGCTCACCCTAAACCATATTTGTGGATAATGCACAGAAAAGAATTGCAGGCATTGCCAGTTTGAAGCGGGGTTACAAATTTTATTAACAATATTTTAATATATGCTTAAGCAAGAGGGTAAAGAGAAAGAGATCACAGAAGTAAATCATATTCAAGTGTGGGTAAGGGATCCTCAAGAGAATCTCACAATGAATTAATTGTTTTAGCATTAACCAGCTCTCAAGTAACATCTGAAAAGATGGCTAAGAATCTTTGTTTTCTCTCTTTTCATAAGTGAGTTTATAAGGTGATCCAGAGGTGCTTTGGACAAATCGGTAATCTGCTATGAAACTATCAAAAACTAGTAGGGTTACATACACACAACTGAGTTTTCATATAAATAGAGTTTCTAGTTAAATTCCTAGAAAACTGGGCTGAAGAGGTGGCTCAGGGGTTAAGCCTCCGCCTTGCAGGCGGAAGGTCCTGAGTTCGGATCCCAGATCCCACGTATAGACGCCAGGTGGAAGAGGGGGCGGCCTGCGTTTCTGGTCCTGGTAGGGCGGAGCCTGTGAATCCCGGGACAGAAGTGGTGGAGGCGTCCATGGTGGTTCGCGAATTTGTCCGTGGTTCTACACATACACAGACACACACACATACAGACACACATAGGCACGCGCGCACATACACACGCACATGCGCACGGTTGAATAAATAATAATAATAAAAAACAATTAAAAAAATTCCTAGAAAACTACAGGTTTACAGCTGAGAAGGGAGGAATGCCTTTACCAGTTGTTAATCCTGCTGTAAGTCTTTTCTCTATGAGGATAGATGCTTCAGCCAGGTCCCTGTGTGAAGGACTCCTTTCCCCTTCTTGTCATGTCTTCCAAATTTTCCTGTCTTTCTATCATTACTCAACAGTAGTCCCTAAGAGTTTAAATCTAAAGACCAAAATTCAAGTATTACCACGTGTGAAAGCTGTGAAGTGACTTGAACTGCCCAATCGCTTTAAGTAAATCTTAATAAACTTATAGGCTTGTAGGAGAGTGCTTTAATAATCAGCTCAGTTCTGTTAAGTAATATATGCCTATGCTTTGAAAGCTCCAAAATAATGCATCTACTGTCCCTGACAGGTTGATCTCAATTATTTCTTCAATGTCTATTGCTTGGAGAATTGAAACCTTTTTGGCTAATATGTATTAAGGCAGAACACACAGCCATGCTCAATAACCTTTGCTATACCAGGTCTCTAATAAAACACCTTACTGGTGTAGTCTGAAAACCCATCAAAAATGTGTGCTTTCACATTAGATTTTATTTAAAATGTATTTTGTTTGTACTTTTATTGATAATTTCAGATTTATTGTACAAATTCAGGGAACATACAAAAATATCAAAAGAACAAGAAAGTTCATTAGTATTTACCAATATTTGAGCACTATTGATATTTCAATGTATTTTATGTTAAAATATATTTATAGGAATTTTTATTGCATATTTTGAGTCAAATTCTCTTTTAGTTACCTTCTTCTTTCACTCAATATTATCATTTTAAGTAAAATGATTTATAGAATTTTATACCTAATGTGTATTTATTACTTTCCTTTCACAGTTTTGCCATATGATATTTTGTAATCATAATAATGTGGTAAATATATTTGCATATATTTTACATTGACATAAATTTATATGAATAATTTATTATTTAAGAATATAATATAAGAATTAATAGAATTATAGGAATTAAGAAAATTTTTAAAAAATGCAAAATCCTTGTTGATTATTATAAAGATTTACTTAGATTTTAATGGATGTTTCCATGATCATTAGGATGTGTTTCAGGAGCTGCCTCTCCAAATCAATGCCAGAAGTGAATATCTTCATTGTATATTCCTTTTAAATTTAGTATCTCATATCATCTTAGACTACATTTACACTTTCTATAAAATATAATGTATATTTTAGCTATTTCCATGGTATGCAATTAAATTTAGCTGTGTTATAATTTTTTAAAGTACTTACTGCTTTCAGTAAGTACTTCAGAAATCATTATAGATCAAATATATAAATCAAAAGTAGACCAGTAGTTTTGTAAAAGATTATTATCTGAAACTAATAACTTTGCAGCAACTGATTTGTCAAGACAGAAAAACAAAATTTCTAGTATCCTTTGGCTATGTTAAAAATAGCTCATGATTCTTTAATGTTCCCTAAACTAAAGAAATATTATTGAAATCTATTTTACACATGCGAAAACTGAGGCTCAAAGAGTTAGGAGATTTTTCCTGAGCTCCTCCATGCAGCCAGCCCTGGAACTAGATTTCATTCTATTTCTAAGAATGTCGTTTCCTTATTACTAGAACTGAGTTGGAAGGGTGCACTGGCATTTTCAGTTTGCACTAAAGGGTGTAAGGAAAAGACAAGGAAACATATGCTGGAGACGCATGATTTTAGTTTGACCTCCTCAGACCTGTGATGCAGCTTTTTCCAAATTCTGAAAAAAAGGAAAATCTAGATATATTTTAATATGTATTAATTTAGATTTATATCATGCAATTATTCAAATGTGTAATATTTTTCTCTCCTATCTGTTATCCTTGTTATGAATTGAGGAAACTGTTATAATTATCATATGGTAAGCAATGTATAATACAACAAGACTTTCTTGCCCATTAGCAAAGAAGGGAATAAACTAGTGCTCTGTTTCAAAAAATTCATTGTTCATTTTGCTTAAATATTTTGACTTTTACAGCTTATTTTTACCTCATCAGATCACCCAGTATAAATACCATTTTAATAATACTCTTGTCTGCTTTTAGATAACCTCTAATTTATACATGCAATTAACTATCACTTTTGAATGAATCAATTATATAATTTAATAATTACATGGGATGCATTATGGGTTTCTAACTTTGGCTCATCATTGACATCACTCCAGGAAAGAAAAAAGATTTTCAAATGAACCTCTACTCCAAGTTATTTCAAAACTTAGAAAGTTAGAGGGTGTGAATTTTCTCTGCTTTCCCTTTTTTCAATAGCAACAGGATATAAATCAATTTTTATCATTCAGCTAATCAAGAATGGTAATATTAATTAAATGGATACAATAGAGAAATCAATGCTGACTTTTCCTGTTTACTAATTAAGCAATTTACTATTTATCCATTTTTTTGCAAAGATTTTGAAAGCACGTGTACCGTCACTTGAATGCCTTTGTCTCTATTTTTCTTTTTTACTATAATGGCTAGCACTCACACAGCCCTGACTCTGTTTCAGAAACTTTTGTATAGTTGTATTTATTTTATTTAACAATGCTAATAACCCCAAGTAGTAGATTGACTGCTCTTATATTTTTATAGTTGAAACTGTAACAAAATAAGGTACGTGTGGTGTTATGTCCAGTAACAGACAGAGCTAAGATATGAAGAAAGGTAGCAAACACTACATTCTTCAACTTTATTCTCTGTTATATCACACATATTTATTGTAATTAATACATATGTCTCTTTTCATAGTTTATTAACTTCCATGGTGATAGTATGTTGTTCTTAGTTTCTATTCCCACTACCATAAATTTCATAGAATTTACTCTTAACTTAGTGCTATATTTCCTGTTGTTTCAATTTACTAAAGGACTTATATAAGATAGCTTATTTCTTTTATATAGACTGTAATTAGTTGTAAAATTTTGAATTTTGATAGAATCAGAAGTGATCTCCAAAGTCAATTACACATTTTGTGAGTTGCACTTTCACCTACTTTCTTTTAAATCTCCTCTACTGTCAAACAACTTGCTAGTTATTAGAAAATTCATTCTACTTGCTACAATATCTTTTATTAAGGCCAATATATGTGCCTTTAAATTTCTACCCATCGATTCTATGAATGCCCTTAATTTTTTTCCCATTTAACAAAAAAACCTTTTAAAAACTAAATGATTGATTTGTCATCATGTTTATTCAAATACGTCTGTATTGTCTTGATCCAGGCCATTGGTATTCTTTCAAGAGCTATTACACAAAGTTCCACCACCATACACACTATTCAGTTTATTAAGTTTGCTGACCTTTTTAAGCCTCAGCAGAGGTAAACCGCATTTGTGATGTAGACAATGAGTGTCGTCAGATGGACCACCCATGCAAGGCACCCTACTAATGTGAAATGCGAGATGGTATGGGTATTCTTAACCCTGTTCCCACATGATTAGATCATAGTGGGACCTGCTGTTAATGGTAATGGACACCTTAGACATCATATTGTGAAACAGGATTACAGCAAAGCAATGAACTAACATGAAGTTTGTTCTTGCATTTATTTGCATGTACTACCATTGCTTTGGATTGAAGTGATCTAGAGTTCATTTTATACTATTTCTTTTTCTTTAATTATTCAATTGTGCATGTATGCGCGTGTGTGCATGTGTATGCGTGTGTGTGTGTGTGTGTGTGTGTGTGTGTGTGTGTGTATAGAACCACAGACGAACTCGGGAACCACCATGGACACCTCCACCTCCTCCTTATTTACTCTGCCCCGGGATTCACAGGCTCCACCCTACCAGGCCCAGAAACTCAGGCCGCCTCTGCTTCCTCCAGGCGTCTATACGTGGGGTCTAGGATCCGAACTCAGGACCTTCTGCCTGCAAGGCAGAGGCTTAACCCCTGAGCCACCTCTCCAGCCCCATTTTATACTATTTCTATTATATCTGAACAGATTTTAAATTTTGGAAACTCTCTAACTATAGATAGAGAAATGTGAGATGGATGAATGGAAGGTAAGTCATTAGCAGATAAATAGGTAGGTAGATATAGGTGGATACGAATCTTGCTATATAATATGCATAAATATAAACATATACATGCATTTCATCCCAGTCATAAGTAAAATACTGAATAAGTTTGATAAGAAAATGGTGTCTTTCCTAGTCTTTGCTTCAGAGTGATGTAAGTCATTTCAGGCATTCTCGGCCCATGAAATTCAGTCTATGCCTTTCCACTTGTTTTAAACACTAGTAAAATTTCCTTTCTTGTTTATTATAGTATAAACATTTTTTCAAATATCAGTCACATTTCAATCCTTGAGGGTTCGGACAAGTTCAGGAATTAGAACAAATTCTGACCTTTTCCTAAAAAAAAATATAGAGGTACTAATACTTCATGTCATTTTACACTTGTGACCACATTCTTAAAATCATATAATCTTGACATAATATTACTTTTCAATTAGCTTTCTGCCTGCTCTGATGATTGTTCAACATTAATATGGAACTTTCATTTCTGAAATGGTATACAATCACTTTTATTGGCTATTCTTTGAAACAGCCCCATGAAATACTTCAGTGTATTCATAAAAGGATTTGGCCTGTCATCACTTCCATCAGAATATTCTCTTGAGATATTATTTTTGAGAGTACAAAGTATCCAAATCTCTCCATCAGCCTTCCTGAAAAGCCAAAGCAACAATTGAAAAATAAAGTATCTTTCTGTAAAGTGGCCAATACCTCAAGGGCACAGGTCAGACTAGAACTCACAGTTCATAAGTGTGTTTAAGACTGTGCAGCAATGAGTGAAGCATAGCCTTCTCCTGTGTTCTGTCTCACTTCTTTTCTTAAATAAAAGCCTTATTATTTCAAAGGACTTAAAATACGAGGACACGTTGCAAAGTGTTGTGTAAGAAATAAAGTTCCCAAATCACAAGTGGAAATGTAACATCACAGAATTTTTTTATCTTATAAAATACAAAGACAAATAAATCTTGTGATTTTTGTTTCTTTCTGTTTTATCCCACTCCATCCAAAACTCCAACCAATTCTACACTACAAGAGTTGTGTTGGAAATAAAGTTCCCAAATCACAAGTAGAAATGCAACATCACAGAGTATCTTATAAAATACAGAGACAAATAAATCTTGTGATTTTTGTTTGTTTCTTTTTTTGACCCCACTCCTTCCAAATACCCAACCAATTCCACACTATAAAAAGTTGCGTATGAAATAAAGTTCCCAAACCACAAGTAGAAATGTAACATCACAGAGTATCTTATAAATACAAAGACAAATAAATCTTGTGATTTTTGTGTTTTTTTACCCCACTCCATTCAAAACAAAATAAAACAGTCAATTCCACACTTTCCAGCTATGAGAATCATACCACTACACAAAATCTTCCAACACAGTAAGCAGAACTCATTACCCAACTATGTGCAATAAAACGGGAGTTTTATTCCTTGATGTTATTTCAGATGATCTTTTCAAGTGCATAAAATGTACTCCATCCATCCAACTACTTACTGTTTTTAAGCTTCTGACATTTCATCAAAAGTGGTTTATTAATTGCAACAACAGGAGGAATGAAACTTGAATTGGTTGACAGGCGAGTTAACTTTGCATCAGTCTTCTATTCCCTGTGCAATTCTTCCAAATTTATTGCTCATGGGAAGTTGATTCTGACATTCAGCATGCTTGATTAGTGCAGTGAGCACTATGGTTCCACACTCCCTGACCCTCCTAGCAAGATCAGACTCCACCCCTGCTCTGCTCCACTCCTCTTAAGCAAAGTTTCAGGAGCTTCTTTGGGTGTTCCTGCTGTCCCCTGATCCTTCCTTCTTTAATCAAGGCAGCATCACAGCTTCCTGCAGTCACTCTCTGCACTTCATTGACCAATAGAGCTAGACATATGGAGAATCGAATCACAAACCCAAATGAGCAGTTGTCAGAAGAGATTAATTCAAACGGGAGGCAGCAAAACACTTGCCCCCCCCCCACACACTTCATGTTCCTTTTCAGCAGTCTTATGAGAGAAATGATTATTAATATCTCCAGCTGTGCCCTCAGGCAGATGCCAAGGACTTCACGGAACTGCTTTCCATCCCCCCTCCAGCTTCCATAAGTTTTTCTTCTGAAGATGGCTTCTGGCCCTTTGGTTAGCCAGGTGGTACCAGGGCGAGCTTGGCATGTGGATGGCTAGACATCAAGTTCAATCTGCAAAATCCTGTTGGGAAGCATTCCGCTGGGAGCCATGCTGGGAGTATTTTTCCTGGCTGTGTCCGCCTCAGTCTCTAGTAGAGATGAATGAGCAGACACTTGCTGTCTAATTTCTCCTGGATATGGTTACCAACCTGTGAGCTGATCTGTCAATGTGTGTTTAGCTTATTTGTTTTCTATTCATTTATTTAGTGATTCATCTCTTTTTTAGACTCAGTGTATTAACAGAGAAAAACAACAAATCACTATTGTTCTTGAAAAATCGTGTATAGAGGGATAACTAATCATTGCTGAATAACTAACATATGTCAGATATTGAATTAAGCATTGAGAACATGGAGCTTTGTGACAATTGCTCTGCTGCTCACTCATTAAGAAAGTCTTTTCAACTGACAGAAAATTCTACTGTCTCTGACATGAAAATAAAAAAAAGGAAACGATGTCTGTTGGTCCACATGTCGGAGGAAAGAATTCATTTCCGTTTCAGGTACAACTGGATCCAGAGTCCTATGAAATCCAGTGACTTCTTCATTTTTTATTGATTATTATTATTTAATATTAATAATTAATAAGGTAATTATTGTTTTATTAATTATTATTCAATTCCAACTTCTCTCCTTCCCAATCTCTCCTTTCTCTTCACCATTCCATCCCACTTTTCCACTTGTACGCTTCTGTGGACTTTAGGGTTCACTCTGCCTAATCTACTGTGTGGGCGCAGGCATCCATAATGTAACAGGTTACCTCTCTGCAGGCCACCCCACAGGTATGTGCATTTCCCTTCACTCATTCAGCTTTAAACTCAACAGTTTTCTGATTGCACTCAAGGCCCGCTTGTCAGAATGGTAACCATCCCTGTTACTGTAAACTAGAACAATAACCTAAAAAAGGGAAGGAAATAGATCAATAGGGAAAACAGCCAATAAACCTATAGTTAGGAAGACAGTACATCAAACTGCTCTGTAAGCAGCTGTTATTATACCTACAGAATGGGAATTCACAGTGGAAACCTTTGTGATGGCTCCATTTTAAACCCATTACTTACAAGGCATGGTGACAAAGTACCACTATGTGAACCTTGCTGGTCTGTAAACTTGATGTAAAAGAGACAAGAGAGTTCTTCATTGCCAAGAATATACTAGGCTCCTCCAAAACTGTGGTGTTGCAGTCTAGAAAATGCAGATTTATTTTCTTAGGGCATAAGTCTTCAAAAGTTAGAAATGGGTCACCACTGCTCAAAACTGATTCCCCAACCAAAATCTTCAGTGACTTAATTTCTCTAAGATCTCTATGCTATAACCTATAAGGCGAGGGAGGAATCTACTGAGAATGAAATGGACTTAATAAGTATTGGGAATTATAGGATGTCTGAAACTTAATTATCGTTGTTTGCATCCAGTAAAGATGCTCTTTTGCTTAGTAAGTGCATTAAATATTCTTGATACAAAGAGTATTTCAATAATTACATTTTCCCACAGATTTTATGTGTGTGCATGTGGGAATATATGTATATTTGAACACAAGTGTGTGTATATCAGAGGTTCAGAGGTCAAGTTAGATGTTTTCCTCTGTTTTCCTCCATCTTCTGTTTCACACAAGGTTTCTCACTGAACAAGCAAGCCCCGCCCTCCTTTCCCCCTTATCTGCCTGTCTCCTCCTATGATCTCATTATTTTGCCTCACAGACTAGGCAGCAGGACTCAAGCCTCCCAACAGCACTAGTATGGCAGGCACATGCCGCCATGCTCAGTTCTTACCTGGACATTAGGATTCTGAACTCGGGTCCTCATGTTTCCATAACAAGTGCTTTGCCCACTGAAACATCTCCCCAGCCTCACAAACTTAAATTAGGAAAATGTCCTGAATCATCAATGCAAACATGTCATCATGAATTTCCATAAGAGCCTTTTCCAGACTAGGAATTCCTACTTCATTACTGAGAAAGCCACATAGGGTACATTATACCCCGCAGTGAGGGTATGCCACTCTCAAGGGGAGAGCAGCTTCCTCTGCTGCTTTGGATGATGGAATGAAGGTAGAGCCTGGGAGCAGAATCCCCAAGTCAGCGCCATAGGTCTACTGTGCACAGGAGTGGAGGAAATTTAACACTGTGGAAGGTGTGCCCTGCTGGACCCCACAGTCCATCCAACCAGCATGATTCTCAGCTCTGCTCCTTGGAGTCCAGTCTACCCAAATTTCATGACTCTCTGCTCTGCCTCAATCACAATAGAACACACTGTGAGAAAGAGTACTTGAAGTGAAGACAAGTTGGTGGAAAGGAAGTGAAAGAGTATTGGTCAGAGAAGAATCTCAGAAGCAGATTGGGACATCTTTGGAGAATGAGCTGGGTTTGACAAACAATTCTTTCTTTTATTGTGACATCTAAGAAAGGGCCTCATGTGCTGGACATTGTGGGTCAGGTGATGTGTATGATTTAGTTGCCAAGCATCTGGAATGTGTTTAGGTGGTGGCTATGCTACACTATAAGACGGATGCAGTGTATGGGGTAGAGGGAAGAAATATTTTCCTCCAAATCTGATTTACATCTTATCACCAAAAGTGTATAGTATAATTGGAGATATTAACTTTAAGAGGAGCTTTACTAGTTTTCTTTGAAAACAATTTTGTTAGTACATTGTTTGCCTCAACTTTTATAAAGCTTTCCTTCAAAGCTGAAAATATATTAGTGAGAACTGCAGATTTTTACTATCCCCTTCTCAAACCATGCTAGATTACCTGCAGTAGGAATGTTTTTAGGCAACACATCCCAAAAGTTGGATAGTGTGTATGTTCTATCGAGTTGCTTATCCTCAAGATTTCTGATTTCCTGTTTGTCTAGATCTCCATAAGCACCTGCCCCTTGCTACTACCTATGTTTCTTAGCATCCAATTTCAATTTAGGATACCTTGGTCCTTTTCATTCTGTCTCAAGTGACCATCAGCACTGAGTTTCTTATTGAAAATGCAAAGTCTACAGCCACTAGAATCAGGATCACTCAATTCCAGGGTTGTGATTCTTATTTAAGCCCTTTGGGGTAATGTTTATAAGCCACATAAAAGAGCATACATCATAATCATTGAGAACGATTAGCTCAGAGTACATTGACTGAAATAAATGTAATCAGTGCACATATATAGCTTTTAACCACCCATTGAACAGATTAAAACAAATACAGGGAAAGAGTTGAATTTAATTTTGAGGACATATCTAACTTAATAAATCTAAAGTATGTGCCAGACATAGTGGGTCAGCCTTACTTTTTTTTCAGCATATAGATTTAAAAGTATTAAGGTGCTTCACATTTTAATAAATATGTGTGTGTGTGTTTGTGTGTGTGTATGTGTGTGTGTGTGCATGTATGTGTGTGTGTCACATTCTAATAAATATGTGTGTGTTTGTGTGTGTGTATGTGTGTGTGTGTGCATGTGTGTGTGTGTGTGTGTGTGTGTGTGTGTGTGCTCTGTAGAAATGCATGTTCCATTTTTTTTACTGTTCAGTTTAGTTTAGAACACCTGAACTTCATCAGCAGACCCTATAGTTTGTGACTAACATGCTGGACAACATAAGCCCTGAGATATTGGAGACTCCTTCTTTTAAAAACAATATACTGGTACAGGCAGAGATTTTTCATGTAACATAGCCTTTATTTTTCAAAGAACATACAATGTTTCTGAATTTTGAACTGACTAAAATATATGGTCATGGATATCTCACATTCCATTAGCTACATATCTATAAAAATCCAAGCTACTAGCCTTTGAATATATAACAAATGAGATCATTACTTTAAAAATTTTTTCTCATCTAGGGGATATTTCATTTCTCTTCTGTCATTAGAAGCATGATTTATTCTTAGGAAATACCTAACAAGAACAAATGTTCTTGTAATGTCTTGCAGTAAACCTGTGAGAAATAGTCTTTCTGTCGTAATAACAAGGATAACAACATTGATAAAGCAGTTGGTTTCTGCTGGGTACTTTTGTGCCCATTGTATATATAATGTCTATAACATTTCTTATGACCACATCAAATCAATATAGCTTTTCTTATTTCATGCATTAGGAAATGGAAATGCAGAAGGTTAAAAAACTTGCCAACATTTTCATCATTATGAAGGTTCTATCACACTCCGTATTGAAGTTGCACACTTTTGATGCAATCAGAATTCCTAGAGATTTTGGCAGTGGCTACAGTATTTGGAGGTAGTTTTGTTTTGCTGTGTTTCACTGTGTTCATTTTGCTATGTTTCTCCAGGCAGCAATTTAATCACAAAATGCTTTGAGCAAAGTGATTCTGTCCAATCCTGGGTGGTAAACTGTGAAGTGTTTCCATGGTTTTGTGAATTCCCATATTCCTATCTGAAAATGGTTGACAAGAGAAGAGAAGCAATCCATCTTCTCCTCCTTTCCTCAGTATCTGAGACCATGGCGCTTCTGATTCACGTTCTTCGTCTCTACTGGTCACTACCCGTCACCTTTTGCACAGTGAGCTGAGCAGTCAGGAAGGCATTTTTCCTTTCTGCACATCTGCGTTTAAATATCACACAAATGGAAACGAATGAAATCTTAACGGAAGCACCGGTTGAGTCCTAGAGTCAGGTTGGGTCTTGTGGGGACGAGGAGCCAGTGCGTACTTGTGAAGGGCTGGATCGAGAGTTGCCGTAAGGAGTGGGAGCAGGTGTCCACAGAGCTGCACAGGTGTAGAGGGTTCTCATTAGGTTCCCACAGGCTCTGTCGTTAAGCCTGCGGCAGATGTTCTTGCGTGTGACAAGCACCGTCACAGGGGAGGCAGGAAGCTCAGCAAACACTCCATTCTGTGTAGCATGCTGGTGAGTCTCATCTCCCTTCCAGAGTAGCAAGCAGTTCCTCTTGTCCTCTTGTCCTAGTAGTATCTTTGGCCATCTTGCATCTCGGAGGCTCGATTCTGCTTCTTTGGAACTGGACTTGAGCTTTCTGAAAAAGAACATCAATAAAGGCAAGAAACTTTCATGAATGGGAGCTCCGCTGTAGTCCTGGTTCCAGAATTTCTGGAGAAACTGTCAATCCAGCTTCAAAAAAGTCCTAAGGCCTTTCCGGATGAAGAGTGTTAATGTGGGCTGATTAGAAGTATAAATCCTAGACCAACCTTGAAGATCAGCTATGAAACTCTGGGATTTTCATGACTACACCATATAGGACAAGAAGGTATATCAAAGGCTATTTGTTCTTCCATAAAATGACAAGATGACTATTTAACCCTTCATCCATAATGGAAGTGCCTCATTTTCCTCATCTTTAAAAAAAGTCTACATCACCAGTGTACATGCACATAGTATGACACTTTTTTATGCAGTATGTGCATTTGTGTGTGTGTGTGTGTGTGTGTGTGTGTGTGTAGGAGAAGGCACTTGAGGTTGTAAGCCTGTGGAGACCCAAGATAACATCAGCAACCCACACTGAATTGCTCTACCTCCTTATTGCTTTGCTCTGGAGTTTCCCAGGCTTTTCCTCCTAGGGTCAGAATTGCAGGCTGCTTCCATATCTCCAGGAATATTCACATGACATCTGTAGATTCAAACTCAGATACCTTTGCTTGCAAGGCAAAGGTTTTAACCCCTGAGGCACCTTCCCACTGGTCTAACCCTTTGGCTCTGAGTAATAAGGAAATATTTGTAATTCAGTAAAGTGGCCCTTAAGCAGTAATAGGCAAAAGCTGATTTGGCATAATTATAGAGTGACGCAAAGGAGGAATTAATATTAGTGAATATTAGTGAATCCCCGAACCTCTGATGAATTTTTGTTGTCTTTTAAGGTCTCGGTTTGCAGATGTTAGCAAAGTCCTTAAGCTTTGGACAGGACAAGGCAAATCTCAATGATTAATATGTTTTGTTCAAGAAAAATCTGACTCTCTCTAAGATATTCTATTTCATTTTATTTTCATTGGGAGAATTTCAATCCACCTTGCATTGAAGAGAATCTTGGCAATCAATTACTTACATTCGAAAGAAAACATACCCAGGTCTTCTATTGATAGACTTTTAACTTTGTACTCAGAAATCCTATGTTTAGCATACCAATTATTTTCTCAACAAATCCAATGGGTAGATCTTTTTATACTCAATTAAAGAGGATAAAAGTGAGTTAGACAGGAAGATAATTTGTCCAGGTCAAAAAGAGTAAATAATCTTAGATTGATGCTTCTTCCTTCCTTCTTTCCTTCCTTTTTCTTTCTTATTCTTTCTTCTCTTTCTTTTTCTCTCCCCCTCTCTCATTTCTTTCCTTTTGTTTTTCTTTTTCTATTTTTAACAGAGTTCCACTAAGTAACCCTACATAGCCTGAAACTTACTAGGTAGATAAGACTAACCTTGACCTGTGGAGATCGTTTAGTCTCTGCTTCCTGAGTCCTAGAATTAGAGCCTTCACCTCTACATATGTGTCCCAGATCTCACCTTCTAAATACTCTATTATATATACCCTTCTTATGAGAATTATGTTAGAAAAAGTCATGCTCTATCAGGCAGCTTTTGCTCCTTCTCTGTTGCATACTGGTACTTTAGCTACCATTTCTTTCAGTGTAATCTGATCTTTGCACGGCCTTGTTTGCATGATAATCACTCAGTTTATTAAATTTCAAACTGCTGCATTGCTTTCCCTGCTTCAATTTAATGGAAATTACATAGAAATCTCAAAATGCTTTGTTTGCATGTCTATAAATAGCATGACCTGGTTTCTTGCAAGAGGTTGTCATTCCACACACATTGTCTCTGTATCTTACCATTTTCATGAGAGGTCAATGTTTTTCTCAATCCTCAGTGAATGTTGCACAAATGTATACCTTCGTGCCACCCACATCAGTAAAATGTGAAATCTTTGGAATGCCTGCAACAATGTCTTCTACTGTATATCTCCTGTCATATTCTTAGCTCTCCTGGGAGCACTCAAACCCAAGGCAATGCAAGCAAAACGTTTCTCCAATCCAGAGAATGTGCAGGGGAAAGGTCTGATACTAAGCATGTGAAGCCTTGGGTTAGAGATGCAAAGTTAATTTGCTACCTAGTGATTTGTTTACAGGGGAAAGAAAAAAATACTGAAACAAACAGGTGCTGAAATCTTAATTAGTATCTTTTTGGTTGTTGTGCTGCTCCCTGGAATACCAAGGAAGGCTGTGTTCCTTCTTAGTTCAATTTGATTTGCTGTGCCTTACAGTGACTGTCCTTTGAAATGTCCTAGAATTAATTTCTGAAGCAGACAGTTTATCCTTGTCCATTCACCTCCACTTTGAGCATCTCACAAATTACTTACTGTGTCTGGAGTGGGTTCTCCTCTTAAATCAATAAAGATGTCACATAAGCAAAAGCTTCTCAGAATATGGAAGAATCAGATGCAATCAGATTACTGTTTAAAGGACGGTTGTTTTCTCTGTGTTAATATTGACACAGATATTTAAGATCAGAATTTTATGTGCATGTAGATTTAAAGATGATCTTTTAGAAAAGTCCCATCACACAAACACCACATATTGCCACTTCATGAAAAAAAAATCTCTGTGTTAATTTCTTCTATCAACACAAATGGAAAAAAATCCTTGTTTTTAAGTGACCAGAATATTCTTTTCAGTGTTTAAAGTTTGATGTACAAGTATCAGCTGAAATTTGAATCATGACTTCTTGAAAACTACTAATAAGGGTCAGAGAGATGAACAGTCTTAGCAGAGAATCAGAGTAAAACCTATTTGTCACCAGAGAGATAAGAAGTCTAGTCCTAAAACTGGCAGCAAGTTTGGCAATAAGAGCAGAACAGTTCTATTTTGAATGCAATAGTCCTGAATTTTCCGCTTTTCATGGATCCCAGAATGCCTTTGCATTTGGAATCCATTTGGAATGCATCATGAAATATGATACTATGAGGTAATAAAAGCAGTCATATATATTTGGCAAGTAATCAACACATTGATTCCCCTAGATGTACACTGTCTAACGCTGTAACCATACCTGGTTGTTTAAGGTTAAACATTACATTAATGGAAATTAAAACCTTAACATTCCCTTCATGGGTCATTCTAGCCACATTTCAGTTATAGCTGAATGTATAGCTATATGTATTTGATATCTACAGAACTTTAAATGGATCCATACTAGATGATAGTATAAATATTACATCCAGTGCTAGAACTTTCTACATTAAAACTCTTGGAATTTTTTTCAGTGCTTCTTAAAGATGGCCACATGAGAAACATGTGAGACCCAAAAAGACCAACCCAGTTAGATATGCTTAAGCTAAAAACTGCATTCTCCCTCAAAGAAATATTTCATTCCTTTAAAGTTTCACCCATTAGTACCAACTACACAGAAACAAATACAATACTATCACCAGAATCAAAATCACCAGCTGTTACTCAAATACAGTATAATTATCCCTTGATCTGTGGATACTGATTGCTTCTGTATTTTAATACCAAGGAGAAATTCAGGCATAGTATTGGTTCCTTTGGAATGTTTAGTTGTTTTGTCTGTCTGTTTTTGTTATAGGATTTTACTATAGAACCTTGGCTGCTAGGTACTTACTATACAATACATGTTGTTCTCAATCTTTTGGCAATCTTATACCACCACATCTACCAACATTGGCTGTTTTTGACCCTTGTATAAAACTATTCAATCAAAGCCCAGCAAAAAGTCTTCTGTTCCAACAATTTGGCATTATATTTGTTTTGTATGTACACTGGGTTCAACCAGGGCCTCCTGTGTGGTTCTGAGGTTGGGATCTTTTCTTGGAGACTAATAGGTTTCTTTATGTATACACCACTAGGTAATTTTTGTGAACCCTTTCAAGCCTTTGAATATACATTATCAGAGCTTTGTAGGGATTAGTGAGGTTCTTATCATTTCAAAGTGATCATTGACCAAGGAGGTAGCTCGTATGTTTGTACAGTATATATTACAACTTATGCTATGGGTTCGTGATTGCCTTCTAGAGGGTAGGATCTCACACCCTTTTTCCTCCATCTTCTGGCTCTTACATTCTTTTCTCCCTCTCTTCCACAGTTGTCCCTCAGCTTTTGGGATAGAGCATATGAATTTCAGTGCTCAATATAGCATAAACAAAGTTTGAAATCCTTTTAAAAATGGAGTATAGGTCATAAAATGCACCATTATTCCAGACATAATTTGGCAAAGTTTTGCCAAAAAAGTCTTAGAAATCAAATCTGAATTCACATGTTTATCTTCCAGCTTATTGTTAGCCTTTAGTATATTGGACATTTGTGAAATTAACATTTTACTGGGTTATTTTATTTACTAGACAACAGATGGTCCCATCCCATTGCATTGTTATTTGTTCACAATTTGGAAAGATACTCAAATAATATGTGGTAATGACATTTCAGTCCTGTCTTGTATGTGTTTTTTTTAGCACCCACAAAGTATACTAGTTTGTGTAGGGACTTTGTGTCAAAGAACCCTGCAATGCAGGGTAAAAAGTGAGACAATAACATGGAACACACTTTATTTTTGTCTTAAAGCATAGTTTATTAGTTCAATTACCAAACTTCATAAAGGGTTGCAGGCAGAGAAAAGGAATATATCTTGCATTTAATTGTATTAGAAATACATTTATTTGTATATTGAGCCTGTCTGACCTTTGAAAACATTAACTACCATGTGTTGAACAGCCTAATTTTTGGTGTGGTGCTTAGCTCTCTAATTCCAGCACTTGGGAGGATGAGCACAGGAATGCCAACCTGTACTACATAATGTCTTCTAAGTCAGCCTGAGATATAATGTGATTACCGTTTTCAAAATAGAACACAAATTCTGTAGTTTTTCTTACAGAAGAACTGTATCATATCGTCTATCCAGTAACTTAGCCTGGAACATGTATCTATTATCTTCAATATCCCACACCATAAAGCTCTGTCTGTCAAGGTGCTAATCTTTCTCCAGATATTCACAAGCATGGTAAATCAGGTATAAGACATGTGTAATTTACTTGATGTTTAAATAGCACAGACTGAGAAATAATAAAATGGTTTGCTAACATGAATTGCATTGTAAGGAGCAGGGCAGTATAATCATTATAAGCCAACCAGAATTTTACAAGCTCTTGTGACTTCACTATTTTATACAAAATTTTTGAAGAATTGTACCATTTCTTTCTTAACATATTCACTTATTTTTTCTGTGTTACATAAAAACATTACTGTAACTAGACCTGCCATCTGATAAGCTTTAGGCCTTGGGCATATGGGCTTCTAGTAATTTGCATGGTAATTAAACTCATTTAGACATTACACTGCTTAACAGGGAATGGGACAGCTTCTCTTGGAACAGTTCATTGAGTTACCTGTGGTAAGGCCCTTCGAGTTGACAAGGCTAAGAGCAATGTACATTTAATGTGTTGTCTGTTTATTTTAAAAGAGAGCTTAGACAATCAGATAACATTGATATTGGTCTCTGAAAAATAATGTTTGCTCCTAATCCTTCTTTTTCACTATATTAAATCAGGTTTTGCTTTTTTTTTTAATTGTGTACCAGTTTTCCATTCTTCAAATCAACAAATATGTGTTCAAAAACACTTATGGCCAGATTCTTTCAATAAGAAGACTAAAGAGATGTCCAGTCCTGGCATTCATGAAATCACAACTGGAGAACATAGACCTGGGAGAAGTGCATGCATTAGAAGAAATAATGTCAGGGTATAACAGAGGTTGGAAACAGGATTTTCAAGAAGAAGCAATTAACATAATTAACTCCAACTAATTTATCATAAGAAGCTTCTTGGAAATATATTATCTTATGTTTTATTTTATTTGTATTGAATTCTAATCAACTAAGAGACACCATTATTCAATTATTCAAAGATTATTATCTTACTTATTTTGACATTCCTATTAAATCAGTCTCTCCCACTCTCTCTCTTCCTCACTCTCCGTTTGTTCCTCCTCCCTCCCTTCCCTTTTATTTCTTCAATTTGTGTATAGAGAAACTGCATTTTGCTCAAGGTTGCTTAACTTTAAGTGATGGAACTGGGATTTGAACTCAGTCTGGTCTGGGAGCATTCTTAATCAGTATGCTAATAGAGGTTCATTGACCTTGAAGGATAAAAGCTATTTGAACAAAAGATAAGGGATGCATTCCCAGGACAATAGGGATGAAGTGGCTTCACAAGTAAAGACACAGCAGTGTTGTACTTTGTAGTGCTTGTTCTTAGCAATGGATGCTTAAACTTGTGATGGGATATAGTGCACAGATGCTGCCAAGGAAGGCTGGTGAACAGAAGAAACTCCCTGCACATGAATGCAAATGAAGGCCTAGGTCATGGAAAGATCTCTAGTGACCTTGGACATTTTCCTGGTAAATAGATAGCAATAAGTGAAGGTGATAGCTGAAAAAAGTCTTTTCTGTATCTTTCATAGAATGGGAATCGAAAATATATATTTTTAAAAGAGATAATGAAGCAAATAGTAATTAGGAAGGATCATGCCATCAAATATTATGAAGGAGCTGTCGTCAGCACCATGCTGTTCCTATTGGCTATTATTCTACATGTCACTGACAACCACCTGTTGCACAAAAAAGATTAAAAATTCTCTAACAAAAGACTACACTAGCATGAACCATGTTCAGCACCATCCCACTTGTCTAAGACTCCATCACATGCTGTGTCCTGCATTCATGCACACATAATCACCACCACAAATAAACAAACAAATAACAAACCACAAAATAACAAACAAATAAAACAAAGTTCTAAGAATACTAGAATGTGTATGCATCCAGAAAAAGAATAAAAAGTAAACAAAAACAAATAAAATGTAAAGTAAAAAGCATGGTTCTTTATGTGTTATGTGTGTGGTTTGCTCTACTTTATTCCAGATTTAAAGTTCAGTCTTAATTTTACTAACATGTACTGTGGTTCATACAGTGATGTGTATGGCACTGCCTAAACTTAGCGGCCATGGAACTTTTCCTCATGGAAGGAAAGCTTTGCAGGATTCTTGAAAATAATGCTTTGCTAAGTGGTTCATAATACTTCTTGTGTCTTGTGCTTTAGCTTTTTATCTTACAATAGCAAAAAATAAAAAAATAGATATCCAAAACAACTCTCTGTACTTGGACATGACATTTCCCCAATAGTCTCTTTGCTCAAATATCATTTTCTTTCATTGTTCCAAATTATTGTCTTTTCTGCTATTCCATCTAATATTTTCTTTGGCTATATTAATAGCCCCTTGTTTGGAAATATAGCCTCTTCATCTCTTGATAAGAGCATTTTGCAAAGTACATAAATGAAGGAGAGTATTAGAAACTCCAAGATGTATAACAACATGAAATTTCTCTGGGGAAAAAGCACATAATTATTTTGAGGATCCTGCTTTCTTGCTAATTGTGTATAAATAACAGAGGGCCCGGAAATCACAAAGAATACAATCCTCATATTGTACTGATGCTTGTGAGTCCATGTGTTTTTCCATCACATTCCCATAATAAGAGGTGTGCTTCAAGTCTATGAGCCTTGTCTGGGCACAGGAGACATGCCACAGGGCACATTCATCAAGACTCGATGTAAGCAGAAGAAACTTGGGCTTGATGATAAAAATGAAGAGACTCCAAAAGCTGCTTCTAAAGATGGATGAGATGGCAGCAGAAGCCCTGTGCCTCTTTGTCTGATAAGATGCTCACCAGCAAGAACAATTGATTTGCAAGTGGTTGTCAGCGGTGGCAGGTGAAAATTTGAGCTCAGTTCCTATCCAGAAAAGAACAGCTCCTAGGGGGTAGGCAAATAGTGATTTATCTTGAAGGGAGATGGCCATGATCAGTCAGAGGCATACCTATTAGAAGGTGCAGAAACATTTATTTGCACTTGAAATTGATAACTCAGTTTTAGAAGCTTAGATGGCCATTTTATTCCTGCTACTCGAAAACAAAACGAAACAAAACAAAAAACTAAGTATACCATTTGGGGGAAAGACATGCGCTATGTGGTCTCTGAGGCTGCCAGGAGGAAACACAGCTGTTACGTTGTGGTATTTAATTAGTCATCTGTGGCATGTAGAAACCTGACCCCCCACCCTTGTTACTTTAATCAGGCTCTCAAAATTGGTGGGCAAAAGAAGCAGATGTGTCATACTTGAGTAATGTGTTTTTCAACCTTCCATGTACTTGAATAAAGTTGAACCAAGGAAATCATATGATAGAAACTTGGAGAGCTGTTCACAGAGCACACTGGAGATGTGGTAAGGGAGAAATGTTGCTACTCACTTAATCTGACCATCTGACTGTTGTCAGATAGCACTTGGTCCTCTAGGTACTGTATGCCACCATGTTTCCCTTATCAGAGAAGTATTGGGGCTGAATCAGTTCCACAGAGAAATTGCCAGAGCAGGCCCCAGTGGGACTTCATTACATCTTCACTCACAGAAACTCCCCAGTGCAGGGAAGCAATGAAAGACAGAAAGGTGTATCTCCCACCCCTCTGTCATGTCTGGTTCCCTGAGATTTCCAAAACTCATGTGTTCTCGTTTCCTGTGCAAGTTGAATTTGAGTGCTTCCTTCACCTTCTCTCCCTAGTTTTTGTCTCTTTCTTTTTCAGTTCTTTCATTCTTGAATAGGTTTATGCATAAATCCAATGAACTGTTCTCATTTCCTTCCCATATCACCCTACCTCGTCCCCAACTTCTCCTGTCAAGATCCTTCTTTTCAGCAACTTCCCCCTCCCGCTTTCATTTATCTGTTAATATTTATTTATTTTGTTTTGTTTGTGTGCATCCAGTGTATGCGTGTGTGGGTGTGTGTGGGTGTGTGCGCGCGCGCCCACATACCCGCACACGTGTGTCCTACTGAATCTGGCAGAGCTGTATCTGTCAGACACCTAATGAGTGTGACAGAGCATTAGCATATACTTAGGCACTTGATGCAGAAAGATGATATGTATTAGCGGCAACGCCACCTAAGGAAGTAGGTCTCCTTGCCCCAGCCAGTACCTACTGTTAATCTACCTCTGAGAGGAGTGATGCCTCCCCTCCTCCCTCTTGTAGTGGAGGGATCCAATCTTGTGCAGGCCTTGTACAGCTCTGCACACCTGTGGTGAGTTCCCTCCATGCTCTTGTCCACAACAGGGTTTGGTGATATGCTCTCTACTTTCTTTGTCAAAATTTGCCACCGACAACATGTTTTCCTTCTTCAATATCACTTTATTTTCCTTTAGGTAGTAACAGATTAGCTGATTTTTCTTAGATGATGTAAATGACTTTCTTTAATAAAAACACCCCCTAAAATTAGTACCTCTTTAACTTTAGCAACTTCATTAGCCTAGTCTGAACCCACCAGTGTAGATTCTAATTTGCATAGAAGGCAACATACACAACACTTACATGGAGTTTATACATAGCTGGCAGCTCATTAGATTTCTAGCCAAGATGTTTCTGACCTGCTCCCATCCCCGGGGTTAGTAATTTGCTAATGGGAATATGTGAAGTGTAATGCTAACTCTCATATTCCTTTAATTAGAGAAGCCTTTGGGAAATGCGTAAGTTTTCTAAATATAGGGGAGCCAAGAGATAGGAAACGAAGACATGTTGCACAGCAGAGTTTGGGAATAGGCCTTGGGCATCAGTACAGAACCATCTGGCCTTTACTCAAATATAATTCCCTGCATCTAGAAGAAGAATCAGAAAAGAGGAAGGGAAGGCAGAGTGAGAGGAATGGAATGGAGCAGAAGGAAGTAGAAACTGAAAAGGGAGAAGAAAATGGGGAAGAGGCAAAGAGGAAAGGAATGAAAGGAGGAAGAGAAAGAAGAAAGAGGATCAGAAGGAGGTTTGGAAAGGATGGGAGAAGGGGGAAATTAGAGGAAAATGAAGTAAGAGAATGGAGAACAAAAGAAGCCGGGAAGGCAGCTTGCAGGGGCAGAGGGGAAGGGCAGGAGAATGAGATTGTTGTGTAGGTGGAGCAGTGTGGGATTTGACATTATCTGCAGCTTCCTTGAACCTTGAAGGTATACATGGAATTTTCAAACACTGCGAGTGTGCCTGGACTGTCTGGACTCTGACCTGGGGTGACCCCAAGCTCTGTTCCACATCAATGCCTTCACTGTCGGTCCTCTTAAATTTCAGAGCAGCCCCGGGGCAGTTTCTGTCTTCTAACATTCAGAGATCTCCTGGAAGGATGGAGAAAAAAAGAAAAAAAAAAACATGAAAAGAAACAGAAATCTAGCTGGTGTTAATGTGGGGTCTAGTAGTAGTGAAGAGAAGGTAGATCTTTGTCCCGGACCACACAGGACTCGCTGAACCCTGAACAGAGGATTCTCCGCAGTCCACTAGGTAACTCAGTTCTCCCCATGTGCGCTGTTCTGCTCTGGCAACTGATGCATTTTACCAACACCTGGGGGGCACAGGGAAAGGTGCTGGCACTGCGAGCACCTAGGGTCCCCAGCAGGTTTTCTCATGGGACGCCATCTCTCAGTGCGCCCAGGGCTGGAGCTGCAAGCAGAAAGGCTGGAGCTGCAACCAGAAAGCTCAGACAGAAAGGAAGCCTTCCAGAAAGAACATTCTTGTTTCTGTTATTTGCACGCAAATAAAGCTCAGCTGAAGAGTACACTCAGGTCATTATGCCTCTGAAGGGCCTCCTCTTCAGAAGACGCCCAAATGAAGTCTTCTCACGCCTTGGCTGCGGGCTTCGAGTCATCTTCATTAGAGCCGCTGGACTTCGCTCTTTTTTTTTTTTTTTTTTTTTTTTTTCTCATCTTCACATGCAGATAAAAGCCCAAAGCTGCCCGGGTTCAGCAGCAAGGAAAGGGAGTTCGTGGCATTGATTCTCTCTGCACACTGTATTCTGGGGATTTTTTTTTTTTAGCATTTCATTCCTAAGTCTTACATAGTTTTTAAAGATATTATAAAATGTGTATGAATAAAATTTTGTCCCCTACCTAGTCTGCTTTAAATCTACCAACTGAAAATAAATGGCACAACAATGATAGTTTGCTCTTCGTGATTTCCATATATTCATATGATTTTCAGAGATTTATAAACTATCACAAATTGTGTGTATGGATCTTTGTATATGTGTACTTCTATTTAATATTACAATGCACAACTCTTGTTTAATAGCCACAAACAGTCCTGTTTCTAGGACTTTTAAATATTTTTTAAATATTTTAATAATCTTTTTGGTTGCATTCAAGCTATCTTGTTACCTTTATTAAAAAAGAAAATACATTGGGAAATTCTTGGTGTGCATACTATAGAAATGGCCTTTTAAAATGTTTTGTCTGTTTTTATATCTTGAAATAAATATAATCACATTTTTCCCCAAAAAAGTTTGTTATCAGTTCATAATTTTGGCATACCCTTACCAACATGAGGAATGTTATATGCTTTTAATTTTATAATAATTGTCATCTTATTCTAAATTGCATTTCTGTCATTACCTTTAGCATTACAAGATCTATTCACAGAATTGGTCTTCATAATTTTGGGTGTGTGAGTGTATGAGAGAGAGACAGAAAGAGACAGAGAGAGAAGAAAGATACATTTTTACAAAAGTTTTATACTGAAGTTTCTAGGTTATTATTCTTTTCTGTGTTCCACTTGATTTCCTGCTCTCAGTGTCCTCCTGGAGATAGTCATCCTGACTAGAGGATTATGAGATACAGACTCCTATATCCCTGCAGGGAGATCTGAATCTGTGTGCCTTTCTGGAGTGCAGAGACCATGATTGTAAACACAAGTGTTAGCTCCTTTTCTTTTTGACGTGGACAAAACAGCCAGCAGACAGTGCATTGGAGGGTGGGAGGTTTGCTTGGCTCCTACCTTCAGGGATGTCAATGTATCCTAATGGCTGGCGGGAGGCTTAGGGGCTATGCTAGTTTTGTTGCTGGTAGTGAAGCTTCTGACCCACTTGGTTCAAGAAGCAGAAAGCTTTGTCTGGACTCAGAAAGCACTATCACCTTGAAGGCACACCTCTAGGGACCCAGTGCTGCTGAGTAGGCCGCCATATTAATGGACTCCCAAGTCTCTTTAACAGCAGCCCCAGCTGGTGATCATGTGTTCAGATGTGTGAGTTCATAGAGGACATTGGAGCCCTGGCAGCTATCTTGGCAAAGCAAGGCTGTAAATCTAATGTTTATGTCAGTGTCTTTGCTGCTCTCTCCTGCAATGTCTGGTTCCAGGATGAGACTGGCTACATTGTCTATCCATCCATTGCAGAATACACAGAGCTCTGGGTCAAATGACAGTACAGCTTCTTCTCCTAGCTGCCGGCCCAGAGGCTTCCTGGATATCATGGACAGGAGCAGGCATCTTAGTACCTGCTCAAAGCATGAAGCCCCATCTAAACTCCTGAGGTTTCATGGCTAGGCTTTGTGATCTCAGTCCCCTAGGAGAAGCTTGTACCTTTTAGAATGCTTTCCACAGCCCTGTGACAATCTGTGGCACCCACCATCCCCCCAGCAGGAGCCTGTGATTGCAAACAGCCCTGAGGAGCTCCTTGGAGCTAAGCCTGTTTGTGCTCTTCCTGGGCAAGCATCAGAATAGGTCCTGTGGAAGGGGCAGGGAGTTTGTGTTCACCTTTAACCCAGAGAGGGGTGAGATCCCCCAGGTGAGCTGTGAATTCCCTTGAAAACTTTCCAGTGCTCCAGTTTTAGGCTTTAGGTAAAGGTTCATTCAAGTTTCACAAGGACAGCCTTTTTTTTTTTTATCAGTCTAATGCTGTTGTCAATATTAAAACCCCTTAATGTCAACCAGGTGATCTACCTAAGGAGGAAGCTTGATTCCCCTCTGAGTATATTTTCCAAGCTTGGGCTGGCCACCTGTCCACTGCCTTTTCATTCCAGGGAAGGGGGGAATCAAATAAGTTGAATGACCAACTCTTTCCAGGTTCTTCCCTCCCCCTGGCATCCCAAAAGTATTCTAAATGCCTGGCTTATGCTTACTTTTCAGAGCAATAGGTAATGAGTTTCTAGACTGCTAAAGAAAAAGGTTTCAAACATATAGAGAAAAATCCCAAATAATAAATTTTTTCAAGACAAACTTCAGTTTTTCACTTTGTAAAGGCATGATTAGTATTTTTATCATCTGGTGATTGTAAGAATGAAATAATGTATGTATTCAGTATCACAGAGGTACTCAATGAATGACTAGGTAGAAATAGTATTAAACTCCTAGTTAATAATAGTACAGGTTGGGAGGATATGTGAACCGAGGGAGAGGAAGCCCAGGATACACACATATATACACACATACTGACAGATTTAAAACACTCTCCTGGTTACCATTAATTGTACAGATAAAGAAAGAGACAACTAGACAGAAATCAAAGGTTGTAATTCATTGCAGCTGGGTAACTCTCAATCATTGATCCAAGGGCTATAATAGACAAACTTAAAAAAAAAATAAAATATTGGATCAGAGAGATGACTCAGCAGTTCATCTTTGATGACATAAACATGAAAAGGCCAACTGAATCTGGGGTCTGTTGAATAAAGCCAGAGACAAGACAGACCCTGTCCACAACAAGGTAGAAGGAGAGAACCAACTCTGGAATGCTGTCTTGTGAGCTCTTGCGAGCCAGAGTAGGCTATGGCTCCTCCTCGCCCACATGCTCCACACACACAGCCATTTTTAAGAATGTGGCACAGCTCTCTAGAAACTTATAAGGTATGATTTTTTTTGGTGCTTAATTTGAAAAAGCTACATTATCTCTTTTCCTGGGAGATCATAATTCTGACCTTGTGGGACAACTGATAGTTCATCTTGCCATATCATTCAGCTATATCATTTTTTTAATTTTTTTTATTCAATTGTGCATGTATGCATGTGTGTGTGTGTGTGTATGTTCCGAATTCGGGAACCACCATGGACACCTCCACCTCCTCCTTGTTTACTCTGCCCTGGGATTCACAGGCTCCGCCCTACCAGGACCAGAAACGCAGCCCCCCCTCCCCCCCGCCCGCTTCCACCCGGCGTCTATACGTGGGGTCTAGGATCCGAACTCAGGACCTTCTGCCTGCAAGGCAGAGGCTTAACCCCTGAGCCACCTGTCCAGCCCCAGCTATATCATTTTTTATGGAATAGGATAAATCCTTGTATAAACATGAGCCATCAAACCATTCTGATTTATTGTCAAGACTGATTGGTGAGAAAGGTAGGTGGTGTGGTGGTTAGATCACAAACAGTTAAATTGTCATTGAGTTTGCTCATAATTCTGCATACTTTGTGATTAATTTAGAACTATGGCATTTAGCATGTTCTGATATTAATTGCAATAACCGTAATCATATAGTCCTCATCAAAACATTAGTGCTTCATTTCCATTCAAGGCGCACCTTGGTTCTATGACACAATAGCCCTTTTCTGTCCTCTTCTTTTTCCTTAAATGCATAGCCTGTGGATGAAAGTGGGTATGAGGAGAGAGGACACAGGAGAAAGGCAGGTGATGGAGCTCCCAATCATTTTGGAATCATTGGTTAACTTCTGTCAATAATTGTGCTTTGAAAAAGTGCATGTATCTCAATATTTCTACCTTCAAGATAAAAGCCATCCTAGAAAACCAGGGCAAAATTCTATTTATCCTCATATGAAAGCAAAAGAGTGGCGAGGAATAGACCTTACAAAAATTAGCCAGTCAGAGATAAAATGAGCAAAGCTTTTTTTTGACTGAGATTTTTATCAACATATTTGAAATTTCTGGATTTACCATTACTATTCATCTGTTATGTTTGGTGCTGGGAATTCCAGTCATTTGCGCTGAAAAACATTGGCTACTGTATGCAGATCACTTGACAAAGACTCCATTATTTTGCTGTGATTCAAAATGCAGAATTCAAATACTAAAATATTTATTACAGAACAAAATCACCCATGGCAGCAAACACCTGTAGGCCCGGTTACACAGGAGATTGAGAAGGAATGAACGTATAACCAGGACTCTTGAGAACAGTCTGGGGAAGGGAAAGAAAGGAATAGAAAGAAGAGAAGAAAGAAAGAAAAGAAAGAAAAGGAAGGAGAAGAGAAGAAGGAAGAAGAAGAGAAGAAAGGAAGAAGAAAGAAGGGAAGGAAGAAGAAAAGAAGGAAGGAGGGAAGGGAAGGAAGGAAGGAAGGAAAAGAAAGGAAGAAGAAAGGAAGGAAGGAAGGAAGAGGAAAGAGGAGGAAGAGAGAAAAGAAGAAGGAAGGAGAAGGAGAAGGAATAGAAAAGGAAGGAAGGAAAAGAAAGGAAGAAAAAGGAAGAAAGGAAAAGGAAGGAAGGAAAAGGAAGGAAGGAAAAGGAAGGAAGGAAGGAAAAGGAAGGAAGGAAGGGAGAGAGAAAGAAAGAAAGAAAAAGAGAGTAAGAAAGAAAGAAAAAGAGAGAGCAAGAAAGAAAGAAAAAGAGGGAGAGAAAGAAAAAAGAGAGAAAGAAAGACAGAAAGAAAGAAAAAAGGAAGGAAGGAAGGAAGGAGAGGGAGGGCAGGAAAAAAGAGGGAGAGGGAAGGAGGGGAAAAGAAGGTAAGATAAAGAGACAGAAGGAGAGGGGAGACTAGGAGGAAGAAAGGAAGAGAAACAGAAAGAGAGGGGCAGAGGCAAGGAAGGAAATGTTTAATGTACATGGTATGGAATGCATACAGATGCTCTTCCACTTATGATGAAGTTCCATTTCAATTAAAACATTGTAAGTTACACATACTGTAAGCCTGCATTGTAGCTGAAGTGCTTATCCTGCCAAGCACCACAGCTTAGTTACAAGTTACATTGTAGAACATCCTTGTATGCAATCCTGACTGCATGGCTGACTGGCAGCTCTGACTTCCAGGGGAGCAAATTGTTAGCCTGGGAAAAGACCCCAATTCATAGCTTTAAGTATCATTTCTCCTGAATGAGTATTGTTTCTCCAGTATTGCAAAATTGAAAAATTATAAGTCAGGGACTCTCTGTATGCGTGTTAGTGTGTAGGCTTAAATAATTGAGAAGGGTATAATCTGTGCTCTTAGGACTTGAAAATTAGTGATGCAGACAGACATTTATAGAGATGTCCGTAATGAAAAGCTAAGTGTGCTAATTGATCATAAATCTAAGCATGAGGTGAAATGGGTCCCTGATAATGACCCAGACATGTGTAATATACCAAGCCTCTCAAGCAATCACTAGGTCATAGGGCGGCTTAGTGATTTATTAAGATTATTGTGAGCACCTTAAAATTTTGTGTAGCTAGCAAGAAACCTTGTCATAAAAACTATGCATTAGCAAACTGTTATCATGACTTTTGGAACAGATATGCTAGCATCCGAGGCTGATGTATAAGAAACTGGGAATTTGCATGCCTGGCTTTGAGGTTGATAAATGTTAACACACAAGTTTATGTTTCTCTGTGTTTTGAGACTCCCCATTCTTCTGGATCTGATTTTACATTCGTTTTTATTACATAAATTCTTACTGTTCTTTTCATTGAACTTTCCTATGCAAACTTGTCAATAATATCTGACTCTTTTCCTATCTATGACAAACATTTTGTTAGCAAAAATTCCAGAGAAAGTTCACTGAATTCATAACAAATGTAGTGTCTTATTTTGTAATCATTAGGCCCAAAGCAACTACACTGAAATGTTTTGCTTATAGTATCACATGTTCCTTAACACTGCCCATTGCCTTAGCATCTGTGAAGTTGAAGAGCAAGCACACTTAATTTTTATATGGATCCATTAGCAACATTAAAATTAGAGGAAGGGCCCAGCTCACCATGACATAGGAAGACTTTATCAGTATGCTAGTGGCATTCCACCTCCTTGCCAGGGACCTTGTGAAAGCAGACCTTGAGATGTGAGTATCTGAAGTCCCTGCTCTTTAGCCTTAAGAAATGAACTCCTGAGCTATAGGCTCTCATTGCCCTTCATATGTAAACGTCTTTTAATTCATCCTATCTCCGTACCCTGATGTTGGCTGCAGCTCTGAAATGCAAATTTCATTCTTCATTCTCTGCTACCTCCTCAGAGGTGACTTAAAAGAACATATGGACAATACCTTTGACAATCTTCGCTTTCAAGAGATCTGAAAGGTGAGGATTTTGTAATGCATCCTTTCGAATCTGCTGCTCTAGATAGACTATTCTGACTTCCACAAGATACCTACAGGCCAGAGTACATTAAATTTGATTAAAACTGTGGATTTTGTTTACACATAAGAGAGAATTTTGAGCTCACTTAACGGATGCCTTCACAACCCAGATACCAATCAGTGAAAAGTGCAGGGTATGCTCCAAAAATCAATATACCATTCACTTTGGATGCTTCAAAAGAAAGATAGAGTTTCTGAAGTTAGAAATATGTGTCCCCAAATAATTCATTTTTAACTCTACTTGCAGAGCTCTTCCATCTTTTCCCAATTTGTGTGCATACCTATGGCAGACATTCACTCTGTTGATTAGAGTATGCATTAGCAAAATGAAATCCACAGATGGAAGCAATATCTGGACCAGAAAAAGTGCTTTAAAATGTTAACCAAGCAAATGCATACTGTATGTTTTGAGGCCATGCATTTGAGCAGAAGAGGAAGTCTGGGCTGCTGGGGAATTTTTTTGTCAGCAATGATTATATATGTTCTAAAAATGCAGTAGCTTCCTCTTCTGATGCATATGCATAAAAACATTTCAATTTTGTAAATGGCCTGACCACTGAGGTGTAGAAAGAGGTCTTGTTTGGTATTGCAAACACGGCTAAACAAACAACCTGTTAGATAAGAAACATTAAGTTCAGAACAATTAAATAATATATGTAGTACCTTTTCATTAGTGCAGGAAAAGTGAGTTTTAATACCTGGTAACTCCCTGTGTCTTATTTTTAGGTCCATGTCTTATTAATTTGTTAACTTACTCTATTCTCAAAGCTCTGAAGTACAATATCATCTGTCTTTGGGAAAAATGTTTCTTAGTTTGTTGCAATGCCTCCTAAACAAAAGTAACATGGACTTTTTCTTCATTTATTTTTACTGTGTAAATCAAGTAAATTCTGAAATCTTTATCATTTAAAAAGAAAGTTTTACACCATTGCTTTGGAACATACAGATGACTATATAAATTACGATATTTTTACAATTCACTCATTTCCATATCTCCCCAACTTCAAGATAAGAAATTGTACTATTTCTTTGAAAATACTATTGTTTTATAATCCTTAAATGTACATACAAAACATACTAATATTGAGAATATTTTTAAACTTTTTTTTATTATTTATTCAACTGTGCGCATGTGCATATGTATGTGCGTGTGTGTGTGTGTGCACGCGCGTGTATGTGTGTGTGTGCACGCGCGTGTATGTGTGTGTGTGTGTGTGTGTGTGTGTGTGTGTGTGTGTGTGTGTGTAGAACCACGGACGAATTCGCGAACCACCATGGACGCCTCCACCTCCTCCTGCCCCGGGATTCACAAGCTCCGCCCTACCAGGACCAGAAGAAGCGCAGGCCGCCCCCGCTTCTGCCTGGCGTCTATACGTGGGATCTGGGATCCGAACTCAGGACCTTCCACCTGCAAGGCGGAGGCTTAACCCCTGAGCCACCTCTCCAGCCCCTATTGAGAATATTTTTAAAATATTAAGATTTTTTAAATTGAAGTTAAGGAAGTTTATAAAATCTTCTTTCGGTTATTTTACTGACCATATGAGCAATTAATCTTAATACTAGGATCATTTATATGGTTTCAAATTATCCCTTTTGATGACTAACATGCATTATTAGAGATAAATATTGATAATTTTGGCAAAGGTTCTCACACAGAAGGGAATTAGATCACCATAGAATTGTAATGAATTATTTGGTTTGATTTTATCTTAAGTAATTTGTCATATATTCATTTACTCTACATGCATAAATACTTCCAAATCACACAGGTTGTTTCTAATAGATGTAGGTGTGGATGACAATGCATCTGTCTACAATCTTTGGTTGATTAGACAGGGTAAACATCTCCCATCTTCAAATAGGCTTGCAGTAGGGATCATACTATGATAGGAATCCTTCCTTACAAAAATTCTTTTCAGCAAACATGTCTTGCTGAGTGTGCAGGGAGGTCAGTGTGCTGCACCTCAGATGCAAAATGAGGAAATCCTAGGCACAATATTACCATTGAACATCTGACAGATCAATTTCTGGCAAATGCCTCAAAGATTATAGTCTAAATGATAAGTACAACTTCTCCAAAAGTTTATGCCTTTGAGCAGAAGTACTTAGAAGGTACAGACAAGAAGACCCAATAATTATTATAAACAACACTTTGAGGCACAAGGCTCTTAAACCAGTGAAAGCTGAATTCCTGAGAGAAATGTACTTTTGATGTTTCACCTTTCTATCTTGCTGTGACTAGGCCAGCATTACAGATTTTGTTAATTTTAAAAGCAAGACATTAGAAAGAGAGTTTCTAGGATGATTCCTGCTGTTTTAAGGGAATTTGCTATTTCAGGAAAAATTGACCTGGATGGTTTTGAGTGTGCGGGTAGATCAGTTCATTACATATCCGTTTATACAAAGTCTGTCAGCAAGGAAGGACAAATGTGTGGGCCTGATTTCTGTAGCCACATAATGGTTAGCAATCATGATGCCCGCAAAACATCCCATGCCATTTATAGAGGAGTATTTATATGGCAGACTTTTATAATGGATTCCATGGCAATTAAATTTCTGGGAATAAATTAATAAATAAGTATGCATGAACAAGAGAGATAGAGAAAGCAAGAAGGAAAATTCCTTTTTGCTGTTGATAATTTGTATCTGGAGACAGAGTAAATATATGTGATATGTATAATTAGACAGTTGAAGCACTCAGTGTTTCATTTACCTTTGACAGCAATGAGGAAGAGCATGGTCTTAGACTATCAGTCAGGCTTTGATTTCAATTCCAGTTCATCTTTATTAATGGTGCATATGGCCAAGTTCATTAACCTCATCAGCTCTCTCTGACCGTCCATGTAAGTAGGGTCATAAAGCACCCTCTTATAGGTTTGTTGTGAGTACTAAATTAGGCATGTCATGTAAGTTTCCTAGAAAAATGGAACGTCTCAACAGTCTTAGTAGTAGTACTAAATGAAAAGAGAAAGATATTTTCAGTGAAATAAAAATATTTAATGAATGTGAATCTCTCCTTCAAGAAGTACACTAGTGGAACACTTTGATGACAGATGATGTTGTCACTGGTGATGTTTCAATCCTATGTTTCTCCATGTTTGCTGCTGGTTCTAGATTTGCAGACACCATCATGAAAAGATCGTTGATAAATCATTTTACAATCTAAACAGGAAGAAAACACTTATGATAAGTTAGCACATTTAGATATCTTTGTGGGAATGCTCCTAGCAGGGTGCAGATGTGTAGAGTAGCATCCTTCAGGAAGGGGATGTGGTTTTTCCGCAAGTTACCAATAAATTCACAGCCCAAAAGCTTAGGGGAACAAGGTGGTTTTATTCTTGTTTAGGATTCTTGGCAGCAGTTCTTAGGTCAGCTTGGCAGAAGAGTTCATCCCAATACCAGGAACCAAGGGACTGGCCACATAATATTCACAGGGATTGCTGAGAGAAGGGAAAACTTTTACTCCCCAGACAGAAAGACTGCCAAAGTATGCTGAAGAATGTCAACTTACCGAATCAACATTTCCCATCTTATCCACCTGCCCAGGGTATGATCACACCCACCATGGGCTGGATCTTTGCATATCAATTAGATAGTCTTCTGCAAGCATGCTTAGGCCTTAACTACTAATTCCTCATAGATATGCCCAGAGCTCAGCTTTGTCAAGTTGACACATTCATCTAACTTGCATAGTAGTGGAGTCATAGAAAGCCTTCTATGAGGATAAAACTTTCAAGACAAGCTCTTTAAGGATAGAAAGAGCCAAATACATGCAAAGTAGAAAGCCCAGAGTGTGTGCAAAGACTCTGTGTTAATGCTTGGGACTTATTTCATCCTAGCAGTAGCAATGACTTCATCAAGCTGTCTGCTTAAAAATCAAAACATATAATTGTGTTGAACTCTTTCTTTATCACACTAACTAATCACAACTCCTTAAAGCCACAAATGCTTCCGTATTTTTGGAAGCAGATATCATTCCCACACGGATACATTTTCAATCACAAACAAGCGTCATGAAACTTTTTGATCTCTTGTTTTGAGAGTTAATGTAATGAAGCTAAATGCATATGCCACTCTTGGTCCTTACTCTTGTTAAAAGGCAATGCAGGACCTAGTAATAACAATACTCATAAGTACCTATTAGATGAGAAGGCTTTGAATTGCACATTTTGGGACCCACAGTAATATATTTTCTGTCCCTTACATTATATTGTATCTAGGTCATCACATAGTACCCAGAATAAAATTTTTTTGTCTTTGGAGAGCCACATTTAGGTCGGCCACTTTCCACTGGGATGCCAGATTGCTCCTGGGAGCACATGCACCCCAGCGAGAAGAAGACCAGAGTGCATTTGAAAATCAGAGACACTGAAATTGGATCTGAAGCTAATACCCACATCCTAACTTAAAATATGAAAAGTCCAATAACTCTGCAAAAATCTCCTAAAACCTAATAGCACTTCTAATGGCTCTTCTGAAATGCCCTCCCTCCCCCTAGGATTCAACAATCTTCCCAGAGTTATGTGAAATACGTTTTCAAGAAAGATTGTCTATCTCAGTGTCATTTCTACCCTTTCATTTCTGTACCATACTCATAAAACTGGTTCAGTTTTATAGCCCCGTCAGCATAAATACATTCAACTCTCAATTACCCTCAGCAATGAAGGGGAGCTTGAGTGCAGATAATTGCAATTTGGTGAAAAATCTGCTCTGTTAGACTCTGGTCAGGACCTCCCACTCATGTTATATATTTGTGGAAAGGGAAGATAGACTTTCTATTCTGAGAAGGGGTCTCTCTTCTATCACTCTAGCTAAATTAGGGTCAGGTAGACATCTAAGACTTACTTATTCAGATTCAATGCATGAAACATCAACCCAGACACTTTTTTTGATTTGGAAAGTAGGCATTGCAGAGCCAATAAGGAACTGTTCAGGACCCAGAGATAAAGGAGTCAGTTGAAATCAACTTGTCATGCCAACCATTATACAACCCTCGACTAACCTGTAACTCAATTCTGCTGAGAAATCACACTCTACTGTGTCTCCTCATTCTTACCTTATTATTTTTCTATCACTGGCTATTATAGCTATTGGTACAGAAGTCATCTCTTTCCTTGTGGCATGTCAACGGGAGGTGTCCAAGTTTTAATATACTCTTTTAAAAGTGATTGATGTCCTAGATGTTCTCAAGACAGAAGAGCCTCTTTGGTGAGCAATACTGCGTGGTGATGAGTCATACAGGCAAAGACCACTCAGATGAGCTGTTCAACTGGGGACTCATGATTCCATCAAATGGTCCTGCCAGGATCATAAACCCTGAGAACAAAGCTCAGCCCATTGTGAAGATCATCACAGCCTGAGACAGAGCTTCTCAGCCTTCGCGATCGATCAGAACCTGATTCCTTCTCCCCAGTTGCTCTCAGTCTGCTCCTGGGCCATCCTTCTGTTTCACCATGTTCATCCAAATCCCTTCTCTTCATTCATCTTCACTTTCAACTTTGCTGGCCCATTTCCTGACAGCCTTTGTTTTTTTTTCCCTGTTTCCATGAAGTAATATCTCTTGCCTCCTTAAATTACCCCCCCAAATCAAATTTTCTCTTAACTTCCCACCCTGAATTTCTTTATCCCCTTTCCCCCTGTTCTAGCATTCTGCATTCTGACTAGATGGCATATGTATAACAAGATAGACAAATGCTTCGCTGTTAAACTAAAGGGCTTTTTAATCTACCCGAACAGAAACCAGGAGCTTCCTTTTTGTTTGGGGACATCAGCATTTCATGGCAAAGGGCTGAGGAATACAAATGAGGGTGTTTTTTCTTCAAGCAGCATGGAGTCTCAGCAGGTCTCTCTTCCTCTCTCCTTATTTTACTTGAGCTGCAGAGCAAAAATCTGCACATGTGATGGATTCATAAAGACCACTAATGGCATTTAGATCTCTGCACACACAGTACTATTACCAGTGGAGGCAGCCGTGTGGGTCTGTGACTGTCAACACAGCTTGCTTATTATTTGCCTCCATACTCATTGTAAAAGCTGTGACCAGGGATGGCATTGATTTGGATTGGTTTTTCAATTGTGACTTCCAAAACTTTAAACTGAAAGTGTTTTTGTTTCTTTCTGGTACCCTGTGATGGCTTGTATTAGCTATCAGTCCAGCACCTAGGAGGAAAGATCTGAGAACACCTGAGAGGTATGGTCTAGATTGCACTGGGCCTTCTATTATGCCTATATGGGACTAGGTTGACTATATGGTTGATAGAGAAGGATGATTCCCTGAAGTTTATATAGTCCTGGACTATATAAAGATTGAACAAGTGAGCAGGTAAGCAGCTATGTGGTGGTTATTGCCTTCTGCTCCGTTTTTGATTGGGATGTGGTATTGCCATCTCTCCCAAGTTTCTGTTACTGTCGTTTCCCTGCAATGATGAAGAGTAACCTGAGATATGAAAGAATTAAATCCAGCCCCACCCAAGGATGTGGAATATTTTGTTCCAGCAATGTGTGATGAAGCAGAAACACATTCTCTTTAGAAACAAAAGTGCCCTGTGGTTGCCTATGAGGTTTCATAGTGGGACCATACCCTGGTTCTAGCAGCCATGATCCCTTATGGTTCCCTACAGGTGAGCTCTAATCCAAAATAAAATAAAGGCGAGAGTGATGACTATTTTGGATTTGGCCAGGAATCTTGAGGGTGCATGCTGACTTCCCTTTCTCCATGGAGTACTCAGGACTGTTGTCTGCAACCACAGTGTGCCCCACGACTGCTTGTCCAGCAGCTAAGAGTCTGAGATTAAGGCTGCTCTGAAAGCAGAGGAGTGGAGTCTGTGCAACAGCTAGAACACCTCGCATGAATTATAGGCCCCCAATCATCATGACCTCTTTGAGAAACCCAACTAACAAGACAGGTTCTGTGTCTACAATAGCAGCAAAGAGGCTGAACCTTTTCACCTTTCCTGACCAACCCTCTGGTGATTATACACTAATGCCAAATGTCTGCTTGGCTTCTCTTTTATCTCATAGTCATGGTTTTGCTTCCTAGATTACCTAATCCAAAATTCTCCACTGGAAATGCTGTGAAACGAATCCTCCCATCCTCACTGTCTGAAAGAGAAGATAGTAGCATGGGTCTTGACGGGGGAGCCCAAGGAACCATAGCAGATTGTGCAAGAGTCAGGAGACATGGGGGTTGCCCTGGGCTGAGAGAGAGCTTTTCTAACATGTGCAAAATTATTGTCAGTGTTGGAATTATCTAGCCACATTTTGTCACAGGCAAAGGACAACTTACTTAATTCTTCAATTCTATTATAGTGTGATTCTGATTATTAAGCATACCACATGAAGGTACACAGTGCTTAAGTTATAATCAGTCATTTAGAACTTATCTTTTAATATCTTGAAAACTGAGTAGTCATCAACAATTCAGTCATTAATTCTGTGTGTGAGTGTAAGTGTGTGTGTGTGTGTGTGTGTGTGTGTGTGTGTGTGTTTTCTATCTGGATGCTAAGGATTGAACTTGGAAATTTACAAATGTTAGAGTTTTGCAAGTGCTTCACTACCAAGCAAAACACTCACCCCTTGATATATATATTTCTGTTTTTAAATTTTAAGACAGAGTTCCTCCATTGGCCAGGTGACTTGGAATTTGCATCCCTCCTTAGTGTCCTGAGAGATGAGATCACAGGAGTGGGGCTTCATTTCAGGCTCTAACCTGACTTTGCATCTTTCCACTTTGCAGGGTCAATGCTCCTGTGTCTGTATGTTTTTCTAGTGTAAAATAGAGCACTTGTTAGTTTCCAGTGTTTACATATGCAGAAACTGAGGAACAGCTCAGATGCTGCATTTAGCAACAAAGATGCTCATGAGAAGTGACTGTGGTCGTTAAGCCAGTCATGTTTCTGTCTCGTTTTTATAATGGGGAAGAAGAGCATCCTTTCTGCATGAGTGAAACTTTGACACTTTCTCAAACCAAGTGCTACTAGATTCTGACAGAACAGGCCAGTGTACAGAGGGTTCTTGGGTCAGGAGATAATTCTCAGCTGTTCAAACAAATAAATTTCCACAACACAGGTCATATCATGCACCTGCTCTTTAGGTGTCTAGCACCCGCTGTGCTGCCTTCTGATTGAGCAGTCCTGTTTGTACCTGCAATTTTTTTGTTTGCTATTGCTACCTATAGATTAGACTATAATAAAGATGGATTCCAGCTACACAGTCACTCCCATTACCTGTAGATCTTGCACCGAAGCTCAAGAGAAAACCTGTGGGACTCAGACCGTCCTGTTTGCATGGAGATGGCAGGGCCCATCAAGTAATCTGACAAGTACACTGCACAATGGCACAGTGAAATTTCTAGCTATTGTATCTCTCACAAAGGATCAGCTCTGGTCAGTCAGAAGGCCCAGCAAATAGCTTCCTTTCTTTCTTTCTTCTTCTATTTCTTTCTTTCTTTTTTTTTTTGAGCAGCAGTGTGTGTGACTTGGAAGTCTCCAGTCTCCAGCTGTCCTGGGTCTAGTCCCCCATGCACAGCAGGATGGCCAGGGAAGTCCAGCAACTAGACCTGCCTGGGGAGCAGAGTAAGGGGCGTTATTCCCGCTGGCAGAAGTCAGCGGCCTCCCCACGGAGGAGCATAACCACTAAGCCGCCGGGTCCCTGGCTCACGGGGCTATTCTGGTTGCTTTGAGTTAGCTGCTTCCTTGCTGGCACTCATAGAGGAAGATTCTCCCACCCCCACACACTTCAGAACTTCTGTTCACTTTCAAGTTGCTTTTTTTTTTCTTTTTGTTCTTTTGTTAAGATCATTTCTCTTCAAGTCGTTCAAAGCTTCTTTGAGGATTCTCAGAGACACAAAGCTTTCCTTTTGGACTGCATCCCTGGATATTTCAAGGAGGTGGCTGAGAACAAGATTTGTGTGTGTGTGGATACACGTGGCCCTACACGTCCAGAACAACCGGACACTGACCTCTTAAGTTTTAGGGGCATGACAGGCTGACATAGGGCAGATGCCTGAGGAGTCCACAGCAAGACAGGTTTTCATTTTTGTATTGCACTCCCTTTCCTGTAATCTTGTGGAAGCCGTGTGGCCAATCTTCTCTGCAGGCTGAAGATAAGATTGCTCATCTGGTTTCATTATCTCACAGGTAAAAGGTCCACTTGGCTTATTATTTAGTTTATGATATTTTCTCATCTTTAAATAACCCATATGGAGGTGAAAGAGATCAAAAAGACTTCTCTGGATCTCTCTCTCTCTCTCTCACACACGCACACACACACACATACATGCATGCATGCATGCACACACTCACATGCACACATTCACATATACATGCATACTCACACATACAAAAACACATGAAACACTAAAACACAAAAAAGCATATAATGCATTAACATAGTCTCTCAAATACATGTGCACATGCATGTTACACATTCATATTAGCACACACACATGCACACTCAAACAGAGTATACACTGTGAGAGCAAGGCAGCAGGAATATAGGGTTCAGACTCCAAGTTCTCATTTCACTAGCTATACACCACATCCCATCCTATGAAACAGATCATGTGATGTCATCTACAGCTTTGACTTATTTGAAGATGTCATAAGGAGAGCTAGACCAGAGCAGCATTTGGCGTTTTAGTAGAGCCTGAAAATGTGAATGATATCCCATCTCACAAGACTTATCAGTTCTCTAACATCCTGAAGTGTGTCATCCTGCCTTAGGAAATCAGAATATTTACTTTCTGTGTGGAAGATGCAGAAGGGTTTTCTCCCACAGCTCATTTTACTTCCATGTTAGCCTTATCTCAGTGAAGGACTAGCTCTTCTCTTCTTTCATGTAAATAAAGCTTCTCTCTCTCTCTCTCTCTCTCTCTCTCTCTCTCTCTCTCTCTCTCTCTCTCTTTCTCTTTCTCTCTCTCTCCTCCCTGTCTCTCTCCCTCTCTCCCTCCTTCCTTCTCACTCTCTCGCCCTCTCCACAGGGCTCCCCTTATGATATCCAGGGATGATCTCAAAACCCATGATCATGCAGTCTTCCTGTCCCAGCCTGCCAAGTAGCTGAAGCTACAGGGCGTGTCTCTATAGCTTGAAAATTCATACTGCTTAAGTTTCAGATCCCTGCTGGTCTCTTTAAATATAAAGATTCTGTCTTAATTCATCAAGATATCCTCTTGGACACTGACCATATCTACCCAACCAATTATGGAATTTCCGTTCCCAATTCATTCATTCAGTTACGTGTGTGTGTGTGTGTGTGTGTGTGTGTGTGTGTGTGTGTGTGTGTGTGAGAGAGGGTACTGTGTGTCCCTGTGGAGGACCAATGGTGACTTCAGGAATCATCCTGGGTTGCTTCTACCTCCTTTTGGACTCACTCTGATATTTCCCAAGCTCTGCCTACCAGGGGTAGAAGTGTAGGCCACCACCATTTCTGTTGTTACATAGGTCCTGGGGTCAGAACTCAGGACCTTCTGTTTTTGAGGCTTTCTTAGCCATTGAGCCATCTCTCCAGCCCCATCCAGTTTATATGAATTGAGGATTCATGCCAAAAAGTGTTCTAGACATTGACGATGTAAGAATGAAATTAGCAATGAATTCTTGCACTCAGTTCTTTTAAAACATAAAAGATAATTGAATTAAATGTATGGCAGATATCTGTAGGCATTAAAGACAACAATGAAAACAAAAGAAAGGGACTGAGAATGTTTGAAGAGACTGTCATACTTTACACATGATGACCAGGGAGGTTGTATTGTGAGAAGGTACAGGAGAAAGCCAGAGGTAAAGGGTACTGTGGTAGGAGCTTACCTGCTCTCTCTTTGAGGAAGGCAGAAGAAAGACATGCTGAATTCCCCACTTTTGAGGTAAGGTGGGACAAGTGAAGGGTGACAATAAGGAGATGGCCCATGATGCTGTGAAGGATGCACTGGGCTTTGTGAAGACCTGTGTTTACACTCTGAGTAAACTGAGGGGACCCAGAGGAGAAGAGGACAGTGTGGGTTTTAACAGGCTCATGCTGACTAGTGAGTTGTGAATATATTGATGAAGCGCTAGAACAGAAGCAGGGAGACCAATTAGGAGTGTATCCTAAGAATCCAGGGATAATGAGACACAGTAAGTACTCGTGAATAAATAAATACATTAGCGTGCTCACTTAGAACATTCCAGTGTGCTGAAGGTGATTCAGGATGTTGACATATCAGTATTCTAGGGACTGGGTTTCTTATACACTTCAGAGCTTTTTCGAGTTCAGGTAATGATTTATGTCCTGTCCTCCTCCCCACCCCCAAAACTCCAAAAGACAGAGTGTCAGTGGTGATGGATATATCCAGAGAGAGTTATAATACAAGACCCCTCTACTAGGGCTGCTCTCAAGCAATGCCTTGCTTTTGATCTGTGAAACAGGCATTTCTTTCTCCTTCATCACCTAGCAGCAAAATGAGCATCATTTTTTAATACAGAGGGGAAAATAGGGAGACAATACTGAAGTGAGAAAGAAAGAACAAGTAACTGCTCTCAGCATGTAGTGTGTCAGCGGGAGCCATTGGTCACTATGGATCTGAATCAGATGAGTTTGTCTTTTACTCTTTTATCTTTGATCCCAAAGAGAAACCACAGCTCTTTCACGACTTATGCATAGCTCTATCCAGCTTCATGAGAGGTTGCCAGATCTTTAACTAATAATATACGAAATGACTTTAATAATTAACAAGTCAAAAATAACTAAAAGTTAGAGAAGTATAGGACATAAATTCATTTTAAAATAAGTAGTAATGAAAGGTACAGGACCTGAAACTCTATTTAGTCAAAAATATATCAGGATCCTTTGAACATAACAAAAAACAAGTTCTTGAAGTTTCGTAAAATCCAAATATTAAGTACACAAAATTATTTTCAAAGAAAAAAAGCTGATGATTAAAGGTTTATTAGGAGGTTTAAAAAATATATGGTCATAGATATGTGAATGCACTGTCAGATGAGTGTGGTCTCCAGATTTTGAAGAATGACATTGAAGGCTATTGGGAGGCAAAACAGGAAAAAATGAAAAATGGTGGTGGATGCACTGGTGACTGAAGAGCTATTCATATCTGACCTTTATTTCTGTTTTTCATGGTGTAGCATTTTTTTGTCTAAGGGTTTCATCAACTTCGACTGAAAATATTTTTTATGATAAACATTGAGTTCTGAAATAATTGTTACTACTAAAATTAGGAGGAAAGATATTCAAAACCAAATTAAACTATTATCTCTAAATACTAGAAAACAATCTTCCTTTAAATATACCTTTTTGGTGCATGCATGCACACACGTGTGTGTGTGTATGTGTGAGTATGTGTGTATGTGTGCGTGCGTGTGTGTACATGCGCACATATGTATCAGAGAACCCTGTGTATACCTGTGGAGGTCTTAGTGTGACTCTGGGAATCATCCTGGATTGTTCTGTTTCCTTTTCTGTTTTGTTCTGAGGTTTCTGACACTTATCCTTCCTGGACTGGAAATGCAGACCATTGCAATTTTTTTGTCTTGTGTTTTTCCGTGATATCTAAGATCCCAACTCAGTTCCTTCTTCTTGAGCGGCAGAGATTTCACTCCTGAACCAGCGCTCCAACACCCCTTTAAATATATCTTTATAGTTACCAGTTGAACATTGGCAAGGTGGCAGCTCAATTGAATATTATGTCACATGAACAGCCAATTTTATCCCTTAAAGTCTGACATTTTTTCTAGATATAGACCTCTCCAAAAGATATTCACTCAATCCTTCCAGTTTTTATTTGTTTTCCCTTGCTGTTGATTGCTATGTTCAAAAGAAGACAGTGGGCAAGTGTAATAACCCTCTCTACAGAGATGATCAAGCTCCACTACAGCAGTAATGATGGTCCTGCCCAGCCCTTATATGTCTTAAATTTCACAAATGGACGTAAAAAACATAGCATGCGGCTCTTCTCTTTCTATTTGCAGAATCTTTCTGGTGGTGAAAATCGTAAGTCAGTACTTAGACTTTTCCTGACTGAGAGTCACAGCTCAGTGCTCAGTTACTTCCTGGCTTCAGAGACAGAGCTTTGCACTCAGTCACACCCTCAGTACACAGTAACAGGCCAGCACTCATATACTTCCTGGCTACAAAGTCACTGGTCTGTAGCCCGTTACTTCCTGGTTATAAAAATCACAGTTCAGCCTTAGTCAGTTCCTGGCTACAGAGTTAACAGCTCAACACTCAGACACTTTCTGACTACAGAGTAAAATACTCAGGGCAGAGTTGCAGTTCAGCACTCAGACATTTCCTGCCTTCAGAGACACAGGTCAGTGTCCAGCTACTTCCTTGCTACAGACTCACTGGTCAGCACTCAATTACTTCCTCAGTACAGAGTTGCCAGTCTCCCTCAGTCACTATTTGAGTTGGGGAGAAGCGCAAAGAGGTCAAAGAGCATATCAGTAGATAGAAAATCATTTGAAGTAGAGAAAGCATGGTATAGTTAAAGAAGAGAGGAAAATGGACAGGAGCAAGAAAGAGATGACGTGTGCCTTCTCTTAGCCATATTCCAGTACCAGGACAAATCCTGAGCTCCTTTTAGCAAAAACTAAATGACAATATATAATCAAATCACAAAATTAAGATAAAGAAGGAAATGATAGGTGGCAATAAGGTAACAAAGTTGAAGATATGATGACTTGAGAGAGACGAAGGGTATGGAAGATGAGAAAGCAAAATAAAAGGAAGAGGGAGTCCTATAAGATGCAACCTAGAAAAAATTCAAGAGGGGCAGAGACACTTGGAACAGCTAGGATCACAGCTCCAGAAAAGTCACATATTCCCTCTGAGCTCCCAGCTGATCAAGAGTGAGGTGCCCTATCAGGGTAGATAAACAAGCGACAAGGGGAGACACTTGAGCCTACTTGTCATCTGGGTAGGACCAGAATGACAGGCACATTTCTCTCTCATTTTTAGAAATCAGATTGGCTCACATCTTGGCCTCCCTAGCAAGCAGGAAGTAAAGAAACCCTACACCAATTTCAGGCCTCCTAGGTAGCCTGAGACCATGTTGCCTAACATGTTTCTGGTTTTCAGGTCTGTATTTTCAACCCAGCAAGGTCTAGGAATGACTATACAAGGTGCCATAAGAATTACTTTCTTTGAGAAATAGCAAATTTTCATGCTAAATATTGAGTAGAAAAAATAAAAAATAAACATTTTACAAGAGCCAGTGTGACTAGTTAAAGTAGAGAGTGTTATGAACAGCCAATCTAAAGCTTCGTTCTCTGAAGAAATGCCTACGATGCACAAGAGGATTGTGACTACTGATTTTCCACATCTTTGTCAGAATCTAGCACATGTAAATGAAGCCTCAGAGAAGGGAAAAAATGCACAGATGTGTGGAAATCAACAACAGAGGGTGACATTCAACAGAGCTAAATTGTTTGCATTTTATCTCAGATGTTCAAGCCTTTCTGGTTCCCACAACATTGGGGGGAGGGGAGGAGAGCATAATTCTCGTTTGGAGGAAAATCATGAATGTTCTCAGATAGGAAATCACAGAAATAGACTGTACTTCAGAGGATCCTGACTTTACATTGTGCATTTCAAGCGTGGTCACAGTTTGTGCCTGGTGTCAGATTAGCAGTGCAGATCGCTGCTATTTCTGCTACTTGAGGCTTGTCATAGCCTGCTTCAAAGCACACGAGGTGCTGTCCATTGTCCTGAACATGATAATGGACTGGATATTAATTGTTCCTCAAAGGTAATGCTTTTCAGTTTCTCTGCATCAAAGTAGCAAGATGATCATCTAACTGAGGAGGTTCTGGTACTGGGCTTTGTGGGAGTAGACACAAAGTGATTGAGGGCAGCTGTCAAATTGGTAAATTAGGGAGAACGGGGGGGGGGGGAGATCCAGTCTCTTTTCTCTTGATCAGCATTTCAGTCCTGTAATGACTTATGAATTAAAAAACCTATGTGTTTTTCATAAGTGACAGGATAACACAAGAAAGCATGTCTTCATGGTTATGTTCTTCCTCTCAGGCTCTGGGGACATCACACATACTTGCTATCATTTGGTTTAACAGTTATCAGACCCTCCCTGTGGAGCAATGAGATTGATCATGCAGCATATGCTATCATTACTGCAGAACTCTGGATTCTACGGATTGCTTATCATATTCAACATTATCTTTGCACTTCTCAGTTCATTGATAGCACAGTATAATAGAAACCAAATTATCATGTGCCTCCTCTTTGGTTTTCCTTCTAAGAGTAAAAATATTTCACTGTGACTGGAATGTTTAGTGAAATCTGTAGCATTGTGCACATTGGTGTGCACATGCACACAAATATGCACATGTTCATGCACACATACAAACACACACTGAGGATGTGTACTAATATATCAGTGGAGATATCAAGAGACAGTAAAAATCTTCAAACATTATTGGCGGAATCTCTTAATCAATTGTATTCAAAGTAGAATAATTTTGGGTTTCAAACAATTTAATGTATCTTCATAGCAACAGGCATTTAAAAATTGGATTAACTTTAAAGATGGTTTCCAGTGTAGAAAGCAGAGATGAATGATTCTTTCGATACTCATTTAGATATCTAATTTTGTTAATCAATGGCTACTCATTCTTGATGTATGATTATGTATGAAATGTGTGTGTGTTTGTGTGTGTGTGTATGTGTTTGTGTGTGTGTGTGTGTGTGTGTGTGTGTGTGTGTGTGTGTGTGTGTCGGTGGGGTTTGGGTTTGTATGAGTGTGAATAACAGCCCAAAATGATTTATTTTAGAGATGGTTACAGTTTTTCTGTTAAAGTTGAAAGAGCATTCTAAGATCCTCTAGTTTTGAGAAATGGGAAAATATATAATATGCTGAACAGACTTGAACAATAAAACCAGAATGACTGAGCCCTTCCTTTCAGTCTTGTGGATCTGCTAGTATGAGGTAGACTTGCCAATATATTGGTAGATACTAGAGCCAGCAAGCTAACTCAGTGGGTAAAGATGCTTTGCTGCATAATCCTGACAACCTGAGTTCAATGCCTAGGAACCCACAAAATATGCCAGCCAGATATGGTGGCTCACATCTGCAATCCCAGCACCCCATGTGCAATGGGAAGCAGCAGCAGGAGAATCTGTGGGAAGCCTGTGCAAGTAGCGCAGCCTCAGAAATAGCAACAGACTCCATCTCAAAAACAAGGCAAACTCTGGACTTCCAAACATCTGGGAAGTTCATTGTACATAGGAGTGAAACTCCAAAGAATTAAAATAAATTAAATTAATAATAAATACATAAACAAAGCCAGAAGATTAATGGAAGAGAAAAGATGATGTGAGTCAAGCTCTTGATAAGGTTACATTTAGATTTCAAATCTCAATGAGGGGAAATTTTACTGTTGGAAAGTATAAAAAATAAAAGTAGTTAGAAACAATAGGAATCAACATAGAATCACCTGCAGGTAGCTGAATATGCAAGAATAGCAGCAGGTAGAAGAATCCCTTGTTAACAGTTAATTTCCTTCCTTCACACTCCTATTCTACTCCATATCCCAGTCCCTTTCCACACATAACACACAGATTGACTTCTTTTTGTATATGTAAATATAACTTTTGTACCACAACACAAAAATAGCAATGTTTAGAATCATCCATTTGCCTTAGGGAAACACCAATTTCAGCTTCTATTTAAAATATCACAAGTATGAGAACTCTTGACAGTTACTCAAGCTATGATGACAGGTTAAAAACTCCGGCACAGAACAATGACTAGAGGTTTATTAATTCTACATGCTGCACACTTTTCATAAATAAGTAAGTATCTGTGGAAGTTCATTCCTCTGCTATTGTTTACCTGTCACTCAAGCTTGTCTTTCTGGAATTGACTATAATGTCAAAAAGCCACAGCTTTATTAATTTGACTCTATTGATTTGATGGAAGAAAGGCAGGAAAGGGAAGAATTGCTGTCTATCCTGAAAGTCTATCCTTGTGATTGCAGATGTCTTCAGCTTTACTACACACACCTGAGCTCTCTAGGTTTGTGGAAGTCTGCAGGCTGGTTTAAAGGAGACGCTTGGAAATGATGTGTACTCTGGTAAGCCAAGGCCTGCAACTCTGATTCGTGGGCTGGATAGAGGGAAAAATCCCTTTCCACAGAGAGTTTGTTGCTTCCTCCTTGTTACAAAATGACTGTATCTTGCATAGAACCTCTCTACTACTACCAGTTACCCTAGATCTTTACTTCTGCTCCAGGTTGATGTCAAGCACAACTAGTGATTTATAGACAAATAGGAAAGAAGTGTGAATCATCCTTGGGGTTTTTTCCAGAAGGCATAGTTTTCTTAGCAGTTAAAATGTCTCATTAAGAAATGATATGATTATTTAGTTCTTCTGAACAAATAATGTTTTGGGTTACATTTTAGGTACTCAATATTAGACATATCTATTCAACCAAAATCTTTGCAGCACCTAACTAGAGCACTGTGGGCATGTGTAAATGTATGCCTTTGTGTTTATGGTAACAGTTTGTATGTATGCATGCATACTCCTAAGAGGAATTGCGGAATATGGAGAATGCATTTGCGAGAGAAGCTGTGATTCTTTACCTGTAGGTGGACATATGATACATAATATTTGTCTTGGTATTGCACATTAGAAAGTAGGTCTCACACTGCTCATGAAATGACAGAGCTTGATGTACCTTGATCTTTTTCTGGTGACTCCTGGCTAGACCTTGCTCCTTATCCTATGTCATCCAAGCATAAGCCACCTTCTCCTATGCAGCATTGTCAGGTGGTCTGTGATGGTCAGAAATGAGCACAGGAGGCCAGAAAAAAGGTACTTGAATTGCAAACTCACTACTTTTATACATGTGTCAATTCAAGCCTAGATGTTTGAAGATAGTTTCTGCAAACAGAGAAATGAAAACTCATTATATTTACACACATGTATATGTATTTACTATATACCCATGTATATATAGTATGTCTATATCATACCACATATACATGCACATATATACGTATTTTTAAATTACAGTCATTCTCAGAAATCCAGTCTAAGAACTTCAGTGAATGACTAAGTGATGTGGTATCTTGGAGATAGGATCACATCTAAAGATAGAATCTATGTATGCTTCACATGCATCTTAGACACATACACTGAAAGTAATTCTGCACAACATTCTCAGTGTATGGTGACTGACTCAAACTCATCACATGTGGCCAGCTGTAGAACTATTCTTATATGGTGTTAACTCTAAGGTCAGCAAATTTCAGATTTTGAAGCATTTCAGATTTCAGTTTTTCAGATTAAAAATGCAAATCTCCAAAACAGAAAACATATGAGTTATAACAATAAACTGTTTAAATTGTCAGTATTACTAATTTTCTTTATTGAAGCCTGTATTATCTTCCTTTCTATAGTGGAGGAAGACAATTTAGCAATTTAAGCCAGGAAATATTTATTTTGTGTGGCAGGTAGTTGGTAAATGAAGGCTAACCTTTCTGCCATACCTGTGAAGAGTTGTTTAGCTAAGGAAAACCCTAAGCAAGGCAATGGGAGATTATCTAGTTGGTATGGGAAGATGCAGCCCATAGTGATAGTGACCATTCCCTACACAGGTGGAAAAAAGGGAGAGAGCTGATTCACTGCTTTTCATAATGGCAAGAGGAGAAATATATTCCTCTCTCAGTAATTCCTGTGGATGTGATGTGGCCAGTACCTCCGATTCCTGAGGTTAATATGAACTCTCCTGCCATGCTGGTTGACATAACTAAGAATTGGAAGCCAGAACAAACCTTTTGTGCCTCTAAGTAATTAGGGTTATATATTCAGTATCTGGCTTACTGAATTCAAGTCATTCGGAAATGGCATTACCCACTCAGGAAAGTTACTATGCCAGAAACTTCATTATCTCAAATCTGTTATCAGACTTTCTGCTCATTAACATCTACTTCTATGAAATATAGAAATAGATAAAGTATCCTCTTTTTATCAAAGAAGCCCCAAATGGACAGGAAATAGAGTGTCTTTTACTAAATCAATACCCATGTCAGAGAAAGTCCTTGCTGAACAATGGGCATTTTTTTTTTCTTACTAAGGCATCTACCTCAGGTAGTCCTGACTCTGGTGTCTTCAACTGGATCCAAGAATGTGTTGCGGCCAAGAATATATGAGATGAAAATTGTCTTTGCTTTTTAGGTATCTGCTGTTTTACTCCTTAATGTTCATCCAGTTGAGCTTTGTTGAGTGGCAAGGAAGTCTAATCCAAAGCATCTAGATCTTGCTTTCTCAGAGAGTCATGAGCAATATTCAGCCCCACTTTCTGTCTTACCAATCTATAGATCGGTTTGCAATACATCGTGAAGGAGGTCCCTTGAGGATTTCTATCAGCAGAGTCATTTTCCTAACCAACTTTGCTGTGGTGCTCTGAGAAGGTGAATAGAAGAACTGTTAAATGACTATTTCTTCAGGATTTTATAGAGAAATAGGTGTCTTTCCTGACATGAGAGGGGTTTTCTGGTGTAAAATAGTGAAAGCCACTGGTGAAGATGGGATTCCTGCTGCACTCAGGATTCCCCTAAATGAAGCAAGTGAAGCCCTAAAAGGTGGAGGGGACTGTCATTAGAGATGCAGAATCTCAGAGTACCACTCAAGTGATTTAGGTCAAACAGGAGTTTTATCTAAACCATTGGCCTTATTTTTTCCTTTTTAGAAAACCATGCTTTTCGATTTTAAATCCTCTAGCTAATTCCACGAGTTCTCTTTTCTGTTATGTGTACATCAAAGCATAACGACTTGGTCTGGGACAAATGAGAAATTAATAACCGAAGAGAGGGTTTAAGAACTCCATAGTAATGATACAAATGAGACCTATCAAATTAGAGAACCAAAATGAAAACACACTAAACACTTCAAAATTTAATTAGAAAAAGTTCCAAGTTCAGACCACACTGAGGCCATTTCACACCAGCACTCTGTATTGGAAGCAGAGAAGGAGAGTCATTTGGGGGGAATGTGACCTTGGGGAGGAGGAGAATCTGCTCACTGTACACTGCCTGCCTCTTAAAGCTCACCCCCACTCTTTCATCAAAGCCCAATCCAAGGCAGGCATTTCTTCAATTTAACTTTCACAAGAAACAAAATTCAATCTTTTATGTTTCCCAGTTACGATATTGCAATTGACTTGAGACTACTGGCCATAAACCATACAAAAATATTTTCCAAATTAATACACAAACTATGAGCCATAAGTTAGTCACTGGTCTCCCTGAATCATCCCCATTGACTTTCAGGCCAATACTGTGTCACAGATAAACATTACTTTTCTGCCCTTGCAACATACCTGGGAGGGAGTGGAAAGCTGGAAAGTTATATATGTTTAGAATGAATCGTCTTTCTTTTCTATAGCTCTTTTCATACAAATTGTATATCCTCCAGATAGTTTATAGGTCCTGGTAACATAGGAGAGTATAAAAATAAATTGAAAGAAACACAGAAAAAGACAAGTTTCCAATCCTGAGTGAAGTTTATATGGTACCTGTGTCTGAAGGTCTTATCCTCTCTGCATTTTAGAATTCAGTACCATTTTATTATAATAAAATTTAACTCATCTTATTATTTTTTAGTTCTTATTATTTAGTTATCAAAATACCTCTATGGGACACTAACCTGACCATCAAATATAATTTCACCAGCTATGTAGCTGAAACAAACAGTGTTCATGAAGTCATAGTAAGAATAATGAATAAAAACTAGTATTCAAATGTGGGAAGAGGGTGATTGACATTTAGTGCTCAAATGCAGAAAGGGATGATTGACATAATCCAGCACAAGAGCATTAGGTGACACTGGAGATTCTAGTGACAGTTTCTGAATGTCACAAAATATTTAATACTTTATTCTCCCCTCATCCTCAAAATCTGTTTTCAGATTTGTACAGCTAGTTGTTGGGCAGAAATACATGTTTGCAACAGTGACAGAAACATTTTTGAATTAAATTCTATGAAATTTCCTATGTGCTTATATGAAAGCCATTTGCCTTCTGGGTCAATCCTTTTGCAGCCTGTGTAAATCAGGTAATTCAAAGTCTCCTTTCCTCACACTCTCTGGGAGCATCTCTACTACTTTTGTCTTAGTTAATCAGTGTTCCCTTTGCAAATTGCTAATTTCCTTTCTTCCATTGAATGATCTCTTTCAAAGTTTAATTTGGGGTTTTAGGGAGATGGCTCGATGGGTGGCATGATTTCTATGGAAGAAATAAGTTCAAATCTCTGGCATCCACATAAAAGTCTGACGTATAACTATGATGCCTACAGTAGGAAATCGTAAGTGTCTGCTGAGCAGTCTAACCCAAATGATGAGTTCATGATGATCTTGTTCCAAAATCATAGTGAGGAAGGCCAGAGGAAGATGCCTGATGACAACCACAGACTTCCACATACATACTCCTAGGAGAGCACACCCACACACACATGTATACACACATTCATACCACAAGCGTGCGCACTCGCGTGCATGCACACACGTACACACGCGTACACACACACACACACACACACACACACACACACACACAAACTCTGATGCCAGCCTTTCATTTATGTCCCTGAGAAATAGCACCCTATAGATGTCTTTCTTTATCTTTTGTTTTACTTCTCTCAGTTTCAGTTACTTGGAATCAACCATAGTCTTAAAATACCAGATACTGAAATATAAGTAAAGTATAAGGATGATTACTCAGAACTTGTATCTCAGAGTCAGGCCCAGTGCATTTGCCTATAATCCAAGCTAGTATAAGAAGATCAAGGAAGGAGGATCAAGTTCAAAGCCTGCTGAAGCTACTGAATAAGGCTCAAGCTAGGCTGGGCAACTCTGTGAGACACTATCTGGAAATAAAATAGTGAAAAATAGGTTGGGGATATGGGTGAGTGGAAGAACACATGATAGCAAGTACAGGACACTGGGTTCAACCCCAGGACTGTAAGGCAGACAAACTAACAAACAAATGGAATAACATCTCCAAGTAGAATTCAGAAGCAAGGTGAGGAACTGGGGACTGACAATTCATGTGTGATTATATTATTTGGAAACAGGTGGGAAGAAATCAGTGTAGGATCTCAGCATACATATTTCAAACTCTTGAATGAAAATTATATATATTAATTTATTAATGCTGTTCAGACTAAAGCTGAAAGCATTAATTGTATATTCAAACTAAGGACTCTGCCGGAGATATGTCAAAAATATCATTTGAGTTGGCCCAAAGAACTAGAAGAAACTTTTAAAACATCTTTTAGAGGTGCTGATTTAATTTGCAAATTAATTCAGTCATTGTGACTTTATTAATTTATGCTTTCTTATTTTGAAAAGGGTCACACCCCTTATATAATCTATAGGTTATATAATGTTAATACTTTAAACTGTTATGTGACTAGAAATCCCACTACCCTCAATGCAACTACTACAGGTCAAAAGACAATTAAGATTAGTCGATGGTAAGTTGGCAGAACTCCGTAAGATTCTCTCCTGGGCACTAGAAAGTTAATTGGATAACACCCTGCATTTATCAGAGGCTTACAGCTCAACATGTTCAGAACATTTGCAAACAGGAAACTTTCCTACTTTTTTTCTTCACACTGTCTTTAAAAATTTGATCCTGTGTGATGCTGCATGGCATATGCACATTGTTAAATGATTACATTAAGAAAATCACATAGACACTTTATGAGTGTCACTTTTTTGGGTAACAACACTTAACATCCACTCATTGTGCTCTTCACAGACATATCATCATTAGATAAAGTCACTTACTGTGCAATAAATAGGTCCCTTGAAATTGATTCCTCCTGACTGGGATCATATACCCACTGAGCAAAATCTCCCCTTCTCCCTACCTTCCTAACCACTGCACCATCTGAGTAGACACCGTTGTATTGTACTTTCTACTTTTATGAGGTAGACTTTTGTAGATTCCAGATATTAGTGAGATCATGTAGCATTTTTCTTTCTACTTGTATCAGTTATTCCTCTGTCACTCAGAGAGACCACTGAGTCTCAAACAACTTAAGGGGTAAAAAGGTTATTTATTCAACTTACGGATCCAGAGGGGAGATACAGTCCTTCATGGCAGCAAATGCACAGATGGCTGGCAGAAGCTGGAGAAGGTCTAAGCTATGTCCTTCATGGAGACAAAGAGCTGCTACATATATCTGAAGAGTAGACTCATTCCCTCCAGCAGGGCGGGGCTAACCAACCTCAATGCCCACCCCCTGTGACTGCTTTATTCCAGCAATATTTCACATCTCAAAAGTTCCATGACCTTCCCAAACACATGAGCCTATGAGGGACACATTTCGAATTATGACACTATACTTGGCTTATTTCAACTAATGTAATGACTTCAGCCTTATGAAAAGCAATAAAAATGGGAATTTGATACCCTCATGAGTGAATGCTATCTCATTATTATTTTGTGATGACATAATATTTATAACATTATATATATTATATATGTATATTCATTATATGTGCCACAGTTTCTTTATCAGTTCATCAATTAATTGATACTTATGTTTATTCCATATCTTGGTTATTATGAATTGTGTTGCTATAAAATGATGATGTCATATTTATTCAACATACTGTTTTTATTTTGTAACATAAATATATATCAGTTGTAGAAGTTCAGGCTCATTTAACAGTACTAGTTTTTAATGATTAAAGAATTCATGTCTAGGTGCTTTCAGGCATCAGTAAATACTTGATGCTTCTACCTGCAGACACTATCCTAAAAAATCCTATATGAAGATAATCTAGAAAGGACTGCGTGTTATTACTAACAGACCTGGACAATAAAATGTTGGATGATAACATCATAGCAGATTTGTGTCAAGGATACCATGGGCAAGGCTGGGGACATGACTACATGGTTAAAATGTTTCTGTACAATAAAAAGGATTAGAGTTTGCATCCAGAGATTTCACATAAAATAGAAGGTAGATGTGTCAGCTCACCTGTAATTCCAGCTCTGGGAATTGGTAGGGAAAGTAGGCTAGCCAGACTAGCCCTATTAGTGAGTTCTATAGGTTTAAAGACCCATTCTCAAAATAGTAAAGTAGAATACGCATCACAGATGGTTCACCAATATCACCCATGGGTGGCTTCCACATATGCGTACCCACACACATGCACATTCGCTCTCTACACATGAAAAGGAAGAAAAAATATTGTATCATGAGTTTAATATGGATTGTCTCCCAAAGATATGTTTGAGCATTTGCTCTTCAGCTAGTGGCACTTTTGAGACGGTAATGTGACCTAGAAGGTAAAGCTCTACTGAAGAAAACATGACTCTGGGGTCAGTCTTGAGTTTTGGTAACCCAGCTCAACCTCCTCTATACCCCACTCCTCTCTGCCCCCTAAAGTCTGTGCTCAATTGAAGAAGTCTTTTGTTTTGCCCACCACTGCTTCAGATATGTGTTTCCTGTCATATGGACTTAATCACTTCTGGAATCTTAAGCCAAATGAGTAACCTTTTCTTCCTTAAGCTACCTAGGTTGCAATGTTTCTCACCCTAACAAGTAGCCAGTGTGGGGATATATTCAACTGTCACAGGAGTCAAGAGAAAGGGTCAGTGATTCATTCATATCAGATGAGCTGCAGAGTGGAGTCACTAAAGGGAAGTAAGGGATAACCTAAAAAATATAGGATAACTATTCATTCCATGTAGATTCTCCTTGCAAAGAAGGACGAGAGAAGACAGAAGAGGGTAAGGAGGAAGTGAGGGTGGATTCTTTTCCTACCCAGGAGACAGACTTTGAGACAGAGAGCAGACAGTGATAAGAAGAGACCTGAGGGGTAATGGAGAAGGAACACTGAATGAACCCTGGACATGATTGACAACTGCAAACCCCAAAGCCAAGTGGTGGCAGCTCTGTTGGTACAACTTATGGTGATGATTTCACACCCCTGAAATTACCCAAGAAACTCCAGTCTCTAAGAAAGCATCTTGTCTGTCGCATGGTGCAACAACTGTGCCTGAATAATGCCTCCCCCACTGCCTGAACAGAGAAAGCAATCACTGTTGGCTACGGGTTTAGATTCATTGATATGCTGAGATGAAATTCATGGAGGCACCATGGGCTGCAAGCTTCCACATCAGGTGCTTAAAAATAGTTTGAAGGGATATGGAGACTCCCTCACGATACTCATGCCAGCAAATCACTGACAATTATTGCAGATCCATGTAGAACAAAAGGGATATTTAAGATGAGAAGACCGAAATACACATTTTGAGGAAGGAAAATGTCACGGTGTTCAGAATGTTATGCCCTGGCTGTTATGTATTCTGAGAAAAGTATACGAATTTATTCAAACGTAGAGTGCATAGCTTATCATGAAATAGCAGTTTGCTGGATGAGGAGAGCAGATATAATAATGCTGCAAAATAGCATGCACCACACGAAAGTTAAATAGAGTTAGATTGCAAACTGTGTATCTGAGCTGTCATGTTTTTGGTTTGGAAAGTACACTCTGTGTGAGTCTAGCCCTGGTTAACCCTTAGAAGTCTATGGACAGGCAAGTACAGGGACGTGACTCTCTTACTTTTAGCTTGCTGCTAGTTATCCAAACAGAATTACAGGGAAGCAGGAAATGTGGCTCTCGTACCAAATACCAACTGGCATCATATCAAAAAGGATATTGCAGGGCTAAGCACGAATGTTTATTCAAGTATGGTAATTTTTCAAAACCTTTATTACCAAAGTGGTCACAGTGAAACTTCAAGAGGAAAATTTTTTACAATATCTTCTCAAACGAATCAATCACGAGTCTTCCCCATCCACCATCAGAACTACAAGCAACATCTTTCCAAGGGCTTTCCTGGCTGATTGTGGGAAGCCTGTCCACATTACCAATTTTATCATTCAAAGAGGCAAGATTGCCATGGAAATACACCTCTGCATTTATCATGGAATTTCAATCAAAAATATTTTTATAGAAATCTAACCATATATACTTGCTGATATTTAACCATTTTTATCCTACAAATATAATAGCACACCATTAAAAAATGACTAATAAAAGTGACATAGTTCTTGCAACTAGAAGAAATCAATTGTAAAAGCTGGGATAGATCATTGTTTGAGGATAAAGTTCTAATTCACATAGCTCAAGCCATTGTGAAGATATATTTTCTCCAGATTCTCACTTGGCATAGAAAGAGGTGATGTTTCTGCTTGCTGTCTCCATCAGAGGCTTCAGGATAACTTCAGATGAATGAAAACCATTTTCACAAATCCAGCCACAAGGAACTAAAAAAAGTGGGAATCTCAATCTGTGATATAAGTTGACCAGCACTATCTCCCAAATCTCTCCTGGAGGAGATTTGTGCCTCAGGTATAGAGTTTCTTTCTACTTTCACAATCAATCCATTCGAAACTAGGACCATCCAAAACCCAAAATAGAATTAGGGAGTATGTTTTTTATCGGATAAAATATTTGTGATCTGCTCAAGTCTTCTTTTCATATTAGCTTCAATCTCATGTTTAGTAAAGAAAAAATCAATTAAAAATGAAATTATAAATTTTGGACCTCACATTCACTAGTTAAATGTTATTCAAACCTATATCCATTGAAACTTAGGTACCATTTTGTCAAAACAAGTCAATGGTCCATTCAGTCTCGATTCCTTCCTCTAACAGCAGTTAATAGTGAATGCTTCAGAGGAAGATGGAAACATTTGTTAATGTGGTCTATGTGATACAAAACCTCTATTTCTTACTGAATGAATACTTAGATGGCAAAGAAATGTGGAATGAATCTGAGTTGAAGCAGTTTGCCTCAGTCTTTAGTCAATACCCTATATTATTCTGAAATGTATTTTTGCTCAAGTCAATATAAAATCAGTCGTGCACGCCCAACCCTAAAGAAATCAAGCTATTAAATGCAGAGATGTGAATTTCCTGATTTCTTTCTCAACAGAAAAATTCCATTTGACTTTTAGTGGCAGGTACTCTGTCTTACTCAGTGTTGCAGCTTTGTTTCCTGGAACATTTCCACAGAGACAACATGTATTCGTAGAATTGCACTGAAGAGGTTCTACTCATAAATACAGAGAAACCTCTAATTCAGTTTTTCCTGTGGCATATGCGTATGTGTGAATATATGCAAGTGTGTACAAAGCTAGTGTGATGTATATGAATACATCTATATCGCTGGGTATGTATACATCAATATCTATATACATAATTTCACTCAAAGTGCTTTAGCAGTGTCAACACTGCCTCAGGCTTAAACACAAAGCTATTTGTGTTTTCCATGACTTCATTATTGGATAAGAGGTTTGTGAGTAGTGGGGGGAAAGGAGGAAAACTTGTTTTCATTCATGTGTAAAGTTCAGGGCAAGAAAGAGCTCTGATTTCCATCAAGAAATGTGTTCACATTATTCTATATCCCTGGGATGAGAAAATTCAATTAATTCAAAACCTGTGCACTGGGTCTGACAGACCCAATGATCTTTTTTTGGGGGGATACATGTTGAAAATGTCAACTCCGCAATAGGGTAAAATGTGATGTTTCTTTATTAAAGGAACCACAAACCACTTATTGATTTTAAGTGAAAAAAAGAGAGAAATAAGAAGCAACATGTACCAATTGAATAGGAAGTCAGACAATCCAATTACAGTTATGAAACTGAAGCATTGAGTCTGACAGGCCCACTGCTTACAAACAACTGACAGAAAATCTAAGCAAGCAGTAACCCGCTCACAGATACACTTTCTCAGGGATATGCCTCCTAGCTCAAAATGAATGTCAGGGAAGGTCAAAGGTCAGCAGTTTATTACCTGATTATTACATTCATGTTAAACTGTGATACACATTTGAAAGTTCTCCAGTGATGGCCAGTGGCCTTTGAGGCAACGAGGCTGCAAGTATGCTCCACTACAGTCTGCTCTGAACATCAGAAAACCCCACCTAAGACGAAAATACTAGTTTTTGTGCTTTACCTCTTCCAGCTCAGCAGTACAAATCATTCTCTGTCTTATTCCTTGTATAATATTCATTTATTGTCTGTTGGAGTGATAAGCTCATGAAAGGACTTTATCGAAAGCTTATAGAATTGAATCACAGAACTAATTAATATTCTAAGAGGTATGGATATTTGATGATAATCCTAATCTAGTAGTGATCTTATCAAGAGCAAATAGAGTATTTCTTAAACCAATGGGGCAAAAAGTCCTCTAATAGCTTTGCCATATGCAAAATAAATGTACAACCTCCTTTATCTTATCATGAGTTCTAGCAGTGACCCTAAGGAGAGAATTTGGGAGGTTAGGACTGTCTGAAAAATGCTGTTTCTGAATGGGAGGAAACACTCATGAACTATTGGCAGCATCTGAAGCATTTGTAGAGTAAGAGTGATCTCGTGACTATACCAGCATCAACACATGAGGAACCCTTGAGGTGCTTACCATCTGGGTACGTTGAGCTCCATTTGGTTCCATTTACACAGTGTGGATTTATGTCTGCTTCATTTCTCACATGTCTCTGAAGTGTTAGAAATCTTGTAAGGATCTTTGAAAAGAAATATGCAGTAAAGTTTCTTACCCTATTAAAACCCTGTTTTCTCATTAATATAGACAAGCTGCTATTACTGTGAAATGTAACCAAGGGAGAGAAATAGCTCAAAGCTTTGTAAGAATTTTCAGGTCTGACATCCAATGTGACTGCTATGTTCTAGATCCAGGATAGCCCTTAAAGGTCAGATATTGAAAGGATGGTCTACATGGAAGCAGTAGAAAGGAGCGGGGTTTTGGGGAATTGATTGGATCATGCAGGCTCTTAATCTACCAGTGAATTAATTCTTTTGTAACTGCATGGAAGAGGTCTTTGGAAAGGATGGAGAATTAGGAGATAAGATCTACTTGAAAGAAGTGGGTCATTGGGGTATGGACTGCATCCTGCCTGTCCCAGCCTTTTCCCATTTCCCTCTCTGCTTTCTGCTTGATGTGAGGTGAGCAGCTTTGTTGCTTCCCCTGCTCACTGCCATGCTGTCCTTCACATCTTGGCCAAGAATCAACATAGCCAAATGACCACAGACAAAAACCTCTAAATTCAAGAGGAAAACTACATGTGCTATTATTTAAATTGAATTTCTCAGATATTTGGTCACACTATCACCATATATAATTAAGTAGTGTCCCCCACCATTCTTGAAGTTGCTGCAATCATTAGCAAATGCCTTTTGGGTGATTAGTAACATTAAAGGAATTGTGAAACATTCTTTTATTCCATTTTCTAGTGTTGCCCTGTAGACATCTCAGATATTATGGTGGAATAAAAACTAGAGTGACATGTTTTCAGTCTCATAAAAGATATGTAGATGTAGATATTTTATTATGACATTTTCTAGACCCCCTAGAGACCTCTGTTTCCTGACTAACAAGATACGACTTTTTTTGCCTGCAAGCAAACAAGTCAGCTCACTTCATACCAACAAACATCAATGATAAATGTGTGCAGCATATTTTATTGTAGAATGTAAGGGCAAAGGCTTATCAGTATCTGAAATCATGTCGGTTGTGAAAAATTCCATCAAGGAACTTTTATAATAAGAGAGCACAGTCATTATTTAGGTTTCACTTGAATACCTAAGATTTCCAGGGATTTCATGAGCATAATAAATTTCTGCCATTTGTGACAGTATGAATAAGCTACAGGACATTGTTAAATAAACTAAGTCTAACACAGAGAGGAAAATAGTATGCTAACACTTATAGGTGAAATCTAAACTAGTCAAACTCTTAAGAAGTAGAGTTAAGTGAAAGTAACTAGAGCTCTTGTAGTCTTGTTATGCAATAAGAGGACTTTGGCAACATTAATACTGTAAATTTTGTTTTTGTTTTTGGGGGTGTTGAGGTTTGGTGAAGACTGGATCTCTGGTCTTACATATGGCAAACAAAAGCTTTGTCCCTGATCTACATCCCCAGGTCTCTATTGCATTTTTCAAAGTGGCTGAAAAAGAAGGTTTTGAATGTTCTTAGTTCAAAGAAATGGTAAATATTTGAGGTGACAGATCTGTTAATTGCCCTGCTTTGATCATTTCACAAGGTTTACATGAATTAAAAAAATATACTGCACATCATCACTATTTAGAAGTATTATTTATCAATTAAAAACAAGTTTTCTTTTCTTTCTTTCTTTCTTTCTTTCTTTCTTTCTTTCTTTCTTTCTTTCTTTCTTTCTTTCTTTCTTTCTTTCTTTCTTTCTTTCTTTCTTTCTTTCTTTCTTTCTTTCTTTGTGAGTACAAGAGAGCATTTGATTGTGTGTGCCTATGAGGACTAAGGGTGACAGTGGAAGCCATCCAGGATTGCTCCATATCCTTATTGTTCTGCTCTGAGGTTTCCCAAGCTCTACCTTCCACAACCAGAATTACAGGTCACTGCCATATCTGCCCTGATATTTTTATGTGGGACCTAGGAATGAGACTTCAGGTCCTTTTGCTTGCAAGGCAAAGACTTTAACCCCTTAGCCATCACCCCTAACCTCCAAATAAGCTTTTTTAAAGTAATGAAAATATCACAGACACTATCTAAAAATGCATATGATCATCTAAAGTCACATGTCTTTTATTGAAATTGTGCAACTGGGAGAAAGTACTTATGAATCTCTTCAATTGACCCCTTATTCTGGGAGAACCTTTCTCTATAACAATGGCCTTCATTCACACTGGTGCTCCCATCTTATGTTTTTCTGTCACTTTTAGAATGTCCTGTGCCACAAATAACCACAGATAACATACAAAAAACAGTGAAATTTTGTTGGTAACTTTTAGCTAGCAAAATCACTGCAAGCAAGTTTATTGTTCTTTAACAAAATAAAGACATACATGAGAACATTTGGCTAGGTAACATTTCACTTAATAGGAAATACCAATTTATCCATTCAGTTAAAATACACATTTTAACTTTCTCTCAGAAATAGCTCCAGAAAGTTAAATATTGGTTGGACAAAGAGCTTAACTTAGAGTGTATGTGCCTTCATGATACAAGGTGGTGCTTATTGTATAATTTTTGTTGACTCCATATATTCAGTCACTGTATCTTCTGTGAGTTAGCATAGGTAGGAAAAATTAGAGTAACATGATATTGTATGGTTTGGAAAATCACCAAATACTAGGTAATTTTATTCATATTTTGTATGAGAAAATTAATATGTGAAAATAGTAAGCAATGACATCAACACATGTAAATTATCAGATATAATCATCAGATTTTAGAAGAGTTGACTTAGTTCCTAAATCTAATTCTTTACAATCTACCTTGCTTTAGAGCCTAATAATTCCCCAACTGTTGTAGTTAATGCCCTCCCAGATATATTGTCTTTTACAACTGGCTTAATTAAGTCATTAAAGTTTATGTTATTTTCACTTGCGGGTATTTGGAAACTATAATTTCTAGGGTGAAAGTTGGTATACAAATGTCTATATGCTTTTCCTCCCTCAAAGTCAGCAAAGCTGATATATCAACAAACAGAGATCAAAGTAGCCCATGCATAATGTCCCTGGCTTAAGAAACTCGCAGCACAGGCAAAAGTTTAGGCCGTTGAAGTAAACACAAATTAAAGCATATTCAGACATGAAGTAGATTTCCGTTCAGATCTCATCCAGTTTGAAGATCAGTTTAACTTTTTGATCATGAACTTCTAAAGGAAATAAAGAGTCAAAGTTGACTATTTGAACGTACAGGACAAATAAACATACAGACATCAATGCTGTCTCATTCATCCTACTTGTCTCACAGAAGAGGCCACACAGCACTCACAGGAAGATAGGAAACATCAGTAAAAGCTCACAAGTTTGTAATGCATTTCTTTTTGCCTTTGAGCCATTTATTTAGAGGGCAGTTTGTTAGAAATGAAGAAACAAAATGAAAGTATTTGGTTTTTGACTTAAAAGATATTGCATTATTGTATTAATAAAGACACACAAAGAGACATCCTGTGATTTCATATGTAGGGAAGCAAAGAGAATAAAGCATTCCTGGGCTTTCTCACTCTATCAGAAAAGAACTAACTCCTGTACCTAGAAGATGCTCATTGACCATGTGTAGAAGGAATGACTTCAAACATTATGGAGTCATCTGTACGTTACCCTCTGTGTTTATACCAAATTCTGTTTGTATCTAGACATACATGAAACTCTATAGATTATCACTAAATATTAAAGCACAGTGATGTGAAGCCCTCAAGTGATAATGTTCTAGAAATCAGCCTCAATTTATTGTATCATAACCCAGATGTTGAACTTATGAATGATTTGTGGCAAATCTCAAAATTGGGAAATGTGTTAATACAGTTTCTCTGTCATATTCCTCGGGCCTTCTATGCCTTATGACCTGTACTGAATATTCGACATTGCTGTCAATGTGTAATTCTAGTCAATAATAAATTTTGGTAGATTTGCTAGGAAATTTTATCAGTCTCTGCTTTAAACAAAAAAAGAAAAATGAAGAATTATCTGTATTCATGAAGAAGTTAATTGAAATTTTTATTTTTGAGTACTAATGTATATAAGTTTAGGGATTAGGTGAGAATATTTTTATTCATATCAAAACAATCCTTTCAAAGAAATCAAGTAATATATGGTAACTGTCTGCCTGAGTGATTCTAGTGATCCAGATTGGTTTGCAAAGATTCAGAGGCTGACAAACCTGCAATGATACTGACAACAGCTTTTCACATGTGCAGCTATTTCTCCTCACTTGGATCCACAGAAATAAGTAGATATGTAAAGAGTTCAGATGATTTTGTCAAATTTAGGCACATGTGTCTAAATTTCATCTCTGCTTTATTAAAAACAAAAGGATGTGAAGAAAGCAGATGGCAGGCTGTAGAATATGATTTAAAATTGTAGTAGAAAAAAGAGATCATAAAGATGGGAAAAGTCAATGTGATTCCCTGAGGAAGAGAAAACTAGACGATATCCAGACAAATTAGAAGGGGGAGAAGGAGGAGGAGAGAAGGAGTAGGAAAATATGAGGAGTCTGTAGAATAATTATTCTGTGTGAGCTTTAAATCACAGTCTTTTTGTTGATATCATTATCAGCTTAAAAGCGATTCTAACAGCAAATAGCCACCATTCAATATCTGAACTTTTCACCTTTAAAACTCTTAGAATAATACAGAAATTACCAACTCAAAACCTCATTTTTTACTGCAATGACTCTTTCTTTTACTCTTTTATAAAAGCACTGACATTTCTACATCTCCTGAAACACCTTTTTCTTCTCCCTCCTTCTCCTCCTCCTCCTCCTTCCTTCCTCTTTTCTTCTTTAGCAAATATCATGAGGAGGATAGCCACAACCTAGAACCTCTGACAACTCTATTCAAAAACCAATAACCAACCAAGAAATATGGGGTGCAATTTAGTCTCAGCTCTCAACTTGACACTTGGGAGATTACCCTTTGGGCAAAAATGTGGGAAATCAGTTAAGGCAAGCCTCTGGGAAAACTTGCAGGAAACTGTCTTAATTGCTTTATTTGAAGAGGGAAGGGTTGTCATAATATAAGGGACCATTCTCAGGGCATGTGGATAAAAGGAAGAAATGAGTGAGCTGGCTTTTGACAGACTAAAGATCTCAAAAACAAGTATATAGGATTGATCTTTGACTCTACTTTTGTTCTGATGCCAAATGAAAAGTTTCCTCTGCTACTGATACAGATATGGCATCTTTCATGGTTTGAAAGATGTCTCGTGTTTGGAAAGGTCATGGAACTTTTAGTAGGTAGAGCCTTGCTGGAGGAATACAGTCACAGGGGGTGTATTGAGGAGAATTAGTGTCACCCTACTTCTTGGAGAGGTCTACTAGGGCAAACAGCATTCTAGCAGCTCTCAGCCTCTCAGATGGATCCCTTTCTCCTTTAAATTACTTAACTTTGGGTGTTCTCTCGCAGCAACACAAAGAGTAACTAGTACAGCATCTCCTGCAACCCTGGACTATAATATGGTCTCATAAGCTGGAATAAAATCCACTATCCCTTAAGTAGTTTGGGTCATATATTTCACGGTGATAAAATTATGAAGCTAACACATGCGGTAACTGAATTGTCCATCACAAATATGTCTCCTTCAGTATCTATATGCATCACTATCAGTATCTGCCAAGTATTGTGGTGCCCCTTCCGACTCTAGGTTTCTTCTGCAGTGCAGAGTAAAGGAATATACTAACTGCTTATTGCATGTGGAAAACTATAGGAATTATTTGTCTTAGATAAAGCAATAAAAACATTTAAGAAGAAGAAGAAAGGTAAACTTTAAGGTAAATATGCCGAAAATAAAAAATACTCCATCGTTTAATGCCAAAGGAAAAATCAGGTTTCTCAATTTATTTTTAAAGATCTTTTATTAGAATATCTTGCTATTCTTTATATCTGACATCACAAAAATGGGAAATTCACAATGGTTGTTTTAAGATGTAGCCATCTCAGATGAATTATTATGCATAAGTAAGAATGGTCTATCACCACACTCTGAGAATGAGCACAGACCTAAGTTCTAAAAATCTTGACCCAAGAACTCTTTCTCATAACAGGCCATGTGCACCCTAGTCATGATTCCATGGGATGTTTCATGTACCAGTCTATGTGTGCAGACGTCTATGGGAATTGGGAAAAAAATTTGAATGTTTCAGGATAGTTCAGGTCTATAATATATTGGATCTTAAAACAGCAGTGATGAACATTTAAATGGCACATTAGAAGATAAGAAATGTGTATGCATGTCCATATGTGCATGTTTGTGTATGTAGGTAGACAGAATGAAGTTGTAGAGGAAAAGTGAGTAAGGATGACAGACACTCGGTGAGAAAAAAACAAATTGAAACTGTAGCCCCATGATTTTTCATGGTGAAACTTTCACAGGAGATTTTTATCTATGTCCTTTAAATAATCGTAAATTTAAAAGAAAAAATTACTATGACTAAATCAAAACACTATGGCTAAATCACAGTCAGTTGATTTGACAAGTTAAATGAGAGAATTAAAAATGACTGTATGTTTCCAGGAATAATACCTTGAAGCCTTGAACTTCATATTGTGTTTTATTGAAGTAATGCCTTCTTCATTTTAACTCTAGAATAACCTCTGAGGGTGCTAATGTAAGATGCTTACTGTAGAAACTGATGTGTGATAAAAGTCCTGTAAGCTCTGACAACTTAGATGGCAACAAAAAAGTATGACTGGGGAAGCCAGATCAAGTTTGATTCAGGAAATTAGAGACCAGAAAATCTGTTAGGTAAGTATCATCAGAAATCTAACCCTAAATGTGCCATACACAGGAAAGATGGGTACCATTAATCAGGGTTCATGGAGTGAGACGGCCTTATGTCCAGACGAAGAAACTATTCTGTCCTGGTTGAAGTGCAGGCTTCATGTTCAGAACCTACAGAGTGAGAAGAAGAGATTGATTAAATATGTTGCTTCCAACTGCAGCCAACCACAATTTATCATTTCGAGCTACTGTGATTATTTTGCATTCAGCACAAAGATGGCAATCTGGCAGGTTTGTGAGCCTTGAGACTCCAACAGATTGGGGCTGAATTCTTGCTTGTTTGTCAAAGCAGCAGAGCATGCTCCTGTCAGTCAATATGCCTTTTCTTGCTTTGTCGAAACCATTTCCACTGGATGCCAGTGTCAGTTGCATTTCCCAGATATGGCTCCAAAATAGTGTAACAAAAGTTGCTATTTAATTTGAAGTTGTTTTGGCAGGTGAGCTTTGCTGTGGTAAATTGTGATTTTTAAATCTATGATTTACAGAGGAACAAGCTCCTGTTGAAATATGACTGCTATTTAACTTTGGAGAAAGATTCAAAAAAGACTATGCAATCAGTTATTGAATCAGTCAGATGACAACACTTTCTGAGTTCATTCTAAACACTGAAACAACTCGTGCATTGGAGAAACTCAAAGGAACCATGTTGGTTCTTCTTTTCATGGAATGTTCCCTTTTAGAAAGGCAGACCAGACCGTATCCTTACAATTTAGACATATTTTAAGTATTAATCAATTCTTGTAAAGCAAGTAAATTAGTGCACAGAACCTACTGGACATGGTTTATATGAGAATAAAATATTAGGCATGTGAAAGTCAAAGACATTGTGTGATCACACCACAGCATGATCTGCTCCTAAAACCTGTTCTGCATCATCAGAAATCTGATCCTAAATGTGCTTTGTACTGGAAAGCTTTCTCCAATCAGGATACATCCTTACCATCTTCACCCTCATATCTTCATCGTCTGTTTGGAGGACAGTGGGTTTCTGTCTTCATTCTTGGAGTTTAAGGAAGGACATCTGACTAATTTTTTAAAATTATTTCTTTGATTATTATTGCAAGAGGGATAGTCTCTTGCAATAATAACCAATTTCTGGATTTCAAAATAGAGAAAATTAGTATAAATGAAGAATCTTCCTCACATTGAAATGAAACTGTTTGTGTTCTGAATAGTAACTCTTCTTCAGCATTGACATTTTTGTTCGGGCAGATAAACATGTAATTCCTAGGATCCAGAATGTGCAGGTTGGCACAGCAAGATAGGAGGGGTATGGTGTTTCACTGCTTAGCCACTGTACTTTGTTGGGACAATGGTGAATACACAGCATCTTTCTTTGATGTTCATGTCCCTCCAGAACACTGACAGACACAGTAGCTGAGGGCATAATGGTATTAGTGGTATTACTTATATTGAAGAGATGAATTTCAAAACATGTAGGATACTGTGGAGAATCATAAAGCTTTTAAAGAATAGAACTGCTATTGATGTTCAGGTAGCATGAATGCCAGTCCATGAATGCCAGTCTGTGATGTGGGAGTTACAGATGCCAACTTGAAAGTTGCTGGCTGAGTCTTTGGTCATATAACTAAAATGTTGTTTAGTTAAGGAAACTCTTGGGGCTCGAGACGTGGCTCAGGGGTTAAGCCTCTGCCTTGCAGGCAGAAGGTCCTGAGTTCGGATCCTAGACCCCATGTATAGATGCGGGGCTGAAACCGGGCGGTCTGCGTTTCTGGTCCTGGTAGGGCGGAGCCTGTGAATCCTGGGGCAGAGTAAACAAGGAGGAGGTGGAAGGCGGTCCATGGTGGTTCCCGAATTCGCCCGTGGTTCTACACACACACACACACACACACACTGCACAATTGAATAAATAATTTTTTTAAAAAAAGGAAGCTCCTGAGAAAGTCTGTGGGAGATTACCTTATTGATGTAGAAAGACTCAGCCTATAGTGGATGGGACCAGTTGTTGGGTAGGATAGCGAGAGCTGGTTCAGCATTTTGGCATCCTGGTTAGTGATAAAACATGCTTCTCACTCACCTCTCTGTGTGGACATGACGTGATCAGTCCTCTTGCTCCTGATATTAAACTCTTCTAATATGATAATGAACTATAACCAGGAACTGTAAATGGAAATAAACGTCTTCTTTCCCTAATTTGTTTGGGTCCTGTATTCATTTAGCAATATGAAACTTAAACTAATAGAGATGTTAGACATAAAGGTATAAGCTGCTACCATCAAGTAATGCTGATTACCATTTAGATCTATGTCCTAATTTTTTTCTCAAGACAACCATATAGAAGAAGATATTGGGATAGGAATTATTACTGTGTTAGCAAGAGTGATAAATTGTACCATTTATTACACATAGCAAGTAAGTTCTGAATATAAGGAGCCAAGTTGTAGTTTTGAAGTTTGATTACTGATAGGTTCTAAAGCCCACCATTCCCCTTTATTCTTTATTCCTACACTGTGTACATAGGTGTGATAAAACTAGATGGTCCCTCCTGCAGTACCAACAGTTTAAAACCACGTAAGACCTAGCCTATGCCAGAGGACTTGTACCGAAGGTTCACTTTCTTTCTTTTAAATAATTTATGTGTGATGACTGAGAGAGAGAGAAAGAAAAAATATGCATGTAATCATCTGATAATAACTTTCAGAAAACAGTTCTTCTACCAGGTGACCTCCACACAGATTAAACAGATTGCCTGCTCAGTCATCTCCCCAGCCCTGAGACTTAAATTTTAACTCAGTTACAATATCAAGGTAGTTCACTCTGGCGAGCCGTCTGGAGATTCTTAAAGAAATTAAAGATTGAAATGCCATATGACCCTGCGATTCCACTTTTGGGAATAACCCCCCATGCAGCAGAGGTCCACTTTGATAGCACAAGTGAGACTATGTTCATAGCAGCACTGTTTACAATAATAGCAAAGTCATGGAATCAACCCAAATGTCCAACAGTTGACGAGTGGATAAGGAAAAGGTGGTACATCTATACAATGGAGTACTACTCAGCCATAAAAAATGATGAAGTACTGGAATTTGCCGGGAAATGGATGTCATTAGAAACAATTATGTTAAGCAAAGTATCCCAGACCCAGAAAATTAAGCACCGTATGTACTCCCTAATAGGTGGCTTCTAGTACCAAACCCACCCAGCCCACCTAGAGACACTCAACGATAAATCTCTGCAATACAGTAATTGCAAGGAGTTTGAACAGGTGGGATGGGGTAGGAGGGCCACACCAGAAACAAGGAGAGAGGGGACCATGTAACAGCAGAGAAAATAGGCCTCCATCAAGGACTGAGAGTAAGAAATGAGACTTTTCGTTCCTGATCATCTACAACTGAGGGGGTGTGATCTCACCAGAAGGGGAGGGCATATAGTCTGGCAGATAATAAGTAACCATTTTGCAAATGGGTGATTGACCCCTCCCTCACTGTGTTTTCCTACTTTTATTGCCTCTACCTTTGAATATACTCTTATAACAAGACTCTAGTTTAACAGTTTTTTATCTCTGGCCAGGGGGTGACATCCAATACCCATCAGGATGGAGTGAAGGGCATTGCAGGAGCAGCAAAACCACAAAAGAAAATCAACAAACCATAATCCAGAACTTCAGAGACTCTATATCAACCACCTAGAACTAGGCCAGCCTAATCTCTCCCCATCTTGAAGCTCAGGGAAATTTGCCGAAGAGGGGGCGGTAAGATTGTAAGAGCACAAGGGTGGGAGGAGCAATGATATGCAAGATACTCCACACAAGTTAGGGCAGAAGCAATCATATTGGACTTTACATGCCCTGCACAATGTCCCAACACACTATTGTCCCCACAAAGTCTAGCATTTGCTAAAAGCACCAAGGTCCTTGGAGGCAAGGGATTGACAGCCATAATAGTGTTCCTATGCTTAAGGGGAACACAGGAAAGGGTTCAGGGCAATGCCGCTGGGTCCTTGTATGTTATCGGAGAGGAGGACCCAGAGGACAGTCAGGCATGCACATTAAAGGATTCTCCGGGGATTGGGGGAGGGGAGGCACTGGGGGGTGGGGAGGGAGGGGTGAGGGGAGGGCGAGCAGAGGGGTGGGGGGAGGAGGAGGGAGGGAGGGAACTGGTGTACCTATTAAGTTTGTATGAGTGGAGATAATAAAAAATGTTAAAGTCGGGCTGGAGAGGTGGCTCAGGGGTTAAGCCTCTGCCTTGCAGGCAGAAGGTCCTGAGTTCGGATCCCAGATCCCACGTATAGACGCCAGGCAGAAGCGGGGGCAACCTGCGCTTCTGGTCCTGGTAGGGCGGAGCCTGTGAATCCCGGGGCAGAAGGCAGTGGGTGGAGGCGTCCATGGTGGTTCACGATTCGTCCGTGGTTCTACACATACACATACATACACACATGCATGCGCACATACATACGCACACAGGCACAATTGAATAAATAGTAATAAAAAATTAAAAAAAACAAAAAAATTAAAAAAATGTTAAAGTCTAAAAAAAAAAAAATTCCAAGACACTTGTCTCTCTTTCCTCTCAAGTCTTCATGGATTTGATTGTGACTCTGCCCTGTGCTTTCCAGAATTTCTTTTTATATGAGAAATCAACATTTTTCATACCCCACTGATGTTTGTGTGTCATTATCAGTTTCTATATTTGAACTGTTTTAGATGGAACACCTTATTACCTTTATAAACCCTTCAACACGTAAGTGACTAGTCTTCACTCATGTTGATCTCTGAAGTGTGTGTGTGTGTGCATGCGCACGTGAGTGTTTACAGGATGACAGAAATTGATTAAATATCTTGAAAAAAGCAGAATGTAATTTATTTTTATTCATTTAGGAAAATTCTACATACCCTTCACTGGGAAATGGTGGCCTGCAATATCAGAAGACAGGAGCACACTTTATAAAGTTTTTATAGGGTCTTTGGTAGGTGTACCAAAGATAGGAATAATGAAAATTGATATTTCACAAGTTCCTGCCTGTTCATCGTCTAATTGTGTTCTTCAGATATATAAAGCCTCACCCTCAAAACAGTTTCTACATATGTTCCCTGAAGAGATAAATTGGAAAATAAAATAAAATCCTTCCTGACTTTTCACTCCCTGCTGGTTTACAGAAAGCTTGATTAAAATGTGTTACCTTCTACAATCTCTCATCTCAATTTTAGTGAGACAGGACTGGAATTTTTAGAGTCTTTTCTTCATCTTTCTGACTCTTACTTTCACCTTAAGGAGTCAGTTAGAGCATTGTGTGATGAATCCTTTGTCACCAGTAACTTTTATATCATTTTCTCAGTGAAACTCACACAAATGATGAGAAGGACATACTTCAGAAATAGGAGCCATAAGCAGGTGGTGGGGCTCTGCCAAGCAGGATGTGCATGCTATTAGTAACATGACATAACATTTGTGAGAAATCATTCCAAAATGTATTTAATTCTATTTTCTCAATTTTCCCAACTAAAATTATCCGATCAGGATTTTTTAATCAAAAGATCATTCATCATGCATATCCTTTTATAAATGAGAAACTTATTCTATCAGAAATTTGCTTCTTTTAAAACAGACTTATACTTTGTAGATAATCTCATTCCAAATAATAAATGTTTAAATATTTTTTATCAGAAAGAGAGAGAGAGAGAATATATCAGAAGGCAGCTTTTGGAAATTGAGTTATTTTTCCATCATTTGGGCTCTGGGGATAAAATCAGGTCACCAGATTTAAGCACAGATACCTTTGTCCAATGAGTCCTCTTGCCAGCCTCCAAATAGTAAAGTTCTTTTTAATGATGCATCTTTTTTGTTGTTATTTTCTTGTGCAAACACCATCTACCACCACAATAGATTATTTTGTTGTGCTTAACTATAAGGTAACCAATTTTTTACTTTATATTTTTGATAACATAGGCTCATTTCCATTCTGTTGTCTTTTTTCTGTGTTATCTTAGCCTTTCTAGTGCTGGCGAGTCTCTCTTCGCTATGTGTTTCAGTCATGAGAGAGAAGCTTTATACAGAAGATTGTAATGACTTTAGTGAGATCAATAAACACGCCAGAGTTGTGTACTATGAATGCTTGACTGTTGCTGATAAGAGAAGATGGAAGACAGATAGGAAAAGCTTACTTCCTTGGATTTCATCTCAGAACTCTGACAATAATAACTTCTGCTTCACAGGAACTTAAATCGAGTTGGCCATTAAAAGTCACATTCCCTTGTTTAGTGTTAAAGTGAGACATGGTACTGTGCCATTAGCTTTCGATTCATAATATTTGCTGCCTTATTCAATATTACCATGCACCTGCTGCTATTAGAAAGTAAGCATTGTCACTTGCCTACAGACATGCAGAGTAAGCTGAGGAAGGATACAGGAAGAGTTCTACAGAAAATAGAGTATTCTTTCAATAACTGAGGAAGCATGAATGGAGAATATACTTTTCAGACAGCTGGAGACTTGTTTCCCTATTACAGTACTGAGAAAGTTGTTTTACGTCTATGAAAACTTAAGCAAGAGTCTAGTTTCAAAACTAAGAAAGTACGTGAGGTACCCTTCAATCATGTGCACATGCAGGATCTCCCACCCATCTCTTCCTTTTATGGATTTGTGTTATTCAGTTAATACAATGCTTTTTTTTATCAATCTTTATATAACCCTTAGATGTGTCACTTAATTCTACTCACCCAGTCTTTTCATCTTTAAAGTGGGGATCATTGCTCTTATGAAAGAGCCAATTAAAAAATTGAGTGATGTAATACTTTGAAACTGAAATCTATGGAAATGTTCCTTGCTCTGAAAGTTCTTTAATAATGATTACCGGTGGTGGAAGATGGAATCAACTTGATTCGGGGGGAGGGATGATCCTTTTTGAGTTCATACAATATTGTTCATTTATCAAATTTGCTGGTATTGAGACTGCTATTGGAAACAATTCTGTTTCAAAGTGTCCTCTTTACCAGATGCAGCTAAGCCACTAAACTTTTCATTGTCTCTGCACTTTCTGAATATATTAAAATGGAAAGTGGATCACAGGCTCAAAATTGTTGATCTAAGGACAGGACAGATAAATTCTAGACAGAAAGCTTTAGCCTAAATCAAAGCATACTTTTTTAATAAAGTTGTGGCTAGATTAATTAAAGTAAAATTTAATGAGCTGGAAAAGACTTTGTACCCTGTGGAAATAAACACTGAGCATCTAGCCCCAAGCTACTAGTATTTAGAACGCCCAAAAGATTTCAAAATTATTAGCAAAAATTGGTCAGGTTTTAAATGCACCATAGAGGCACTTAGCATTGAAAAATGAGAATGGGTGAGGATGGAATGGAAGAGAAGCATATTTATGCCAGCAAGCAGATCACAGTGACAATAGAAGCATCGACTTGGATGAAACTCTTAACCTGTAGGTATCAAAGCGCTGTGGACACAAATCGCAGCTTCTACTCACAAAGAGATGGTTTATTCTTGGGCTAAAGATGAGTAAGCATGATCTAGGAACATCGATTCAGGTAGCCCTAAATAGCATTTTCCAGTGCGGAAACAATTTCAGGAAGTTTATTTTATAATTATAAAGTAGTAAGTCAAAGAACTTTAAATATATTGTATATTGGTATAAACATCAGGAAGGTGGATTTGAGTAAACTGGGCAATCTCTGCTACAGGATTCATAAGCTCTTTTGCTACATGCTTACCTTGTATTAGTAAAAGCCAGTGGTCTTTTAAATTAATGCATTCCAAAAGACTATAGCCAGAGAGTCATAAGGATGTTAAGTTAGATACAGACTTGGCTAAAGAATGTTTATTAAATGTACTAAAGATAGCCAGGATAATTCATGTCTAGATCTGAAATATTCCAACTCTAAAATCAACAATTTCTACATTAAGTCTTGAAGATCATTGATATAGGTAGAGCTTTTGTTGTAAACTTCAGTTCACATTTTAATGGATTCAAGTCAGCTTTACTTTGAGCTTTACTTTTCCCCCCAAATAAACAAATAATTAAATTTCTTAAGCACAAAGAAATGGTTGATATAAATTTATGGGATAGAGTATAGTGATAGACTAAAAAAGCATGCTTCAGAAGTATCATATATTTGCTGACAATGCTTGAAGTGGCAGGTTCCCAGATCTCTTTCTGGCTCTCAGGTCAGCAGGTTTTGCGATTCTCCTGTAAATCAAGCAGCAACATCCAGAAATAAGGTGGTGCTGGCGAGGGGGTAGTGTAAGGCTGATGGGAGAAAGGAAAACACAAAATGAAGCACCTCTAGAATAGATTAGTTTCCTTCAAGACTTAAAGCCATGAAGGGGTGGAGAAGAGTGTTCTTTGGCATCCAGCAAGACACAAGAGTGTCACCTGCCACTCGCCAACTTACAAAACTTAGGGAAGAGGAGTGGAAGAAAGAACTGAGGGAGTTTTCCTTCCTTCCTTCCTTCCTTCCTTCCTTCCTTCCTTCCTTCCTTCCTTCCTTCCTTCCTTCCTTCCTTCCTTCCTCCCTCCCTTCCTCCTTCCCTCCCTCCCTCCCTCCCTCCCTCCCTCCCTCCCTTCCTTCCTTTTTGTAGACCTGCCATTTGGAGTTGCCAAGGGGTTTTCAGGAAAGTAGGGTGTGGAGAATCAAAGAATGCCTGGCTGCTGAAACTCAATCACTGTCACGATATCAGCAGGATTGGCCAGGCAGAAATCTATGAACATAAGTTGATTTAGTTTGGGGAATGACTATTGTACTGCCACCTTCCAACCAAGATGGCAGATTTTAGGAAATGTCATGGTGGTGACAAACAGGGAGAACTACCATATTGCACGATTGAGTATTGACATTCGGCTCTTTCAACTCTTAGTGAAGTAACAACATTCCACATTGAGGCATTTTTTCAACAATACAGGGTGTCATGGTTGGAAATGTGAGTTGTCCCCCACTTTGGGATGGACACGGCACCTTTAGGAGGTGGATGCTTCCTGGAGGAAGGCGGTGGCAGGGGGTGGGCCTTAAGGCTGGTTAGCTCTGTCCTGCTTGAGTGAGTAAGTCTGCTCTTGAGCTTGCAGTAGTTCTCTGCCTCCATCATGTTTGCAGTGACCAAGAACACCTCCAGCTTCTGCCAGCCAGCCATGCCTTTTCCACCATAATGGACTGTATCTCCCCTCCGGAAACTGTAAGTGGAATAAATCTCCCCTTTTCTCCCCAGTAATGGGTTTCTTAGAATAAAAGGGACCTACATTCCTGGGATTCAAGACTGACTACCCCAGAGATAAGCAACTATCTTCCTATTTTTCTCTACATTGGTGTATCAGAGTGAAGACAATTCTCCCACCAACTGTGTGACTTTTATCCTGACTTAGAATCTAGGAACCATGAAAGGTCAAGTTCTGTTTCCTAGGTCCTATGAGTCATATACCAGTGACAAACCGCCCCAGTGGATAATTCTGCTTTATAGCACAAGGAACACCTTCACAGACTTGTGTTCTTGGCACAATTTCACTGTGAACATATTGAATTATTTCTGTTTTTAACAATATTTTATATGCAGTAAGGGTTGTAAATTAAAACATCTTAAGGCAATGCCCTTGCATTTAACTCTAGAATTTCACTTTTTACTGTATTTTGATATACCCTAAACAAGTGTTCGCAACATGTACACAATTTTGCCATTTTTTTCTTTATTAAAATATATTGGATTTATGCTTTTAATATCTTCTTATGAGAAAACAAGTGGATCATACTAAAATTGAATTTTTCTCTATTGTAAAGAAACAAGTTATTATGAAGAAAACTCTATTATAAAGGTGTGTGAAAATAAGCAGTAAAAATAAAAACACATATAAAATGTCAGAAAAACAGATATTGAACCTTCAACTAATTGATCAAATAAGACCATGACTTGAATTCAATCCAGGAGCTAATGGTTTTCCCAGCTTTCATCTCGGAGTTTCTATTGTTCCTGTTATTTTTTATTTTATATTAAACATTCAAAACTCTTTTCCTGACTCATAATTCACTATCTGGTGGACAAAAGAAACCCATACTTCCAGTGCATATCAGAGTGTTTCTGTTTTTTGTTTGTTTGTTTGCTTACTTATTTGTTTGTTCCCTTTTTTTCTGTTACAAATGGAAAATGATGAGTGTATGTGACAGACACACAGGGGTCTGTACAACTGCTGAACTCCAAAGAAAAGATTTGAATCTTCTGCCCTGGACTATCAAAGGAGAGGACTTAACGCAAAAAAATGGGTACATCTTACATCACACAGAAATTGATTGTGTTCTCTTTCAGCATTTGGGCATCTTTAAGCTCCCATTTTCCTCCTCTGAATGGATTTGAATGAACGGTTACCAGCAGTACGCAATGAGAGGATTTTGTGCTGCAATGTTCAGGTTCTTTGTGTCTGGAACAAACACTTGAGCAACTCATACATTACTTGGAAATCAGGGTTCCTTTTTGCAGGTGCTTAGTGTATTGGAAACTCAAGTGCTATTTTATTACAGTGTGAAAGAAAAGCTACAAGGTAGGCAAGCTTCTACTCCAGGCTGCTGTCAGGAGGAAGATGGAGCTGAGAAAAAGAAATAGTTATTCCTTTTGATAACTCAAAAGGGTCAGCAATGGAATTCTTTAAGTAGCTCTAGGGAGGAGAGTGCCTTCAGAGAAAAAGCAAGAAAGCCCAGAGAGAAATGGCAAGAATTCTTCGGATTTTGTTCAATATCCAAACACATAGAAAGTAATAAAGGAAAATATATGCTTTGATTTGGAACTTAGAAAACAAACTTGTGAAAGCCTATAAACATCTGCATCAAGGGAAGGTTTGGGGGTGCATGCACATCATCTTATCAGGAGGATAATTATTCCTCCATCTCTACAGTACATCTTCCTTGTAATCAGGTTTCCTGAGGTCTGGTCTTCTGGCCTTCAATGACAGGGCCAGCTAAGTTATCTCTTAAGGGAGGGGATAATCTCATGCACTTTTTAAATTTTTGGGACAGATCTGAATATCCTGTCTCCATCCAGAATCAGAACTAGAACTCAGATCTTTCCTTTAGACCATAAGGAAGTGGCTTGTCCTTAATGATATTCAGTAAAGCTCTGATATTGGTAGGAAACGAGATGTGGAGTCCAAAGTTTATCAGGGGAAAGGATCCATTCTCAGTGGTTCATCTACCAATGTCTGTCTGATTGCCTAACACATCTGTACCAGCAGCAGAGAATAGAGACAGACTAGGCCTGTGTCCCTTTTCCTACTCTAGAAGAGAATATTAACCTGTCGCAGACTTACACTTGTTCTAGCCTGAATGGCTACAGGAAAAGTGGGAAGAAATTAAACTTTTTCATTCCCTCTCTTTTGAGCAATCTGTAAAGAAATTCATTCTCCTTTACCAATTTTTCTTTCTTGACTTCTTTTAAAATGTGAGGTTTGTAGCCTCACACACTAATCAGTTTGACTGTAGGACCCAGAGGTGGGGAGAGGGACTTAACCATCACAGTTTTGGAGACATCTCAGGTAGCATGAGCTGCCTCGTTGCCTTTTCATATTCCCTTCAGTACTGTTGTTCTGAGGCCTGAACAAACCAGGATCAAATCTTCAGTGTGCTTTTTTCCACAGAGGAATCCTCAACATACCATACGGCCTTTCAAGAACTCAGATCCTATGCTTGTATATGGGGCTAATAAGATTATTTTTGCTTAAACTCCTCTGTATTATTATTCATAACTTTTAGACCAAGTCTTTTCTTCATGCCTATCCTATCACAAATAATTTCCAACAATTACCCAAGTCAGGAAAACATCATGCATCACTCCCTCTTGTGGCTTGCAGATAGACTACCAATTAGTATTTGTGCACCCACCTTAAGTACTGGTGTTTGGAATTAATTGTTCAAATCAAAGTGATGACTCCACAGGCATGACAGTTATTATCTCCTTCCATAAGTAAACAGCAACCTAGCTTTAATTGTTTTTCAAACTGCTGTCCCCCAAACCATTAATTCATTAGCCACGCAAGTCCTAATAAAAAATTGGTTCAACCTGATGCAGACCTTTGTGGAGCTGTGCTGCAGATGGGCACAATGAGTGATTTACAATACCTTATGGAGTTTGAGCCTTTCCTTCAAGTCGTTCCAGAGAGGCAAAATACTCATCCCAAGCTATCTTCATTCTTTTTTTATTTATTTTGTGCCTCTGTGTGTGTATATTTCCATGTGGAGGACCAAGGGTGACTTTGGGAATCATTCTGGATTGCTTCTAACTCCTTCGTGTTTTGTTCTGGGATTTCCCAGGCTCTGTCCACCAAAGACAGAAGTGCAGGCCACCAACGTTTCTGCCTGGTGCTTTTATGTGGGACCCAGAGTCCAAGCACAGGACCTTCTGCTTGCAGGGCAGTCTTAACCTCTGAGTCATCGTTCATCACCTTCTTTTATTTTCAAATAGCCTGAGGAAATCCTAATCCAAGTCAGATCTATCAGCTTTACCTTCTGTCCTTTCTCCGTTGCCCAGAACAAGGTCTCACAATAAGTCCTGCCTCCTGGAATTCAGAGTAAAAGTGGTGGTTGTGTAAAGAGCGCAATAAACATAAATGATACCTGTGGGTAATCGGTTTGAAATTGTTGAGTTCCTAGGTAACTGAATATAGTTGCAAGTGCCCTGGATTCCACAAAACTATGGCCCAATTATCACTAATTTCCGGAATAAGTAAAAAGGAAAGGTTACATCTTAGTTCAAAACAGCGACTGAGAAAAGGGATATTTCTCAAAGGATGGAGTCAGTTCAGCACATTCTTCTTCGCATTCATTTCTCATTGGGAGCCTGTGTTCTTGTAAGTCCAAAAGCACACAAGTCTGCGTGATTAAAACCTTGCAAGTTGCAGTACATCCTGATTATGGTAAGGCTGCTGCAGGGTTCCTTAGCAAGTGAGAAAGAGGGGGACAGAGTAATGAGTGATATCACTGCATCATAGCGCTGGGCAGGTGACCACATATTTTGGAAGTAATTAAAGATGATCCAGTGATGCTTCCCAGACTAATGAGTGATTCTGCCACAGCCTCGCAGCAGGGAAGCCCCTGAGTGTTATTGTGCATTTCCATAGTGTTTACTGGGGTAATGAGTGTTATTGCTGTGGTATAACAGCAGGGTGCACTGCTCACTGTGTTTCCCAGAGAGCTCTGCCATAATTAGAAGGCAAATGTGATTGCTGTTTTGCTAGACACCAATCATGATCTATTCCTATATTGTTCCATAGTAATTACCAGATGACAAAGTGCAATTTCCCAGGGTATTTACTTTGGACAAACAAAGAAGATTTTTAAAAATTAAATTAATTTTTTACAACCATTGAGGCATAATGACATTGTTTCTAATTTAGTTATAGAATATATAATTGCAAAATTGCTATTGACTTGTAATCACTGACTCATCTGCCCTCTTAGCTGTTGTTTCCCCTGGGCGCAGCAGTGGGGCGGGCATTGCTCTGACTGTGAAACTTCACAGTTAAGATTGGATGGAGGAGACGAAAGGGAACAACACAGATATGCCGCACATCTTCATCCTTTAAAATTAAATTAAGGTCTTGCATTTTGATATTCTGAATTTAAGGGATTGTTCCTTGTTTCTAAGTATAGGGCTGGGTGTCAATCAAGAAGACATAGAATAGTCAGTCAATAGAACAAAGCTTCACATTGACCAATAGTTTCATTTTACTTTACATGTTAGTGTAAGGAGCTGTCTTGGTTTCAAATATTTTGATTACTGCCTGCATCAATGTATAAAATATCCTAGGAAGTCTGATGTTTCCACTTGGGAACATTGCTGTGTTTCCTTTAGATTTTAATCTAGGACAATATGATTTGTGAAAATGTAGAAGAGACAGGTTGGCTGGTGGAGAGTGGCTCTGGAGATTTCAGTGCTAAAGAGTTCTGCCTCTTCCTAAGTTAAATGCAGTCTTGGTGACTGTGTTAAAAGGTACATGCTAGAACTCAACTTCCTGGATTCACCTCTCAACATCGCCAGTCAATCAGCTGAAATCCTTGGGCAACTGTCTTGATTTCTTGAAACTTTATTTCCTCATTTGTAAGAAGGGACTTTAACAATATTCTGTTTGTAGGTCTGTAATAAAATTTCTTGAGCTAATGTATGTCGGATGCTTACCAAAAGATATGTATTATGATCATCTGAGTTAAATGTCAGATAGGATTATTTTCAACCTGTTGAGTCTTCGTAGGAAAGTGTTATCATTTTCTCCTTACTGTCTCTTCTGTCTCCCAAATCTTAGATTTAGTGATATTTTCTGTTCGACTCTTTGTCAAAAGACAGAAATCAGTAGTCACAAATGCAAGTATTTTGTTCTACTTTCCAAGCACGGAATCAAAAGATCTTATTTCCTGACTTCTTCATTTTACACATGAGATGGGTTCCTGATTTGAATTCTAATTGTGACAGAAATAAGAGAGGAAAAGAACCTCAGGCTTTTCAAATAGCAAGGATGAAAAATCCATTCAGCAGTAGCAGAGTCATTCAGATCCTGGTATGTGGAATTAAGATCAGAAATGAGAACCAAACAGGAGAAAGCCATTACAGAGTAATGCTGAGGTATGGGATGTTCCTCCTCCAAAACTGGAAAGGGGGATTGAGACTTTTTATCACTTCTTGGGTGTCTTAAGAGGGAGGAATTTAAAGTCAAGTAATACTCATGTATTTCTTTTGAACCATGTACTGTTCAGTTACTTAGTCAGTTTCTTCCTTTGAAACTATGAAACTCCAATAAAGATTCTGAGATATGAAGAATTGCTTCCACAGCTGCACAACAGGGAAACTTGTGAAATAAAGCTCTCAGGAAAGAAGAGTTAGTGTGTCTTCTATCCAGTCCCTGGGAGCATGTGCTACATGGACTAGGGGGAGAAGGAAGTACAGGGGGAAGTGCTTTCTGTGCAAAACGTAAGGCTCCGGGCTTTGGATGGAAACTTCACACGTATGTAAAGGTGGGATCCTTGAGCTGTTCTGATCTTGTGCAGTTAGTGCTAAAATTTCTTGGTAAAAAGCCAAAAATGGCAGCAATCAGCACGGTAATTGAATGTCAAGGGTCTTCTCATGACATTAACTTGGGAGATCAGAAATTTAGAAAACTCATTCCTTTTTTATTTCAAGGGTATCACTAACTCACAGTATATAGTCACCACGTGTTATATACATAGTAAAAAGCATATTAACTGTTCTGTAAATCTGATTCATTCTTAAGTCCACACACAAATTGCCCTTTACTGTTTTTATAGGTCTCTAAATATAGAAATAAATTAAATAGATAAAAATAATCATTGTGAGCATGGCCTCTTCTGTGCACGCAAGGCTTATTGTGTGGTATTCTTACAGAATTTCTCCACATCCTTATTTTATGTCTAGGTATACCCACATAGCCCATGTGGCCCTGCATATCTAGTCCATGCTAATTCTTGGTTCTTCATCACATCCCGTGGCATGCCTGTCCATCTTTGTGAGCACAATTTTTTATTAATCAGCGAAACGTTTGTGCCTTTGAAATTGAAATGGATTTCAGTCTTCTTTATATATTAATTATTGATAAATGGAGCTTGGGAGACAAGGAAGAAGCCTGGCATGATTAAAGACAGATAGGTTTTAATTTTATGTCTCTTGCAGTGACAGAGAAATTTAGTTTAATAGGAGTAATTTTTCAAAGACGATGCAATCATGAAGGAGGATGTATAGAAATGAGCAGAGCATACTAAAAATGAAAGGACTTGTAGGAGACATAGGATGCTTCTGTAGATTCCCTAAGCATTTCCTAGAATACCTTTTCAAAAGAACAGAGTAGAAGCCTCTAAGAAACGTAATCTTTCATTTGCAAGAATTGTGATCTTAGAATTAGACTTTTAAATAGCATATATTTTCAAAAGGTTTACATTTCTAAAACAATTTCTTATATTTTACATTATTTCAGACTCTGCAAATTTATAAAAAAGCTTCCAACAGCTTAATAATATTAATGTCCACTACATCATATAAAAAATACCATGAACTACAGAACAAAATGATCAGGAGAATAGTATTGTAAAATTCTAACTATGTGTCCTCCTGAGAGACACATTTCATCTTTTTTTCAAAGTTTCTTCAGATGGAAAACAGAAATGTTATTCTTTACCTTAGGTAGGTAGTTTTAAAGAAATATATAAACATTTTAATAATTTCTGAGGACATTTGAAGTTGAAAAGTCCAGGATGTTCTGGTAAAAATAAAACACATTTTTATATAAACAGGTAGAGACAGCATGGGCCCATCAGTTACCAATGACCTCATGCCAACCTATTTCTTTTTCATTCTCCAAATACATGATAGATCTTGTTCAACCCACAAATCATTTGAACTCAATAATGTTTCAGGGTCTGTTCTGGAACCTAGGGATTTTTTTTTTTTTGGAAGTGGGACAACTAGCTTCCATCTGCACAGGATCCCACAGATCTCTCCATGATGGAGAATTTTTGTACGTTTTTGTGATATTGGATTCACGCCTCCTCCCACCTTTGGTTTAACAGAGGTCCTTATCTGCTGTGTTTGGAAAAGTCTACCAGCAAGGGAAAGACTTGAGGTGAAGAATATAGAATGAAAGAAGCAGGATGTGAGAAAAATGCTGGCTTCTCGGTAAAAATGTGAGACACCTCAGGGGCTCAGGTGCTACATACGGTTGCATGCTTCAAATTTTGTTCTCTTATTAATAGAAAAATAAATCCCGACACAACTATCCATTATGATTATCTCTAAACTAGCTGTGCTAATCTTCCTAAAACCCTTTCATTATGTTCTTGAGCTTCTCAAAAGCTTTCAATGGCTCTTTCTGGCCCTATAGTAAATCCATTTTCCATTCTTTTTCCTCTTTTCAATCTCTTTGCCTCTCCAATTCATCTTATGTCTAGCTGTATCTCATATCTGTTCAATACTGCAGTCTCCTTGGAGTGCGAAGACTGTCTTGTGCAATTATTCCTCCGTAACTTGTCTACAGAAGAAAATCAATAACTATTTCTGTATTGATTGCAACCCTGTAATTGAGCATTTGGTTTTATTGTTTTATATGTCTTTCTAATTTTCGTATGCATAACTATTCACACAGGATTATAACAAAAATTGTTATAATTCTGACTTGAACTTTTAAAATATTTGTATTCATTTGAGAGTGAGAGAGAAAGAGAGAGAGAGAGATAGTGCATGCATGCAAGCCACAGTTCAAAGACGGAGATAGGAAAATAACTTTTGGAAGTCAGCTATCTTCTGCAACCATGTAGGCTTCTAGGGATTGAATTCAAGTTTCTAGGTTTGCAAACAGACATCTTATCTGCTGAACTATTTTGCCGGCCCCAAACTTGGACTTTTGTACATCTAAAGGAGCAGCTCTCAAAATTGGTTTTATCAAGGGATGCTTACTAAGCAATCAATATTACCACTTTAGTTTCTTGACAATAAACCTGTTTTTCTTAGTGATGTTCATATGCTATATTTGAATTCTTTCTAATTAGACCACTCCCCTCTTTCTTCTATTATCGTATATATACACATATATGCAGAGAAAGCAAAACTTGCCAGGATTCATTTTAGTGTTAAGGTGCTTATTGTAAAAAACCTCATGGCATTGGTGGTGCTGATCTGGACCCCAGAATCCGTAATATATTAAAAGAGTGTCACTGAGCACAGACATCTGGTGTAACAATACCTGTAAGTACAGAGGTTTTATGACAACAGTAAATATGAATGCTTCAGGTTTGTAGTGAATCAGCTTATATTGTATGAATCTTAAGATGGTACAAAAAGCAATAGACATTAAATAGCGACTGCACTTCAAATTGTGACCCTTCTGTATTGTAGTCAGATGTGGTACAGTACTCTCTCATAAAGGTAGCTGTGGTAGCAGCAATCCATATCAGCTAAGCCATTGTGGAGGTAAGCACCTGATATTTGTGATTGCTCTAGATTGCAGAGCTATAGTGCATGGTGGATTAAATACATTAAATAAATTTTTGTCTTATGGTATTTTCAAACCACAATGGGTTCATCAGGACATAACTCTATTGTAGCAACCTTGTACAATATCTGAAATGCCCAGACATATCCCATGTAATGCAAAGTTCAGGTATACTCCAACACAATGCAGCCCCATGCTGAGTGCAAAGCCAATAAGCACAACCAGGGATTAAAAGGTTATTACTTGTGGCAAGCAAGGAAAAAATTACAGAAATTTCCCACAGCAATCTCTCTCCTGGAATAAAGCAGCAGAAGCAGTTTACTTGAAGAACATACTTATCATGTGGGAACATGTCAAAGTGGAGATGTTCTTGAGCAGGAACATTTAGAAACCATGTTCCTTTAAATAACAGAAGGGACAGATGGTGATGTGCTCAGGCAAAGAATCAGTATTATAAGAAGCAGAATTTCCTCTGTCACCTGGAAGGGTGGCCTAGGCTGTTGTCAGCTGAATCCTTGGGATTTTCCTCTGGAGGATCATATATGAACAAATAAATAATCAAAAAGATGTCCATTCCTGCCTGAGCATTTGTATGAACATTAACAGTCACTTAGACAGTACCTTCCTCTCTACGTGTCCAAGTATAAATGATTGCCATTGAAAGTACATGCCTGGTACCTAAGCAAGCTTATCACATAGCTTACTCTTACACTCAGCTAATTACAGACCCTGCTGAAAAGTCATGGTCCAAATGGGCAAAAGATTAATTGTCTTTTGGGTTTATTCTCAGTCGTTTCTATTATTTAGTTCAACATATCTTTGCTTTGAACCAGTTTCCTATTTTCCCTGCCATCCGTGCAGGGTTCAGTTTGGGGGTCTTTGGAGTGAGGGCTTATTGCTATATTTAGGAATTCTAATTCTTTATCACCATTTTGCCAAGAAGGCTTCTCTTCCTTCCAATGAGCTTTGCATAATGCTGGCTGCTAGCCTGGCTTATTAGGCCAGAAAAGGCTGGGCTCTGCCCCAGCTCACCCATCTCTTTTAATCTGGGGATTCTGGATTCTAGCCAGCAGCATCTAGGTTCTACTTCCTTTTATATATTTTATCCCATAAGTTCGGCCGGATTTATTGGAATATGGGCTGAAAATACATTCTTACCATTAGACAGAGAGATATAAACTTATTTCTGTCATATTACTGAGAAATCTCTGCTGCCCTTATCTCTATGTGAAGGGCAGTGTATAGGGGGAGGGTGCCAATTAAATAGTGCTTCTGCTGCTGCTTGTGTGTGTATTGAAAAGATCCTTATGAATGACCAAGGGAAGTCACTTCCTAAAGTTTTTCAGACTTTGAAAGTAGAAAAAAACCCTACCCAGCATGCTGCAATAGCCACAAGACAGAAGGAAGGAGCAGAGGCTCAAAGGTAACTAACTACAGATCAAAGGTAGCAAAGCATTGGTTCATTGACAACTGTGGGTTCAATTTTAAAATTCAGATGAAAGCAACCCCAGATCCAAATAATACATTGTGTGCTAAACCACACTAACAACCAGAAACTGTATCACTGACTAGTATTAACCTACCCATCATACAGCATGTGTATAGAGCTCAGTGAAAAATTGCATCTGAGTCAGTAATTTCAAATACAATTAGTCTCTTTCATTCTTTAATTATCCTCACCAATTTCAAGATTAACCTAAACTTTAAATTATCTAGGTTTCCTTGCTTGGATTTGTGTAGGCTTACTTAAATGTTACATGGTAGGGGTTTCTATTTTGCTTGGTTTTGTTTTTTTTTCTCTTTGCACTGAAAAGAGATATTTGTTCCCAGTTATTATCATTAAAATGACTCTGCCAAAAAAATAACAATATTAGAGACTGTGAGGGTCTCCAACCAGGTCACTGTGGAACCCCTGATGTCTGAGCTAGTTTGCCTGGCCGAAAATCATATCTCAACATAATTGGCTACAGAGACTAAAAGAAGTGAAAGAGAAAGAAAGAGAAGCCAGCAGGTCTGATAGAAAGGTTATGGCCATTCATATCTGAATGGTCTCCAAATGTACTATTTTACTTCTAATGACACGGGATTAGGAAAGGAATAAAATTGAGGCTTTATCAGATGTTTAAATAAATGGTCTGGCTACCCCTTACACTCAGTAGAGCATTTTCTAAATTACATAGACATAAGAGCAATGGAGCTTAAAGACAGAGAAAGGCAAACTTAGCAGTAGGCCACATGTCTAGATTTGATCTTTTTTTTTTTTTTGCACTCTTTTCTGCTCAGAGCATAATTAACTTTTTGAAAAGTCTCCTTAGCAATGCTTCCTAAATGATGTTTTCCATTATTCAATATTCTTAAGCTCTATGCTTCTCAAAAGAGAAGGAAACAGAGGAGAGAGGGAGAGACTGAAAGAGAGAGAAGGAGAGAGAGAGTTGTGTGTGTGTGTTTGTGTGTGTGTGTGTGTGTGTGTGTGTGTGTGTGTGTGTGTGTACACATGGGCAACTGTAGCTTCACTGCAAGAGAATGTAAACAAGCCCACACTTTGTTCTTTGCCTTCTCCTCACTAGCCAAGCTCTCTTTCTCACTCTTTTCAAAATATCCATTTTTTCTTCCCTGAATTCACCTTCTCCTTATTGTATGTACTTCCCAATATGCACAGTTTTTTTGGGGGGGTTGTTGTTGCTGCTTTTCTTTATATTTCATGGGTTTCCAGTTTCAAATGACCTTTTCCTCCATATCCGTCACATATGGAACAAACGTCTTATCATTTTGTTTCTAACTCCCATGACTACAACAAATTAGTACGTTTATTTATTTATCTGCCTTTATCCTTTGATTGACATCTTTCTGGACTTTAATTCCTGTTCCTAATAATCAACAAATGACCAAAGCATAAAATACCCTTCAACAGATATTTGTTTGAGGAATTAAGATACCTTCAATACTTCTAAAACTGTGCCTTATTCCCTAGAAAAACACACATTTCCTACTGTCATGAGAGTCCTCTTCTACTTTGAGCGTAGAGCAGATATTTTTTATATTACCTGCATGGAAGAAATGAAAGTATTTGAAGAGACAACTTGATAAGCTTTGAAATGTTTTCTTTACATTTATTTTCCTTTCATAGCATGAAATATCGTTCCCTGCTATGAAATATAGCCACTTAATTGCATAGATAAAAAAAAATCACTTACAAAATACAGGAAAAGTGGGTTGGTGAGATGACTCAGTACATAAAAGCATCTGGACACACACCTGTTGACCTTGAGTTTGGTCCCCAGAATCTATGTGGTCTAAAAGCAGAAATGATTTCCAAAATCCTCTGAGCATCATAGCACACTTATACCTGTTCTCTGTCTAAAAAAATATTTAATTTTATGTATGAATTCAAATGAAGAATGTTCTAGTGTTCTATGCTGTTAGTGTTAGCTGCCACAACCATAATTTCTCTGTACTGCTTATAAGAGCATACAAATCTAGCATCTATTATAATCTCCCCCCTTTTATCCACTATGAATAAAAAAAGGGAAGATCTGTGTTTTCCAGGTAACTTTATTCAAATTACTTTCTGTCCTATGGTAAAATAGGATTCTCTTCTTTTTTCGTTCTCTGATCTCTGAATTGATGACCCTGATGACATCATTTAGCACAGCTTACATTCATTTAGATGGCACTCGCCACTACCTAGATGGCATTAACAGAGTAAACAAAATAATTAAAAAACCAGCAACCATACACAACAGAAGCAAAATTATGAAAAGCAATTTTAAACCTATAATAATTTGCTTAAGCATATTCCCTAAAAAAGAATAACATAAATTTCTATGCATTCACTTGTACATTTGAAGTCATTCAGTACTGTATCCCTGAAGAAATACTTTGATTATTTGGCAAGATTATATTAAGGAAACAATATGCTCCTGACTCTTACATGTACATATATGTATATATGTGTATATGTATATCACCTACACACTGGGGAATTTAGGAAAATGGATTAAATTCCCTTATGATTAAAACTCACTAATTTCTCACAGCATATGCATAAAAGCCACTGAAAAGGCCATTGAATGTTTGTTTCAGCAAGGGAGGAATGGAGAGAGTAGAAGGGAGAGGTCAGTGCTATGAAATTCAGTCTACCTCTCAAAGGCAAATGAGACTAGAAGTGATACAGTAGAATGAGAAAAATTAAAATGGAAAGAAATGACAGAAAACATGTCAAAAGCTAAATTATAATGTGAGAAACAGTGAGGACAGGATGAACATGGAAATCAAGTTCAGTGACCAAAGAGAAGGAAACAGAAAATTAAATAGATATTAATGTCATTGAGAAATGTGGTTTTTCATAGATTCTGACTGTAAAGAATTAAAGATAGTATTTGGTGGTAAATGGATTCCTTGGAAGCATGGTGCTGAGGCAAAAAATACAGGATAAGCAGAGATCATATGATAGAATAGCAGAAAAGCCATGCTTTGCTGTGCTGTGTGATAAAGATGGTTGGTATAGTTTTAAGGTAGGTGTTGTATTGGACCAAAAGAGTGCTGTGTGTTGGAGAAGAAATAGGAAGTAGATAGATAATTGGGGGTAGATCAAAGGATAATGGAGTATAATATGGAGCCAGCTCCAGGTAGAAGTGTAGGGGTATGTCCTGACTTTAAAGATATTTACTCACAAATTTTTGATGGTAGCTTTGGAATTGTATAGTTAGTGAATGCATATAAGAGCAGTGATAATTGCTGGAATGGTAATGTAGCTATGACATGGTGACCTGAAGCCACTCACATGACACATTTGAATGACCTTGAACCACATGGTCTGCTGTGAAGAAATCACATGTGTTGAGTTGCCTGTGAAGTGTCTCACTACGGGAACCAACATGAATCACTTGAAATTCCAGTAAGAACTTAAAGTCAACCAGTTCATCACAGACTCGTGTCTTCTCTAGTAACAACAGCTCATCTGTGCTGCCTGTAACAATGCAAGAAGGGAGAGCAAATCAATCGCTCTTAACCAATAGGCGTTCCATGGATATATCCAATTTGGGCATGGCATAAGGACTCTGCTGAAACTCATTCTTGGTGGCAGCTAACATCACATCAATACACTTGATTTGAGTGTTAGCCTTCCTTGGTGATTAAGTGAGAAATCCAAAAGGAATGAAAAACCAGTTAGTATCTTATCTCTGAAATCTGTTTTCCTAGATTTGAATCCCAATTCTGTGTGTTTAAGCCAAATTTCTTAATTAATTTGTCTTAGTTTCTATATCTCTAGAATAAAACTACTGATCTAAGTTTATATGTATTACATGCTAATGCACATAATGTTTGATGTATAACTTTTCTCATTATATTAGAAATGCTGGATATGTTATATACAAGTGCTGTCATCATCACAGTTATTTAATCACTTGAAATTAAGTGCTTTTCCCGCTTTCACATAATTTCCCAATTTGTGTTCTATAAAATAAATTATTTAAGTATTGTAAGTAAAGAACACTGCATACTGAAGAATTTGGTGAATGTGAAGTTAGATCAAATCCATCTACATTCTCTATTGTGAACTCGTAATAAAGTCAAACTATATTGAAACTGCTAGTACCAGAATATAACAGAGATAATTATTTAGCTAAATACAGAAAGTTTCCCCTCAAAACATCTGTCAAAATTTTGAGAAGTACTGGTCATTCTATGGAATATTCCTGTCCTCTACCCCCAATTATTAGCTGTCAAAGGGAAATTCTTTAACAAACTGTTCCATGTCTGACACAAGACTGAATGTGTATGTAAGTAAAATCTGAAACCAAGAGACCTCTGGGGATTGTCAGGACTTGATGGAGTTTGGCTCACAGTGAGGGCAGGGAGTCGATTTGAAACTTGTCAAAGCTAGAGTAGGAAAGCAGGTGTGAATGTGGGGCCAGAGATTGAACTGTGTGTTATGACCTTGGAAGTAGAGCCACATCTCATAATGAGATCCACTCACTGTATGAAAGTATTTGTCTATAATTTTAAACAAAACTAAAAGATACTGGACTTGCAAATGGGGCATGAAATCAAAGTTTTAAATCATGCACCTTATGATAGGTAGATTCATAATTTTATAATTTGACAAACAGTAAAGTCAGAGGGAATAAGACAAAAGGTCAGATACTGAGTAAAACCCAGATATTTCATCAAAACTCCCAAATGCAACAAATACTAAAGTATTACTAGTTACTGTGATCAAAATACACTAAGACATGTTCTTTTCTTTAAATGATGTATTTATTTATTTATGTGCGCTAATACAAACTTAATAGGTACACTGGTACCCTCCATCCCTCCACCTCTTCCTGGACCCCCTAGCTCCCTCCCCTCCTTTTTCCCCTTCCTTTCCCCCCTCCTCCCTCCCTATCTCCCAGTGCCTCCTCCCCATCTTGGAGGGTCCTTTAATGTGTATGTCAAACTTTCCTCTGGGTCCTCCTCTCTGATGAGATGTGAAGAATCAGTGGCATTTCCTAGAACTCTTTCTTGTGTTCCCCATAAGTATAAGTATACTTATAACGGAACTCAAAACTCAATTATGATTAAGTTGCATTTAATGCTCTGTACATTTGCTGAATGCTGCATCTAGGTATTGTCTAAAAGTCAGAGGTGCTAATTACTGCTGTTTGAAAGTTAAAGGTTGAGGTCTATATAACACAGTGGTAGAGCACTTGCATAGCATTTGTGAGACCTTGGGTTTGATTCTCCAGCATAGAAAAACAGAAGATAATTATAAGGGTAAAAATTAGAATATGAAAGGATGAAGAAGAACACAAAACTGAAGTCTAAATTAACCATGGCAAGTCAGAAAACTTGACTTTTGAGTTTCAAAAACGATGGAGGCAAAAATGCAGACATCAAAGAATAAGAACTTTAGGAAGAAATTCAGAGGAGCAACAAAACGTCATAAAAGGATTAAGCCTTGGTATGGCAGGAGACATGTTTTGGGGAACTCAGGGAGAAAGTTAAGACCTGGATTCCCTGAATCAAAGGACTAGAGAAAAGATTTGGTACATGGCAGAGCACCTAAAACTTGAAGAAGATCTGGCTGCAGGGAAAGGAAGGCAATGTGAGCTAGTGGATTAATCTTTGCAGAAAGAAATAACTAGACATAGACATGTTTAAGACATCGAGGAGGCTGGGGTTAGGGAATGGCTCAGGTATTAAAGTCTTTTCCTTCATCAAAAGACCAGAGTTTGGATTCCAGATCCCATGTAAAAATGTAAGACAGAATGGCTATGCCCTATAATTTGTTCCTGGAAGGTGGATCCTGGAAAATTCCAGAGCTAGACAATAAAGGAGTAAAAAGAATCCTCTGATAATTCCCAATGTCACTCGTGGACCTCCACAGGTGCTCATACTCAAATGACCTCTATGTATACACACACACACACACACACACACACACACACACACCACTAAAGAAAATGTCATCTGCGCAGGCATAAAAATCCCTTGAAATCCCAAAAAGCAAAGATTTCAAGTGAATGGCAGGAGAAGAAACCAATAGTTCTGGTGGTACTCTACAGCTTCCTTTCCTCTGCTCCTTTCTTCTGCTCCCATGCACTGCATATATCACAGGTTGTGCAGGTGTCTGACTCATGTCCAGAGAAAGTAGAGATCAAATGAAATTCCAGTTCTGTCTTAATTAATTCCCCAAAGCAAGCCCAAAGAAACTCCAAGACTGGCACTCTTCTTTAATTAGCATTAACATTGGCTTTTGTCAATTAATTAGGGAATTAATGAGCAATGAAAGAGCAACTGGTCACTTGTGATGATTACTATATTGTGCTCTGTGATGTACCAGAATACCTAATTTTTAACACTAAAATGTTAACTATTGAAAATAAAAGTAGCCAATGAGAAAATATTTCCATCATAAAATTATCAATAAGAAATGTTACTCTTACACTTGTACAGTAATTAATACCAAATATTTTAACACTGGCTTGAGAATAAAATTCCCTGGATGTACGAAGATATATAAAGATTTAATTTCTCTAAATGTAAATGTAATAACTGACAGTAGATTCATTTGAAACAATAAGAAATATCAAGATTATCTTTATTCGTTACCGTCTTCCACAATAAATATGTGAGCCAATATGTAAATAAATATTTTTTTTCTAAAGCTGAGATTATGTTTAAACAACAATTGCTTTTTAAGAATTGGTCTGCACAAACACAAAAGTAAACAAATAACTTTATTTGTAGGAGCCGAAGTGGAAACAGTTGCCTGAGTTAGGCTTGCATTTATGATCTAGCCATTTCCCAGCAGTGAAGCCCTGGCTGAGTGACAGGAAAACCACATGATGTTGTCAGTAATACAATGACTTTGGCACTTAAGACAGAGAACAAAGTGTCACTGGTTAGCGATCTCTCAGTGGGGATAATTATGGGAATAGGACTGGTATAGAACACCACCTAGTCTCTCAAGGCCAGTAATGGTACCAGGTGCTATGCAAGTGCTGTCGATGAAACTGGAGATTTCTGTAGTCAGTCATATGAAGGCAGCCAGAACACAGAAAGCTAACTCTGTACACTTACTGGAGAGAAAATCTATAGATTTATTTTAACCTAAAAATAATGAAAAATTCGTACTGAATCATTTTAGAAGACATTCATGAAAAGTAATATCACAAAAATTGCACTGGATTTACAAAAAGGTGTGTGCTCAAGTATGATGTGTGATTAAATTAGGCACCCAAAGTTTTAGGCACTAAACTAGGTCTTCAGCATATTTATAAAAATGGCACAGTTGGTGAGGTCTGAAATTCACTGAAAAATTAGCAACTCAATTGATGTTTGAGATTAAAACATCTTGTTTGGCAATTTAATCCTTACTCAACTCACTCAACCCATGTGGTAGGAATGAGGCTCTGTGGCTCTTAAGTAAGCTTTCCAGTTACTATGTCCATATGTAATGATGGTTATAGTGCAGATGACCACAGTTCCTGTAAATTTTGACCATTAACATAAAGAGAGAGAGAAAGAAAAAGAAAGAGAGAGAGAAAGAAAGAGACCCTTAAATTTTCTGGTTGCATTTCTGGTTCTTTTATAATCACTATCTTAGAAGGAGAGAGAATTTAGGATGTAATAAAAAGGAAGACGTGAACAGGAAAGAACATAGAGATATAATATTGGTACAAAGTGCAGCAATTCGTTAGGCTGTCTTGGTCTTCCTGAAAAAGCTAGGAAGCAGCAATAGCTATCTGGTTGGTTCAGAAATCCATGTGCATTTACCAAAGGGAAATTTTCAAGAACTGCCTTTGTACCATAGAGTATCTTTAGAGATGAAAATTTTGGTTCTTGGCATCCACTTTGAGGTAACATCTTGTCAGTAGGGAGTCAGGTGGATAACTCTCTAGCCTGTTCCAATGTGAAGACACTATGGAGACTTGATCTGCAGAGGAAACAAACACTTCTAAGATTAGTATTTCTCTCCTGAAGGAAGCTTCCTTTTAAATCAGCATAATTTGAATTGCCCCTGAATTTGGGAAGTACACTATTATCAAATAATAATAGTGCTTAGATACTTACAAGACTTGTAGAACACATGAATTCATTTACATTTCCTATTTCTCAATGACTACGAAGTAGCATTAAAATGAAACTTGATATGATAAACCACACATCTTCTTAATACTATTTTGTGATCTTCATGAAAAATCAGTAGGAAAGCAAAGCCTACATGAAATATTAACAAAATTGGGAAGTGTGATTCCTGAATTTCAGGAAGATTTTCTAAGAGCCATAAGCAACATATTTGATGTGTACCTAGAAGCTTCTTCAAGAGTCTTAAAGTTCTGTTTAGGATTACATTACTGAGGTCACAGAAGCCATTTTATCTGTATTTATCATTGTGAATACATTTTTCCTCTAGAAGTGAAAGAAAAAATCTCCAGTTTCAATTCCATTATGAACCTGTGTTATTAATACATATTATATGAAACAATTACCTCATTGTTTTTCATTCTCTTCTTGTGTTGGAAACCTACAGTAACGGATTTTTTAAAAGCATTTTGTTGTCATTCTTTTATCAATTTACTTTCATGTAGCTGGTCTCATCTTTTGGCATCATATATATAAATATATATAAAATGTTCTAATATCTTCTTTCTTACTTTTTAGTTAACATACACAATAATTTTTGTGCTATTATGATGCAACTAATATGCTTTCTTAGTAATTGTCTGAACTTTTTCTTTTTTCCAGGTAAGTCCTGCCACTTTCTAAGTCTTACCAGAATGTCCTTTAGAAATGTGGTAAGTGTTTCCTACCTTACAACTTCATTGTCCAAGGTATAAATAGAGTGTTGTAATCGTTAAAGATACGTTGGCTATCAGCTAATTTGTTGGTTTTTAACTACTAACATTACAAGAGTTCTTGATTGTGAATTTTGTCAAAAATTTGTTTCATCCTTTGCTGATCTTTGCCAAAGTGGGTTTATAGTTTCATTCTTAAGACCTATGAGAGCATGGCAAGTCTATTGGTGGTATATTGTAGAAAAATTCAGTTTCTTGGCGGTGGAACTTTGTGATAAAAAGATCATAGACCGTGTATGATGGGTAGTCAAAGGTGACAACACTTTGAGCATCAGATTTTTAGGACTCTATAGGTAGCTATTGTTTCAAAGATGTTAGATAATAGAAGAAAAGGAAACAACTTTCTCTCCATGCCAATGCTCTCTAAGAAAATGAGAAGTGAAGGTCCCAGGACCTGCTTGTTTTGTTTAACATCCAGAAGGAAGGATGGTGAGACAGTTTTCTTTAGCTGCTGGAATGAGTTTCAGTTTCATTAAAAGAAGCATGAATTTAACTTCACATACTGCAATCCTTCACATCCAGAGATATCACAGGTTGTAAGGGATTTTGATTCATCTACTTTCAGCAGTGTGTATAACAAGCTGAAATTATGATTTCCCAGTATTTCCAGCTATTTCAGTTTGTGTCCTTGGTTTCATTGCTGTTGTACATAATTATCCTTACATGAGAATCATGCTCAGCTGTTTCAGAAGATCAATCAAAAGCTTTCCTCATGAGGGTGTACATTCAGCTTCCAAACAAAATAACAAACACGCGAAAAATAGAACAAGAAGCCATTCCATTTTCAAGTTTTTAATTGGAATTTTTTTTGTTTTAAAGTAAGCGTTTTTGTACGTGTCTCAAGCCACAGGTATTTTGTAATGCCATGATATTTTTCAATGACTCAGTTGCAGAGAGTCACTGAACAATGTATAGATACCTGTACATGAAATTTATTCAAGTTACATTGTGTAGAAAAACCAAGAATTGACCTATGTGCTCTCCTGTATGAATTTCTTGAACTCTTACATTGTCTTTTTAAACACACCACAAGCTGTTTCTTTCCCATATACATTGTTGTCTAGTATCATTTAAACCTCTTTCAGTTGCAAGTACCAGAAAAATTCATGGCAAACTGGTTCAAGCTAAAAAGAAACTTTGGGAATTATAGAACTAAAATGTCTAAATTATCTGAAACTTCATGCACAATGCTGAGCAGATGTTCAATTAATCTCACCATGACTTGACCACTTTGCCTTTATCTCTCAAATAATCCTGTCCTTTCTTGATCTCTACATTTCTGTGAACTCAGGTTGTTTGTTTTCCCATAGAGAAAACAAAATGAATGTCACTCTGATAGCAAACCCACCTAGAGACCATTAAATAACATCAGCATTGATTTTTGTCGTGTAATTATCTCTAAGGAAATGCAATTACTGATTGACTGAAATTGACTGTTAAGTGTTTATATGTGTCCCTATGGAACCGATGAAGCCCACGCAAATTCAAGGGGGAAATGAAAAGGGGATGAGTTTCTATTGCTGGTATCTGAGATAGTAAGAAACCAAGGAATAATAAATTTCTATATTATCTTTTATACTATTCCATATCTTTCCTTTCAAAGAGATTCCATTTTTACTTCTTGGGATGGTGTAATTATTTGACTAGATCTGAGTCTTCAAGGAAGACCATATCCAAGGCTCAGAAGTAGGGTACATTAAGCCTTCAAAAGGGACTTGTGAGACAAATCCGTGACATTGATAGTATTTTTTCTATTGGTGCCATGATATTTGTGTCCACAAATGTTCCATGATAATCACTAAAGTATGATTTTTTAAATCACTTTGTTTCCTCTTCTGTTCTCCACATTTTGTGTTTTTATTAAATGTCATAGAAGAATAGTACTAGGATGTGTACTTCTGATGACACCTTTGAGTAGAGGGGTTAAACAAAAATATTGCTTATTAGGATAGAGCATATCCTGGGTAAAAGATGTGTCGGGTAACCAGGTGTTGTGGTACACCTCTAGAATTTCTGAACTCTGGAGACTAAGGGAGGAGGGATATGAATGGAGTCCAGCTGGGCTACATAATTGCTCTATGTCTCAAATAAGTAAATGAAGAACTTTCTGTGGAAATACAAAAGTTAGAAGGATGAAGGACAGACAGGGATAATGACTCAATGGCAATATAGGTTTTCATTAGAGGGGAACTTCAAAAGGTAAACAACCCAGTAGAGAATTTGAACCTCATTTGGAACCTACCACTTACTGTCTGTTATTAATTGGAAGAAAAAGAAAAGGAAAGGGATCATGGAAGAATTAATTTCACAGAGTCAGAAATTCATTGGTCTGTAGAGAGCTCAGACCCACTTTCTAGGGGGGACCACTTCCTTTAGTTTTCTGAGAAAGGGGAAGGAAGAATGTGATGGAACATATATATAGTTTGAAGTGGCCAGTTGTTAAGAAACTGTTACAGCAAGAAGATATGGGAGCCAAAGAGTGTTCAGTAGCTAGGTGTCATGGGCAACAAGGAGTTGATAGAATGGGAAATGCTAATGTCCAGAAAGATAAATTACTGCCTGAGAACTGTCATTACTTGACCATAGCTAATAGACTTTTTTTTTATTTTTTCCACTCATACAAAGTTGATAAGTACCCCATTCCCCTCCCTCCCTCCCTCACCCCTCCCTGGGCCCTCTTGTTCCCTCCCTCCTTTTCCCCTTCCTTTCCCTCCTCCCTCCCTTTTTTCCAGTGCCCCCTCCCCCTCCATTCTGGAGCATCCTTCACTGTGCATGTCAAACTTCCCTCTGAGTCCTCCTCTGAGTCCTGAGGTGTAAGGACTCAGTGGCATTGCCTGTAGCTCTTTTTTGTGTTCACCTTCAGTATAGGAACACTTTTGTGGATGTTAATCCCTTGCCTCTAAGAATTCTAGTGCCTGTGATCCATGTTAGATTTTTGTGGTTCAATGATATGTTGGTCATTGCACAGGTCATGCAAAGTCCTATTATGATTATTTCGGCCCTAACTTGTATGGAGTATCTTGCATATATCATTGCTCCTTCCCATCTTTAGGCTCTTACAATCTTACCATCCCCTCTTCCACAAATTTCCCTGAGTTTTAGGATGGGGAGAGATTAGACTGGCCTGGTGCCAGGTGGTTGATGTAGAGTCTCTGATTTTCTGAATTGTGGTTTGTTGACTTTTTATTTTTTCAGTTTTGCTGCTCCTGTACCGCCGTTGGCTCCATCCTGATGGGTATTGGATGTCACCCCCTGGCCACAGATAAAAGGCTGTCATTATAAGAGTAGATTCAAAGGTAGATAGAATAAGAGGAAGAGACCACTGTGGGAAGTAGGAGACCGCGGCGAGAGAGGGGTCAATCACCCATTTGCAAAATGGTTATTTTCTATCTGGCAGCCTATATGCCCTCCCCTTCTGGTGAGATCATACCCCATGAGTTGCAAATGATCAGGAGAGAAAGTCTGTGAACTTAACCAGATTTTTCATTACTTACTTGCAGTCCTTGATGATGGCCTACTTTCTTGCTGTAGCATGATTCCCTCTCTCCTTGTTTCTGGTGGGGACCTCCTTCCCCTTCTATCCCTGTTTATAATCTTGGCAATTACTACAGGTATTACAGAGCTTTATCTTTGAGTGTGTCACTAAGTGGTTTTGGTACTAGGATTCACCTATTAGGGAATACATACAGCACTTAATTTTCTGTGTCTATGATACTTCACTCAATATAATTTTTTCTAATTCCATCCATTTCCTGGCAAATTTCATTAATTCATCATTTTTGATGGCTGAGTAGTATTCCATTGTATAAATGTACCACATTTTCCTTATTCACTCCTCAACTGTTGGCATTTGGGTTGATTCCATGACTTTGTTAATGTAAACAATGCTGCTATGAACATGATCATGCTTATGCTATCAAGGTGAATTTTTGCTGTATGGGGGATTATTCCCAAAAGTAGAATAGCAAGGTCATATGGCATTTCAATCATTAACTTTTTTAAGAATTGCCAGACTGCTCGCCAGAGTGGTTGTATAAGCCTGCATTCCCACCAGCAATGTAGGAGAGTTCCTTTCTCTCCACATCCTCTCCAGCATTTAGTGTTGTTTGTATTGTGAATTTTTTCTATCCTGACCGGGGTGAGATGATATCTCAGGGAGGTTTTGATTTGCATTTCCCTGATGGCTAAGGATGCAGAGCATTTTTTAAAGATATTTGTTAGACCTTTCAATTTTTTCCCTGGTGAAGTTTCTTTTAAGTTCCAAGGCCCATTTTTTAATTGGGCCATTTCTTTCCTTAGTGTTTAGTTTTCTAAGTTCTTTGTACACTCTGGATAATAAAGCTCTATCAGATATGTGCCTTTATGTTCGAGTTACAATCTCTTTATCTGAACAGAAGCTCTTTAATTTCATAAGATTCCATCTGTTGAGTGTTGGTTGTATTGACTGTGCTATTGGACTTCTGATTAGGAACTGTTGGCCTAGTCCAATCAGCTCCAGAGAGTTCCCTACCCTTTCAATTAAGGTCTTTGTAGTCTCTGGTCTTATATTGAGGTCCTTGATCCATTTGGAATTAAGTCTTGTACATGGTGACAAATACGGGTCGAATTTTAATCTTCTGCAAGTGGATATCCAGTTTTGCCAGCACCACTTGTTGAAGATGCTGTTCTTTTTCCATTGGATTTTTTGGGCCCCTTTATCAAAGATCAAATGGCTGTAATTGTGTGGACTTATATCTGGGTCTTCAACCCTTATCCATTGATCTGTGTGTCTATTTTGGAGCCAGTACCAGGCTGTTTTTATAACTATGGATTTGTAGTATAGACTAAGGTTTGGTATACCACCAGCAGTGTTTTTGTTACTCAGGATTGCTTTTGCTATCCTGGGTCTTTTGTAGTCCCCATATGAATTCTGAGATTGTTTGATCAACTTCTTAAAGAATTGCTTTGGGATTTTTATTGGTACAGCATTGAATCTGTATATTGCCTTTGATAGGATGGTCATTTTTATGATGTTGATTCTGCCAATCCAGGAACATGATAGGTCTTTCCACTTTCTGGTGTCTTCTGCAATTTCTTTCTTCAGGGTTGTATAGTTTTCATTATATAGGTCTCCTGCTTCCTTGGTTAGGTTTATACCAAGGTATTTCATTTTTTTAGGGGCTATAGTACATGGGATTTCTTATCTGAGGGCTTTTTCACCGCTTTCATTCTGGGTATATAGGAAGGCCACTGATTTTTGAATGTTTATTTTGTATCCTTCCACCCTGCTGAACTTCTTTTCCAGGAGCTTCCTGGTGGAGTTTTTGGCATCACTCAGGTATATGATCATGTCATCTCCAAATAGAAACTTGACTTCTTCCTTGTCGGTTTGAATCCCTTTTATCTCCCTTTCTTGTCTTATAGCTTCAGCTAAGACTTCAAGTACAATATTGAATAGAAGTGGTGAGAGTGGACAGCCTTGTCTAGTTCCTGATCGAAATGGGAATGCTTCAAGTTTTTCCCCATTGAGTAAAATCCTTGCTGTTGGTTTGTTGTATACAGCGTTTATTATATTGATAAAGGTTCCTTACTTTCCAACTGTCTCTAGGGTTTTGATCATAAAGGGCTGTTGGATCTTGTCAAAAGCTTTTTCTGCATCTATCGAGAGTATCATGTGGTCTTGGATTTTGGGCTGGTTTATATAGTGAATTATATTTATTGATTTGTATATGTTGAACCAACCTTTTATACCTGGGATAAAGCCTACTTGATCCCCATGGATAATCTTTAAGATATCTTTTTGAATCTGATTTGGTAAGACTTTGTTGAGAATCTTTGCATCTGTGTTCATCAAAGAGACTGGCCTATAGTTTTCTTTTTTAAGTGTATCTTTATTAGGTTTTGGATTTAAGATGATATTGGCTTCATAGAAAGAATTTGGTAGTGTTACTTCCTTTGCTATTTGATGGAAGAGTTTAAGGAGTATATTGGTATTATTAGCTCCTTAAATGACTGGTAGAACTTTTTGCTGAATCCATCTGGTCCAGGACATTTTTTGGTGGGAGAGATTCGAGATTACTTCATCGATTTCCTCATATGTTATAGGACTATTTAAATAATTCACAACTTCCTGATTCAATTTAGGTAAGTTGTGCTTACATAGGAATTTTTCCATTTCTTTTGTGTTTTCAAATTTCACAGAGTATAAGTTTTTGAAATATGATGTTATAATTCTCTGAATTTCTTGGGTATCAGTAGTGATAACTCCATTTTCATTTCTAATTTTGTTAATTTGGGTTTTTTCTCTCTTGCTTTTGGTTAATTTAGCTAGGGGTGTATCAATCTTATTTCTTTTTTCAAAGAACCAGGTTTTTTATTATTAATACATTTTTATTATTATTTCAGCTCATACAAACTTATTAGGTACACCAGTTCCCTCCTCCTCCCCCCCCGTACCTCCTGCTCCCCCTCCCCACCCCCCTCCCTCCCCATCCCCCAGTGCCTCCCGCCCCAATTCCCAGAGAGTCCTTTCTTGTGCACGTCTGATTTTCCTCTGGGCCTTCCTCTCCAATGACGTACAAGGACCCAGTGGCCTTTCCCTGAACCCTTTCCCGTGTTCCCCTTAGGTATAGGAACACTGCTGTGGCTGCCAATCCTTTGCCTCCAAGGATCTTGGTGCCTTTAGCAGATGCTAGACTTTGTGAGGTCAACAGTGTGTTGGACAATGCGCAGGGCATGCAAAGTCCAATTATGATTGCTTCAGCCCTAACTAGTATGGAGTATCTTACATATCATTGCTCCTCCCATCCTTTTTGTTCTTACACTCTTACCACCCCCTCTTCCGCAAATGTCCCTGAGCTTCAGGATGGGGAGAGATTAAGCTGGCCTAGTTCTAGGTGGTTGATATAAAGTCTCTGAAGTTCTGGATTGTGGCAAAGAACCAGGTTTTTGACTGGTTGATTTTCTGTATCATTTTCCTAATCTTGATTCCAGTATTTCTCCCCTTATTTTGCTCATCTCCTCTCTTCTACTGATTTGATCATAGCTAATAGAAGTTGTTGACATGACCATTATTCTTTAAATTTCCTAAGTCATTATAAAATTTTCTCCCTTCATGTCTTCAGTTTTAATGCAGTAGGTTTACTTTTGAGTAAATCATTTTTTCCACATTTAATATTTTAGATTGTGGAACTTAATGAAGTTTATGTTAAAAGCTTGTGAAACATACTTTGGGTTTGAAAAGCAAGATTCTTAAGATTTTAATTCAAGACTGTTCAAAAATTCCATGAAAAATACAGTTTTCTATTTTAATTTTTTTATTCTTTCAGAGTTTCATACATGAATACAGTGAATTTAAGATATTTTCACACCATAATCCCCAAGCCTATCATACTTCCTTTTCCTATTATAATCCTTCTTCCCTGCCAGACTTCCTCCTATTTTCATCTCTTTCTTTATGTATAGTGCACTATGTTTACAATTGGTTACCTTTAATGATATGTGCCTGAATATGCGCCTGAAAATACCCCCTTCCACCACCCATCATTAACACTCAGTAGTCTTTCAGGGAGCCATGGGGCTTTATGAGCTCTTTGAAGATTTGGTGGAATATTGATAGTCCAAATCCTTTCAAGGCCTCGTGGAAGTACACATGACTGCAGGGAAGAAAAGTAAATTCAAATTGCTTCAAATTAAATTAAACAGGAACATTTTTTTTAATGTGTGTCTCTCCGTGTGTATACCTCTGTGCATCAGAGAGCACTATGTGTACCTATGGAACACAAAAAGTGATTTTTGGAATCACCCTGGATTATGCTACCGACTGAGGAAATTCTTGAAGATGCTATATAGGACCCTTTAGCAAGCAGGCACTATAGAGTCTCAAAATCTCATTGGATGAAATTAGATTGTTATATTACAAGGGAATTGAAGTTCCCATTCATGTCTTTCTAGTCTCTTTAGTTGATGAGATTAAAAATATACTCAGAAGGAATTTTGAGGATTGTTTTATTAAGGATTGAGAAAAAATCAACAGGTAAGACAAGTTTTAAATCTGGGTGACTTCTAAGAGGGAGAGATAGAGGGGAGAAAGCAATATCTTTTGAATTAGTCATGAATATTGAAAAGCGACTATAGAAAGTGAAGGACTCAAGAGAAACACTAAGGGCAGCCCAGAGTGAAACTGTGCTTAGGTCATCAGCTTAAAAAATGTAGAAAGAAGGAAAAGAAGTTAAGATTTTTGACTTAGAACTGAAAAAAGCCAGCTGGATTAGTATTGAAACTGGGCAAACAGCCAGAAGAGGGGTGTTCTTCTGGAAGACACATGTACATTCATGGTTAGAATGATTATTCCTCCTATTCCTAAGCATGTTTTCAGGTAAATGAGTTAGATTTAAGACTTAAGAAATGGTTTAATGAATCGATGATTGACCAGCTCACCTGGCTATCTCTTGAGGGAACAGCATTGTATGGAATATTCTAATTCTGAGGCAGACCAGAATGTCATATTTCTAAGGGGATGAGAGGTAGAACTTAGCTTTCATTCTTTTAAGCAGAAAGGTAGAGCTTTCTCTAAATAAGCCTTACCAAAGCCCTTGTAGCTCTATCTTTAGGTTTGGTATTTTACTTCTTGAGGAGGAAAAAAACTGATTTACCTCTTTCCAGTATTGTTAGGGAAATGGGTCAGGTTCAAAACTAATGATGAGAGAAAGGTCTAATATCAGTGGAAAAGTCATTCTCCAAGATGAAACCAGTCTTCGCGTAGCCCTTTCTAAAATATTCAAGGACCATGAACTTGTTTACATCAGCACATTAGGTTTTTGCTCAATATTAGCTTTAAAAAAGGATTTTGAAATCTATACCATGGGCTGGCGTGATGAATCAGAAGTTAAGACTCTGCCTCACAAGCAGAAGGTCCTGATTTAGGATCCCAGGTCCTATGTTAAAAATAGCAGGCAGAACAAGGGGCACTTCTGGCTCTGGTGGGTGGAGACTGGGAAATCCCAAAGTGAAGCAAAGAGGAGTTCGCAGCAATACAAGATGATTCCCTAAGTCACACTAAATAAACAAATAAAAATTAAGAAAAAATTTATACAAAGAGTAGTATAAACATTATACTTAATGTTTATACTTAATGTGTTCACATTAAATATACATTTAAATTTGCTTCATATTGTCCATGTATGTGTTGTGCATTGTGCACTCTTAAGAGATATCAGTAAAATAATGTGAAAACTATCCATTTTCCCTGTCCTAAAGTACTCTTTCCATAATTTTATACATAGAGGTATTGTATATTTTAGATTGGTGACTAAGAAAAGCATGAGTAATTGAATGCCTTTTTCTCTAAAGCACATTTTCTGTCAAGCCCAATATAAATTATGAGGAAATTTCGAGACATGAATAATGTAAAAACATTTGTATAAATAATTTGAATCATAACATCTATGAAATTTAAATCATGGGATTCAGAAATAATTATTTTTGAAAAATGTAATCAATTGTGAGGAACAGTCTAATAACAGAATAACCATAAAATAGCTAATAAAGCCTGACATGGTAGCACAGGTCTATAACCCTGCAGTAATTAGAGGATGGGTCAATTCTGAATGTATTAGGAATACAATCTCAAAGAATTAAAAGGAGTCCACAAGCCCTGATAAGACCAGAGATTCTAAGTCATCTACTTAATCAGAGATAAACCCAAGAAGCAAAGAGAAGCTAAGATCTGAAAAAGTCTAGACTAGTAAATATGCTGATCAACACTGACCTTTGTTCTTTTTCACTCCTTTGTTCTTCGTCTTCTTTGGGAACCTCTGCTGAGGTTTTTCTTTGGTGAGCTTTTTCAGGGTGTGAGCTCTTGTATTTGTCTTTTAATCAATCAGGATACACTACATATATTCAAAATAATCAACCAGATTGACCCCAACTCAATGTCTGATTTTCATTTAGGCAGGATTAAATTAGCCCATTCTCTTTATATATGAAAGAGATATGATCCATACTGATATCCAGCAACACATTTTTGAAATATTTCTTTGCTATATATTCAAGATGTATAAATATGTGACAAGAAAGGAGAAACAAAGCCATCTAGAGGGAAAATAAGACTAATAGGATGGGGAAGGGCAGGAAAATGGGGACTGGAAGAAAAGGAAGACGTCAAAGGAATCATTTTTTGTTCCTTCTTCAACTGTTCTTCTTGTTACAAGGGACTCATCTCTCACCAAGGAGATTAGTAACAATCCCATCACATGGGAGGTAGAGGCAGGAGCATGAGAAGTTTTAAGTCTTCTTTGACTACTTATTGAGTTCATGGCCACTTGGGGGTTATGTGAGATGCTGTTTCAAAAAAAAAAATCTGAAAGTGAGCTGGGTGAGATGGCTCCATGGTTAAACATTTGATGTGTAAGTTTGAGAGGCACAGTTAAAAATGCCTAAAATTCACTTAAATGCTGTATGGGTGTGGCAAACCACCTGGACTTCTGGCTATTGGAAGGCAGAGACAGAGGGTTCCCAGAGAAAGCTGCTTGGTCAGAATAGCTGAACTGATGAACTCTGGGTTCAATTGAGAGACCTTGATGTAGAGAGTTTTGAGGAAGATTAACAATATCAACCTTGGGTTTACACATAAACATACATGTAAATATATGTTCCCACACACATGTAAACACGTATGCACACATGTTTAACAGAGGTAAAGAAAAAAACAAAACAAAACATTAAAACATATCTACCTGATTAGTAGAGCAATAACATTCCTTTATGATAAGAGCCTTAAATGGGCCAAGAACACATCTCAAGAAAATGAAGACTATATATAAAAAAACCTATAACCTACCGTTGCAATCAGCCTGCATGGTTGCTGATAAATAACATCAAATGGCATAAGGGAACAAGTGATTTATTTTCTCTTACAATTACTGGTTACAGTTCTTAGTCCAGTTTGACAGGAGAGCATGTACCAACACCAGGGCTGAGGAAACTGGCCACACCATCACCACATAACAGCCGAGAGAGGGACGATCCTTACTTGCCAGACCAGCATGTATTGCCAGACAGAAGGATTCCAACTCTCTCACCAGCTCTCTGTAATTTATTCCAAGGCCTAATCCCACCCACCATAGGCTGGGTTTTCCCCATCAGCTAGACAATCTCCTGCAGGTTGGTTTGGGCCCAACTCAACCACTAATTCTCTACAAATGTGCCCAAAGCTCAAACCCACAACTGTGAAGTTGACACCTGTGCTAACTCTGACACCTACATTATATTAAATGGGATAAAATTAAAATATCTGAAAATTCAGAAACAATAAAAAAGTGTGGACTTTCTACTCTCTTTTTCAAAACAGGCTTGAAATACTCCTTAATATAAGACAAGAAGGTCTGGAGAAATAGCTCAGGGCTTAAGACTCTGCCTCTGCAGGCAGAAGGTCCTGAGTTTGGCTCCCAGGTCCTATGTAAAACGCCTGGCAGAAATGGTGGCACGGCGGCCTGAACTTTCTGCTCTGGTAGGCGGAGCCAGGGGAATCCCAGAGGGAAGCAAGAAAGAGGTAGGTAGGATCTAGGATGATTCCCAAAGTTACTCCTAATCTCCCACAGGGACACATAGACAGACAGACAGACAGATAGACAGACAGACACACACACACACACACACACACACACACACACACACACACACACACACAGAGTAAATAAATATTTTAAAAAGAGGAGATAAAAGGGTCACAAGAAGAAAGGAAGAAGTCAAAGTATATTTGCTTGTAGAGGTTATGATTCTAGTACATAAAAAATCCTCAGAACAAAACAAACCAAACAGAATCTTTTAGAAAATGCCTAATCAAGGAACCTAAAGACCTGTACAATGAAACTTTGAAACACAATGAAAAATTAGAGAATAGATACTTGAAGATAAAAAGACTTCCCAATCAGCAGTTAAGGATGCGAACACATGAACCTGTAGGGGACAACTTACATTCAAACCATGACACTATCCCATTCCAGTCAGGAAGACAATCATAAAGAAAAGAAATAGCAACAAATGCTGGCAGGTATATCAACAAAGGGGAACCCTAATGCACTGCTGATAGGAATTGTAAACTAGTGTGTCCATAATGTAAATGAACATGGAAATTCCTCAAAAGTCTAAAATTGAATTCAACATATGACCTAGCCATGTCACTCCTGTGACATCTAACCAACATATCTCCAATATTATGACATCTCAGAGATGCTGACCTATGTCAGAGATACTGACATATCCCAGATATGCTGCCATATTCCAAAGACACTGATTTATCTGAGAGTTACTGATATATCCCATAGTTACTGATATGTCCCAGAGATGTTTGGCATATCCCAGAGATACTGACATATAATAGAGATACTAACATATCCCAGAGATTCTGGCCCATCACTGTTTATTTCAGCACTGTTTATAATCAATAAATTATTATTTTATTTATGGCGTTAACATACATATTCAACAACAGAGAAATAGAGAGTTAAGATATGGTCTATATAGAATGGAATTTTTTCATTCATAAAAAAGTATAAATTACATTATTTCCATGAGATTGGCTGTGACCACAATGCCCATCCCTGGCAACCTCTGGGGGAGGCAAAGAACAACAAGAGCTTGGTCACTGTGTGTGGAAATTCATGAATTTATCAAACTACTAGAATAAAACCAGACTCAAAAAGACAAATATATATTTTCTTTCATTTCACATTCCTATTGTTTATATATATATACATACAATAAAATATATTGTATATATCCTACATTTTATGTAGGTACATAAAATGATATATATAATATAAATATGCATATAATATATATTTACATATATTGTAATTTATGTAATTCATTTAATAACATGAAAAGTTATTAAAACCTATGGAATAAATGGGATTATCATAGGAAAATTTGAGAAAGAATGAAAGAATTAGATTCACATTATTAAATTACATGTTATGTTCAATACAGTACCATGAACTGAATAAACAAGAAAAAATGAATATTTTAAAATAAGGAGAATATGAAAACATTCAAAAACATATTTGTTTTGAAAGAATTTATATTCAAGATATAATTGTCTCTTAATATCTAGCAACAATAAATCAGCTAGTCAGTCAAAAATGACAAAATCAAAATTGATATTTTGCTACATAATATAAGCAGTGCTCAAAATATTCTATTGTAAAATGCTTCTAGATTTAAATGATGAGATACCAAAACACAGCAATGAGAATGACTGAAATTCAACGAATGTCTATACCCACGTCTGGGGAGGAGTGAAGCAACAGAATTCTGTCACTGTCTTGGAAACTTACAATAACTCTCACTTTGGAAAATAACTTTTCTTATTAAATGCAGTGTAATTGTACCAGATTATCTAGTTCACTGTTCTTTCCTTATCTCTTTTCCAAACTGAATTATGAGCTATATTCATTTAAAAAAAACCTGTATGTTCATGTTTATTCAGCTTTATGCATAATCATTATAAACCAAAAGCAACCAAGATGTTCTTTAAAGGAAGGTTAGAAGCTACAATGAATCCTTTCCATCAAGTAGTTTTTAGTTTAAAAAATGATTGCTTCACTAAATACCTGGCCCAAATAACTCAGGAAAGCTAGGATTTCATTACAACAGGTTATAGTCCATCATGCCCAGGACAGTCACAGCAGGAGCCAGAAGCAAAAGAGCTGCTCCAATCACATCAGAGAACAAGCAGAAGGCTAGGCTCAGTGCATGTGAACTTGCTTGTTTTCCAGTTCAGCTCACTTTCTTAGACAGCAGAGAAAAAGGTGCCACCCTCAATGGCAGGGCTTCCCACCTCAACCAAAGCAATTAAAGCAGTCACCTAAAGGCTTTCCCAGAGCTCTGTTTTAAAGAGATAATACCTAAGAGGTTTCCCTCCCACGTATCAAGTTGACAGCTGAGAATGACTCTCAGTAATTAAATCTATCAAATGATAAAAATATCATCAATGATTTAAATGATATAAATGATGAAAAACTGAAGAGATAGATCTTAAAAGAATAAATACTGAATGATTTCAATTCCCTGAAACTCTGGAATTGTCAAGTCTAGATAGGTGGTAAGTAGATGTATTGTCTGGGCTTATGGTAGTGGGGAGAATGAGAGTCAAATAGTTAAATACTAGGAGATCTTTTAGAATACTCGAGACTTGTAGCCTGAAGAGTGAACCCTATTTTTAAGGTTTTATACATGACTGTAACAAGATATGGAAATCCAAAGATGGAATGGAAAAATATGCCAACATATTCCAATATATAATATATGACCCAATCTCAGATGAGCTCTAAAGAGTATCATTGCATCCCTGAACAATGGGTCTGAATTTTAAGTAGTAGAGTGAACTCACTTATACACCCATGTATACACATATGGTACATACATAAGTGAGAAAATATGCTTTCAACACACAAGGTCATGGCAGAGCATTAATCTAAGAAACTTAAGAGGAAAGAAAATCTGAACAAAGCAAATAGAGATGAGTAAAAAAGAACATGCCTGCTGGGTTCTTTCATGTACTTCATACAAATCTCTTGTAGTAAGGAATGTAACTGAAGGAGAATTACATTTATAAATAAGTCAGATAAAATTTCAAATGAGCACATGTCTTGAATATGAAGAATGTATTTAAACTTTATAAAATTTATGAATAGCTATGTAAAGAGGTGTTTATCACATTCCAGAGATAGGTTATTATACATGCTTGGTGGTGGAATGTGGCTTTTTCAGAGCATACAGAATTAATTGCTGGAAGTTACAGCACAGACTGAAGTTCATGCGCAAGTGAGTACTAAGAGATCAAAGTCTGTCAGTGATCTTTGGGGAAAACAGTGTAGCTCTTGTAGTGAAGAATTCTTACTTCCACCATGTATCCTGCTGCTTCTGTTTTCTTAGCAGTTTATTACAGTTGGGAGTTACAGAAGAGGAAAAAACACTCATGAATGAAACTGTCTATAAATACCTGTAAATAATACTGGTCAGGGAGCACCACGCTGCCTAGCATCCACTTCTCAAGGTGTTTAAGGGGGGACTGGAGTAGTGCTGAAATATTAGGAGAAAGAATTTGTTCTGAAAGACACAATCTTGACATGTAAGAATTTCTTCATATTTATTTTTCTTTTCTGTTTCCTTTTTCTTTCTCCCTTCCCCCCTTCCTTCTAATTTCTATCCCTCTCCTATTTCCTCCCCTCCTCCCTCCTTTACTTCCTTCTTTCCTTTTCCTACCTTCTACCCTCCCTTACTTTTTTCTTCCCTCTCTCTCCATTCCTTCTCTCCATCTTCCTTTACCTCCACCCTCCCTTTCTTTTCCTCTATCTCCCTTCCTTCCATACTCCCTCACTTTCTTCCCTTTTTTTTGAGACTCATCCTCATGTAACACAACATGGCCTCAAACTCGATATGAATCCAAGGTTGACCTTCAGTTCCTGATCCTCCTGCCTCCACTTCCTTTTGCTGTGATCATAGACGATCTATTTTATGCAGTGCCAGGGATTGAATTCAGAGTCTCATGCAGAAGTACCTTACCAGCTGAACTAAATCACCAGCTTCAGTTTCTTATAAGTTCTAAAAGTGAAGAGAGTGATAAAACAAGAAAACAGATCTATTTCTCTCTGCTCTTGCTTGTGGAGGTGATGTGACCGGCTGAATCAGGTTCTTGCCACTGTAAGTTTGTCACTGTGATGGACTGTAATATGAACATTTCAAATTGAATATTTCTCCTTGCTTAATTGCTTAAGTCAGGTATTTATTGTAGCAATCTTTAAGGAACCTAAAACAATAAGCCTAAAACAATTGTGAATCATGTATTTAGCCTGAGCTCCCTTGAAGAAATGATAAAAGCAATAGAAATGTTTTATGAAGCTCACAGTGTCACTAAAAGCAGCATTTCAATTCTTTAGATGAAGTGAATATTTCCCTTTTATTTGTAAAGAAAATTTTCATGTTTTTCTGAAAACATAGTCTACTGCCTTGATCAGTACTTTCATAAGAAGTCACCAGAAACAGCAACACATACAGCACTCAGGAAGCTGAGGCAGGAGGCTTGAAAATTTCAAGCTACTCTGGGCTGCATAGCAAGACACTGACTCAAAAATTAATATTATAGGAAATGTGAAGATAACTGTTTCATGCATTGATTTGTGACTGGGCAAAGTTCCTAAAAGTAAATTACAAGTGATATTTGAATGGCGGCAAACTGACAAGTTTCAAAAATATTATTTTTTCCTGTTTTAACTTGATATAACCTAAAGAAGGCACTAGATATCACATCCTGTAGCCACTTTTGATGAATTGTCAGATTAGGATCTCTCTCTCTCTCTCTCTCTCTCTGATTAGCAAATTGAAGTTTGTTTTCTCATTTTATGGACCATATTCAGTTTGTTATGGGTATTTTCAGTATGTTATGGATAGGCTTGTTCAGAAATACAGATTCCAAGTGTCCTTTTCGTGTTTTATTTGTTTATTTTTCTTTAAGCTAAATCAGTACAGTATATATACTATGTGCAGACAATGAATATTTTTAAAGGGTGTCTGACTTTTCTTCTGTAAAAGGGTCGACAAGAAGCGTGGGTGAGTTTTTGTCAGGGTCATTTTCAGGGAAGAGGAGGTATGATTAGGGTCATTTAACTGGTAGGTCATTAACTTTCTGATTCATCTAAGGTCCTAATGACTAGTACTAACATGGAGCAGTAAGTAGCACCCCTGACCTCAATTATTTTTACCCACAGCTCTTGCCTATCCTACATTATCTTTTGGGAAATGATCTCCATCTGAAATAAATTTGAAGAGGAGGTTTGCCCTGAATGTAGAGCATGTGGGTTTGTTTCACGGGAGTGCTGATGGGGTGTGGTGGTGAAAGGTGGGGAGTGGATTCGAGTGTAGTTCTTCGCATGCGGCTTCTTCTCCTGCCCAGCCTCTCTCATTTCTCTCTTGTCGCCCCAGTGTCTCTCTCTGTTTAACAATTATTTTTTTTTCCTCTGTGTGAGATTCTGTCATTAGATGAAAGGTCATGATTATAATACAAATCCTGGGCAATAACTACAGAGCGAAATGGAGTGAAATGCATAGCACAAAAAGACTTTTTCAATTAAAAACCAGTTTTTCAAGCCTATGCCAAACAACTGTATAGGTTCTGATTTTGCATCACTTATAATTAGCTGCCAGTGGAAGTTAATTACTTTCGGGATCAAAGGAAACAAATCCAGAAATAAAATGAAAGAATTCCTCTAAGATTTACAGTTTAAATAAATGTTTGCCTTCTGAGGAGACCATATGCTGCATCCTTCCCCAGAGGGAAATGAACTTAAGATTCTTCGATACATATAGACCAACGTTAAAGTTCACTACAGGTGGGCAAAGAAATAAGGCCGATTTTATTTCCTTGGGGACTATCTGCTGGGAGATTTTGTAAAGGAGTAGTGAAGACTCTGCATGTCCTTGGTTCTTTCTTATCAGTGGGACTATGAAATACAGTACCTTGTGGAAGATTTTTTTTTTTCTTAAACCGCTTTGTTCTGGAAAATTCCTAAAAATTCTAGTTTGATTTTTGATTTATCTGAGCAATAGATCTCTCTTATGAGGAAACCTAATTGATTTTGAGGGTGCAAGCAGCTCTATTTATTTGCTTTCCAGCCCATATTCAGTGGGTGGTGGCATTTATTTACTTATTTATTTACTGTTTCATTCTCTTAAACTTTATGCACTGAGCTTCCCTTTCCTGAAATTATTTTAAAATGTCAAACACAGGTTCACAAATGGGATTTCTGTTACATAGTTACAATCTTTTTTTTTTCTTTTCTAATAACAAGGTTGTGATCTTTTGCAAAATGCATTCTGGGGTGGAATGATCGGGTTCTTTGATATTTCTGGAAAGTGTAGCTGCCCACTATGCCCGTAACATTGCCAAGATCTGATGATACGAGTTTAATTCACAATAGCCAGAGAACTTAAGCTATTTAGCACACTGAAGCTCCTTGTAGTGCTCTGTAGCTACTTTTATTAGGAAGCATAGATATCACACACATAGAGCTTCGTACATACAGTGTGCAATACAAAGCAAGGCATACAAAGATTCCCTGTTAACACAGACAGAAAGTAGCTGGGTTTACTTCAAGACTGAGAGACACAGACTCCCTAGATTCACGGACAGAGAGGAGGGTTATCATTTTCTGCTCCCAGCGTTCCAGGAGCAAGTGTGCAGTCAGGTTTTCTATACTTCGATTCTCTAGTCAGGTCTAAAGAAGTCTGTCAATTGGTGGACAAGATGTCATTGTTTCTAAGAAACATGGGGGGAGGTAGCATGTTCCCCTATACAGAAGTTAAGATGGTATAATAGGACTCTAGTTTAGGACACTGGATAGCGAGGCACAAAGATGGTTTGGACAGTTTGGATATTGAGCTAAGGTGTTCATCACACGGTTTCAACACAACCACAGTGTGAATGTAACAAGCCTTTAGAAGCTCACTGACCATCTGTGGCAATGAGAACTTTCACTAAACTGCTGGTCTTTATGTCAATAACTTTATTTACCCTCTTTCCCGATCTGTAGATATTGCCATGAAATGACATTGACTATACTTACGGGTGTCTATTGCCAAGCTCAATGTTTTGTTCTTGCTCAAAAATTGTCTGATGATGTTTTCATGGTTTGTATGCTGCTATACTCATATGTTAGTCAGATCTTTTGAAACTCCAAACCTATGATTGCTATAACTACCTAATATCTTCTTCCTATCATTTTGAAATTGACTGAAATAGAAATAGATTTAAAATTTACCAACATAGTCATTTTTAGTACATAGCATAGAAGTGTGAACCAAATGCACATTTGTGTGTGAATAAGTAACAGCACACTATTTCATCTTGCAAAATTGAAGATCTTGGCACTTCATAAGCCTCTACACATCCCCATGGATTGGCAAGTACTTTCAAGTTTTTGTTTTTATGGAATAAGACTTGTATATATTTCATGTTAGGATAATCACTCAATATTTTTTTGTGGCTTTCACTTAGATCAGTATCCTCTAGATTAATCCATGTTGTACACATATGACAGAATTTCCGTCCTTTCCGATTTGATTTTGATTTGGGGATAACATTTGTTTACTCCGAAGCTTAGACTGGTCTTAGAATCACCATCCTCCTACCTCATCTCCCATAGTGCTTGGGTTACAAATGTCTTCTATCCAGCTTGCCCTTCTTTCTTTTATAAGGTAAAATAATACTCCTTTGTACTTATATATCATATTTTCTTTGCCTATTCATTTGCAGATATATATGCAGGATGGTTCCACTTAATGGCTTGTGTCATAATGCTGCAATTAACATTGATTGTCTGTTAATACATCTTGGAAATTCTCTTTTTAATTCTTTTTTTAAATATTTTCAATACGTGCTTGCATTATAAATCCAGTGTCACTTTTTTGAGGAATCTCCATATTGTTTCTAAGTCAGCAATAAAATTATAATTTATCAGAAGTACACAGTGTTTTGGCTCTCCTAAATTATATAGATTTATTTTTTTCTTGATGCTGACCATTCTAATTAAGGTATTATCATACCTCAGTCTTACTTAGTTCCATTTCCCTGAAGGTTTCTTGTATGTGATCTTGTAAATGCCTGCTCAAAGTCTTTAAGTAAGTTATTGAATTATTGCTATAATTTTTAACATAGACATTGACTTCTTAAGAAATATACTAAGAAGACATTGGAAAAATGACAGCAAATGTCAAATAAGAACGGTGTTAATAATAATTATTGCTGAAATTCTGGTCCACCCTGTCTTAGATTGTAGTTTGTATAAAAGTTTTGACCGTCCAGCTTCCAGATTCTTGCGACTGAGAGACTGTTTAGATCACGTCTGAGCGATAGCAAGTTTTGACTCCTCTTGCTGTTGCTATGGTGTGAATGAGGATACTGCTGGATGAAGAACTGTTCTTAGTCAGATTAGCCGATTCTATTGTGAATCTATGAATAGCCCCCTGGACACTCAGTAGCCCTTTATATTCTGTAGGTCTTTTTTGGATTATTGTTTGTGTTTTAATTGGAAATCATCATGGGAATGTTCTAAACTAAGGTTAAATTTTTTGTAAAATCAAATGAAGAAAAAGGTATGAAGCAAATGGAGAATGCTTAAAAAAAGAAATATAAAGCAATAAATTTGAATTTAACACTAAACACCTAGATATTCATTTTCCTAAAAGCCAAGTCTGCCTAATACTAGGTTAACTTTCTTTTTTTACTCATTTGCTATCAGAGTATTAAAAACCATTTGGGACAATGAATTTTGAAATTATGTAAAGAATAAATCTTTCTATGCATCAGAAAATATTTGGGAACTAGATTAACTCATGAACAGAACAGTGTACTCTCACACACCATGCTTCTTCATTTATTAGCCATGATGTGTCTTTTTACCTTGAATGCAATTATCAGCACTAGATAAGGAACAGTTACCCTTCTTAAGGACAAACTGTCTTAAATACTCTCTGTGAAGTGAAATATAATGTAGCACTCAATATGGATATCAAATAGAATCACATGTATAAATATGGTTTTTCTAACATTTGTTTAGCATGAGGACAAGGACTATTTATAAATTTAATAGCATGTGTGGAATAAGATCTGTATTGTATTAGTTATATATCATTGTCCCAAGAATTTTTGGATGTGAGGTTATTCTTCATACTTTACAGTCATGAACTGAGAGATTAGCTGAATGGCCCAAGGGCTACTAGTCACTGTGGCCATACCAGAGTGTAGAACACAAGCAATTAATAGCTGGGCCATGCTGCCTATTAAGCCTGATCTTACACTGATGAGATGAGAAGGATAGAAATTGTTAAATACAGGCTGGGGAGGTGGCTCATCAGTTCAAGTGGTTGTTGCACAAGCAGAAATTTCAATATTCAGATCCCACATATAAGGTTGGGCTGGTGTGGCATCTTGCTTATAATTTCAGCCCCAAAAGATAGAATACTCATCACCTATTGGCTAGCCAGACTAGTTTATCAGCCAGCTATGGGTTTAAATTTTTTTATTATTATTATTATTCAACTGTGCGCATGTGCGTATATATGTGCGCGTGCGCATGTGTGTGTGTGTGTGTGTGTGTGTGTGTCTGTGTGTATGTGTAGAACCACGACGAATTCGGGAACCACCATGGACGCCTCCACCACCTTCTGCCCGGGATTCACAGGCTTCGCCTTACCAGGACCAGAAGCGCAGGCCGCCCCTGCTTCCGCCTGGCGTCTATACATGGGATCTGGGATCTGAACTCAGTACCTTCCGCCTGCAAGGCAGAGGCTTAACCCCTGAGCCACCTCTCCAGCCCCCAGGTATGGGTTTAATTAGATACTCAGTATCAAAGAATAAGGTGAAAACATGATTGATGGTGGTTCCCAAAATCTCAGAATCAGTTTTGGACTTTCACATGCATGTATATGCATGCATGCATACTCACACTTACACTTACATCCTACATACATGAAAAACATGCAGATTTATATGTACTGGTTATATACAAAAACATAATACATACGTGCATATAAAAATGGAAAAAGAAAACATAAAAATGTTTCAAATATGAATGCCTTATCAGGGAGTTTTCATTCTATCTGTGCCATAGAAGACAATATTAGTATGCTTCATAAATAACTTAAAAGGATTTAAGGTGATTGGAAATGTAAGAGGGTAATGTAAGCTAGTACTATTCTTTTCCAGTGACCTATTATGTATTTCAGAAGATGTAAGAGCAAGAAACCTTGGGGAAGCATTTCTGAAAGAAAGGAGGCAGTGACTTCTGAAACAGACAGGAACATTTGAAATGATTTGCAGATCCAGAAGAAAAAAAAGTCTCTGAAAATTGTTGCCTGGTAAAATAGCTGCAAAGATGCAGTGACCCTCTGAGCCATACCCTTATTGTAATATCTGTCCATGTTGGAGTGATGGCCCAACAGTGACCCATGACTCTGAAGAGTTAGTGATGCCTGCAGAAAAAATTGTGTGCTTTATTGCAGGAGTAGAGGAGGCATGCAGAGGCAGGAAGGATTATACGGGAAATGAGGGTTGGTAAGCGGTACCAGAGAAGTCCCTGTCCTAAATGGTGAATTAAATGTCTATTGCAGTAATAGGCAAGGTTAGACTATACAGTCAGGTTGGGAAACTGCAAAATACTGCCATTTCAAAAATATAAAACTCTAAGTCATCCAGTAGGAATACTGACCATTATACATATAAAAACACACAAACATAGTACATACATACAAATATGACAATAATGAGTTGCTCAAAGCTATCATGCCTCCTTTGGAATAAAAGTAATAGTGACAGTAGAATATTATTAATATTTTTGAAAACAAGCATGACTTATTTATTCAGTTTCATGTTCATGAACTATGAAAGAAAATAAGAATGCTTTGGCTGCCATGGTCTCACATTTGTAATGCTATTGTGAAACACTACAAGGCTTAACAGTAACATCTACACAAGTCCTTTAGTGCAGCAAGGAATTGAACATGTAATTTTTCATTATAGCAAAAACTGTCATGATTTTTACTAGCAAGATATTTAAAATGATGATCAGTTATGACTGCTTCAGGATTCACTAAACATTTGAACAGTCAAATCTCTGTAAACTAGTATAAAACATAGAGCCTAACTTCATAAATCAATGACTTTTAGTCTTAGACAAAATTCAAATTCTAGTTTGTGTGTGAAAATGTATGTCAAGAAATTTCTTCATCTTTCAAACTTGTATTTTCCACATTTGGAAAGAGAATCATGGTGCCTAGTTCACTATAGTCCAAAGCATGAGAATCAACTCAGTAAGACACATAAAATAAGACATAGCCTGAAGTCCATATGAGAAATGACAATAGCTTGTATACTGCAAAGAATTCTGGGCTAGAGTCAGCAACACACAGACAATGTGCAGTTCTGTCACTAGCCATTCCTATGACCTCAGATGAGTCATGGTGTCTCAGGGTCTCTATTTTCCCATTTACAGAGACAGATTTATAATCGGTCTCCTTTTACACATTAAACTGTGTGACCTGCATGTTTACATTTGCCCAATAAAAACTGACACTCTTTTGGCATTAATGGAAGAAGCATCTTCCAGAAAACAGGAAATGACCAATTGTTGTTGTCAAGAAGGTGAAATAGAAATTAAAGGAAATTAAGCACCCATATTATTGGTACTATGTTTTTCATACTGATAAAATACCACGGTTGTTTTATACCATGTCCACTGCCATGGCAAGACAGTGGTCAGGATTGGACATTGCCACTTATTTAAAACAATGCTGAAGTCTCAAACCCTGCAGCTGTATTCTTTCCCAATCTCCTCACCACTACTACATAATCCACTGCAACCATGCAGTTAACACAACTCAAGGAGTTCTTAGGTAGGGATATATGAGAATTTGTGGATTTGGGAGGTTTTTTCTTTTTGCAAAAAATGTCAAAACAATTATCACAAAGGGAAAAATTCAATAAATGAGTAGTAATTAAAAACCTTGAAAACCAAAGTATTTGTTCCCTATCCTATTTTCCCAAAGGGGGAACTTTATGGTATTGTCAGGTCAATAGTTATATGGTTTAGTGTATATATAAATCTTCCAATTCTGAGTCATTAGTACATGTCTGACAAAGAAGAGAACAAGAGGAAGGGATGTCAAGTAGAGGTATAAAAGAAGGATATAAGGACTATGGTTGTGAAACACCTTTGCTCCAAAGAGCTCACTGTCTTGAATGGAAACTCCCCATAATTACATGCATTCTACTAGCACTGATGTTGACTGGATGTTGTTAAAGGAGCTACTCAGGCTATGGGCATTTTAAAGTCTATATATTAGAGCATTTTGGGATTTATATTTTTTCTTTTTTTTTTTTTTGTAAGTGTGAGTAACATAGGGTAGGGAAAAAAGGCTCCTATTTGATGACAATGGGAGTCTATGTCTCTGACTGTGGTCAAGCTGAATAGAACCTACACTTTACCTGGTTTCCCTTTCCTAGTTCTTCAGAAGAGCATCTGTTCATCGGAGTAATAAAAAGGAAATGCACTTTTTCCAAATTCTAACACATCCTAGTTGAAGATTCTATATCTATCAAGATACTGTGCTTCTATCCAATCTCTCCACCCAAAATGGCCCTTCATGAGTCAGATTCCCAGGATCACTAACTGGTTCTCAGGACAGATTTTGGCTGGAGGTCTGATGTTAGCACAGGAAGGAAATGGTAGAGCAGATTTTTCAAAAGAGAATCTTACAGCTTCTGTGATCAAAGATGGAGATGAGCCCTTCAGTTTTGGGTCTATAGAAAACAATGGTATAGTAATGATTGACTGATTCCTTAATAAAACATGACTAGAAACTCTATCATGGACAAATGCATTAGTAATAAGATGGTTGTAAGTTCCAAGCCAGGGGTGGAGAAGTAGGAGTATAATTGCTATCTTCATTCACATAGAGTCTCCGTAGTTGAAGAATGCATGCATGATAGGAAAGGCAGAGAAATCTCCAGGTGTTCAGCAGAAGACCTAAACACACAAAATGTCATGCAAGCTTTTGATTCAGCAGGAGTGTGAAATGACTAAAAAGATGAAAGTCAGAGCAATGCAGAGTGGTAGATTACTGAAGCACTGAAAGACTGTTATTGACCGGAGTGTGAATTGGCAATTTGAATGGAAAAGAGTCATTAGGCAGCTGAAAGGAGAAAGAGAACACAGGAGTTAAATAGAAGCTGGTGCAATACATATATTGCACCAGTTTCTATATATATATGGAGAGGGGGGGGATAAGAAGAGAGAGAGAGAAAGAAAGAGCATCCTTTAAAACATGAGGTAAAAAGAACCATTCTAGAAATATCGTTTTTTTATTTAATGGAAAGGTGTGATTGGCAAGCAGCCTGTAGGTGAAAGAAGATGCTTTGAACATCTTGACAGAGAATTGGAGTTGATATGCAGCAGAGAGAGTGTTATTAACTATCTGATGAGTACCTTTATAAGAAATCAATCAAGGAACTTTTCCATATTGGCAGAGAATTGAAGAATGTCACTACAATTAGGGTTACGTACACAGCAAAATATGGTACTAAAAATAGATGGAAATTGAGGCTATGTCAGGAAGCTACTCATGAATGGCTGTGCTTGTTTTTGTTGTTCACAACAGTTGAGAATCAAAGATTACTAATAATTTTACTTTTTTGAAAAGCATTTTAGCAACTCTTGTCTGATTAACATAAAAAAACTCTAAGACTAAGAGGGGAAGCCTAAGAAGCTGTAAACTACAATATGCATTATGATAGGCTTTTCCATCACTCAAGATACTTTGCATATATAGTTGGCTCAAATTCAGACTTTTCCAGTGGCAATGAGATAGCTTTGTAAAGAAGTCTTCAAACAAACCCCTTTACTAAGTACATACAGATGTTTTTCATTTTAAACATTTTTGGTCTACATTAGCAATTGTGTATCATTCTACATTGTTTTCAGTAAAATAAAGACTGTAAAATGATATGTCTCATGTCATACTTTAAAGTAGTAGTTTTATGCATGGTTCTTAGATATCAAAATTAAATTATACCTCAGTCTAGTCCAGCATGCCAATGCTATGTTGACAGCAATCACACTTCGTTCATCTGTTAGCCCAGGTGGAAAACAGGCCGTGGGAAGCCTGGCTGTAGTTTCACATTCTTTCCACCTCATCATGAATGTCTCAGCCTCTTTGTTACTGAAATCTCTATTTCTTTACAGAAACTTCTCAAAGGAAAGGTTCATCTCAGAGGCTACACAGGGACTCGAAATTTCATTTTGCACCATTTTCTTGTTATTTTTCAATGGCCACTCTTGAATATGCTTGTTTCGGAAGCTGTCGTCACCAGACTGCTACCGTTAGGAAAGAAATGTCCATTTTACTTAACAAATAACAGGGGATACCTTGCTATTTCTGAAATAAAAATAGTTTTCTTTGTGTCGGGACTCATATTATGTATTTTAACTTTTGACTTATTATCTTAGTCATGTCAGAATGAAAAATGGATCTCTCTCGGGACTTCCATTATGTCAGATTGAAAAATCATTTCTCCTGACTGCTTTGGGCAACCGCATGTTCAAAGCCCCTTTGCCTCATTTCTCATGGTGTTCTGCATGGCCATGCTGCCTTTTTGCTTTCAGGCCCATTTCCATTGCCGATGACAAATCTCACACTCAGGGTCACACCAAGTCCACGTGCAGCAATAATTCCCAAGCGCTTGGCAATGATTTATTCGTGTGTTTGATTCATTCCAAAAATTCTCATTACCCAAAGCTACTTACTCGCTGAAATGTCAGTTTGTATACATGTGGAGTCGTGAAGTAAAATTATTCTACACGCAGATACAAGCATACACTCAAGGGGGAAGGAAAGAAATTGGGGATTGGAACAAAGGTCATATTAGGAAATTATTTTTCTTAAAAAAATTATTAAGATGAAATCTCTTATTGCCTGACACATTGCTCAAGCTGTATTTCAGTTAATCTTCTCTGTAGGAGTATTTGGAGTGCCATGATGCTCTTCCTGGGAGATCATAGAATTCAATCCCTAGAACCCAAGTAGGACCATCCTTCAAAACTATGAGAGAGAATGGAAGTCCATTCTCTTGTCTCTAATTCTTTCTCACCTTTTTTTATTCTCTTAGCTTTTTTTAAACTATATATGGAGACTCTGGAAGCAGAGAGACAGAAAGTTGTAATGGAAACTTTCTTCCCTACCTACCATGTTCCTCCCATCTATACTTTCTCAAGATACCATGAATAGCTATTTTGGTTCTGGTAACCAGATATATGCTTCTGAACATCTCTTCAAATCTCTGAGGACCTCCTCTAGTCATTATTATCTCCAATATCTTCCTCATTCTCTAGCCATAATGGAATGCTCTTTCCAGCCTCTTGAGGTTTCTTCTTTATACCATGCATGTAGTATAATTACTTGTTAGAACTTGCAACTGTTTTTCTAGAATCTCAAGTTCTTAACAGTCTGGGAAACTTTACAATTCACACAGCACATAACATGTAGCTTGGAAGCTACTGCTGTTTGCATTTGAAAGAGCCATGGACTGAATGAATGCATTGAGCAGACCAGTAAATAGTGATATATTAAGGAGGTTGTTAAACAGGAAAATGTAGCTACAATGTCTAGGGTGATGGAATGCTCATCAAAGTGTAATGATTCATTCTTCAATCCGAAATAAAAGAAGCATATATGTTTAAAGGGCATTTTACCTTGTAAAAAGTCACTGAGGCATTAAACATTATTATAGTGACCCTTATTACTAAAAACTGGCATTTCTGTCTAAATGGCACTATATAAAATTAGATTTTTCAGTAACATATTAGGCAAATACAATATTCTGTAGGTTAAATTTGAGGTGCTTTAAGTAGAGAGAACAAAGGAGAAATTTCTAAACTAAAGCATGATATCGATTTGACATTATACTTAGTGACAAACAAGAAATGGAATGCTGTGAGCAAGAAAATAAAAAAAAAACTCTGTTTTCTTCTCCACATTCTCCCATTGAATTAAATCTTACATTTTAATTAATCTTGGAGTCTTTTTTACTAATCTAGAAAGCATATTCTATATATAAAATATACTTAAATCTTAAAAAGGCTAAGTGGTGTAGAAACCAAGATATAAAAGTCAGGAAGATAGGTGATGAGTGGGAAGAAGACATTGTATGTCTTGAATAAAGTTTAAAAGACACAAACCACAGCAATATTCCAGAGTGCTTTTAGTTAAATTACTTTATATTTAGAAATGTATGCTTGTTATACCAGTAAGAGCAAATGAGCACCTGATATTTGAAAATAAAATCCTGCTTCTGAGGATTTTATGTGTCCTTTTAACAGGACACATAGCTTTTCTATAAAGCATACTGGGAACACATGTGTATCAGGACCACAGGGCTGTGTGCAGTCAGGCCACTTGGGAAAGATGGGGGAGGGACGTGAGTGTGAGAACTTTGAATGAAATGCTGAAAACGTCCCTGGGTCTATTATGTGAGTGTGTGTGGCACACCTGAAGTTCATGTTAGGAACATGAGCATAGCTCTTTTTCATTGTGTTTTGCTTTTAAATACTATTCTCATTTCTCTTAATTATCCATGTATTCATTAATGTGTTTTTTTTCAAAACACATTTCTGAATAGCGTTCAACAAAGGAGACATCTGTTTCTTTTTTTTTCTTCATTTCTTGCCTTATTTTTTGTGTGTGTTTATGTGTGCGTGTGCATGTGCATGTGCGTGTGTCAGAGGACACTGTGTCCCTGCAGAGAACCTAGAATGACTTGGGAATTATCCTGGATTGCTTCTTCCTCATGTTTGCTTTGCTCTGGGATTTCCCAGGTTCTGCACACCAGGCAAGCCACTCCTGTTTTCAACTTGGCATTTTTATATGGGACCAGGGATCTGGATCGAACTCAGGACCTTCTGCTTTTGATGCAGAATCTTAACCCCTGAGCCAGCCATCTCTCATGCACAACATCTCTGTTTTTAGTAAACTAGTGTCCATAGTTGTAATGAAGAAATCAATATGTACTTCAGGAGAGGGAAGTACAACATGACATAGAATCACCAGCAGGGTAGGATGCTAGCCAAAGAAAATGATGAGGGAAGGATGATGAAGAGATAAAAGTCTTTAGGACTTGAGGTTGTGTCCTATAGAACCAAGGGATGAATGGGGACAAATTCTCTAGTCTCAAAGTATAATTTGGAAAGTAAGGCTTACCTGTTGAAGAAAATGGATTATTAAGCCCATTGGTGATTTAATCCAATTACCACACACACAGAAGAGTCTGTTCTGGGCTTCACCAATGAATGCACCCTCACCACCAACCCTCCCCAAAAGGATGATGCATATTGCAATGCTATTCCTTCTGTGTCCTCCATTTGTGTAGTATATTGACTACAATGGAATACAGTTAAAATATTACTTTAGAAGCACATTTGAAATTGAACCCAAAACAAAGGACCCAAATAAATATGTAGCCTTGTCATGACTGTGCTACCTGTCGGTTGAGAAATAAAAAACTCCAAGTTTTCATGCCCTCTTCCTCTGATCCTTTCTCTCCTGTGGCACAGAACATTTTCTCATTTTATATATAATTTTTAATTTAATAAAATTCAGAGACAGGCTTTTATGCATATTCATGGACACCCGATTAATAATTGATGAGAAGGCCTGGGGCAGGTGGTGGAGAATGAAAAACAGTTATCACTGTGCTGGGTGGAAGAAGAAGATCTCATCCCAACCTCCTCCCGAGGGGAAGGGAAGCAGAGAGCAAAAGGCAGAGGAGGCGGGGCAGGCACTGAGCTGAATGTCATCCCACAGAGCAATTTCCTTGATTTACATGTTTAATTGCTTCCTGTCTTGAGCAGTCGGCTCTAGGAGTTTGACACACTTTCTGAGAAATTCATCTGAGGGCAGTAGAAGAGTGCAGAGTGGGAGGAGAGTGCTGAGGTGAAGCTTGCTAGACGTCCTGGGGGCTGGGGGAGGGTCACTGTCATTATCACATCCCCAGACCCTGGAATGGCTCTAAGATCAGAAACATCCAAGGCCCTCTTCCCACAGAACAGACAGTATTGGGATAGTGCAGGGCAGCCAGACTTTGACCTTAAGCTTCGTAAATGACTAAATGTAGTTTAACTGTGATGTCTTACTAAATCAAAATTTCTTGATTTTGTGTGTGTGTGTGTGTGTATGTGTGTGTGTGTGTGTGTGCGTGCGCGCATTTGTGTGTATGACAAATGGTGACTTCCTGATTTTGTGAACCATCCTAGATTGCTCTACCTCCTTTCTTTTATCATTTTTTTTTTAAATTTGATCTGGGTTTTCCTAGACTCTGGCTTCCAGAGCCAAAAGTGCAGGCGCCTAATATTGGAGTTCTTAAGTAGGATCTGAACTCAGGTCCTTTTCCTTTCAAGGTAGGGGGCTTAAACCCTAAACCAACTTTATAGCCCAAATTTTTGGGTTTTACATGTCCATTTATATTTTACAAGATGTTTGCATTCTATCCACATATGTCAGGGACCTAGGGTTACTTAAACCTAACTTTTCCAAATTCTTTGAAGATGCAAACCAGGTAGAGAGAGCAATAGTCTGGCTCAGGAAAAGTTCTTCCCATTCAAAAAAAAAAAATCACTGTCAAAATTCGATCCACTGTTAGGATAAAATTCACATGGGATAGCTTCATGTTTCTCCAAACACCCACAGAGCTCTTTGACACTTTTCACCATGTTTGAAGTCTGTACTACTGGCTACCTTACTGAGCTATGTAAGGTATAATATTCAAAAGTGACATGTGAATATTCATTGTAGACAAAGTACTTGCATTTAGTTTTGTCCTAAATAAAAGCTTGTGGGTTCTTAGAGATTAAGCAATGATCTGGGGGGAAATGACAGCTTAATTCTCTTGACACCATTCAATAGTAACAAGCCCGAGTTTCACAAGCATGATTACCAGTGCTCTTATTTTCATGAATATATTTGAGCTACTGCTAGTGTGTGACTATAACATGACTATAACAGCCTGTAACAGTTACTTTCTGCTGTGGTGATAAGTACTTTGACCCAATCAACCTAAAGGAGAAAAGGCTTATTATTTGGTTTATGACTCCAGAGGGTATAGTGTCAAATTATGGCAGCAGGCTTGGAGTTCAAAGCAGGAAGAAGGTTCATGTTACAACAGCCCTCAGGAGACAGTGAGTGAAAGGGAATGAGGCCAAGTTCTGCAGCCTGGAAGCCTGCCTCAGCAATGATAGGCTTCTTCCAGCAAGGAACCATCTCATAAAGGTCCCATAACCTTCTGAAACAACGCCACCAACCGGGCGCCAAGTGTTCAAAAACATGATCCTACTGGGGACAATTCACATTCGAGGAACCGTGTACCCTAAGACAGGACTCCAAATTGCTTATAGCATAGTGTCTGTGAATCAGAAGTGACCGAAGACTGCAAGTCATGAGATCTTTGTCTTGTTTTTGATCTCAGCCCCAAACAGCTCTCACTCCCTGCTTCTGTACATTATGCGCAAGCTGATACTTGAAGCTTTGCGCCTGGGGAGTGTGCTGGTAAGATGGGCCAATGTTCATTTATCATCATGATTTTTTACTATGCAGAAGATAATCGTTTATTTATGATCTTGGTAGTGAAAATCAAAGTAATATTTAAAAAACAATGGCAATTTTGGCTACTCTCATTTTCTGTTGGGAAGGCAATGATAAATAATAAATGAAGAGTTGATGCATATTTTAACAGAAATGAATCATTGCATAAATGTTAACTACTTATTTATTAATACTTAACTACTGTATATAGTACTTAATGACAAGTACAAAAACAAGTCATTTTTTTTCCTTTCCTCAATATGCTCAAAGAACCAAAGAAAGTTTGCCCCGAATTTTTCATGTCCCTACTTGGTAATATTCTTTTAGCAGCCATTTCATCAGTCTTATTTGACTGTGGATAGTTGGCTGAGTATTTATCTAGCTGTTAATATATTAAGCATGTTTTAGTCATTTTGTGTGGAGAGAGGGGCATGTTCATGCATTGGCATATGGGAGGAGGTCAGAGGGCAACTTACAGGAATCAGGTAACTCTTTGACCATGTGTTCGAGAAATCAAACTCAAGATTTTAGTTATAGCATCAAGTGCCTTTCCTTCCTAAGCTATCTTGTCAGCTCTGACTGCACACACACACACACACACACACACACACACACACACACACATATATATATGAGAATAAATGATTGTCAGTGTGGTAAATTTCTATAGGTTATAGTTTTTCAGTATCTTAATCAAAACCACAGTTTCACATGTGCTTGGTTTCCTGGAGTCTGTGCTTCCACTTACTGGTAGAGTCTTTTGAAAATTTTTTTGAAATCCTTGTCTCTGTTCTTTTATGTAATTAGCCAAATGCTGGTTTAATGTTGGGATCATTACTGACTTTCTGTTCTCTGAAGTTGACTATGGGACCTTCTCACATTATTCTGGGTAAGACCAACTTTCTCACCAATCTTTTCTCATATGCAATCTTTTGGATCTTGGGGTTCTTTTTCTGAAAGATAATTCATCGTCTAATGGTGGCTTTGGTTTATAACTGAGCATGTTAGTACTGAAACAAATCTTCCCTCTTTGACAGCTTATTGTCAAAAGAGCTGACTGGCCACTGGTACCTGATTTTGGAGTTTCATTTTGAAACAATACTCAATAATTTACAAAGGTTTTCTTAACCTTCTTCTAATACATGGTTTTTACTGTGCTGGCAACAGTACCCCTGTGACTGTTTAATCAGTTCATAACTAAGGAGATAAAATCAGTGACAAATATCCTCACTTGGAACTTAAACAGGTATGAACATCTCTAAACTTTTGTACCACATTCATAACATATATTGCAAAAAATTATTTTAAGGAAAAAAATCTGTTCTGTCTGTGGTCATATTTCTTTATTAGAAAACAGTCCTCAGGGAACTTTCTGCTTTGTAGAATTGCACCCTTCCATACTTCATCTTGAGTGCTTTACATTCCTTGCTGTAGGCATTGAGAAGCTAATCACAGAGTGACAAGCATCTGATAAGGCAGTAGTAACTAAGCATGCCTCTATGTTAAATATACATTAACTATTTCTAGGAAAGAAGATTCCGTAGGACTTCTCACCAAGGTTCAGAATCATTGTGCACATATGGAGTCCAAGAATATGTAAAGGTTTAGAATTTCTCAGGTGACTAGAAAGGATGAATACATTTTAGATACACAGCTTATAAATGTCTACCTAATATGTACTTTTGCTTGTTATTAGTTAGTTTCCATTGCAAATTTGAATCTTTTATGATTTAATTTCCATATTGTTTACTATTTGCTAAGTTTGAATGCTTGGTTAATAGATGAAAACATTATTGGACTTGCCTATGCTTTCAGATATGCACAGAATAATTGTAGCCATTGAAAAAAGTTTACAGTCTAATTCCGTTAAGGAATTGAAACTGTCAGAAGCAATATTATTCAATAGTAGAACAAAGTAGTCATCGAAAGATAGTTAGGCTAAGATTTCACATTCCTAAGAAGCACTGACTGGTCATGTTACAAGGTAAGTAAATAAATTAGAGAAAATAATAACAAAAAGGTCAAAGACATTGGTGGAAAACTGTTTCAAAATCCTGTTCAGTAAACTTTGCCAAATGAACACTGAGAATGCCATTTAGACATTGTGGAGGGTACACCATGTATTTTCAGATGGACAGCATACCTCTCTGTCCAACACATCTTACTCTGTGATCATTCTTTACTCTCTAGTACTGGGATACTAACTGAGTTTGGATGTATGAAACCTGCATACTACAAGGTAAAAAGAAAAGTACGTTCATAACAGCATATCACTACATTAAAAGAAATGAACCAACAGAGGCTAATGAAATCTACCAAGAGCTAATTGTATGTCTATGACTAGGCTTGAAACTTTTGTTGAGTGAAGTCACATACATGTGGTACACAGTGTATTAGGGTCCATATCAAGCTCTTTCTTGAAACAACTCCCCTGGATATGACTAAACTTTAGGTTTCATAAGAGAAAGAAATAAAAATAGGATGCAGAAGGGAATGACTCAGGACTAGGGAATGGAGAGGTAATTCAGGTTCAACAAATCAATACTGGTTGTTTTTTTACTAGTAAATCTTCCCTATGTTCTGCTTTTCTTTGCCCTAGGCTCTCGGTGTCCCCTCACCCCCGTAAATCTTGACTGAGTATCCATGTACTTCCAAAATTCTACTGCTTCAAGTTTTAGTTCTTTAAGAGAAGGTCTGTCTCATATTGAGATTACATTTCCTTATAGTTTATGCCATTATGAATTGATAGTCTATGATATACTGTAAAGGTATAAATATAAACTAGATGCTCTCTTCCTTCACACACCCATTTGATAGTCTAGTTGTGAGGGGGATGTGTTTAACCATGCTCTCAAACTTTCTTCCCCAGGTCTGTTTGTATTCAGTTAACACATATTTAATGATTGTCTCTTCTGGGCCATTGCATTTAATGACCAAGAAGGACAATCCTCCTTTGCCACACACCTGTTGTCGAAGGGAGTGCCTCTCAGGATAAGCTTGTAATAAAAATGCAAGCAAGGGAGTTTGAAAAGGAAGTATTACATACATGAGGCCAAGAGATCTTTCTATGGGAAGAGAACCAGGCAAGAGGAATTCTTGACTCAACTCTTCCCCAGAGATGTATGCCTTCTCCACTTCAGCAGCATTACGAGCAGCAGGATAAAGAGCCAGACACACTTGAATTCAGGTAACACATGCATAATTAGTAGAGTGTAACTGACAGACCCAGAGCCTCTGGCATTTCTAACCCTGGCTCATGACCAGCAATTTAGGTGGTGGAGGTTTCCTGTCTGCCTCTGAATTCTGTTTTTAACACTATCTACCTAAGGACATTTGGGTGAAATACTTTCTTCTTCAGCCTCAATTTCTTCCTACATGAGATTGAGACAAAGACACTTCAACTCTACCTCACGGACTCTTCTGGAAAGCTCAATCAAGCAACACGGGGTAGAGCATTTCGTGTAGTCCTCGTTGAGTGCAGACATCTTCATTGTTCCTCAGTGGCTGAGCTGACCTGCCGGTTCCTTGAGGACCAGCATGCATTGCTGGTTCACATGCTTCAAGTCTGGCAAATGCTGAGAAGGTGTTCGTGAACATGACAGATTCCATCGTGCAGATTCGGGAGACTCTGGCCACGCGTCCTTCTTTGCCTGGTATATTTGGTTCTGTCCCACTCTAAGGCTGCTTAGGTCAGTTTCCATGTGCTCCACACCCCTGTTTAACAGGGTTTGTCAGAGACAAAGGGGAAAGAACAAGGAAAGTCATGCATAGTCCCTGGACAGCCATCCCCCTGCTTTGTACGCAGGGAAACAATAAATAATCCTCATTTGAGATTAGGCTCAGAGAAGCATTCTAAACACCCGTATATTTGTTATATTGCGCCAAATTAAATATATAAAAAGTGCCCCTAGCAAAGTGTGACATAAAAAGAGTTGTGACCTTTTATAAGAAAGGATAATGAAGCGAGATTAGCATTGGAGGAAGGTGCCAGTTCCAGTGCCCTTGGGCAGCAGAATGCTTTATCAGAAAAGTAAAAATCACATGGCAGTCCCAGCCTTGCAGAAACTTTCTAGACAAACTGTCTCCTCTTGAGAGACTAAGTGCTGAGAGATAGATGAGTTTTCTGGAAGTTGAAGATTCTCTGCAGATCAACACACACACATTTTAGACTCATAAATGTATTCGCTATGGATGAGATTTAGAAGCATTTGACCTAACAATGTCATTTTATGTCTTAAAAATTACGTGGGGTGTTATTATCACTGAAGACAGACAGTGGTATTTATTAGATGCCCGTATTGTCAGAACAATTTTTTAGGAACATAGAGGATGTTCCTTTTACCCGTTGACACCCATTTTTGTTCTGTACTCCTGATGTGAAGGGCTGTGCATTTGTGGTGGGGTGTGTGCTTTGTCACAGAATTGCAGTGTGTTGTATGTGCCTGAAATAATAAGAAAGCTTGCTTTCATAGTAACTAAAGTTCAGTAGAGGAGGTAGAACTGGTGATGCGCTTTGATGGAAAAGGAATAAAAGCCTAATAGGTTTGACACGAGTGAGAGGTAATTCAAAGAAGAAAAAAATGAGGCAAGATCTTGAGAGTCCAAGAAGGAAATCTAACAAAATAAATTTAAAATAGCAAGGAGGCTAGTGGAGTCTGAATAAGTATCATTGGGTAGGGAGACAAATTAGAGGAGAAAGAAGTAGGAGAAAGACCAAATGACAGAGACAGATGAACAGAGAGAGAGGGAGAGAGAGAGAGAGAGAAGAGACTCAGTAAGTTCTATTCTATTAACTAAAATCTTCCTTAACACATTTGCAAGGGAAGCATATATGAGTTGTATCAACTGCATAGAACAGAAAGTGCATTTCAAGTAAAAATCTGCAGTAAGTGCTTTAGTTGTTGTGAATTAAGGGTAAACTCAGGATCAGAGCAAAAATGAAACTTAAAAATGCCTTTGACATCCCATATTAAATATTGTAATCTCTGAGCGCTAATGGAGTCTAGGTCATGTACCAGAAGTTCTTCCTGTCTGTCAAATATCACTGATTCTTAGAACCAGGACAGGAGAAGAGCGTGAAAAGATAAGAATGTGTGCAGCTGCCGTCGGAAGATAGTCTCACAGCAAAGGGCAGGGCATAAGAGAAGTAGGAGGAGTACTTAATCATTCATGTTTCTAAGCCAAAAGTTTAAATAGGGAAAATACGAATATGTGGGAGAAGGAGACCTTCAGATCAGCCTATGGCACCTCTTGCTAGTGGAGAAGAAACAGAAGAGAAAAATCTTCTGGTGCTGAAAAAAATAATTATGGAAGAAATCAGGAAAAAGCTCATGCGCCTACATTGGGTAGGAAGACAAATTAGAGGAGAAAGAAGTAGGGGAAAGACCAAATGACAGAGACAGATGAACAGAAAGAGAGGGAGAGAGAGAGAGAGAAGAGACTCAGTAAGTTTCTATTCTATTAATTAAAATCTTCCTTAACACATTTGCAAGGGAAGCATATATGAGTTGTATTAACTGCACAGAACAGAGGGTGTAATAAGTTGGAGGAGACTTTATCAGCATAGGCCAGCTCTGTACTGAGTTTTAGAATTGTCCACTGGGACACACCTCCGTTGTCCTTGAACTTTATCATCACTAGCTGCTTTCTCATGTTGCACTTGAAATCGTCTTTCCTCATGTTTCCATCAATAGAACAACCTGAGAGGGCTAGAGGGTATATTCACCCACCACCAACACCTGTAAAAGCTATTGTGAGTTACTCTAAAGTTTAAGATAGTGACAGTTTTTTAAATCTATTCTTATAAATGGGTGGGGATATTTAACAAGGCAGTCAAATATTTATAACTTTATAAGTGGCAATATATATTATTGTACTTCCCCAGAAAACTAGTTCTGTGTCATACTCCTGATATAAGTCCATTAGTCTGTTCTCAATGTAATGATAAGACAGAATTTGAGGTACATAAACATTATCCTGCATGTAGCAATATTAGATCGTTTCCATTTCCCCAAATCATCTTCTGAACAAATATGTTATCTCTGTTATACATAAGAGGTGGCTGCACTACTTTTTCTTTTTTTCCTTCTTGTAATATGTTAGAGTAAAAATAGACAATGTGTATTATTTGATAAACTACTTAACTGAGAGCCGGAAGTTGAGTTCATATTGTATCTTGGCCATTCACAGATTTTTTTCAGTCACTATTATTATTATCTTAGCAATAAGTAAGAACACTGAACTAAGTGATATTTTGGCTTCCTGTTTAATCTAAGTGGCTACAATCACAAATTTATCATTCTTTGGCTAAAGCTGAATTTCAAAAAAAGTGTATACAGAAGTGGTAGCTTTTATAAAACTCATGTCTAGTGTGTAGTAATTACATCTGTGTTCTTCAGTTATAGAGTCTTAGAAACATCAGTGCTAGAGCTAGACAGATGGCCCAGAGGCTAAAGCCTTTGTTTTGCAAGTAAAATGACCTGAATTCCAAAAAGTTTTATGTGGGATCCCACATAAAAATGCCTGGCAGAAATGACAGCAGTCTGTATTTCAGGCCCTAGGAGGTGGAGCCTGGGAAATCCCAGAACAAAGCAATAAGTAGATACAAGACAGATAATTCTGAAAGTCAACCTTGGGCCTCCACAGACACACAAAGTGCCCTCTTGTATACATATGCACATCTACACACACCACCACACACATATACACCAGCACCTACACATAAATATAAAGGAAAAAGAGAGAAAGAAATATCAGTGATGTTCTTCCCAAGTAGGTTGAGACTTGGTACTATAGGAGCTTTATTGTGTTCATCAAGGTGTGGCTGGTATCTGTCTTCAATAGCTCACTGATGTGAGCTCTCTGAAGTGACCTCCTTGAACACTGCAAAGAATGGATATAGTAACAAAAGCAACTCATTATTTGAACATTTAATTTTGAATTTACAATAAACCTCTTTAATAACTGATTATAGTCATTAAATCAAACCTCCCCAGAAAACCTGGAATTCATGCTTAGAGTTTTCCTTCATGGCATAATTGTTATTTGTATCTGTCCTCTTTTATTCTTATAGCAACATATGTGTTGTAGGACAGCAGACAGGTAGAAATAGCGAGAAAACAGTTTTATAGAGATTGTGCACATTTTATTTGGATTTTCCAATGTTGCAATATTATGCCCACTAGATTTCTCTTTTTATATCCAGTTTGAGTTCCACGAAACTCATTGTAAATGTAAATTATATTTCCATGTTTTTTCCTGGATTTTATATTAAATCAGAGACAAACCAATTTCAATTGAAATTGGCAAGAAACTTAAACATATTTATAACATATTTTCCAAAAAGTTTTGTGGCATTTGAAAATATCCCATAAAAACGTCAAAATTTTCACAGTTGTAATTTCATTTCTATTCAAGAAATTCAGTTCTATTGTATATAGTGTGATTCCAGGCAGAAAGTATTTTTTAATTAGCTAAAACAATGTGTATTTTATCCAGACAAAACTAAAACTGATTAAAACCAAATTATGTTGGATTGGATTCTAGCTCTTTGGCAGAGAATTGCACTAGTACATGCATGCAAGGTTCTACACTTGATGATCACCACACCTAGAGACCAAAGAAAAGAAATGGAATGGATTCGCATTGCTGACTCAAGACATTTGAATCCTCTGGGTAACAGGACATCTTCCCATCCCATGGGCACTATGTGGTGATTGTGCATATGTATGTGCATGTGTGTCTGTGTTTGTGTGTGCATTCATGTGTGCACCTACATACATAGAGTAGAATTTATACTCTTTTCTAAGAAGAGTATATAATTTATAATATAAAACACACATATCAAAATGCTATAAACATTATGAAACATGAAAGCTAGTTGCTTTCAAATAAATAGTAGCAATCCTTACTTATAAGCAAAAATAGGTCATATTTCTAAACTATAGAAACTTTCTCACTTTTTTTCCACGTCCCCAGGCGTCTACTGTCTGAATTCAATATATGAGTGTACAGATACATACATATGGATATATGTACACACAGATATAAATAGATAAAGATATAGATATATTCTTTATTTTATAATAAGCAAATAATAACTTATCCTGTTACTTTTCAGAGCATTTTGTTTTATTAACATTTTATTACTCATCTTTCAACTTCATTGATCTTTCCTTTCTCCTCCTCACCTTGTCTTGTCCCTGAAAAGGGTTAAAGCTGTCAACTTTGTTTTTGAATTCCCAGACCCTGAAATTCTATGAAAACTTCCCATTAATTTTTTGTAGGTCATTATTTATTAATGTGAGCAGCAAGAAAAGAAAAAGATGAAATGACTTCTGATCTAAATCATTTCCTGGTCAAGATTAGCAAGACATAATTAGGATGATCTTGCCACATCTGGTTCTTGATTCAGAGCCTATCTATGAGTTTATGAACCTCTAGGGAAGACTAGCGACCAAATGAACTCTAATTGCACTTTGTTAATGTGATCATTTAAGGGATTCTTATTCTAACACATTATTTTCAATAGCTATTATATCTTTTTATGGTCAGGTATAAATTTCTCTCTCTCTTTCTCTCTGTCTTTAAAATGGATATTGAAATTTCAGCAACACACCTAAGAATTTACTTTTTTAATGAAATCCAAAATATCGTGGTACACTTGTGCATAAACTGTAAGCTTGACATTTTCAAAGCAAATGTGTACTTAGTGAATGTACATTCTGCCAGGCCTGAAATTACAGTGAAGACACACAGAAGCAGAATTCCACCTCTGTGAAACTAAAGACTAGTGGTTAGTTTCTGGATTGGTTAGTTTCCTTAGAAGCCAAGGAAGATATTAAAAAACAAAACAAAATAAATCAAAAAAAAAACAAAAAAACAAAAAAAACCAGCTGTCACATCCACAAGAAAGAGAGATCTTTGCCGTTGAAATCAACTTGCAGTTGTATCTGGAAACATCTTCTGCCTCATCCTTTGTGTGTTTCCTCTTCATCCTGTCATTGGATTGCTCTTCACGAGGATTAATCATGGTTTATCTTGATTGGATCTAGAGTGGAACTAAGAAATAAGCCATTAGGACACTTATAAGGAAACATCCCAGTTTGCTTGAGCAGAATGATCCACTTTAACCGTGAGTGGTGCCTCCTGCTGGACGTTTTGTGCAAGGAGCCTCGAGAGAAAGGCTTTGCTTTGGGGTCATGTTGCAGTCTCTTCTTGCTGGTGAGGAGTTAATCTACCCCTGATTTTGAGTTCATCCATTCACTACTGCCACCACTCCTGCAGCCATTCCCAGCTGTCTGTGCTGGTATCAGAACCCAGCTTTTCTTTGCTTCTGATGAACACTGCAGGCCAACAGCTCTTCCTGAATGCTCCAGGCTTTAAGGATCAGTTTTGGACGGCTGAAGCATCCAGTATCCTGGAATGAGAAGCAAATGAGTTCTCATTACAGCTGTCGGAACACCCAGCCTATATCATGTAACCAATCTACTACAGCCCTTTTTAATGTGTATTCACTTTGCCCCTTCTCTTCTTCCCGTACATCCCCTTCCTTTTTCCATCTGCCTTCTGATTCCATTAGCCTTTCTCTTTAACCATAAGACTCAAATTTTCTACAGGACTTAGATATAGCACAAATTTAACAAGTTTAAGAAAAATCATCAACATACTTTAATGCAAGAATGTCCCCATGAAATTTGATAGACATATTTAAATATCTTTCTATCACCTACATATTATCCATTTAACATCTATCTACCTTTCTGTCATCTATCTATCATCTAGCTCTGTGTGTCATCTAGCTATCTATCATCTGTCTATCTATAATGTTGGCTATTTGAAATTCAGATAACTGATAGTCTAATTTGCTAATTTTGGTCTGACCAGGACACTAAAAAAGACTACAATAAGGCTCTCAAATGTTCAGGCACTAAGCAGAATAAATGCCAAAAGATCAAAGACCATATCAATGGGGGGTTAGATGAGACTGAAAAGTACAAAACTAAAAATTTTTAGCTTCCTTCTCACTTGAAAACCCAAAGCCTGTGTTTCCCTGATGTGATGAGAAGACAGGCTTCTATGTATGATCTTACTTTAGCCTTATGATTAACTCAATGAGAGGAAATTTGGCTGTCCGTGATGTTTCTGTGAAAACCACAACCCACAAGTCCCTGGCTTTGATCCAAAAGATCTGAGCAAGAGTGCATGCTAGGCACTTATGCTTCACGCCATAGCAATAATCCCAGAAAATTTTCTGTACCAGGTGGTACCCGATATACAAAGCTGGGCTGTGACAGGTTGGCAGAGAAATCTTTACACAGATAGATGTCCTACCAAAGACAACGCTACTCTCAGAGTGAAGAAGTGTTGAATTATGATGATATTTCATAGACAAGAATGGGCTAGAAATATTCCCTTTAATCTACCTCTCCTCTAAGTAGTACTGAAAAATTCCCAAAATCTTCTTTATGAATGAGTTCCCTGTTTTAATCTCTTTTCTGGGTGTCCCCAGTGATTTCTAGTTGAGTAGAGCCCTTGGATGAAGTCAATACTTTCAATCACATTCACATATTCAAGTATAAATCTATATTACTCTGGTTATAACAAGATGTGTGGTGAGGTCTCGGGTCATTCTGAACAGGTTCTAGGAAATAATTCCCTGTCTCCATCCTCTTGGTCAGACTTGTTGTAGTTTCTTCACGTATAAAATTAATCAGCTGGATGAAAGCCTATACATATACTACAAATTTTGTATGATTTTCTCTGTGTTCTTGAATAGGTATTGGTGTATATACAAATGGCATGTAAATATTTTAATTGCTATTTCTCTATAGATGCCATTTTATGTATTTGTTGAAATGTATAGATATCTCCCAGCAGGTACTAGAGTGCAAATGATTGGAGGAAAGTGTAGCTATTAGTCAAAGGGAAGCTAGATGCCTGATGGATGATGGTAAGCAAGTCCTCAGCTGAGAAGCAGGATGGCTTTCCAGCTCAGTGTTGAGGAGCTATTGAAAATGGTGAATAATAACGTGATATGGAAGTTCTTGGTAATTGATGTGTTGAATCCTTAATGTAGTTTTTGTGATGAAAATCAAGGAATAAAACAAGGAAATAAGAATATCCATCCATAGTAACTGGAAAGAACAAGCACATCAAGCTTTGACTTCAAACTGAAATGAAATTCCAGATAAAGCTTAGGCGATTTATTTGATGTCAAAATGCTATCTACTAGATAATCTGCTGGGTTGTACTTTAAGATTCCAAAAGACGAATCCAAAAATTTTAGCAAACACAAAAGAAGCATGTGCAAGTTAAAATTCTCAATTCCGCTGTCTTGAAATTTGCACTTTTCTGGGGGCTGGAGAGGTGGCTCAGGGGTTAAGCTTCTGCCTTGCAGACGGAAGGTCCTGAGTTCAGATCCCTAGACCCCATGTATAGATGCCAGGCGGAAGGGGGGAGTGGCCTGCGTTTCTGGTCCTGGTAGGGCGGAGTAGTTCCTGAATTCGTCTGTGGTTCTACACACACACATACATACACACACATATGCACACATGCATATGCACAATTGAATAAATAATAAAAAAAAGAAATTTGTACCTTTCTATGTGTTTGCATTTTTATCCTGTATACACCTATATTTACAGATATGGTTTATAATTAATATTTATATTTACTATGTGTTTTGTGTATTTTATATTTTCTAAAGAAGAAGTAAATATGCAAGTTCATTTATTTTTAATATATACTCTGTACTTAATGTATATGGCCAGAATCTTAAATTCTAAGAATATACATTCTTAGAAATGTAACATTTCTTCTCTTAGCTTGTTATTTTGTTTGATTCTAATGAATTTTACTGCAAAGAAACTTTTTTGTTTGGAAATATGCTTGCTAACCTAGTTTTCTAAAGTATCAAAATGCAATATAGAAAATTTTACAAATACTTAATCCAATTCCCTTGTTGGTAAGAGGTGCATTAGATATAGATGATACAAACTTCAGTTGATATATTGAGAGTTACTTTCCCAACTCTAGCTGTGAGAATTGGTAATGGACTCTCCTAATAATTCTTTCAATTCTATAGCTATGAAATTAAAGATATATATATATCTAATATTATGAAAGTTCATATGAGAAGTCTATGAAGTGTTCTGATTTGTTGTTCCATCCCTAGAACCCAAGGTGGGAGGAGATCACCAAAAGGAAGCTTAGAATTTCATTTTCCTATATTCTATGTGATATTTCATTGCAAATAATTCCCTGGGAGGTGTCAATGGAAACAGGGTATGATGGAGAGAGTTGGAAGAAGAGATAGCAATGATTTTGCAAACAAATAGTTTTATTTTATAGTTACATTTACATCTATGTAATTATATTAGTCTGTTTCTGTTTTCTGCTGTTGATCATGTAATACTAGAAGACAAACAAGTTATAAAAGAAAAACACATCCATCAATAGTCTTCTACCTGACAAAAGAGTGGATATGTGAGGTATCTAATGTCAAGACACAAAGAACATGAATATATACATATATATGTGTGTATGTGTGTGTGTGTGTGTGTGTGTGTCTGTCTGTCTGGTCTGGACACTCTGTGACTTGGCTATAATCTATAGAGTCATTTACTGTAAGAAACTCCATGGAAGCAACCATCTAACAACACAGAGAGAAGAAAAATGATGTTAGGTGAGATGGTATTCTTTATTTAAGGGCCCTGGGAATATTTCTATCTATTTAATATAATTTAAAATCAAGTGATCATTAGATGGATATTCTTTTTTATCTGTATTTACATAAGACATGTGGGAATCTAATGATTAATAACAAAGGGTTTCTTAATTCAAAAGAAATACAGAGGGGAAGGCAAAGTGGAAGGAAGGTAAGGAAGGGAACAGTGATCAAAGGATGCTATATGCTTGTATATATGCCAAACTTAAACCAATTGTTCTGTGTGATTCATGTGAACTAAAATAAAATCATAGCACAAGCTTGACTGTAAAATCTTCAATGTATGCTTCATATTAAAAGGGCCCTTAAACCACTGAAATCATGATTGTCAGTCCTAAAATAAAATGAAAGTACCCACATAATCACATGCAAATATACAAAACTTTCAGTGATATATTGCGTTAAAGTGCCTCAATATGTGCCAAAAGGAGATTTTTCAGAGTAATACCTGTGCTCTATTGTAATTGACATTTCTGCTATTCCATCTGACAACTTTCTCTAAATTTCTGGTCATTGAATGTAAGCTAATATATAGTAGCAGATACCTGAGACAAAAAGTAAAAGTAATGGATGTTTTTGGATGTTTGCAAAAAGTTGGATTTATTCTCAAGTTGATTTTAACGCAAGCATACCTGCATAAGTATGCAAACATACAGATATATGCATTAACTCTTCATTTAAAGATATTATAAGGATATCAGTGTTTATTATATCAAAAGTGAAGACTAAAGCTGATTTGCTAAGCATGTAAAATTAAAAACCACAGTGAAAGTAATATTTATCCATCCCCCAAATACCAAAGCCTCTTTTATGCTAAAGGCAGTAATAATGGGCCTTGCTTAAAACAGGCTGGCCAAGGCAGCCCTGTTTGAAGAGGTAAGATTGGAGGAGAGATAAGGCTCTGTAGAAAATAGAATGTTGCTGAAGAAGATGAGAAGAGTAAGACCCTTTTCCCATTGTCATTGAGTGCCTTACTCATTTTCCTCAGCACTTGCCTGCAAACTGTGAATATTGTAACTATTTACCTCTTTTCCTCTCAAAGAAAACATGTAAGCCCTAAGAGGACAGAGGCTATCACCTAAGTATGGTAGAGCCTCTGTAGTTACAGGTGAGTCAGGGAGATGAGAGCCAGGAAAGTGCTACTTATTCCTGGAGGCTAGACGGAGTCACAGTGCTTGGAAACTACAGGGGAAGCCTAGGATTGAGACACTAGAGCTAACAACTAAAGAACTGATTGATAAATTTTATCTGGTAAATGAGAAAAAGGGAGAAAACATGTGTCTCAACAAATTCTCTAGCACTAATAATTCACGAGGTACTGATTCCTTCTTCTGAGGCAAGTATAACTTGGACAGGGGAACCTATTTAGAATAGAATTGAGGTTCCATTTTGGATTTTTTTAAGGTAATTTTTTTTTGTAGTCATCCAAGCTTTTTTAGGAGTTAATATTTAGTCCAAACTGACCTTGAACTCAAAATCTCTAGCCTTAATCTATTGAGTATCAGGGTGCACAGTTTTATGTTTGGATGTTGTAATTGTATACATCTATGACTGAAGTACGTGAAAGAGACAAATATGAGTGTGAAGTTAGGAGAACTGAACATGTTCATTTCCATTCATATCCACTAAGCACCTGCTCAGTGAAGCAACCTTTATCCTTAACTTTAAAGAGCTCAGCAACAAAGAGACATTAGGGGACTAATGAAAATCAGAAATAAATTCCATGGATTTGGTATTCTAGAATTCTGGTGAAAGGTTTCGTAGGGGCCTTTTTTGTAGATAAGTAAAAGAAATGGATGTCTTCTGTGAACTAAGAGACTATGAGGAGGGGGACTTAACAATACTAAGATCATGGAGTTTTCCACTTCCAAATGCTGATGTACAGTTGGAGAAAAGGAAACACAAAAAAAATCTGCAAGAGGAATGGTCAGCCCAATCAGATCATCAACAATGTCTCCTCTTCCCAAGGCTCAGGGAGCCTCGTGTAAGACAGGGCAGTACCACTGTAAAAGCTTGAAGGTGGGGGAAGTACACTGCCAGTCACAACTGCATCCAGGAGCTCACTGCCATGAGTTCTAATAATGAGAACTTACAGTGGCTGACATATCAACATGCTTCCATGGATAAGCGAGAACTTTAGAGAAACAACTACACTCAGAAAGACTCTCTGGGACGGGTGCTGAACAAAACAAGGGAAGCCTCCCCACTTCTGAGTTTGCCTACTGAAGGATCACAGGTGCTACCACAGAGACCTACATTCTTTACTATTACAAGCACAAGAGAGCACTGTGACCCACATATGCAGAGGGACAGGAGGGTGGGAGAGACGTGGCAGGGTTGGTGAAAGGATGGGAAAGGAAAGTAGTGGGAGGAGAGGGAATGGGGCAAGGACATAAATGTGTTCTGTTTGTATGTGAAAAATTCTCAAAATATCTGTCCGGTGGAATATGTCTGTCTTTATGCAAATGCAAACCTGTTGCTGTCATTCCCCTGACCTTCCCTCTAACTCTGATCTTCCCCTTACTTTTGAGTTACTCCATTCATTCCCTCACAGGTGAAGCTTAGAGCAAAGGATGGTCACAAGTGGACGTGAAATCTTTGAGCTTTCTGCTCCTGTCTCCATTCTTTCACAAAGAGAGAGTGATCTCATATGTACAGGAGGTGTGGGGGTATAAAGAGGACCATGACAGTCTCTGAGTTTGGTGTGCTTATTTTAGATGGCTGGTGACACTTGACTTTACTCTGTGTCGTTGATTGAGAAGAGCAATTTCAACCAAATGACAAAGTAACAACTTTTGACTGGACAACACTCATGTTCTTTTATGTGGGGAATAATTAGCCTATCAAAATCACCGATGCCAGACTATATACAGCAGATAAATTAGGAACACTCTGAAAGGAGATCTAACATTTATGTGGATATAATTAACGAAGGCAGTTTTAGTATCTAGAATATTAGCCCATACCCTCATGTATCTTGATTAAAAAAAGAAAGCTGCTTAACTTACAATGAAGATCCAATCCACATTACGCACACCCAGTATCTTAAATAAACCTGAAATACTCAGTGCCTTTATTAAGATGTACTGAAGGTGGGATGGGCTGGTTATAAGAATTTTCTTGCTGTCCTATGAGTGGTAATTACTATTCATTTGACAATCAACCCTCTCATATTTTATACCTATATTACAAACATGCATACCTTCTTTTGGAAGATAAAGAAAAGATCTGATAGATGTAGGCTTTACCTAATCCCAGATGAATGGAGACTATTGTAATTTATATCACAGTTCTAATTCCAGTTACAAACATGAATTCATGCACAACTATTTAGGAGACTTGTCTGAAAGAACCCAAACCCAAGGCTATCATATAAAGCAAAGACAAGGCTTGACAAAGAAAGATTGGAAGGCCGTGAAATTTACTGAGAGCACATTTCTTGGATGATAGTCTGCTCCATGGGTACAGGACACAGAGATGTTCTCATTTGGCCTGACCACATTTAAGCATTAAAGATACTGTTGCTGCATCCAGCTGTTTTAAGACAATTAGCCATGTGACAGCCAGACGGGACAGAAAGATGGCACCAGCCGTTTCCATGCAAACATATGCCTCTTCTTCCTTGGGAGAAAAAAAAAAGCAAAGAACAGCAGGATGAATAATGCTGGTAGAGCATATTAAATTATCTCCCTTCAGAGGCTAAAACCTGAATCATCTTCCATCAGCGACATGAGAGTGACAAGCCTTGCCTGCTTTAATATTGTTTAAAGTCTGATTAATTGAGTAGCCTAGGTAATTTGAATTTAAATGTAGCAAAAGTAATGATCTATAATTTTTAAAGTTCTTAATGAATCACGAACTCCCATTAACTTTAAAATTAGGGCTGAAGGTTAAAGTCTTTTGAAAGCTGCTAAATAAATATGATTTTGCCAGGCTACCCAGCCAGAGCTGAAGGAAAAAGTATCATTCAGTGGTTATTTACTTTTATTTAAAATGTCATAAAATCATATACCTTCATCACATTGTTGGGTAAAGCTTCAAATACAGGTCCCAAAAGACCAAGCGTATGGAGAACTCCCTTCTTCTTGACAGCAATCCAGCTGGCCTATCCCCAGGCTAGGCCAATATTGTGACATTTGTCTGTGCTAGATTTGGGATCTTTACAAGGGCTGGCAAGGCAGAGAAAAGTCTGTTCCCAGCTTTGCAGCAGCCACACAATCACTTTGTAACACGAGTGGAAGGCAGTGGCCCATTCTGCTGGACAGCGACATGGCACTAAATAGATTGTCCTTCCTGGGCTCCTGCCAAAGCAGGAATCATTCTGCAGCCCCGACTGTTCTGGCCAAGGAAAGTCACGCTGGGTATTAGTCTCAGTCTCTGGGTTATTACTCAGGGAAAGCAAAACTCATAATAAGGAGAGAACAGTACAACCTTCTGTTTGGAACATCGTCCTGGATGAAAGAGCTGGAGAAGTGAGAAAAGATGCTGTGGTTATAGATTGTTTGAAGGCTGCTAGGCGAGCATTCTGATCCCTGTGGGTTCATTGCCTTCCACCACTTTTTACTAGTGCATTATGATCAGACCCTGTCCTGTGCTTTTAGTTCAGTCCTCTTTTATAATCTCACTAGCCCTTACATTACCTAGGAACATATCCCAAGCCTTTATTGAAAGTTGGATTTCTCCTTGTAGACAAGACCTCTAATTCTATTCTTAACTTGTCCTGCCCCTATGCCTGTCCCTCAATATGTAAAAAAAAAAATTCTTGCTTTCGAGGTTGGAAGGAATAAGCTGGTAAAACATTTGCTCTTGAGCTATGAAGTGTATAGCATTTTTTATTCTTGGCTCAAATCAGTTGCAGTGATGCTGTAATGTAGAAAGTAGATGTGGCACTCTTTATGCATGGGGACATTAATATCCCTGATGGCCTCATCATCGGGCACAGAACAGGCAAAGTGCTCTGTCCTGGATGCCGCCTTGTGAGCTGTGAGTCAATGGCTTCTCTTGCTTCAGCCAGAACCAAGTTTTATAGAAGATGGATGCAGACATCAAATGAGATTTTGATAGCACAGTAAAAAGTGAGTCTAATTGCAACCAGAACCAAACAAGTATAACAGAGAGGGGGTTTCAGGCAAGAAGTGAAATTGCTGCCTAGATCTGCTCCTGTGAAGTGCTAAGCACAAGAGCATTAGGATCAGGATACCCTAGGGCATCGCGGCTGTTCAGCAACTCTCAGGTGATGCCCAAAGGCATTTAATCAGATTATTCTAATTCGAATTATTAATGTCAGTATTAAAGCACAAGCAAACAATTTGGTGGAAAATTTAGACGAATCCAAGATGGCATAAATATTCATTTCCCGCCATGTCATCACTTTGTGAAAACACATACAACCAGCCATTCATTTAGACCCCGGCCCATAACCAAATCATTATTAAACTCAGATAGAACAACATGCCCTCAGGAGCAACATGCAATAGATATTTGCATTTTGGCATCACTGCTCACTCCCCTACAGAGCAGTTATTCTGCCAAGTGCAGAATATTGTCCCTGATGTTTGGTCTCTCTTAAAATCCTGCTTGTGCACAGAAGTTGAGTGAAAGAGCCAAGGACAGAAGAACACCTGGTTTGTGCTAAATCTTCCTCAGTACCTGAGGACAATTTCAACATCTGCCACAGTGAATGAAGGATTGGTGATACTTTGGGAAAGTGTGTAAATGAATTATAAATTCCTCACTAAAGGAACTTTACTCTCCAGTTATCATAACTCACAAATGAAAAAAAAAGTTAGTGTGGTTAACCTGAAAAACTATAACTCAGACTTCTCCATCTACCTTTCAACTAGATAATTCAGTTTAGCCAGTGGTAATTTAACTAAAATTCTAGACCAAGATTAAATCAAAACTATTTGAATTCTAAAACTAGATAACTAATATTTTTAATGAGATGAATACTATGTTTGTTGCTAAAACAAGTAGCACATATCCTTCATTAAAACGTTTCTTACATTTTCTACAATGAGAGAGAGAGAGAGGGAGAGGCACAATAAGCAAAGCATCCTTGTGCTACTAGTGGGTATTCATAAAGAATATCCACTTTAAACAAACTGGAAACTTTAAACAAACTGGAAACAACATGGCGGAAATACAAAACTCAGTTGTATTACACAAGAATATTTCATATTTTCTAATAACCACAGCTGAGCACACATATACACACATATACACATATGTGTGTGTTTGACACTACAGAGCATTTGGGAAATTAAATTTATTTATTTAGTTCACTTTTGGGTTGTTCCTGCAAAAAATTTTGAAGATAAAAGAAGATGGAAAAGATGGATATCAAAGAACCATGGCAGAATAAGAGTAAAACACAAGGGACAATGACAAAAAGGAGTAAGGACAAATTGCAGGGCCAATATATTTACTACTATCTGGAAAAGAGAGGCTAAAAAGATAAGAGAAGAATAATGTGAGTGAGTAAAGACATGGGAAGAGTAAGAGACGTGAAGATAAATGTGTAAGAAACAAGCAGAAGAATGTGTTTGAGTAGATAAATTGGGGGGGGGGAACAACCACAAAATACCTCTAGTGCTGAGCATGAGCCAGTTGGTAGCTAAGAACCTGAAAGAAATGCTGTTCATATCCTAAACATGCCTAGTATAATGGCAAGAAGGTAGCTGCTCACCAGGTTTTATAGGTGAGGAAAGCAAAAGAAGCAAACGACCTGCTTGCCAAGACAACATGTGGGAGGAGGTGGGCACAGGGCTAGAGGGTCTGGCTTCAAAGCTGGTGCTGCCCTGTTGTGCTACCCGGCCTTTCACCCTGTGAGCGAGAGGGGAAATGGGAACAAGGACAGGTAGAAGAAAATACACGCATCACGACGTTCTGTGTTTGGTTTGGGTAGGCAGTGTGTTTTGGGGGCTTGCAATGTCTGCTGTCAGCCCTCAGCGGCCTTGCAGCAGAGAGCGGAGACTGGGCCTGTTAGCAGCAGAGAGGGAAATGGATAAATAATTGATTAGGCACAGCGGGCTGTGTGCGCGCAGATCTGTAGGGAGGAGAGGGGTCCAAGAGGCAGAGCCAGATGGCGAGCTGTAATGTGCCTATATTAATAGATGTCTTCATTAGATGACATATTCGCAGCAGTCCAGGGCGAGCGACTTTCAGCCATAGTCAGGGACAAACAAGGTCTGCGATGAAGCAGACGCTCACCTGGAAGGCAATGGCAGTGGCAGGTCAAGTGCAGTGAGATAGAAAGGTTTCCTAGTTGCCGGAAGAAAAACAACTTGGATGTCAATGATAGTTACTCCTCTCTCTCAGTGAGTTCAGCTCCCAATATGTGAAATAAGGAGTTCTCCTGACCATATCCACCCCAAATCCTCTCTGACACATTCTCTCTGCTCACTCTACTTCTGCTCTGAAACTGGCCTCTGATTTCTGTTTTCCTCCCATTCACAGTGTCTCCCTATCTGTCATCCTTTGTTTTTCATTGCTGGCCCTTATCAGCTCTCTTCCTGCACGTTTCCTCCTGGCCTCTGTACATACTTTGCTAATGCCACTGTGTCTGTTTGTTCACAGTTACCAGTAAATTGTTCCTGTATCAATGGGCAGTTGATGATCAAATCAGAATGGTCAAGCAAATGTCCAGGCTGAAGCATTCAGCTTCATTGTGAATTAATATTGGCAGCATTAAGTTGCGATATCCTTGAAATGTTGGCTGAGCAGATGTTGAATGTTTCAAGGTCTTTGGTTTCTCATAGGTTTTATATATGCAGAGATGCATACACACAAATTACCCCTCGGAGATTAAATATTTTGTCACAATTGGAATTCCATGTAGGCCAAACCAGAGTCAAATTTTAGCAGGGTAATATTTGATTTCCCAGCTGGTATCAGTGAAAAATAGCAATATGCTTAATTATTGAATTACCTTATTCTTCAGTCAAAAAAATGTCTCCACTAAGAACACAGTGTTAAACTTTCTAGAATGTTAATAGTAGCATATCTTGTGTTGAGCACCAGATTACTACAGAGACTAGAGAATGCTGGAGCTAGGTGTCATGGAACTTAGAAAGTGATGCCAAGGAAATTAAGCTACAGAAGAAAATAAGATGCATCATTCATTAAAATCTAGGAAAGGCTAAAGATCAGCAGCCTAATTCTAAGATTCCATTGTTAAAGAAAGACGACTTCCGCCATAAAGTTACAATGACAATTTTCCCGCTTTTCTTAAGCCATTGTTCATTTCTAGCACATTAGCCAATTCAGCCAGTTCCTTACATTCAGGTTGCCAATATTTAAACCAGACATTCCCAGGAAGTATGGAAGGAAGCAGAACCTGAACTGAGCTTCCCCTGAATGGTCATCTTGAGGTTTATTCTAAGATCTAGACAGCACTTTCCAGAATAGTCTCCCAGTGGCAGAGCCCAGCACACCCCTGGTTTACAGAGGTAGCAGGCTTTTAACAAGAAGAGTAAGCCTAATTCTTTGCATCTGGAGTTTCAAATGGATATACATCATTTTGTTTGATTTCCTCTAACTCTTCAGAATGTACTTTGGTGAAATCTTTTGTCTGGCTGACAACAGAACTAGGAATTTTTAGAGTATTTGACCTAAATAGAAGCAACTGGCAAGAGATTAATGTCTATATTTTGTTCCATGTTCAGCATTAAGTTGTTAGTCAATCTCAAGGTGCTATTTTAATTTTCTTTGTGAAGTGCCTTATAAAACAAGGCTGTGCCATTTTTGCAACCATCAATAATTTTCAGAATTAGAGCTGACATTTAACTATGCTTTACTTCTTCATTCTGAATAATTGCCCTAGAACACAGCATTTAGAAATTGTCTTGCTTCCTCTCAATTCTAGCTGTTTGACCGAACTAAGCTGTTGATACACAAAGTGTGCTAGTTGCTGCCTAGCTCTCTAATTCTTCTCCTCACTGGAAGTTTTCCTTTTTCTCCTGGACTGAGACGTATTCCCATTCCAGAAGTATTAATGACTTCAAATATTTTTGTCAGAACTCATAAAATATCAAATATCACTTTTGCCACAAATATTTTGTGTACGTTGCAGGGTTTCTATCTGGGTCCTTAGATGCTCTCCATCTTCTAATCCCCCCGGTTCACTTCTGAGCTGAGGATTTCAGGTTTACAGAAGTAATAAAACTTTTGTTCAGAGTAATGATGAGAGAAAAGTCAGGGTATACTACACGGTAGCAACAGACCACATGAGTAAAGAGATTCAAGCTTGTAGCCTGGGGTCACATTTTTGTAGTTTGAAGGGAGGAGGAGGAGAGGCTGGTTGCTGAGGTGTACAGTTTGGGTCTTCTCTTTTGATCAATAGATTAGGTCTAATCCTTTTAATGACTGTATAAACTTTTCCACAGTACATTTGTTCTATTTTTAGTGTATTTGTATGTGTGTTTTTAGTGTATGTATGCGTGTTTTTTAGTGTGTGTGTGTGTGTGTGTGTGTGTGTGTGTGTGTGTGTGTGTGTGTTTCTGTGTGTATCCAAGAGGGAATTTGAGGGTATGGTCCTGTGGAGATTTAAGAGTGACACTAGGAATTGTCCTTGATTTCTCTTCCATCTTATTACTTTGCTCTGTGTTTTCCCAGGTTCTGCTTTTCCATAGCCAGGATTACAAACCACCACTATTTCTGCCTGACATTTTCACATAGAGTCTGGGAATATGCACTTAAACTTTTGCTTGTGAGACAAAGGCTTTAACCCTTGAACCATCTCCCCAGCTCTGCTTTTGACATTAATTATATGAACTCCCAATTATGCATAGACATAACCTAGTAAAGAAGAGATTTTTCCTGAAAGTTCTCTTGAAGAATACAGTTTGTCCTGCTGATCGTGCAGTCAGAACCAGTCCAGGTCAAACTGGCTCCCTCATTTTTATACCCAGTTACATTGGGAATATATCTGAATAGAAAATATCCAAGTATGATAATTACTCAGGTGGACTAAGTATATTCCATTATTTAGAGAGGAGTGTACTGTTATCCCAAGCAAATGGGTTTTGCAAGGTACATTGTTCAGAGAGAGGTGTGAATGCATAGGAAGTGCAGGTAAAGTACCTAAGCTGCCAAGTACATTGCTGGAAAAGTGTGTGATGGTTAATGTTTAGCCCAAACCAGTTGGAGTCCCATGTACCTAAGCTCTTCTCTGTGATGCCTGCCTCACCTTCTTGGTCACCAGAAATAAAATCAATGTTGGCAAGGGCGGAGTTAAAATTCCTGCTCTGAGATGGGAAACATCAAGAGAGGAGGAAAGAGGAAAGGGAGAAGAGAGAGGAAAGGGGGGAGAGAGGGAAGAGGGATAAGGGGAAGAGAGTGAGATGAGGAAACAACAGGGGGGAATGGCAGGGTTAGGAGGTTGAAGGTAAGTATCCATCAAGTTTGCATATCTAGGTAGAAACTAATAAACTAATTTAAAAAAAGAATTCTTGCTCAGCTGCATTGTAGCTCTATGATTTCATCTGCATAACCCTCCATTTTCTCATTTGAGTAAGTGGGGTTAATATTGTAACCTTTAGGAATTGTTGCAAGGCCACAATCTAATAAAGAGTCTGTATTGTATCCATATTCTTGTGTTCAGAGTCGAAGATTGAACCAGAATACAAGTAGAGGATTAAGGAAGAGTTTATTAGAGGAGAGAAAGAAAGGAACTCATGGACTCCAGATGTGGAGTCCATGAGAGGCAAGGGAACCCTGGAGAACTCGTGGACTCCAGGCATTGAATCCATAAGGGAAAAGAGCTGGATGGAGGCCCAATCCAGCTGCTCTTGTGCTGGACTTCTAGATATGGCTTATCTATAATGGAGACCTAATCTCCATATCCTATCTATAATGGAGAATTAATCTCTATGTCCTTTCATAAGCAAAGGGTTGGGGGAAGTTGACCCCTTATCTCTTGTAGAGGACTGAAGTCAGCTCCTCCCTGTCAGCAGAAGGTGTTCCTTTTGGGTAATCCCAGCAGTGGGGGATGGCTTTCCAAAACCTTCAGAGACTAGTCCCAGTATGGTTGCTCTAAAACTCCCTAAATCTTAACATTTTTAGTTAAATCAAAAGCTGAGGAAGCCCTGGGAAGAAACTTGAACATTGAGAAATTGTGCTCCCCTGTCTATTAAAAGAGAAACTAACTGTCTTTTCACTTGCATAGTAACTCAAAGGTTCTCATGAGATGCTATATCAATGTGGCATTTGGGCTCTCTTTTGCTAGGCATCAGTGTCAACTCCTTTTTCCCATAGGAAAGAAGCCTTGTCATTGGTCAACAGCAAAACAGCTTGATGCCTGGGTTCAGGGGGCAATCCTTCCTCTAATGGAAATTCTTACAGTCAGAACATGGGCCATATGGAGGCTTTTTGTGCTTGGGACAGTTCCCCCCACACACACACCCTACTCCCACCCAGACACCCAGCATGGTTTGATTGTATTTAAAACATGTTTTTTCTCTTTCTTTGTTGGAAGGGATATGGTTGTCTGTTAGGGCATGCCTGTTAGTATGATCATTCTATCCCCTTAAGCAAACATCAAAGAAAGCAAACTTTCCTTTCCTTTCCTTTCCTTTCCTTTCCTTTCCTTTCCTTTCCTTTCCTTTCCTTTCCTTTCCTTTCCTTTCCTTTCCTTTCCTTTCCTTTCCTTTCCTTTTTCCTTTCCTTTCCTTTCCTTTCCTCCCTTCCTCCCTCCCTCTCATCTGTCTTCCTTCCTTCCTTCCTTCCTTCCTTCCTTCCTTCCTTCCTTCCTTCTTTCTTTCCTTTCTTCCTTCCTTCCTTCCTTCCTTCCTTCCTTCCTTCCTTCCTTCCTTCCTTCCTTCCTTCCTTCCTTCCTTCCTTCCTTTCTTTCTTTCTTTCTTTCTTTCTTTCTTTCTTTCTTTCTTTCTTTCCTGATTCTTTCTCTTTCTTCCCTTTCAATTTGAAAAACATCTATGAATTTATCTGAGTCCTCAGAGAAACTCCCTAAGACCATTTTTAACTTGGGTCAGATCTTGTAAGGAAAAGAGAACATGGGCCTGAATTAACCCAAATGCACCTGGAATCTCTTGAAGACAAACTAATGGTAGAATCGGATTACAGGGATCCTGCTTAGTCTCAGGGAAGAAGGTCTGGGTAAGTGGAAGGTCCTGGATAGATGAGATGAAATTCCTGTTCTGCCTTAATTTTGAAGGCATCTCTATTAGGAGACAAAGTTTTTTCTGGAACTTCTAGCTGGTATTTTTGTCAGAGATCACTATGGCCTCTTATTTAAATAAAATGAAATTTGAATAGTAAGGAAGTGCCTATCATTTATTTGACCTTTGGCATGACTGAGGCCATATCTGAGAACAGATTATCATAAATTGCCTTTTTTTCAGGTTAGTAGTGTTAAACATTCTCCAGTTAATCCCTGGATTTAGGATGGGGAAACTTCTCTTTAGCTAGAGTAAGGGCTTGGATTTGGGGAAAGGAGCATGTCTCAGCTTGGTCAGCTGACGTAAATTCCTGACAAAGAGGGCTCCCTCTGCAAATGCTAAAGTGGTACAGTGGTAAAGCTTCCGGAGTTCCCTATTCTATTTAGACAGATGTATGGCATTTCAGACATGAAACACTTTTCCTTAGAGTAACTGTCACTAGGAATTTCCTTCCTCTAACTAACAAGACCTAAAGCCAGTATCAATCCCCATCATCCAATAGAGACAAACAAAGATTGGGTATCCCTCCAGGGGAGATTATTAATTCAGCTGTTTGTAATTGCAATTGGATTCTAATCAGATCCCAATTTATATGCCATCACTATAGAACTCCAGAACTGGCCCATTCAAGCCCAGTGGCTATAAATGGATCTTAAGGACCTCACTCTGGTGCTACGGATTTTAGCACTGAGGTGTTGCAGGTCTCCCACCTCAGGCCAGCATTCATTCAAACTTCACACAGAGTTTAAATCATTCCCTCACCCACTTCAAAAGTAACCTTCTTCTCCCCTTCCTCAGAGAAGCCTGCTTGGAGAGGTGAACAGAAAGACCCAGAGTTTTTGTTTGTTTGTTTTTACCTTAACTGTTGAAATCTACCTGTCTGTCTGTCTCCTGGCTGTGCTGTCCAAATGTTGCAAGGTACTCTTTAGAAGTCTGTATGTATCCAGGTTCTTGTGTTTGGAGTCAAAGATTGAAACCAGAACACATGTAGATGATTAAGGTAGAATTTATTAGAGGATAGAAAGAACAGAACTCACAGACTGGAGACACGGAGTTGGTAGGGTAGGCAGGACTCCAGGCATGGAATCTATGAGGGGCAAGGAGCTGGAAAGGAACTCACGGACTCCAAACTTGGTGTGCTACGAGGAGCAGGAAGCAGAGATGGCTGCCAAAGTGAGGTATATTTTATACATTTGGCAAGTCCTGGGGGGAAAATGGCTTTTCCTCATTGTTTAGCTTATATTCAGGCACAACCACTAATCCCCATGTCCTTTCATAAGTAAAGGGTTGGGGAAAGTTGACAACCTTATCTATGGAGGATTGAAGTTAATTCTTCTCTATCAGCTGGGGGTGGTTCCTCTAGTGTAATTCCAATAGTAGGGAATAGCTTTCCAAGACCTTCAAAGGTCTTGACAGGCTGTCCCAGCATGGCTGCTCTAAAACTGCTTAAGAATCATTATGAAGTTTACAAAACACTATGCATGTAGAGCACTTAGTGACTTTTCTGTCACACAGAGTATTTTCTATAAGTATTAGTAACTTGTCATGAATGCCAGGTATATGTATTCATGACTTGTCATGCACCCGCTTGTAAGAATTCTTATAAGCCACATTCATACAGCAGAAATCTTAGATACTTTACCAATTACTCTTTTGTTGTGGTGAGAAACACTGAAGCTTAAACAACACAAGGAGAAAAAGGGAGATTTATTTAGTTTGGGGTTTCAGAGGGGAGATTCAGTCCATTATGAAAAAAAAGGGATGACTTGGTGACAGAACTAGAAGGGGCCTAGATCACTGCAGACATCATGGAGTCTGAGAATTTGCTGCTGCAGGCTCAAGAGCAGGCTCATTAACTGAAGCAGGACATTTTAAACCATGACACGCCACCCTGGCTCCCACAGGCTCATTGCTATCTCTTGATGTAAACCATATTCGGTCCAATTTTCAAATTCCTTATAACTGTATCAGTCATCCCAGCACAATACAAAATCCAAATCATCCTGTAAAATCAAAACACAAATTACAAATTTCTAACATACAATGGCACAGAATAAACATTCCCATTTCAAAAGGGAGGAATGTGAGAACATCTAGAGAATATCTGTCTCTTACAAGACCAAAAGCCAGCAGGACAAACATCAGTCTACAGCTCCATGTCAAATGGGGATTTCTCTTTTTGAAATCATCCCAGTTCCAAAGGAGTTCAGGTTCATCCCTCCCACACAGCTGTCCACAGAATACAGCATTTTCTTTAGTTGGCTTCTCCCATTCATTCTCTTGGGCTAGCTCTTCCCATGATACATTGTTTTCCTTGGTAAATGTCCCATATTGGTTCTGACATTTATAGCATCTTCCACTTCTCAATGGCAAAAAAGGTTTTACTCCACTGCACAAATTGCCTTTCTTGGGCATTTAAACTGCAGGCTTCCTGTCATATACTGACTGGATTTTTTCCATTCTCTGAAACCTTGGAGGAAAGATCCAGAACTTCCTCTATCTTACATCTTTGATGCCTCTAAAACCAATATCATGTGGATTTGCTAAATTCTCCTATAGCCTCCAGGTAGAGATTGGCCCCATAGAATCACAGTTGATTCATCTTCTCTGTGCTTTCTATGGGAAGAATTTCTCCTGAGTCTTTGATTTAGATAATCAAGCAATTCCCTTGGAACTCTGACCTTTAGTTCTTATCTTCCAAAAGAATTTGCATTCTTATGGGTGGGATCTTGCCCTCAGGGTACAACCTATTTTATTATCAAAATGAAGAGCAGAGTTTGGTTAATGGAGCTTGTCTCTTTATCAAAAGCTATCATGCTGCTCTCTGTTTCATACTGGCTTAACTCTTCATGTTTGCCACACTTTTCATCATCAAACCTCACAGTTTTTACTTTTTTCTGCCTGATGCCTGATTCCTTGCTCTTTTCATTCATAACTCTATACAAGAATGCTAAAAACAGCCATTTTACAATGTTGAGACTGCTTTGCCTTGATATTTCCTCTTTCAAACACTTGAATTTAACTTCATGTAAGTCTTTAGGATGAAGTCAAAACTTGATCAAGCACACTACCAATGGATCTCTCCATTTGCCACTCTTCTAACTCCAAGAAGAGTCTGTTCTCCTCTGGACCATCACAAGGTGGGCTTCTACTATTTGCATCTCTAACAGCAATACTCTCTTGTAAGCTCACACTAGAATGATCCTTTAGGTCTGTCTCCAACACATAAAGGCTTTCCCAATGTATGGTCCAATATTCTCCTATTTCTCCCAACAAAGAGTTCCAAAAACACCATAGCCACATCTCAGGAATGGTGTTACTTCTGTGTACCAAGTTCTATCAAAACACTATGCATGTAGAATATTTAGTGGTACTGGATCCTTTTAGTCTCATACAGAAAAACCTTATTTCTCTGGTGCCCCTTTCGTGTTCATTACTCTTTCTGTTGCTGTGAGATACCACTGGGGCTCAAACAAATTAAGGGGAGAAAGGGAGTTTTATTCAACTTATGGTTCCAAAGGTGAAATTCAGTCTACTATGGCAGAAAAGGTATGACTGTTAGCAGATGCTGGAGAAAATCTGGGTCACTTAAGATGTTATGGAGGCTGAGAACTGCAATTGTAATCTCAAGAGAAGACTCACTAACTGAAGTAGAGTGAGGTTAGCCAGTATCAAGGCCTAGCCCTGCAACTGCTTCTACCAGCAAGGCTTCACTTCCTAAAGATGTCATGACCTTCCTAAATTACAGGATTCAAATATATGAGCATGTGGAGGACAACTCACATTTCAAACTATACCAGATGATTACTATATATGTAGCCCAATGACTGCTGATGAATTATATTCTGTGTTGACTAAATTTAGCCTCTATTTTCCATACTTTAAAAAAATGAAGACTAATGGTTTTGATTTTCAATTGTTTTTCTCTATTTCTCAAAAGTTTTCTTAGAAGATCTTTTAAAAATGTCAAGACAATGTATTTAGAAATTAATTTTGAGATGCTCTTATGCAAGGCCATCATTCTGGTATTTTGCAAAAGAACAAGATATTTCAACCACAAGCTGGTTTTTCTCACGTTTGCTAAAATTATAAAGTGTCAAACAAAGGGCTAATCACTGTATACTAAGGCACCTTTAGATCAAAGCAATGAGCACAACTCTATAATTACATTAAGTGAATAAGAAACCATTCTGGAAAACATGATAATTGACTAAAATTTTTAGGTCAAATCCAATTCACTGGGAGATCATTGAACTGTGCAATTGTTGGTAAAGCAAATATTTTTGTGGTGTGTAAAATTCACCTTTGGCATGTACTTTAGCCATGCTTTTAGTGTATGACAATATTTTAAGCAAATATTTACCTGTCAAATACATGAGAGGTAAGGAATAACATGCTTGAAGAGCTGTAAGTTAGAGTCAACAAAATAATGCCCTCAGAAGCAACTTCTTTTGTTGTTGTTGTTGTTGAATTTTTTTAATTTCTTTTTTTTTCCACTCATACAAACTTAACAGGTACACCTGTCCCCTCCCTCCCTCCAACCTCCCAACGCCCTATGCCCCCGTCCTCTCCCCCCTTCCTCCCCATTCCCCAGTACCTCCCCCTCCCATTCCCAGAACATCCTCTAATATGCATGCCAGACTCTCCTCTGGGTCCTCCTCTCCGATGAGGTGCAAGAACCCAGTGGCATTTCTCAGAACCCTTTCCTGTGTTCCCCTTAAGCATAGGAACACTCTGTGACTGTCAATCCCTTGCCCCCAAGGATCTTAGTGCCTTTAGCAAAAGAAGCAACAACTTTTTAAATCATGAAAAAATAAACATTTCAAGAATTATCACAGAACTAGGGCTGGAGAGGTGGCTCAGGGGTTAAGCCTCCACCTTGCAGGCGGAAGGTCCTGAGTTCGGATCCCAGATCCCACATATAGACGCCAGGCGGAAGCGGGGGCGGCCTGCGCTTCTGGTCCTGGTAGGGCGGAGCCTGTGAATCCCGAGGCAGAAGGAGGTGGAGGCGTCCATGGTGGTTCACGAATTCGTCCGTGGTTCTACACACACACAGACACACACACGCGCGCGCACATACACACGCACATGTGCACAGATGAATAAATAATAATAATAATAAAAAAATTAAAAAAAAAGAATTATCACAGAGCTAGAGCTGACCCCATAAACCACTTATAGGTGGACAGCAGAGAGCAATTGACCGTGATCACTCAACTCTAGTTAAGCCATCTAACCCTCTCCTCTTAAGGATCAGAGAATTTAAATTAACAGATGAAGATACTAAAATTATGAAGTGGAGGGTGAAGCTCCCAGCTATTCTAGGCTCCTTTTTCACATCTTCTTTAAAAGATAAAGATTATCTTTGAAAGAAACTTTAAATCTATCTATCTATCTATCTGTCTATCTGTCTATCTATCTATCTATCTATCTATCTATCTATCTATCTATCTGTCCGTCCATAGGCATATGTATACATAATTCTTTTATGCACAAATGTAGAGATAATGCAGAAAAGTTTTGCAACATTTATATTTTAACAATGTGTTTTATCTCTCCAGGGATATTGTATGATGGTGCTTTACTGATTTTTAAGCATTCATGCTAGAATATATATCAAAGTTATTTAATCTATGTTGTATGGGCATAAGTATAAAAGGATAATAAAATAAGATTTTTTTAAAAGTATTGAAAGAAAACAGGGGACTCAAGAGATGACTCAATAGGTAAAGTTTTCTGGGAGCAAACCTGGTAATCTAAGTTTGATCTACAGAGCCCCTACGGTAGAAGGAGATACCTGGCTTCCAGATTCTGAGCCTTAATCTCCACAAGCAAGGTCATTACAAAAAGGAAAATTAAATATAATAATGGTTCCAAGGATCCAGAGAGAATGAGAAACATTATACTAATAATTGATAACTAATGGGTAAGCACTTATCTAATAGGTTTTGTTATAAAGATAGTGGCCAAGTATAAATTTCTTCTGCATGTGTTGGAAATTTGAAAAACAAAAGAAAACAACTTTAATACTCCCTTCTCAGTAAGCTGAATAACTTCTTTGAAGCAATATTCTTTGATGCCTAGACACTGGAAATATTATCATTCTCACTTTAGAATTAAATAGGTTCTGTCACAAGATTTCTAATTTTTAAACTGATTAGTGCTCAGTGAATATTAGGGAATTAGAAGATGAAATGGACATCGTTTGAAAGGAGGTGGGCCTGGCGGTGTAACACAGGGTTAGCTGGCAAGTCCTTAGGGTGATTTATATGGGCAGGGCACACCATGTGAGACAGCACATCTTGATTTACAAGCTTTCAATCTAGGTTAGAGAAAACTGCAGCAGAAGATTTATCAGCGGATAAGATGTCAACTCAGCAATGCAAAGCTCTTTGACACTTGCTCCTCCTGGGGAAGGATGGAGAACAAACTTGGTGAGGAAGAGGCGCTTGGGGGAATGAGTGGAAGGCATACAATGGCAAGGTAAAGGTCAGAGAAGGGACCAGAAGCACTCAAGTGACTGAAACAGTTGCTCATCCTTCTGCATTCTGTCTCCTTCTGGCTTTGGAGAGAAGATGCTGTGAAATTTATACTCAGTAACCAAGGTCAGAAATGGCCTGAAACTTTGATGGTGAATTTGGCTTACCATGGTAAATGATAGCACATGTAAATAAACTTTTATTATAATGACAATGAAGGAATATTTACTAACTTTTCACAAGTGCCTCTCTGATGTGAACAAATTAAGCTGAAGTGATCAGCAGAAAGAGTCAGTCCAACACAGTGCTCACGTAGGACCATCATGGAGTCTTGCTGTAGGCATCTCAGAGAGCAAACTGCTGCATCACTGTCCATCTTTAGGCAAGCCACTGTTGCTACCGTTTTATATGTGGAGAAACTGAAGTTGAGAGAGCTTCTTCTGTGACTCTTTTTTCATATATTTTTGTTGTGCGACACTTTTCCCAGGGAGACACCACACAGATATCAATACATCCCACAACAATCCAAAGTGCTTCACTTGGTTAACTGATGAGTTATTGAGTTTATAAAGATTACTTATGAAGGTAATGGTAAAAGGTTACTTACAGGAGCAAGAATAACTCAAAAGTAATTATGTCACCAAAAATGTCCAGCTTAGTGGGTGGCCTCCCAGCATCTGCATCTCTGCAGCTCTCTTGAAGACACCTGGGTCCCTCAGAAAATGTCCTCTGCATCTCTTGACTGGTCCTTGCGGACAAAATCTAAAATGGCATCATATGATGATCAAGGGAAAAACATAATGTGACAGGTCATCTCAAGGCAAAGACTAGATTACCAAGCATTATGCTGGGATGCAAGACACTCCATGACCTGAATGAACTTCAACCTCTGTCTGTCTGTCTGTCTATCTATCTCTATCACATGTGTACATTATATGTATATATCTACTTATTTCTCTATATACATATATATATATACATACACATACACATATACATATATATAGTGTTTGTCTTAGTGAGCTGTCTTTCTAAAGATTTTTTTAGTTCCATGAAATAAACTGTTAAAATTTAAATGTGAAACAAACCAACCTAACACATAAGAAAATCAAGCTGAAACAATGACTACAACTGTAATGAAAATGATCAGTAATTAGGAATTGGACTCAGTGCTGGTGAGCATTACTGGAGGATGCTTTTGTCATCCAAATTTCCCTGAAGCAGAGTTGTTGATCACAGTGTTAAAGAATGGATTCAGCTGTTTTTCCACTTAGAGACTGACGCAGAATTTAAGCAACACCTCATAAATGATGAGCTTAGTGTCTAGTGTCCAGTTGTTATTCAGTTACATAGGCAAGAAAGGCATTAGTGCAACTATTTGGAGACATTTGTTAAGTCAATTACAAAACAGTAAAGTGGTGTTTTAGGATATATACAAATTGAAGGGTAAGCTGGACTCAGAATACTAGCACAAAGGATTAAATGATATTCTCATTGTATTTGTGTGTTAGTTTCTCCTTTTGGAATTGTTTTTTCCCTGATGCTATATACCAACTGTTTATATAGTAAGTGGTACTGTAGGAGTTTAATAAGTAGCTACTGAACTGAAAAGTTCAAAGACAGATATTTACTTAGCAAAAACCTTAAGCAAATGGGGACAATAAGAAACAGTTTGCACATGTGATAGATTTCTGAAAAATGCCTCCAGGGAATTTTATGGAATAGATGTCCATGGAAGAAAAATCAGAAAGAGAGTAAGATTCTACAAAATGAAACAAAATTTAAAACATAAAAGGATAAATGGGAAAATTTATGAAGAATACTGTCAATGGTATTTTCTTTATGGTAACATGATAGCCCAGAGACACAGAGAAATCTAGACATGAAAAAATGAACAGAATAAAGAATGACACATTTTTAGTATGACATGGCACCTGAAAGTCTGATGTTATTTTTAGATACACTCTATTTGGAGCATTTTATCATGGAATCAAGGGTGACAGTTCCACTCTCAATGACATTCATGATACCTATTCTAGAATGCCCCATTTCATTTGGTTAATCTGAATACCCAAAATAAGAAGACAAGTTGGAAATTATCCAGAGGAGTATCACAACTGATTAGAGGCGAGAAGCTGATTTATAGGGAATGTTTGAAAGAATTATGTCTGTAAAGTCTAGACAAAGATGGAGTATGTGCATATTGTTTTAAAACTGGAAGCACCTAATAAAGGAGAAATATTTTACCCAGATAAAAAGAATTCAGATTGATTCTTATAAGAAAATAGGTTTTAAAAAGAGAATTTGCCTTGCCTATTTTGTGGAAATCCTTTTGTAGCTAATGACATCCAGGTGACATTGACTTGGAAGTGGATACTTTGGAATGAAATGTTGAAATATATTTTCCAACCCCACATTGGAAAGAGGATGAGAGGCATAGAACAAAGAAGAAAGAATTTGATGTTTGTTTAGATACATTCTATAACAAATATCTTACATTCCATACTGAATCTGTCTGTATCTCAAACATGTGTTGTATTAAATTCAAATTTAAGCTTGTTTCATCTAAGATATCTTGAAAGCTATTTCTTTCTCCTTTTAGAATGCAGTTTTAGAGAAACTAGGATGATTCTAACACTCTGTTCATTGAACAGCAATTTGTGGATTCTATACAGATTCATTGACAAAATGATTGTGAAAACAAGTCAACTATGAAACATACTCAAGATAATATTGACTAAGAAGTTGCTAATGTTAAGGTATTCTGAGAGTGTCTGGGATAACTTTACTCAAAGATTGTTGTATGGATGCTTTGCAAAGAATTTTCATATTTATTTATCCAACTGTGTGTATCACCTCCACTTCCTAATACTGAAACCTTTAAGGGAACTGAATTCACAGTAATAGCAAGGCAGGTAGTGAAGGTAAGGAGAAGGAAAAGGAGGAAATAAAAAAGAGGCAAATAGGTGTTGGTTTAAATGATGAAGTCCACAAGAACTTTTACACATTTTAGAGAGTGGTGTTCTTATCGTCTTTTATATACTCAGCTGAGACATAGTTATATGCTATTTACAGATAATGTTTTGTCTTCTTTCATGCCTCCTTTATATCTTTCTTTTAACTCCCCACCTCAGAAAATACAATTATATCAGAGAATTGACAGATAGAATAAAGATATCCCGTGACTTTGTTTCCTGAGCATATAATCAAATTGTCATTTTTGCATCGTCCTATGCTGAAATACACATTCTTCCTATACTGCATAAATGCTCTTAACCTCCACATGAAAATTAAGGAGCCGGTAGAAATAGGGTTCGATTTGAAAAACTACATCATTTTGGTCATATTGAATCAAAATAAAAACCTGTTGGCTAGGTATTCATTGTTGTTGTAGGGTCTTTGTCCAAATGTCAATTGTCAAAGAAAGAAACAAACAAAACAAAACAAGAATAGCTCAGTTCACCATCTATGATCTGAGCTTGGATTCATGGTAAAGGTCAGTATGTATTATGCATCAAAGTTTAATAATTCTATGAACATTCTTTCTATGTACTTCCATCTGTCCATTTTCAACTTTTCCCTGTATAGTCGGCAATGATTCTCAAGTTTTTCAAGGGTTCTATGATGAGGACTTGTTGAGAATCTTTCTCATGAACTGGAGCTACAAAAGAAGTTTCAGGGTAGGATAGATCCAAAGCAACTGCTAATGAAAATGTAGTGTTAATAAACAAAAGATACATTCAGTTTTCAAGAACAAACTGGGTAAGAAAATGCAGCTTAGTACAATTGTGTAAGATGAGACAGAGGAGGAAAACTTATGGTGGTGACAAACATATGGGTAAATGGAAGAAATATGTTGGCGAGGAAGAAGGAAGGACTCCTGTAGGAAGAGTGTGTTACAGATATTTATGGAAGCTCCATTCTTATGTGTGTTCTTGACTAGATATACCTTGTCTCTTTTTGACAATAAATATTTCCATATGCTCCTGTTCTTTTTAATTTTTGTTTTAAAATGGCATTTTCTGGTATATAGGCAAAATTACTTTGTGGCTTTAAGACTAAAATAAATACATAGTCTTCCTTGGGAAATGACTTGCAGTGTAATAATAATCACTCCACAACTTTTAAAGCTCAAAAAGTAGTTTTCATAAAGCCACCATTGGATTGTACAGAGTAAAATCACCTAATTTAGACTACTGAGTTCACCCCCAGAAATATAGCCTCTCTCTCAATGTCAACAGCAGAAACCTCATTCAGTGTGTATTTAGCCTGTGTGGTTGCCATTTGACTAACTTCTCAATATTTCTTCTCAAATGCATTGGAAAGTTTTGTAGCAATGGAAGAAGCTTTACACAAAGCAAAATGTGCAATAGTTACCAGGAGACTTTTCAGGATCAATGAAGTTGAGTGTTATGCTTTGACCACCTATTTTTCTTCAATTTTTTTCTGTTTTCTTTATCTTTTCCCATGGAATTCAGTTTTTATCATTAATGGTAACATGGATGAGTAAACCTATCCCTTTTGCTGGCACGTGGTTGGGCCATATACTGATCTGTTTCATTAGTTTCTCTGTGATACCCCGACAGCCATAAAGCATGAATCTGGTCATGCTTGGATGGGCATATACTTTTGTATTGGGAGTGTTCACTAGCATGGCTACCTCTCATACAAGGCGTTTTCAACATGACAGTTATTATTATGAAGACCTTTGCCAATTACAGAAACAAAATTTAAAAAGTACAGTCATGATTATATTATCTGTAAGGTATTCATATATCTTATTCCTCTCAACCCCTCTGCCATCTTGTGGTGTGTTGTTTAGATGTGTCCTTTGAAACAATGTGTTCCTAGGCATATCCAGAATCACACAGAACATTCAATATTGTTATGATAAGGTTTTGAGTTTTATTCCTCTAGCTTTGTGCTCGTTGGCATATAAAGGTTTTCCTTTCCTTGGTTCATAATTTCATTATAGATTCAACAAACATTTGCACATATTCTTTTCCACTTCTTCACATATGTGTAATAAAATACAAATTTATTTCAGTACCAGGGGCCTTGGTGATCCCATCTCAGCTTTATACAAAATAAAGTTCATTGGGATTAAAATGGATACCTTACCTCTTCCTTTTCCTACAAATATTCCTTACACACATCTCTAGAATACTGAGTTAAAATTTTCTTACTCTTACAAAACACAACTTTGCTCTTGAGAACACATATGGAGCATTTATCACGTACACTTAGAACATATTTACCTCACAATTACATGAGTAAAATAAATAGCTTTGTGGTGCTATTCCCTTGCAGGGCCTCCTCCCAGTCTCCTGTATGGGACAAGCTGTTGCTCCGCAATCACCCTTGAGAAAAAGTACAGTCACACATTTGCAGATCTATGGCTATAATCTCAGAGCTCAAAGCTTGCCGGATTAGCTCATTGTAATAGAATGTATACTCTTCCCTTTATGTTCTACAGCCTTTTGAGCTCAAAAGAAATCTATGTCTAAGAACCATGGAAAGATTTGAATCTTTATTGTTATCTATTGGCTTATATCTAGAAACATATTGGTATAAGAAAATAGTCTGGAAATATAAAATATTGTTATGCATGAAGAAAAGGGATATACTTTCAGTGATGTTGTTATTCTACGGTTCACCCCATGTCTTGACTAACAGATAAAACGGATTTGACTTAACTGAAAGTGTCTACTCATTTCCAAAAACTTTCCCTCTGCAGTCAGTTCTCTTCAGTTGCCTCACTGGGAAAGCAGGACAGAAAATCATAGAAACACAGAAAGACCTCACATTCCTTTGCATGTTTGCTTGGGCTATTTTGTTTTTATTTTCATCTGTGCTCTTTGGTAGTCTGCTACTTTGTTTTGAGTATGAAAGTATACTTATTTTTTTTTATTACTATTATTATTTATTCAACTGTGTGCATCTGCGTGTGTATGTGCCCGCGCGTGTGTGTGACTGTGTGTGCGTGTGCCCGTGTATGTGTAGAACCACGGACGAATTCGCGAACCACCATGGACGCCTCCACCTCCTTCTGCCCCGGGATTCACAGGCTCCGCCCTACCAGGACCAGAAGCGCAGGCCGCCCCCGCTTCCGCCTGGCGTCTATACGTGGGATCTGGGATTCGAACTCAGGACCTTCAGCCTGCAAGGCGGAGGTTTAACCCCTGAGCCACCTCTCCAGCCCCCGAAAGTATACTTATTTTTGAAAGTATACTACATCATTTTATGGGAAGTAGTGAAAATAAGTCCGTTATGCATTTTTGTATGATAAAACAAAAAAGTGCCAAGAAAGAGTAATACAAGGTTTTTAAATTTAATTTTTTTATTTAGTGTGTGTGTGTGTGTGTGTGTGTGTGTGTGTGTGTGTGTGTGTCCCTATAGAGAATCACAGGTGACTTCAGGAACCACCTTGAATTGCTTCTACATCCTTTTTGCTTCACTCAGGGATTTATTTATAAGACTGTCCCCCGGGGGCTGGAGATGTGGTTCAGGGGTTAACCCTTTGCCTTGCAGGCGGAAGGTCCTGAGTTCGGATCCTAGACCCCACGTATAGACGCCGGACGGAAGCGGGGACGGCCTGCGTTTCTGGTCCTGGTAGGGCGGACCCTGTGAATCCCGGGGCAGAGTCAACAAGGAGGAGGTGGAGGCGTCCATGGTGGTTCCCGAATTTGTCCGTAGTTCTACACACGCACACACACACACACATGTACACGCACAATTGAATAAAAAAAAAGACTGTTCACTTGGACCAGATATGCAGGCTGCCACAGTTTCTACCTAGTAATTTGATGTAGGACATGGCATCTGAACTCAGGACCTCCTGCTTAGGGGACACAGTCTCAATCCCTGAGGCACTTCTCCAGCCTCAGGCCTTATTTTTAAACATAAATAATGGCTTCCTTGTAAATGAAACTTATGGAGATATTTGTCTTCATTTTATGACCAAAACATAGTTCCTAGGAAAATGAGCTTCTAAAAAGAATTTTAACTTGCTTTTCTGCCATGGTTTGAAGTTCCAGTTGTTCCTCATAGGCTCATGTGTTTGAATCCTTAGCTGCTGCCAGTATTGGGAAGGTCATGGCACCTTTAGGAGGTGGAGTCTTGCTAGAAGACAGCCACAGGGGGTGTTCCTTGAGGTTGGTTAGTCCCACGCTGCTTGAGTGACTATGTCTGCTCTTGAGCTTGTAGCACCAACTTTCAGCCTCCTTGATGTCTGTAGTGACTTAGACCTCCTCTTTCTGCTGCCAGCCACAGCTTTCTGCCATAATGAACTGTATGTCCCCTCAAGAACCATAAGCTGAATAAATATCCGTTTTTCTCCTTTACATTGCTTGACTCTGGATGTATTCTCACAGCAACAGAGAAAGAGTAGTTGCTCTAGAAATTGGTACCAAAAGTAGGATATTGTTGTGAAATTAAGAACATCTGGTACCAGAGCATGAAGTGTTTTGAAGTTGAGAGAAATTGATACAGAGATGTGGATGCTGCTTGTGAGACTAAGAGAATCAAGTTACAAAAAGTGAAGATGAGATAAGTGGGTACTGAGAGAAGTATGGGTCATTGATGCAATGTGGCTTGTAAGCCTTTGGAGATGTTCTTGAGAGAATATTCAGACTCTGCACTGGAAAAGCCTTTATGTCTTAAAGACAGGGCCAAAAGGATCATTACAGTGAGAATGTGGAAGACAGTAATGCTTGAGAGATGCAGGTAGTGGAAACACAGCTTGTGATGGTCCAGAGGGGAACAGAGTCTGTTTTGGAAACTAGACCAGGAGCAAATGAAGTGATGATTTGGCAGAGTATTTGATGAAATTTTGCTCTTGTCCTGAATTTTTCCTGAAATTAAATTTAAGTGTTTGGCAGAAGAACTTTCAATGTAACGAAGGTGTAATGGTGTGGCATGGATATTTTTTAGTGTTCTTCTTTTTTATTTAAGAGGAACCTATGAGCAGCTAGCTCATTGTGTGAAGGGTAGAGAGTAACAAGAACTGTCTATGAAATTAAAATATGCACAGGGATGTAATATTTTTTGTTTTCATTCTCTATCTTGGATCAAGGGACTGACTAGAGAAGCAAAACCAGGTCAGTGGGGAGAGTTCAAAATTGTCATATCCTTTTCAGCAATTCAAGATAGCATATATTCCAAAATTCCACAAGGACTAGGCAGTCCTGGATGACAAAATCTGGCAATCTATGTTTAACTGTATGTTTAGGGCATATTAGTTACATTTCAATTAAAATTTTGGCCTAGACTATATAGTCAGGATAAACTGATTACATTCATTATAGCTATCTTGTTAAAAATGAATGAGAAAAACTTACTATTATTTTTCTGAGTTGATCCAAGGGGGATTTAATTCACAGATATTTTCAGTCCAGCTTTGAGGCTGGCTCTGCGTGGATTGCAGCTCCACTGGAGTGGGGTTTCAATATTGAGCCATTCTAAATGGACCCAAATACCTGTGTAGCCAGGAAAATGCTATGAAAAAAAAAATGTAGATCTTTTTAGGATGTCATTCACAGACAGTGGTAAATAACAGAATACTACTGTAAATGCTACCTGGTGAATTTAATTTGATATCAGGAGAATCTTTTTTATTTCCCTATCATTATTATTGCGCATACTCTGTGTTTTCCTCCTGAGAGCTGCTTGTAGACTATTTTTGATCCCTTAGAGAAGAGCTCCTAAATGTACACAGTAAGAAAGAACATCTCCCTGACTTTATTTCATTAATCTTCTTAACTAAACAAAATCAATTTGTCTTCTTACTTTGCTCTTATCCTTCAATTAAGAGCTTATTTTCTTACCTTCAGCTTTCCTTGGACTCAAACTTAGTAAACTGTCCCTCCTCCTTCCCCCTAAACTGTTACTGGGTTACTGCCTTTACTTCTATTATTGCAAAACACAATACTTAACATTTTATTGACACTTAAAAAGACAGTCTTTAGGAGCTGGAGAGATGGCTCAGGGGTTAAGACTTTTCCTCACAAGAAGAAGATCTTGAGTTCAGATCCCAGCTCTCAAGTAAAAACACCAAGCAAAACTGGCAGGGGCCTATACTTCTGACTTCTGATGGAGCCTGGGAAATCCTGAAGTAAAACAAAAAAGAGGTAGAAGCAATCCAGAATGATTCCCTAAGTCAATCTTGGTCTTCCATAGGGACACACAGTGCTCTCTGAATGGTACCCTCCCATTAATAAATAAATACATAGATAGATAGATAGATAGATAGATAGATAGATAGATAGATAGATAGATAGTCTTTTGTTTTGCATCTCACAAATGTCAGCTTTACATATATGCCATTATGCTGTGGAAATTTTTTCATATTGATTGGTGTTCTAAAACACTGACATTGTCGAATTCTATGTTTGAGAATAGAGTACTTTCTAAAAGTATTATCATGGTTCTGTTGGTACCAGACTATTTCTGATTATGAAACCAGAAATTTGTAATTGTTAAAGAATCAGAAATCTGGAAGGTAAGTGTCTAAAGGTCAGTCCTGGTCCCTTTGCAACGCTTTCTCTCAAACCAGTGGAAAAGAGAGGCATGTGACAAATCTCTAGGGTCTTTCATGCTTCCTGCTCATGTGACTTGCTGTCTATCTCATGTCCTCTCTGTCTACCTATGGCTTCACATTTAATCTTTTGATCATCATCCTTCACCACATATCTCTAAATCCTTCGTGGAAGGCACAGAGCTATCTTTTGATTCAAGGAGCTTTCATTTTATTTTCAGCTATCAGTAGCAAATCTCTTACTACCCTTAATTTTCTCTAGAACTCCTCCCCCACCCCCCAGTGAGTCAATGTAAAATCTTCATTTTGTATACACAGTTAGTAGGGAAGACAATTTTGAAATACTCTGTTGTGGTCAGAATGTGAAACATATCCCCATAGGCTGCTTTACAGGTAGCGATAGGTATTTCAGAAGGTTTAAACCTTTTAGGCCTAGCTGGTGCATGTTAGGGCCCTAAGGTTAGCATTAGGGGGCAATAACCAGCCCTAATAGTAACCCAAGGTCTGTTTCCAAGTCAGCTCCTGACATTTGAACAAGCTGTCTCATGTTCCTGTCTCCAAGAACAACACTTTTCCTTTATGCCATGGTGAACTTAACATTTAAATCATGAGCCAATATATATCCTTCCTCCCTTAAGTGTCTTCCTGTCAGCTATTTTGGTCATGGCAACCAGAAAAGAAATTAATACAGTTCGGTAAAATTATCTGTTACCTGTTTTTTGTAATTGAAGCAAGTTTTGCATAACATGAAGCTTGCTCATTGTTATTTTTGTCACTCCCACAAGCTGTCAATCAGTAGCAGTGCCTAACAGACTCTATGATAGATGAATGGTGCCACCAATTGTTTAATTACTTTTTGATGTTTTTAGATTTCCTTATTCAGGAAAAAGTAACTTTTGTTCTGCACTGTATTCTATAAGTAAAAATATTTAATTGTGGAAGCTTTGTAAATTTATTTGAAAGGTTTGACTCTAATGTCTCCATCAAGTAAAGACTTTGGATGGATCTGGTTCATTCACTTACATTAAGATTATGATACACGGACCTTCAATCATGTGCTTGCTGGCCCAAGTCCTGAGCTCTTCTTCACTTTTCCACCTCAATAACTTGGCACATGTAAATATATATTTAATGCTTTCCCATTTTAAATGACAACGTTATTGATTATAATCTACGAGCCTATGGCATGGGTCTATTTGCCCTAATACTTGGATAAATTTCATACTCAGTTTTATAAAGTTCTACAACATTCTATTATCTGTCTCTGAAAAACAGTGTTTGACAAATGCTACTCAGAGTGAATTAAACTTACAGCTTTCATCAAAATGATGGTATACATCTCATCTTCTATCTACAATGCTGGAAAGACATTTATTTGCAGCATTTCCTTATCCTTCAATATAATCAAATGGACTTTAAACTTTTTGTATACTAAAAAATTAAGACAACTTGAGATTCCAAATGTTATCTTCACATGAGCTGACTTTCAAATAGCAAATAATTGTTCTTGAAGAACAGGCTATCTGTCTTTGTGTGGTCATACTGAACCAATTCACCTCAATTTAACAGTGTTCTTGAGGTGTGCGAAGATCTGATTTTTGCTCTGCATCTTAATCTCAGCTGAAAATGCTCAACATCTGTAGCCATTATTGAAAATGGCTACAGGTATGGGGTTCCTTTCCCCAGTATCATAAGAAGAATTTAACTTTTTTTTTCCATTTCTCTCTCAATATATTTCATTTTTATATTGCATTAGGGAATAAAGAAAATTTTGATAAAGGCAATTTGCAGAAAGTAAGTCAGAACCATACCATTGGACAATGACTATTGCTCTTGTTAGTCAAAATTTTCACAGAAATAAAAAGATTAATTTGGAGATGTATTTTTTGTTGGTTTTTCTGTGAAGATTGTGAAGACCATGTGAAGACCGTAATGAATAGAGAAGTGTGGGTTTTTTTTTTTATTAGAAAACTTTAGGGAATCATGGTAAAAGGTCAGAAGTCTCCGGTGTGCTAAGATAATGGCAAGAAAGCATTTTTTAAAAGCTACTAAGTTGTACATGATTATTTGGAATTTTATGTAGATTTTGAATCTACCTTTGAAAACGTTATGATTTCATGAATCCATGATGATATTAAAGCATTGTCAATTGAGAATTATTGTATTCAACTTAAGAAAGTCATCCCCTGAGTTTTAGCTTCCCTAAGTCTTCCGCTTACACACCCTAGTCATCCTCTGTTGCTATCCTTGCTAAGGCAGCTCAGGAAGGATATCCCTGGATTGGATGGAATTTCAACCCATCCTCAGTCTCCACACAGCTCAGCAACATGTGGAGAAAGGAAAACAAGCTTGAGTTTCTTTTTGCTTATAATTTTCTTCAAATATCAAAAGAAAAGGTCGTACTCACATCCTCTAAATATCTTTAAGGTTAGAAGCAAAATGAGGTCATAGAAGAGCAACTCAAATGCAATATCGCCAGGAAGTTTGCATAAGTAGTCACTTTCTCTCCATATTTCTAAAAATGGCAGTGACTCAAACAAGCAAATCCTAGCTCCATTAGCATTCTGTGAACTAGACTTGTGTGTTAACTAGTACAGAAGGGAGAAACTGCCTCAGCTGCATATTTTGAACTTCAGGAAAAATGCAAGTACTGAATAAAAATACTAATACTGAAAGATGCTGAATACAACTTCTAGGCTTTGACAAAGAAAAAAGATTCACTTCCTACTCTATATAGTATTGGGTTATTATTGTTTCAAAGCTTTTTTATAAAATAACATTTAAATGCATTTGTTTTGCTAGTAGTGTCAAATATACTAAACTGTTCTTTCTAAAATATTTAGAGTATACAAAAATATGTCTGATATTAACTATTTGAATAGTATTCCCCTACTAGGTAGAATTTTACTATAATTTTGAGTCTTAGATGTAAAACTTGGAGCAGTAGAACCAGGAAGTCATGGAGTAGAGCTTTAAGATCCAGAATCCTCCTCCTGAACTCTGGGTTATTTTCTCATTCCTGTTCCCTTAACTAGCTGTTCTACGATGTGATTTAATGGCAAATACTGTAGCTTTATCACTAAGCAGCAGCCAAGATATACTCAAAGCAGAGGTAAATGTGTCTGCTTTACTGGAAGGTCATGATGATTCAATGTAAAAATTATGTAAATGAGTAAGCTATTAAGTGTCATTGAAAATGTAAAGAGACATTATTTCTAAATGGTTCATAGTATCTGAGCCCTAATTACTGAAGTCATGTGTTTGTATATCATGCAATTAGTTTGCCTCTGTCACAAAATACAAAATGAATTTACTTATCAAAGTATGGTATCCTATTTATAGAGAAGTTTTGTGTTTGAGCACTGTACATAAACTGAAAATCAAGTGTTTGTTATTCAATAATGTATTACTGGGAGACTATAAGGTTTATACTGGAAGAATCCATTTTCATGTCTTCATGCCCACACTTCTTAACAGAGCATAGATCCTGGATAAAACTTCACCATACGGAATTTTTTAGGGGGAGGGGATAAACCAGAAAGCAAGGATATTAACAACTTTTGTAATCTAATCAACACAATTCTAAGTTTTATTCAGTGTTATGATTGAATAGTCAAGCAATATATCTTTTTTGTTTGTTTCCCTTTAAAATTCTACATTTAATAGTTGTGTTCTTTTACTTTTAACCCTAAAGGACTGACATCCACTTTTTCTGAAGTATTTGGATTTCTGTTATACCTTGGCGTGAATAGTTGATGAACTGGCTTTATTAAAATGTTTCTATAAACCAACCATAGGTAAAGTAACATAATGTGCTTTGAGCCATTATACTTTAAAATGAAGATGTAGTCAAAATTTAGAGGCCTTAACGATTTACTTAAATCAGAGAGATTGTTCTCAAGCCGAAAGGATGCTAGTTATTTGATAAATGGCAGTTATTATTCTAAGTCAAGCCCTTTGCAAAAACCTCTACCCATACATTATTTCCCATCGATTCTTTGAGGTAAGTATTAGCATTGCCATAGCCCAGAGCAGTTGCATATTTTTTACAAGGTCACAAAACTAGCAAGATATGTCTCCAGGATTTAAACTAAGGTCAAGCCCTCAAATTCACATTATTTTCTAGACTCTGTTGCTTTATTCTCAAGAGACTATTCGTGCACATGAAAATATAGACAGTGCAGTAGTAGCCATGTCTCTAATACTGCACTGTTATCTCCTAATGTTCAACTGATTGCTCACCTCAAGATGTTTGTGGGCCAGAGGGATAGCTCAGAGGTTCAACCTCTGCCTGGAAAGCAGAAGGTCTTGAGTTTCATCCAAGATACCACATTTAAAAAAAAAAAACAAGCAAACAAACAAAGAAGAAAAAAAAAACTGCCAGGCAGAGATGCCTGCAGCCTGTACTTACTTTCTTTCCTGGAAGATGGAGCCTGAGAAATTCCAGAGAAAAATAAATGGGAGGTACAAGCAATCCAGGGTGATTCCCAAAGCCATCCTTAGGCCTCCACAGCTACACACAGTGTCCTCTGATATAAACAGACACACACAACACACACACACCACATACAAAAGAAAAAAAGATGTTAATTTAGCATGAAATGTTTATCTCATACTTAATATAAATTATTCCAGGCAGAAAGAAAATTTACCTCTGTAAGGACAGTGTATCTTTACTTCTTACAAGTAGTATTTGTTTAATGAACATTCATATAAAAGTATATTAATTAGCTGGTTATCTAGTCATTATTTAATGAAAATATTAGATGGAAAGCATTGTAGGGCTGAAGAGATGGATCAGGGGTTAAGACTGCCTCACAAGCAGAAGGTCCTAGGTTCAGATTACAAGTCCCACTTAAAAAACAAAAATGTCAGATGGAACTGGCAGCAGCTTGCCCGTCTGACCCTGGTGGGCGGAGCCTGGGAAATTCCAGAATGAAACAAAAAGGAGGTAGAAGCAATTCAAGATGATTTTCGAAGTCACCTTTGATTCTCCACAGAGAAACACAGTGCTCTCTCTTTTTCACACACACACACACACACACACACACACACACACAAACACACACACACACATACATACCCACACACACACACAAATGAAGTTTTTTTTAAAGAAAATCACTGTAAATATTTTTGAAGAAATCTGATAGGAATCTTATTCAAATCAACCTAATATTTTTTATATAAACTGCATAGTTTACGACACATGACAATAGCTTGTGAAGAACTGGAAAGCGCAGAAATATAAGTATCTACCCTTAATGCTGTCTGTGCTAAGGAAGTGTTTTGGAGCATTGAATGCCAGCTGCTGACATGAGCCAGGCTTCAGGGATAAAGCATCATGCAAATATTTGTTGGCTGCTGAGCAGAGCGAAGGTCGCTCCAAGGTGAATCAGCATGGTCACGCCACAGAACGTCACATACATGGCATGTATCTGGAGAAGGGTCAGTGTTGCATTACTTGAAGAAAGCTGGCCATGAAGAGTTGTGGGGGAACAAGCCAAAAAAAGACCAAATGTAGGAGTTTTAATCAAAGCAGTGGGGTAATTCTGCTCTAGGAACACAGCACAGGTAAAGATGTCTGGGGTGATGAAAACAAATTTCCATGACAATAAAAAAATGATAAGGAAACACTGAAGATACAGATAACACAAATGAAAACCAGGGGTTCTGGAACAATTCAGGCTCCTAAGTGAAACAGTGCTGAAAGAAGGACGATTCAAAAACCGATTTTATTCTTCCCCAGCTCCTTGTAATTAGAGCAAACCCAGAGAGATTTTGTGTATGTGTGCTTCATTTCTGTTTTTAAAGGAAAATAACTGCAGCAAAGACAAGCCAGATGAACCTCAGTGGGCAATGCATGTGAAAACACATAAAAATAGGAAGGAAAGTCTTACAGAAGAAAAAGGGTTGTAATGGGAAAAGAAGGGAGATGGGATAAGAGATTCAAGTGTGAAAATATCAAACTACTTACTCTACTCATGTATGAAACTCTGAAAGAATGAAACAAAATTTAAACAAGGACATACAAGAGTCTCCTTTGACAGAGAAATGCCTTGGAAGGCAGATGGTGAGATCACCACTGTAAGCTGGAGGGTGAGAGTAACCTACCAGGGATCTGGTTTGACTGACAGTCCTGCCTCAAGGGAGAATGTGAAAGCACCATAGAAAATGATTCTCAGTATCAGTCGTGGCTGCCACATGCTCACCATAGAGATGGGTCCACACACAGGTAGTATTGGTCACCCTTCTGTATTGCTGTGAGACATCTCTCAGACTGAAAGAACGCAAGGGAGAAAAGGAGATTTAGCTTACAGTTCCAGAGGGAAGATATAGTCCTTCATGGAGGAAAAGGCAGAGGCTAGAGGAGGCCTAAGTCACTGTAGACATCAAAGGGAAGAGAACTGCTACATGCAAGCTCAAGAGTAGACCTACTCTCTCAAGAAGGGCAGTGCTAACCACTCGCAAGGCCTACCCTTGTGACTCTCCTTCTTCAAGCAAGGCTGTATCTCTTAAAGGTGCCATGATCCTCCCAAATACTGGCAACAGGTAAGGATTCAAACACATGAACCTGTGAGGTGCAACTCATATTTCAAACCATGACACAGGTAAACATGCGTACATACATGAATACCATTATATATACATATTTGTTTAATAGATATATAGTCATTATAAATATGGTTTATATATACATTCATTTAGTATATTGTATTTAATATATAAATATATAAAGTTTAATATATAACTTTGTTTAGTGTCTCAGCTGATCATCTTCAAACATGCATATATATTCATATATATAATGAAAATGAAAGAAATTACAAGAAATTATTTAAAATAACCAGACTTCACCCAAAGAGAGGCAGCATAACAATATTATAGTAAAGGAAAGAATTAAGTTAAAAAGGTGAAGAATGGATATTTTATAGAGATTGTGTGTCCAAAAATTTTCATTAACCATGAACACATGTTTCTAGCAGAGTTGACTAATACCAGTAGCTTTCCATTTTAGGGTAACAGAGGCACAACTACTAATAACAACCATGAAGTAGTAAAAAATGAAACAAAACTGGATTCTATATTTTATGCATAACAAGTACACGTGTTTCTTTCTTTTTTTTCTTCTCTGCTCCTCCTTTCCATATTCCAAAAGTAGTTAGATAAATAGCCTGAAGTTTAGTGCATTGACAGAAGCCTTTCTGAAATGTAAATCCCCTATTTCCACAAATGCATCATGGCCCCAGGGGACAGAGAGAGCAAGATTGAAGGTTCATTAACAGGTCCCCACAAGCAAAGAGCAAATGAATATCAGGCCGTCTCTCACAGTACTTGGAATGACTCACTCAGCCAGCTGTCTGCAACCCTTCTGGCTGGAAATATGAGAAATAGAATTGGATCTTCTCATATGAAGAGGTGAAGAAAAATACAAATCTATTGTGTGTGCATATGTTGTAAAGTGGCATTGTACCTAATTGAAATACAAAAAAAAAAAAAAAAAAAAAAAAACCTTTCCTCATTTACATTAAGATGTGATTAAGTCTCTTTCTGTGTGAGAGTATTTTAGGTTGCTTTTTGGTCTGATGTCTGTAGGAATGAAAGGCCTGGATGGTGCTGAGGTGAAGTGCCACTTCTGTGGGCACTTTATTTCTGAATGCAAGATCACTAAAAGTTGGTAGCTTCAAAAACTATTTTTCCCCCAGCTACTTGCAATTAGACTAAACTCAGACACATTTTGTGTGTAGGCTTCATCGCTGTTTTTAAGAGGAAAATATTACATTTGAAAGGACATAAGATCCGCCATCTGGCCCTGGTGATTTTTCCACGTCTCGTTTCTCCATGAGGTGCAGAACATCTTGTGCATTAACCCCCACTTGATCTACCGATTCTCAACTGTTTGTCTTGTCTGCTTCCAAAGACATTTAGCAAATGAGAAGCTCCCTAATGCCTTCCTTAAAAATGGGAAACAAAATTTGTTTAATGTCTCAGCCGATCATCTTCAAAGAGACCAGCTGAGGAATTTATGTTCCTGCTCACTAGCGCAGCTAGCGCAAGCGCACCTTCTGGCCTATGCTTGTGCCCTGAGCCCACAGCCGTATCGTCTCCTTCCATCTGCTTTTCTTATCTCATGTTGCCTGGAAAGAACTAACATATTTCCACAATGAAGAAATTATGTTTTATTAAAGCAAAACAAAACAAAACAAAACAAAGAGAATAAATAGTGCATGATCAGATTGGCAGTTATATTCTTATAATGATTTTTTTTCTAATTTTATAAAATCAATTTTTTTTATCCAACGATGTTATCTACCCAAGTTAAGTTATGACGGATGTCAATGTGGGAAGAGAATATATAATATTTTAGTGAGAAAAGCAGGAATTAACTTAAAAAAACAGTAAAACCCTCAAATGCTCATTTTAAGAGGAAATATATTTGTTGAAAGTTGTTTTATTGCTATAAACAAATTTTCTGAAACTCTTGGTTTCAAAAACACAAGATTTTTTTCATTAAGTTTCAAAACCTCATTAAGAATCAAAGCTGAAAAGGAGAAAATTAGAAAACAGTCCTGGTTTTGTTTGCTTCTTTGTCTGATTAGTTGTTTTACGCAGATGTGGAAGCTATACGAGAACTTTCCCAGGGGAAGAAGCTTATTTTAGATACTATGAAGAAGAGAGAGTGTCCATCTATACTAAGGGACCAGAACCTAAAGTTCTCAGGGCAAAAATTTTGTTGTACTCCTGAAAAATAAACACAAGACTATTAGTTGGAATGGAGTGTGCACTGCCTAAAGGACATTTTCAGGTTGAATATTAAATCCATAATTTAGTATATGTCTCTATAGTACCTCAATTCACAGAGGTGAGCTAGATACCAGACTTGAGGAAGATCCATGGTTTTTGATTGTGCGGCTTTGGAACATGAGAGGAACATGCTGTAGCAGAAGTTAGAAAACAATAGCAGTATTATAAGACAGAAGCATGGCTTTAGTCTTATTTCATCTTCGTGGTTATGGGCAGCTACTGTCCCTCTTCCTGCTTGGCCCTGGGTTCACAAATATTTAATGTAGCAAGTAAGTACTAGACTTCTAACTCATCAAGAGCTTTCGCTTCAGAAAAACTTGTGCAAGGAAATGGCCTGGGGCTGCAGGCTTATGATTGGTCAAGATTGATTGCCTTAAGCTCAGGGCCTTAAACTCAAACCCTTAGTCAATTTCCATGGAGCTTTGTGGTAGGCCTTGGGATCTCTTTTAGAAAAATTAACTTTTACCTCTCAGCAATGACATGCTTAATGCTGTGCATGAAAAAGATGACTGGGTTAGACGCTAGGGTAAAGATCAGTAAGTGGTAGCAAGGCGTGCGTGACCGTGGACCTGATCAGAGGTTGGAAGTAGTTTGAATTCGTGTGATCCCAGGCATGTTCAGGGGGTTCGGGGACTGATTTCAAAGTAAAGCTGGCAAGACTTTGTAATGAGCAGGTCACATGAGTTGAAGCAGGAAGAGTGAAGTCACAAAGTTAGTTCTTAGATTTCTAACATGCACTGGTTGTATGATACTTTCATCATTGAAGAGAATATTTGGGAAGTCCCAAAACTGCAAAACAGGTTAGGAATTCAAGTTTAGGATGTACAGATGAAGCAGTTGACCAAAGGGGATAAGGCTCAAGGAGGTGAGATCTTGCATGGAGAGTAGGCTATCTAAAGAAATGCATTTTTATTAAGCATATTCAAGCTAGGATGGAGGCTGAACACCAAGGAATTCTGGTTCTAATTCCTTGAACTCACTGCCCCAGGGTTCTTAGCTTCTCTAAGGCCTTTGAGAATTATCTAAAGGAATTGCCTTCAGGGCTGACAGTTAACCTGGGAATTTCAGCCTTCAAGTGTGTTGGAATAGAAGAATGTTTGAAAGCCACAGTGCTCTGGTGGTCTGTAAGGATAAATATAAGACCCTGAGTCATCGGACTATGACTTTATGAAAGATGTTGTTACTCTGGCCCTTGCTATTCATAGCTTTTCTCTGTCCACCACGAGTTTATGAAGTATGGAATCAGTGGAAGCAGCTGTTTGCCACTTGGATGTGGTCTCCTGCCGTCTGACAACTCATCCTCTTGTACTGAAAGAGAGATCACATGTCCTTTGTTTCAATGCATACTATTTGTGGCACATTACGGTAGATGTGGTAGAATCCTTGGATAGACAATGGGGTGCAAGTGAGTATGAATTTGTGTATGAGGGTGTGTGTGTGTTTGTGTGTGTGTGTGTGTGTGTGTGAAAGAGAGAGCGAGAGAAGATGTTTGTGAGAGAATACATGTGTAAGTACATATGTGTGACTGTGCATGAGAGTATGTGAGAGTGCATGTGAGAGTGTGTATATTGTATATGTGAGTGTGTATGTACGAGAGTATATGTATGTGTGCGCTGTCTATGTGAGTGTTTATATGTATGCGTATGTGAGAGAGTGCATCTCTGTGAGGGTGTGGGCATTGTGTATGTGAGTGTGTGTGTATGTAGCTGTAAAACATACAGTGGAAAAGTGCAAATATATTTATATGAATGGGGTAATTACTTATTTGCAAAGCAATTTCCCAAATTTTACTTTATTGTTTCCTTCTTTGATGATAATCCTATCTAAAGATCTTTGAAGTTCAAGGACACTTGAATAGCCAGTTTGCAATACTTTTTCTTTATGCAATTTTGAAAGGCTAGATTGATTATGGTAAGATGGATTCAAAATGCATATTTAATAATGCAGTGGTAATGGAAGATGTCAAAGCATTTAAGTATATAAACGTTTACATATCTCCTAGATTTAATAAAATTAATGTGTCTAGGGAATAAATATTTAAAATTCCAGGAAAGCGTTAGGCGTAAACCTATTCTCTTAAAAATGCAGAAGTCATGATTGTGGAATAAATGATTAAAAATTAATTATTAAAAATAAAAGGTGAGGATGGGGCTGGGGAGATGGCTCAGGGTTAAAGCTGTTGCTTCACAAACAAAATGAGGTAAGTTCGAGTCCCCTGATCCCACATAAAAATTAAAAGCCTATAATTGTAGTACTGGAAAACAGAACTTAGAATTTCCCATAGCAAAACAACAAGGTAGAAGAGTAATACAGTATGATTCTTGATATCAACCTTAGGCCTCCACAGGCCTATATACTCAAGTGCCCTTATGTACACAACTCAATACAAACATACACATATACATCCACATGTGAAACATACACTAGTGCGCGTGCACACACACACATGCACACCCCATGCATACATATATGAAAATGAAAAAATAATGTGTTTATTAAACTCATGATAAAATAGAACATGATTTAAATGATTGTACATGGCTACAGAAAAAAGTGAATAGAATGTGCAACAAAAACAGTAAATATTCCATTTCTCTTATGTTTATTTTTTTCCTTTGTGGAACATAATTTTAGCTGCTGAATACTTTACCTGTTATCTTCTTCTTACCTTAACTCACACACAGGAGAGATGAAAGCAGGAACAGCATTTATTCTAATGTGGATAGAGCTGATTCCTTCACTCAGTTGAACAGGCCTTAATTAGAAGAAACTCTTATAGTCTCTTCAATAATGAGGATACCGCCTCTCTCGGAATCCAGCAGGCTGCATGGGCAGTAGAAAGTAAAGACAGTTTTAACAATTTCCAGCCTTCAATTTTGAAAGAAAAGCTAGAGAAGTCTAAATAACTGGTATATCTGTCTTTAGGAATAAAAAGTAGGCTGAGTGAAAGTGCAAATATTTTTACAGATGATCACAATTTCTCTTTCCTATAATTGCTTCCAAAGAGAGTTGATTTTATTTTCAGCATTGTAATTCTAAATGTTGACTCTGATGATTTGAGATAGAATATATAAAAACATGCTAAAGGGGCTGGAGAGGTGTCTCAGGGGTTAAGCCTTTGCCTTGCAGGCAGAAGGTCCTGAGTTCGGATCTTAGACCCCACGTATAGACGCGGGGCGGAAGCGGGGGAGGTCTGCGTTTCTGGTCCTGGTAGGGCGGAGCCTGTGAATCCCGGGGCAGAGTAAACAAGGAGGAGGTGGAGGTGTCCATGGTGGTTCCCGAATTTGTTTGTGGTTCTACACACACATACACGCATACACGCACACATACATGCACACACACACATACACGCGTGCAATTAAATAAAAAAAATTATTAAAAAAAAACATGCTAAAGATATGTGAACAGATAATAGACACCAATGTGTCCTGAATAAGTAACAGAATTGACCCAGAGAACATTGCTTTCTAATGGCTCACTCTGCCATAGGCCACAAAGAAGATTCTGAAAAGAATTTGTAGATGGGACAATACTTATAGGTCCACAAAATGATAGTGGAACACCCAAGTAGCAAACAGAAAATACAGCAATTCCCAATAATTGCTGTCTTTGAAAGAACTTTTGACTATGAATATTGAATTTATTTGGAATTTACAGATTACTGTAGCTAGGTCAAAAGTTTGGTTTGTGGGCCGGGAAAATCACAATCTAACCATCTATCTTAATGTATACTGTGACTCTGCTTTGAGAAGAAAATGCCGTCTTGATTTTGATCATGTAACTGCTGTAATGGGACATATAACGTACATACATTATAAAATACTAACGTTTTCATAAGTCTTTCAGAAAGTAATATGTGGCTTGAATTTATATAGATCCTGTAGTCATGATCAGATTTACAATTTTGAGGGCCATGAATATTAAACATATCATGGTTCCCATATCCCCCTTCCTACATTTGCTTTTGTACTTTTCCTGGTCAGTTAAGCATAAAAATCTCTTCAGTAGAGGGAGAAAATTCACACAGCTGCTAAAACCAGTCTCCCCTAATGTACTTTGCTCATCCCTGACTTCATTATTGCTAGGAAACGAAACCTTACTCTTGACTTTCAGCACACCTGTTCCGAAGAGTAGCTTTTGTATTAGTTTGTTTATTGCTTTGCTCTATCTTAATTTTAAAATTGTAGTTCTTTCAGGTAGAGCACATACAGTTCTTTTACAAGTAAGCCAATTTTTAAGTTAACCAATAGCTCACAATTTTCACAATACTAATTATTGGAATAAAATACTAATTATTTCAATAAAAACCATTAATAACAAGGATCAGTCTCAAGGTGTGTCTTTTAGATATTTTTAACATGAAATTTCTTAAGCGTTCTATTTTGAGATGAAAGTTCTGCTTCATTCCAATGATGAGTAATTGACAGTATCTTTTGCTACTTTGGGATGTCCATTTGACTTCTACAAGAGGTGTTTCAAAATAGCTTATAAAGTGTATATATTTAAATCTGAAGTTGAGGACTTTGGTACATATTTGACCACTTTTCTAAATGTAGTAACTATAATAAGGTTCAAATGATGGTGGTTAGCATCGAATTTCATTCTACTCTAAACTTTGAAAAACTGAACAAGAGAAGAGTACAAGGCTGATTTCTTTGATTACAGGCTCCAGATCTCTTTTCTCCACCAGTTTATACCATACGTTTTTCTTTTCTTTTCTCCAATATCTTCTACTCTCCTCTTGTCTTTGTCCACTTCCTTCTACTTATTTTTTGAATTTACTCTGTGAATGTATATGTGTGCTTGTGTTTATGTGTGTGTGTGTGTGTTGTATAGACAATATTGTGAAGTCAGTTCACTCCTTCCAAATTTATGTGGATTCAAGGGATCAAGTTCCGGTCTCAGCCTTATACAGTGCTGTTACACATCGATCCATCTCCTCAGCCTTTCCTCTTCCTTTTTTCTTTTTACCTTCCTTTCTTCCATCTCCTGACTTTCCTCCCCTCTTGATTTCTTTTGTATCTTTCTGTCCAGTTCCACCTGTTTTCAGCTCCTGTCTGAGCATGCAGCATTACTTTGAGAACTCACACACAAGTATGGATATAATCTCATTTTTTGATTATACTTAGCAAAGACCAAGATAATTTGCCATTTTTCAAGAGATTGATTTTTGAATATGCATGATTCTTGAATATACAAATCCTTAACGCAGGGTATTAAACACCTTTATGTTTAAACATTGCTTTGGTTACTTGTGCAAATATGAGATCTACTCTCCCAATTGATTTACTAATTCTCATCCTCTTCTTTTTTTTCACTTTGCTTCATTTTATACTGTAATTTTCTTCTCTGTCCACCCTCTTTTAAAGAGAAAATCAAATTATTATAATTTTGAACATGGATCTTTCCTATATTAAACTTTTGCCTCTTGACATCAACTTTGTTTTACAAACTTCTCTTTTACTGAAGCCAAAATTATCCTTTCCACGGATTTTCAGAATCCAGACCACACTCTGCTACTTGCTTTACTTCTCAGCATAGTAGAGATAACTTCAGATATTTAAAGAGGGACATGTCCCCCAAACCACCACAGTTGCCTAATATTCTTATAGATTCAATGATTTCTACACAAGTTACAACATTCTGTTGTACTTATACTGAGAATTCTATGTACATAGTTTGCTTTTCAGTTAGTAAGATCATATAACTAAACACCTAGGAAATGCTTGTGCATGAAATATTTCTTACTATGTTCTATCTTCAGTGTCAGTTGCCCATAAGATAAAACGCTATGTGATTAAATATCCTTGTTGAATATCATTATAAAACTCATGAAAAACAAGACTTCTTTCTCAGTGAAAAGAGGGTTTATCAATGGTAAGTCTGTTCTAATTTGTAAGGGCTCTTCTCCACAAGAAAATATGTATCTTTTTTATGTGATTCATCTTTCATCATTAATTGAGATACAGATTGAAAGCCTATGAAATTCCTGATGCTCTATTTAAACTTTCATTAAGAAAACAAAACAAAACAAAAAAAAGAGCAAAATTTCTGAAGAAATTTCCCCAGGAAACATTCTAGAATAAGTAAGCACTTTCCCTAGAAATCCTTCTTTTGATATTTTGCTTTCAAGACCTAAAATCTACTGTTATGAATACAAGGCGACTTATCTGTTACATAGCAAAGATAAATTCAAGTGACTCAAATCCTCTGTGGGGAAGAGGGGGGACAAGAAGAAGTGTTTTCAATGGAGAAATACAAGATACTCCATTCAATAAGCATGCATTGTCTCTGGCAGCAGATGTCCCATTGGGAAGGGTTTAGCAGAAAATGTAGTAAATTAGAGGAAATAATTGGTAAATTCATAGTCACTATAATATCATCCATATGGATGTTTTGAACATTCTCATCTGGCAAATGAAGAGATCAATGTCTAAGAGGTGTTTATATCCTTTTTGAACGTGATCTGTTCACTAAGTGGCAGAATCAGGACTTAAACTAAAATCTGAGCAAAGTCTTGGAACTTTTTTCAAAATCACACTTAACTATATAAATATGTTAGTGATTATGTGAATGAGTTGTAGAAAAATACCATACCATACATAGAACACATACAGGGACACACACACACACACACACACATACACACACACACACACACATACACACACACACATATTCCTTTGCACTGGAATATTGTTTCAGTGATTTTCACAGTCTTACTGTGGAATCATCTTGTTTCTGTGGCTATGATTTTGGTAGTGTTCTCTTCATCTCCTCCCACATGCATAATTAATTTGAAATCTTTACTCATTTTTATTTATTTACTTAGAACATACAAGTTACTACTAAGTATAAAACCATGTTTTATTCAGAGATAAAGAGAGAGTTCAAGATAATAACATAAAGACATAAAGTAAGAAAAGCACCCACTTGAATTTTTGTTTTGATTTGTTTTATGGATTAAATTTCACCTTAATAAAATGGATACTGAGAGAAAATAAAGTAAGAAAATAAGAATATAAAGAGGAAATATGAGAAGGAAGATAAGTGTTGAAGATCAAGATGCGATTTTTTTTAAAAGTCACACGAAAAAACTTAGTTTGTGCTTCATTCTCTTTCTCTGTGGTCTGAACCCCTTGGCTAATGGAGAAACGCACAGCTCCAGAACTAATACTCTCCTGGCCTCACATGAACCCTAATTGACTCTGAGAGGGCTCTGTCGTCTGTCCCATCTGCAGTGTGGCATTATGCCGGCCCTGCAGGAACCTGGAGTCACTTGTCCTCTCTGCCCTCACTTTTAGTCATGCATGGAAAACTGGGGGAGACATTGGGGGTGAGTGAGGAGGGAGGTAATGATGAAAGATAATTAAGGAATTGAGAGAAAGCTAGTCATGGAAAAAACCTGTACTGAGAAAGAAAGAATTAAAAGATGCATGGAGATCGCCAAGACATTAGGTTTGATCAAGTGGAAAGGCTCAGGAGTTTTTTTTTTTTAACTACGGAGGAAAGTTCATTTCTATCGCACTTCCCAAGGAGCTTCCAATGTGTGTGGTCCTGAGAATATTTAATGTGTCCTTGATGGGGGAAGCTGTGATGTTAGTGATAATCTCGGCATCAACACTTAGAGAATCAGAATAAGGCCTGGGTCACAGATGAAGCTGAGGACTTGCTAATGAAGGTGAAGAACCAGGGACAGATGCATCCTTGCTGATAAGCAGGGGTCGTCCTCTGATTTAAGTAGAGAAAGTTAATGAGGAAGGGATTCAGACAAATCCCAAGTGAAATGGTGGCATCAGTCATGACCATAGGGGATTAGTTTGCAAGAAATCATGTGTGAATGACTGTGGAGACAGGCTTGAGAGCATGCGGTGCCAGGAGGAACACAGGGACAGAGAGAGGACAGGTCAGAACCCAGGCTTGCAGTGATACCACCCCAGGTCTGCCTTCTTTAGGAACTTGCTAACCTTTTTATCCATTCTGCCCTTCATCCTTTCCCCTGTGTTTTATCTTAAGAATCATATGTTTCAGTAATTCAGAGTCACTTTCCCTTTACATTTCTTCATTGCTACCCCTTGTGCCTCCAACTTCTCACTGTGCACCTGGAACTCCAAACTGGTCACACCTTTCTGGAGACTGAAGGAGTTCTCACAGTAGCTCAAGTGTATCGCTGCAGATGCACAAAATGTCTTTTACAGCAGCGTTTGTCAGTCAATGGCTAAGTATTCTTTAATAACAGGAGGAGCAGGTGTTCCCAGCGAAATCTGTACAAGCTCAGCTCATGGTGATAAAGAATTTGAGAATGGGGCTGGGACAGAGGAGTGGCTCAATCAGAAAAGCATTTGCTGTGAAAGCAACGGGACTAAAGCCATGAAAACCCCAAGGTAGCAGTGGTGCCGCACCTGTAATTATAGTCCAGGAAGATGGAGACAGGGTGTCTCCAGAGCACGCTGTCTAGCAAGACTGGCCTCAGTGGTGATCTCTGAGTTTGCTTGAGATCCCCTGCCTCACAGAATAAGGTGAAAGAGTGACCAAGGATGATTTAGGAAATTTAACTTGGAATTCCATACCATAAACACTCATGTGTCAAAGCACACAATCATGCCATATGTGCACACCCTCCCAAAAAAGGGGGTTTCAAGAATAGGTTTGAAATAAAAGAGTTAACAAATCATCTTATAAAAAAATGTGTTTTTTTTTCAAAATTTGCTAGGAAAGCAATTTTAAATTTTTTTATTATTATTATTATTTATTCAACTGTGTGCATGTGCGTGTGCATGTGTGCGCGCGTCTGTGTGTTGTGTGTGTGTGTCTGTGTATGTGTAGAACCACGACGAATTCGCAGACCACCATGGACGCCTCCACCTCCTTCTGCCCCGGGATTCACAGGCTCAGCCCTACCAGGACCAGAAACGCAGGCCGCCCCCGCTTCCGCCTGGCGTCTATACGTGGGATCTGGGATCCGAACTCAGGACCTTCTGCCTGCAAGGCGGAGGCTTAACCCCTGAGCCACCTCTCCAGCCCCAGGAAAGCAATTTTAGAGCATTGGATTCATCATGGTGTCCTTGACAGAATGGAAAGGAAAGAAAAAGAGAAAGGAAAAGAAAGGAGAGGAAAAAGAGGGATGAGAACACAGGAAGCAGGCAGAATTTTGAGATTACAGAAGGAGGAGCAGCAGAAGGAATGCAGGATCACAGTGTTTGGAGGAATCTGAACAGTCCGTCTCTCTTTGCACAAGAACAAGATGAGCCATCTGATGATTTTTAGTCTGTGTTGGCATCTTCCCCTCCTAGGTCTCTTTTATGAGAATGAAGCTCATGTGGGACAAGGCAGTCCTGAAATCTCTTAACTTCTGTCATCAGCAGGTACAACTCTCCAACCAGACTGGAAGAAGCTGTTGAAGATAAATTGTTCAGGGAATACTATTAATGTGTGTGTCAGGACCTTTCTGAGCATAGAGTAGGAAGGGATGAAAAAGTCTAGAACAAGTAAGACTTCATTAGATGGGTGGGATTGTAGCCAGACCCACTGCTGCAAAATCACACAACATGCTTGTGCTTGCAGAGGTAATGGAGCTGTTAGCACTTAGATTCAAGAATGAGACAAGCCCAGCACTCACCACACTCATAGATACAGACACCCATAGTCAGTCACACACACACACACACACACACACACACACACACACACACAAAGTTACCATATTTAAAACTAAGGGGGGCTGGAGAGGTAGCTCAGGGGTTAAGCCTCTGCCTTGCAGGCGGAAGGTTCTGAGTTTGGATCCTAGACCCCATGTATAGACGCCAGGCGGAAGCGGGGGCGGCCTGCGTTTCTGGTCCTGGTAGGGCGGAGCCTGTGAATCCCAGGACAGAGTAAACAAGGAGGAGGTGGAGGCGTCCGTGGTGGTTCCCGAATTCGTCTGTGGTTCTACACATACATACGCACGCACACATACATACAGCACATACACGCACAATTGAATAAATAAAAAAAAAAAATAAAACTAAGGGAGCCTTTTATCCTCCTGCCAGGCTTCTTGTCTGTAAAAGGAAATCAAGTTTCATAAGTCACAGGAGCAGCTGGCAAGCATAGAGGAGAAAAAGAGGTAAACAGATGGAACTACAATAAAATAGAAAGAGTGGACATGAGTGGGTTTGAGAAAAGACAAAAGATGGGAAACACTAAACCAACAATAACCGAATAACAGCGACCACAACAAAACAGAGCCTGGTGGGCAGCAGTGATGTGAAAGAGCAATGAACACCGGGATTAGGGGAGAGAAGTCAGATGGATCCCGGGCACATGAGCTTCTCACAGCCGTGGCCTGAGCTGGGCAATATCTCAAGTGCCCTTTGAACATGGAGAGGCCAGGAGATGATTCTCTTCTCAACAAGCCTAACTCTCACACACGCAACCTTTCACAGCCCAGTCTCTAAAGGGACTAGGAAAGGAAGAGTGTCCCCATCCAATGAAGAGTGCTTTGAAAGCATTAGAAATAAAAACAGTATTCTTTTAGGGGCTGATGAGGAAGTTCACCATATGATTTCGAAGAAATCAGGACGTGTCTCTCGACTCCTTTTCTCTTTGCTCCAGGGATTCTCAAAGGAGAAAAGAGCACAGGAGAGAGAGGTGACTGGCCAGAAGGACTGGTGCATGCTTTACAGTGTGACCACCCTCCAGTCCCCTCGAGACTGCAGACCTTATATCTGTCGGTTTGCTACAATAGTCCCTTGTGGCACAGCCTTCTCTACACTGTGTCCTGACCAGAGAGGGTGATAGCAACTACTGCTGCACTCTGGTGGGGCTACTCATAGGGAAAAAGAGAACAGAGGGTAATATCAAGTGCCCAGAGAGCAAAGGCAAGACTAAAGGACAACATTCCTCATGATGTGCTGTCCTGACTGGTCATACATTCAGGGATCTCATCTCACCATTCTTGTACCTTATACGGCACTTTGATGCTTCTAATTTCTTGTATCTTTCTGATCATTTTTCTTTATTGTTCCCTACTTATGCATTTCCTTTATTTATTCAATTTCTGAACTGTGCACTATGAAGGATACAGCATCCTGCCACCCTGGCAAACCCAGCAATCCCCTGCTGCTAAGTTACATAAGGGAAAAAGGAAACAAAACATGCGATTGTATCATATTGTTCTTCATGTTTCTGGCTATGAGTTCCAGAGGGGATCTTTGGGTCGACAAGTAAGAAAAATCAGAAGCATCATACTTTAATTTTCCTACCGAGTAAAACAAAGACAGTCAAAGAAATGGAGAGACAAAATTGGGGGGGGGAGGTGGAGAAAGAAAATTTGACAGGAAAATGCACAACTGTTTCTTTGTCCAAAATATCTGCCTTATCAAACAAAGCCCATGGAATTTCACATACAGATAGGAGATTTATAGTCCCCAGTCTAATCTCCCTACCTCTTATGCAATTGAAAGATTGATTCTAAATCATTAGACTCAGCCGTGTGACATTCCTTAAGGTCACATATTGGCAATTTCATGCTTCCATTTGGTGCTCATAACTTCTAGGTACGAAATCTTGTAATTTCTAGTGAAGTAAACAAATATCATGGGATGTGGATGCTCTGCTTCCCTGACTGCTGCCCAGCAAGGGCCTCCACATGGCCTTCTCTCTAATTTTGCAGATCCTGGCTTTGTCATGTTTTCTCTTTTTCTTTTCTATTTCTCTAGGAATTCTCCCATCCTTTTCTATCTACACTTAACAGTCCAAGCTTCCTTCAAGTGATTGCTCACATCCCATACTGAATGAGAAGGTTCTCTGAAAAATGCGTACTTCTAAGAATCATAGTTTTCTATAATATTATTCCAAATGAATGATTGACTCAGCAGTATCATATCTGAGTGACTCAGAGTTAAGCTAGTTCACTCAGAATGTTGTGGGTTCAGTTATGTCACATGTACAGATATGTACTGATTTTGCAAAAATCTTTATAGGTGCCTTTGATATTCCTGGCACACCCTGCAGTAATGCACAATATATATAAAGAAAAACTGAACAACTTTTCATTTCCTTCATTAACCCAGATAACCCCTGATACCCAGACGGGATCTGAGACACCAAGAGACAGACCTCACTAATTGCATGAGCCCTTCTCCAACATTTATTGCTATGTGGTAACCACAAAATACCAATCTAGACTCTGCAAGCAGCCTTTAAATAGTAACTATGTTTCCAGCTCCCTAGGCCTGCAATTTTTGAATACATATTGCTCCAGTAAGTACTGGTTATGGGTCATAAAAGAAAGGAAAATAACACAACAGCAATCAGTCAGACTCTCCTTCCTCAACCTGCCTCCAGTGATGATTGTTTCAAATCATTACTTACCCAATCAGTCTGTTAGCAAAGTGGCTGGCTGAAGACACCCACCAGGCACACAGGAAATTACTAGTATTGGAGCAGAAGAAGCAACATTACCGCAGTGATCGCACCCCGTCATCAGTGCTCTCTGTGTGCTAGGTGCGACTTAAGCTCTTCAGCAGCCTCATCTAACTGAATCGTCACAAACTACCATGAGGCCTGAATATTTTTACAGTGGAGGAAATCGAGGCAGAGAGTAGATAAGCGACTCCTCCAAGCTCTGTCACTAGAAAGGGGTAGCATTTCATCCATGTTCTGGAACTACCTCCTCTGCAGCTCTTGGCGTCGATCTGCATGTTCCTGGGTCACTCTCCAGGGTAAATGGCTTGCTCCTGGTCTTCCAGCTACTCGCTTGTGGAGCCAGCGGGGAAGATCCGTCATCAGCGTGGGTGACTCTGACCAGTGTTGTTATCATAAAACCCACCCTAGTTCATGAGCAATACACGAAGCGGGAAGTCTTGGAGGAAGAGGAGTTCTCTATTGGCCTCAGAGACTCAAAAAATTATTATTTTATAAAAACTGCTCTATAACCTTTGTTGTCTATAACCTTATCATAAGGGTATGTAAAAATCTTTAAAACTATTAAGGTTGGGCATGTATCAGAAGGCCTCATATGTGTACACTCACATTCTCTCTCTCTCTCTCTCACAGACACACACACACACACACACATGATCCTAGATCTCACAAATTGCAGTGTTGTCCTTGTCACGTTCGACTCTAAGAGAAGGGAAGACTTTCCATGCCATCACTTCTGTCCATCTACTACCGGGCTTTGCCCAGTGTTATTTGTTGACCTGTTAGAACATACTAGAACATGTGACTCTTGTCTCTTCTTTACCAGGCTTACTTACCTCTCCTTCTCCTTTTGTACTGCTAGGTCTTCCTTCTGTTTCCCTTCCCTGAGCTCAAAACTCTCACAGGAAGAAACCACAAAAAGGCCAGCCCAGAGTAACTACATGCTTTAAGATGTGGTATGGACTTTGTATTCTAATCCTTGGTTTAGCAATGCATTCCATGGAAAGCAGCGAGGTGGTTAATTGTCCTCCTTGGTAAGATGGAAACCACAGTGCTGCCATTTTTCTTCAATCTCTATGATGTGTCTGCACCCCTGGAAACTGCACCCCCAGGGTGCAGAGAGCTGAGCACTTCCTCGCTGTGCCAGAGCTGAGCCTGGTCCCGCAGTGAGCTGGAACAATCCTGCGCAGCGACGCAGCTCTGCCTTCCCATGATGACCAGCTTCTAATGAGATTCCCTGCGATGTGCTCACATCCTGCATTTTGTTTTATTTCATTTTAATTGAAAGCTCAGGAAACGCTTCATGCTTCATAAACGTTCTGTTATTTTCAGATCAATCTTCTGTTCTTGAAAACTTAATAAACAAATAGATAATGGTCCTGCTGAGGTTTCAGCCTTTCTTATTCACATCTCACCAGTTTCACTCCTGCCCATAGATCTTCGTCTCTTTGGTTTTCAGTTTTGCTTTGTTTTTAGCTTTGTTTTTATTCTTCCCATTCTTGTTATTGGTCAGGGCTTTTATTTTCTATACTAATTTTCAGGAAACTATGCTGTATTGCAAAAAGTGCATTAAAATGCAGAAGTGACTCCTTATGAACTGCATTGCCTTTTGATTTTGTTATGGCCAATGCTCCATGGTTTATTTTTTAAAAAATGGTTTATTTTTTAAAAAACAAACAGTACAGGATTGTTTCTATTTTCAATGCATTCAAAATTCATGTATATTTGTGTGTATGTGAGTGTGTGTTATGCAAAAATTCTTGGAGTACCTCCTCCAGGCATGAGTGTGATGTGTCATTCCAGCTAGTTATTTTCAGTTCTAATGAACCAGTACAATGGTAGATGGACTGGGATGCACAAAATAAAGACTGTTCTATCTCAGGATCTACCATGTCTTCTTTGCCTTTCTATTTATGTAAATCCCACTTTGTAAACTTACAACTTAATTGGAAATGAAAATTGATTAATACACAAGAGATAGGAAATTACTAGAGTAGGGAGATCCCACATGAATCCTGTTTGTTGTACAATTTAGAGAGAATAAATACAAAACATCAACCATTTCATCAAAGTTCCTAGAAGGATAGATTTATGGAAAAAGTAAGAGAAAAACATAATAATTCATTAGGTATAGGAACTCTATTTGGTATTCATTTCATGTAATAAACATAGCAAAATATCTAACATATAGTAAATGCTCAAAATCATAAAGGTGATAATGATGCTTATACAGTGTGCCTAGAATAGAATTGGCACAAAGCAGTTACTTGTGAACTGTAAACCTAGTCAAATGAATGTGGAATGTGCATCTGCACAATAGCTGGCCAATCAAAATGTCCCCATATATGAGGGAAGATCTCAAAAAAAATTACACCACCTTGAGAGACTATTGAAGGCTAGTGCTAGACAAAAGAGGAGCTTCCTTATTCAATGATTTGCTCACTTATTGAGTAGGCACCCTAGAAGAAAGTGTTGAAAGTTTTAAATACATAATTTTATTTCCTATTTGTTTAAGAGAAGTGCTAGTCAATTTTTAGTGCTGACTTCAATCTACTTTGTAGGTCCTTTTGAACCCCAGAATCTTATTAATGCTGACTCATTAGAACCATATTCAAGACTCTGAAGCATGCTTAGTGACTTAGGTTGGCACTAAGATATGTATGTGAAAAACAAAGCCCAGAACTACAGTCTTCAGAGTGTTTTGTCTTGACTCTATGTTGCTTTTTATAGAAAGATTTTGAGTTTTCAATGATGGATACCTAAGAAAATTTTCAAGGCAAGAAGGACAGCCAAATAGGGAAAGAAAGACAAGTAGATAATGCCTGTTTTGAGTCAGTTAGGTTAGAAGCTAAAATCATCTCTGTTGTATGTGTTGGGTATTTGATTGTCTAATCTACTTGAAAAAGGTATAGGCATATTGTCTGTATTTACAGAAAAAACTCATGTCAAAGAATTTTAAATATTATGGAGAAGATGAATGAGATTCAAACAAGAAAAATTAGAAGTGTATAGTACATAAAACAACACTAGCAAAGCAGAATGCAGGATGTCTCTTAACAATTATGAATGAATGTCACATACTCTAGTTTTCCATTATACTATATTGAGCCAATATTATGACTCAACTGGGAGATTTTACAAGGGACTAATGTAAATCTGTGACCCATGTACAGTCAGGTGTTCAAGGTCACTATTTGTCCTCCTACCTGGTCCTTTCTCTAGGTTAGCATGCAAATTCTGACAAAACTATGTCAAACGATAAAGGCATGTGTGTGTGTGTGTGTGTGTGTGTGTGTGTGTGTGTGTAGAAAACGGTTCTTGAGTGTGTATACTTGTGAAGGCCAAAGGGAAACTTCAGGAAACATAGCATTGTTCTATCTCCATATTGCTTTGCTCTGGGATTTGCCAGGCTCTGCCTACCAAGGCTGGAATTGAAGGTCACCATGAACTTGGGCACAGAGACAAGAGAAAGTGTGGGAGTGGTAGTTATAGTGTGTCATTTACATGTATGAAATTGTCAAAGAGCAAAATTGATCTAGACAAAGAGAAAGAGGATCAGGGGTTTCATTAAGCATGGACCTCTGCTGTACCACACTCTCTTTTCATGCTCATCTGCTCGAGGGGAACTATTAGAAAAGAGGGGACCTGGAATGAAAAAGGCTGTGCTCTTAGTTTTGCAGACTTGGGATTCTCCTTTATATTAAAATTCTACTAGCCCATTTGAGATTTACTTCCAAACAGGATACAGACTTGTCTGTTTTTATTTATTTATTTATTTATTTGTTTGTTTGTTTGTTTATCTATTACCTAAAGTCCAAAAGAACTTACAGAAAAAGATAAGGAAATCCTTGCTAGAACCATGTGTTAAAGACACTGTTTAGAGAAATAGCTCCTCTCTTTACAGAAGAGAGGAGAAAGAGAGAAATGGCAGATATGGAAGTGGTGTATGTTGAGGGACTAAACATGTACTTGATGTTACACACTTTGGATGAGCACATGGGCATGCTGATTTTTCAGGGGTTCTTAAATAGTGAGGAAAGACTAAGGAAAGTGTAAGCCTTCAGCAGTTATGTTTGTTGGACGTGGAGGTATGAGCAGTTCTGAATCACTATGCAACATCACACTAAGGGACTGGAGAGGAAACTTAGTGAGCATGTGTTGAAGGAAACTTTGCCTTTACTTGTTTTTCTGCCCTAATTAAGCACAAATGAGCCCTTAACCATGTATCAGAGTCATGATGTGGGTCTCACTAGGGAAAGATGCCTCACAATTTCTCACAAAAAAAAAAGCTGAAGTTGGCTTTGAGGAACTCACAATAAATCTCCTCATTAATGAAAATCTGTTTTTAAGGCGATTTGCTTTGGTTCACAGCTTATTCTCAAGATCAGGATTAATATTAATTGTAAATTTATGGAAAGCAGAAATGCTTAAAAGGCAGCAGGTTCTCTGTGCATGGCTGCATGTGTCCTCTGGGGATACATGATTTGGAAGGATGTGGCTTGCACGACAGGTTACATAACTGGTATGATTATGGACTGTGTATGCATTCTTAATGTCCAGAACAGCTGCATGCTTGTAAAGGTTTGCATCTGGAAGCTGAGATGGAATCCCTGGGGCATTGGGAAGATTTGCATAGAGAGTTCAAGATGGCTCAAATCTTCATGTGCTCTCTAGTGAGAAAATAACAGTTATATTAAGAGCAAATATTTATTAGCCACTTAATATGTTAAAGGCACAGTTTATTCATTTAATTTGCCCAAAATATGTAAAAATGCACAGTTTTACTCATTTAATTTTCACAGTAATCTTCTGTGCTAGATTTCTATCATCATCTATCATTTTAACACAAATGAATATGATCTAATGCAGGTTTTAGAAACTTTTTCTAAGTTATCTAGACACTAAATAGTAAAGACACACCTTTCCATTAATACAGGGTGACTAGTGAACTACATGATCAACCATAGTGCTGCTCTGATTATGTACATGTATTAGAACTGGAATGGCATGGGAGTAGGCACTGTGTGTGTAAATTATATTATCGTAAAAGAAAACTTAGACTACAGCATGTGATCAGAGTTATATATAACATGCATGGTATTTCATGAAATCTAAGTTGCAATTTTATTAATGAGGCAACAATTTCAGCAGTAACTGCATCTTGGATTGGTAATAAGCTAGAGTGTTATCATATAACTGGCTGTATATAAAATTTGGAAGATAGTATGAAAATCTTGTAGAATATATTAGAGAACAGTGAATAAATGCAGAAAAAAAGAATGTTTGCAGGTGTGTCTGTGTCTGTGTTCTAGCTGGAGTTTGCTGCATTTTAAAGGAACACAGGGTATACATTTTCTCAAGAAAAGTAATCATTTTGCAAATGGGTGATGGACCCCTCCCTCAGGGAGGTTTCCTACTCTTATTACATCTACCCTTGAATGTGCTATTACAACAAGACTCCAGTTTAACAGCTTTTTGTCTCTGGCCAGGGGGTGACATACAGTGCCCAGCAGAATGGAGTGAAGGGAATTGCAGGAGCAGCAAAACTGCAAAAGAAAATCAACAAACCACAATCCAGAACTTCAGAGACTATATCAATCACATAGAACTAGGACAGCCTAATCTCTCCCCATCCTGGAGCTCAGGGACATTTGCGGAAGAGGGGGCAGTAAGATTGTAAGAGCAAAAGGATGGGAGGAGCAACGATTTGCAAGATTCTCAACAATAGTTGGGGCCAAAGCAATCGTAATGGGACTTTGCATGCCCTGCGCAATGTCCAGCGCACTGTTGCTCTCATAAAGTCTAGCATCTGTTAAGGGCACCGAGACCCCTGGAGGCAAGGGATTGACAGCCATAGTAGTGATCTTATGCTTAAGGGGAACAAGAGAAAGGGCTTATGGAAATGCCACTGGGTCCTTATATGTCATCGGAGAGGAGGACCCAATGGAGAGTTAGGGACTCTCTGGGAATTGGGGGGGAGGCACTGGGGGAAGGGGAGGGGGAGGAGGGGGGAGGGAGGGAACTGGTAAAAAATTTTAAAATGTATAATTAAATTTTTAATAAAAAAAAAAGAACAGAGTCCTTGAGTGAGAATCTGACGTACAGTAATATTAAGAAAATAGAATTGAAAAATAACTAGGAAAGGCAGCATTAATTATGGAAAGAGCAGAGAATTCTTCACATAATTTAGGAGTGGATGGTTAACTGTTTCATGAAAAAGAAGCATGAAAAGGCTTAGAAATTGCTGCCCAGCTCAGTCTGGTCAGCACGTGGATTCTTTCCTTACAAAGCAGAGTGAATGAGGTGTCATCCTGTCAGTGGTTCTGTCCTGAAGGAAATACACTTCTTGTGTTCTCTGGATCAGGGAAAATATGTCAAAGCTCAGCCAGAAAACAGACCTTTGTGTATTTTCCAATGCTCTTGTCATTCACACCAACATGTTTCCTTACATCCAGGAGTTCCTGGTCCAGTTTGGAAAGTATTTTTCTCTTAAGAAAAAAATATGCATTTTCAAGTCTGATACTTACTATCAAACTATTACTATTAAAGCATGTAGTAGTTATAACTTTCACATGAAACAGACCTGAATAAGAAGCATTATATTATGTAGTCATTGACTTCATATTCAGTTATTATTTCATAGTGTTGATAATTCACTACTCTCTTTCTAGCAGTATTAAGAGTTTCTATGTATGGTAATAGCTTTTAATAAGAGTGCAATCTCTCTTTCTAGTCATTAAATTCTAATTCTATAGGAATCCCAATTCATTAACGCTCACAGTCGCTAAAGTATAGCTACATATTATACTGTTCAGTGAATCTATCTATTCATCGATGTATCATCTATCTGTCTATCTATCTATCTATCTATCTATCTATCTATCTATCTATCTATCATCTATCTATCATCTATTGAAACCCATTATTTCAATAAATTTTGGGAAAATAGTATTCTGGAATTATTTATTCACAATAATCATCTTTACAGTAATGTATACCTTTGCCTAGTAAAATCCTAAAAAAAATTCTAAAATAGTAATATATCAGTTGCACTGTTGCAGTCTGCCTGCATGATTGCTGATAAATCACCATCAAACGGCTTAAGAGAACAAGGGTTTATTCTCTCTTATGATTCCTGGTTACAGTTCTCAGTCCAGCTTGATGGGAGAGCATGCACTAATACCAGGGCCGAGGGAACTGGCCACACCATCACTATATAACAGCAGAGAGATGAACAATCTTTACTTGCAGACCAGCATGTCTGGGCAAGTGAACAGAAGGATGCCAAGTCTCTCAACCAGCTCTCTGTGATTTATCCAGGGCCTAATCCCACCCACCATAGGCTGGGTCTTCCCTATCAGCTAGACAATCTCCTTCAGGTTTGCTCTAGGCTTAACTCAACCACAATTCTCTAATTGGCCAGAGCTCAAACCCTCAGCTGTCAAGTTGACACCACGCATAATTGTGACATGCACCTATCTCTCCACCAGCAGGTTAGGGTGAAATTTATGCACACTGATACTGAGCTATCCTTGTTGATGGAATGGGATACATAAGCTTGAGGACATAAGCATACTCCTCTTGCTAATGGTGAGTTTGCATTTTAAACAGGATCTCAGAGAATGATTTTCATCCTGTAACTTTCAATTTAAAGTTGTATTTAACACGATTTCAGCTTTTTTTTTTTTTTTGAGGATTAAGGAAGAGTTTATTAGAGGAGAGAAAGGTTGGAATTCATGGACTCCAGACATGGAGTGCCATGAGGGGCTAGGGCACCTCCATGACAAGCAGGCAAGAAACAGACTCATGGCACTAATGTCATGAGGGGCTAGGATGCCCGATTTCAGCTTTAAATCTTATTTTGATCACAAATAAATCAAATCTTGGGTGGGTCAAAGATTTATCTATTTTCACTTTATTCTGTTGGCTGCTTCATAGGTTAAGGTCCCCTTTGCCTGATTTGGATGAAAAGAGGAAATGGGGAAGGGAGCTAAGACACGGAGTTATGTGGCTTGCCCTTGCATTCTCATCTCCTACACAGGAAAAGTGAGTTCATCACACTGGGAAAAGAAAGTGGACTGAAAGCAAATAGTATTCTCCTTTCAAGACATAAATTAAAACAAAGATTTTCACTCTGCCTCACCAACTTTTAGATAGGAAGTTCTTAAAGATACAATGTCCAGATTTTATGTCCTTAAAATTCCTGTCAAGTGGTTAAGTCTATGCCCACATGAGGCTCTATAAATGTATTGGGGGCAGAGTGTCATTATCATAGCTGAAAAATCAAATTAATATAGTTTAGCTTCATGCCAAGAGCATGTGAAAATATATAATTGATGAATGAGAACTTTTCTGATTTTGTTCAGATGTTACACCCTGTTATTTTTTAAGTTTATTCTAAATCTAGTTTTCAATATTGTCTAGACCTAATCTATATGTGCATATAGCATATGACAATTTAAAATTTCTATATCTTTTGCAGATTTTCTTCTTTCCAGGCAAACAGAATGGAGAGAAAGAGGTTGTGTCTGAAGCTCTACTCTTTCATTCAAATCTAAGTTCACCTCTTTTCTGAAATGTCTATGTTTGGACAATTAGTCAAGTTTAATGAACTGTAGAATCTGTCTTTAGATGAAAATGAACCTCTTTAATTCCTAAGGCTTTTTCTAAAGATTAAATTAATATATATTTGTTATATGGCCATGTATGGTGTGTGTGTGCATGCACACACACACACACACACACACACACACACACACACACACACACATACATATATATATATATATAAATGTAAAATATGGGATACATGAAGAACTCAACAACTACTAATTTTTTCTTTTCTCTAGATTAATTGGAATAGTTCAGATTATCTTCTGCCTAATTTTAACCCGTGCACAGCTACTTAGTAAAGAATGCCTTCAGAAAATACCATAAATGAATTGTGTTGCTACTTAACAAATCAGTGTAGCATTTTGTGCAGTCAATTAAAAAAATCTGATCTCTTTGGTTGTGATCTATGACATCTATCATTGCTTTATTGCTTGTGTACAGTGCTATGTGGTGCTGGTCTTCATTCTAGCATTTTGATGAAGATTATTTCCTGTTGTTCTGAGTGCAAAAGATCAGCAAATGGAGTCCTTTGTTGCTCAGATTCCTCAAGTCATTTGATTGAATAATATGCAATTCTTTAAAAGGCCGATAAAGTTTTAAAAGAAATCTCTTTCTGGGAATTACAGAGGTTAGAGAAACAGGTTAGTGCTAAAACACTTACCTACCATTCCCAAGGCCCTGGATTCAATCCTTGAGCATTACAAAAATTAAATAAACAAACAAATTTTTTAGTGTGCAATTCAGAAGTATTTGATTAAGTCATTTCAAAATAAGTGAAATTTGTGACTAGAGAAAACATCAAAGAATAAATAATACTTATTACTTTCAGATGAAGTAGATTTGAGCAAGGTAAAAATATCAACATCCAAATAAAGTCTCCTTTGCTTACGGGTACTGGGGAAATTATATAATTTTCTTAGGTTTCCAAAGGAGCATGATATTCCAAAGACAACCATTGACATTCACATAGCAGTGTTTTACATAAAACAGCATGTATACCTAAAACATCTGTTTCAGGCCCACTAAAATCAAGAGATTAGGAGGTGTTGATCATTAAGTAAGACCTTCCAATGATAAGCCCACAGCTATTCAGTAACTGTATTAGTTAGGGTTCTCTAGAGTCTCCTAGATGGCTCCTTTTTATATGATGCAGTATTGGGAGAAGACTTTGAGAGCTTTGGAAGTTCTGATAGAATTTGGGGTGTGTATAATCCTTTCAAGTAGTCTCAGTTGATCCTTTCCAGACATGGTCTCAGCCCAAGTGTGTCAAGTTGACACCGAGGCTTACCTATCACAAGTCCACCCCTTGTCAACTTGATACCAAATCACATTTCCTTAGGCCATTAAAAAAATCTCCAAATAAAAACAGTAAGATTCATAATTCTGTCTAACATAATATAGCTATCTACATACAACCACACATGCATTATTTTTATAAGATTAATGACAATGCCCCTTGAGAAATGCTTAGTCTTAGTGTCCCATAACACAATATTATAATGTAGATTACAGCATTTCATCTCATAACTGCAGATTAACCTTACATTACATAACATAAATATCTTCTTAGATTATGTGCACATGCACAAGTCTATTCTTGACAGTAAACCAGAAGCACTCATGGCAATTATAATCCTCATTTCTGTAACTGGTTACATGGACTTAGGTGGTATTTATAATTACCTTCTTCTACTACCCATTCTGTATTTCCTCCATCTTCATCAAGTACTTCTGCAGGTCTTGGCTCTTTACATGAAGGGGTTATCCATACCTTCATTCCTGGAGGATCTGGACCATTTACTGTCTTTCCTGTGTTGGGTTGCTATAAATTCCCATTGACCTTAATTACAGGACATGGTAATACCCAGAGATGCCATAGTGGATCTCCTGCACTCCAGACATACTCTTCCTTACCACCATTATGTAGAATCAGTCCAATTTCCCCTTGGTAGTTTGGGTCAACCTCTCCTAATACTGTTATTCCTTTCTTAGCCTGTTGACTCAAGGGCATCAGAAGTCCAAAATAACCAGGAGGATGCCTTAGCTTCCAGTTCAAGGGAATAGTTGCTGTGTCTCCTGGCAGAAGCATTCCCTGCTCTGGACCCAAAACTTCTAAGGCTTGCGGGAACAGGAAGCAAAAATTTTCCTAATGGGTCACTAGGAGTGATAGTAAGAAGAGCTATTCCTGTTTCCACCCCTTGATTCCTGGACCCGTGAATCCTGCCTATAGGAGACACAGTACCATATATTGGATGCTGGTTTAAGGTATGTACTGCCTTCTGGAGAATTCTGCCCCATCCCTCCAGACTATTACCACCTAATTGATGTTGTAATGGTGCTTTTAAAAGGCAATTCCACCATTCTGTCAAGCCAGCTGCTTCAGGATGATGGGGAACATGGTAAGACCAATGAATTCCATGGTCATGAGCCCACTGCCGTACTTCTTTAGCTGTGAAATGAGTTCCCTGGTCAGAAGCAATGCTGTGTGGAATTCCATGACATTCCATGAATTCCATGTGGATAAGGCATTCTGTAAGTCCCTGGATAGTAATCCTGGCAGAAGCATGACATGCAGGAAAGGCCAATCCATAGCCAGAATAAGTATTTATCCCAGTAAGAACAAAGCGCTGCCCTTTCCACCTTGGAAGTGGTCCAATGTAGTCAACCTGCCACCATGTTGCTGGTTGGTCACCCCAAGGAATGGCTCCATATCGGGGACTCAGAGTTGGTCTCAGCTACTGGCAGATTTGGCACTCAGCTGAAGCTGTAGCCAGGTCAGCCTTGGTGAGTGAAACTCCATGTTGTTGAGCCCATGCATAACCTCCATCTCTGCCACCATATCCACTTTGTTCATGGGCCCATTGGGTAATGACAGGAATGGCTGGGAAAAGAGGCTGACTATCCACAGAACAGGCCATCTTATCCACCTGATTACTGAATGTTTCTTCTGCCAATGTCATCTTTTCATGAGCATTTACATGAGACACAAATATCTTTTGTCCTTTGCACATTGGGAGAGATCTATCCACATGCTTCTTCCTCAGATGTCTTTCTCACCAATTTTCCAATTATGTTCCTTCCAAGTCCCTGACAATCCTGCCAAACCATTGGCTACAGCCCATGAATCAGTATACAGTCGCACATCTGGCTATTTTTCCTTCCAGGCAAAGTGTACAACCATGTGCACTGCCCGAAGTTCTGCCCACTGTGAAGATTTCCCTTCTCCAGTGTCCTTTAGGGTTGTTGCAGAAAGGGGTTGTAGTGCTGCAGCTGTCTACTTCTGGGTGGCACCTGACTATTGAACCATCTGTGAACCAGGTCCTAGTCTTTTCTCTTCTTCAGTTAGCCGATCATAGTGCACACCCCAGAAGGCCATAGGTGCATGCTTGGGAACAGGCATTGCAACAGGCTGAGGAACCATAGGCATTTGGGTAACTTCTTCATGCAGCTCACTTGTGCCGTTCGGGCCTTGTCTCATATGTATCATTTCCATTTGATAATAGACTGCTGCTGTGCCCATCCAACTTTATGGCTTGCTGGGTCAGATAACACCCAACTCATGATGGATAACTCAGGTCGCATGGTAACTTGGTGACCCATTGTCAGACGTTCAGTTTCCACTAAGGCCCAAAACAGGCCAAGAGTTGTTTCTCAAAAGGAGAGTAATTGTCTGCAGATGATGGGTAAGGCCTTGCTCCAAAATCCCAAGAGTCTCCTCTGTGATTCACCTATGGGAGCCTGCCAGAGATGCCAAACAGCATCTCTATCTGCAACAGACACTTCCAATACCATTGGGTCTGCTGGATCATATGATCCAAGTGGCAAGGCAGCCTGTACAGCAGCTTGAACCTGCTGTAAAGCCTTCTCTTGTTCTGGGCCCCACTCAAAGCTGGCAGCTTTCTGAGTTACTTGGTATATGGATGGGCCTAAGTAACACACCCAAATGAGGAATGTGCTGCCTCCAAAATCCAAACAGGCCCACCAAACGTTGTTCTTCTTTCTTAGTGGTGGGAGGGGCCAGGTGCAACAACTTATCCTTTACCTTAGAGGGGATATCTCTATATGCCCCACATCACTGAACTCTTAAAAATTTTACTGAAGTGGAAAGTCCTTGGATTTTGGTTGGATTTATTTCCCATCCTCTGTTGTGCATTTGCCTTACCAACAAATCCAAAATGCTTGCTATTTCCTGATCACTTGGTCCAATCAGCATAATATTATCTATATAATGGACTAGTGTGATACCTTGTGGAAGAGACAAGCGATCAAGATCTCTGCGAACCAAGTTATCGCATAGGGCTGGAGAATTAATATACCATTGAGGTAACACTGTAAATGTATACTGCTGGCCTTGCCAACTCAAAGAAAATTGCTTCTGATGATCTTTATGAATAGGTATGAAGAAAAAAGCATCTGCAAGATCAGTGGCTGCATACTACATACCACGAGATGTGTTGTCGCTCAAGCAACGAAACCACATCTGGTACAGCAGCTGCGATTGGAGTCACAACTTGATTAAGTTTGTGATAACTGACTGTCATTCTTCATCATCCATCTGTCTTCTACACAGGCCAAATGGGAGAGTTAAAAGGAGAGGTGGTCGGAACCACCACCCCTGCACCCTTCAAGTCCTTTATGGTGGCACTGATTTTTGCAATTCCTCTAGGGATAAAATGCTATTTCTGGTTCACTATTTTCCTTGATAGAGGTGATTCTAAAGGCTTCCATTTGGCCTTCCCAACCATAATGGCCACATTTCAAAGACCCAATGTGAGGGTTCTGCCAACTTCTAAGTATATCTATTCCAATTATACATCCTGGCACTGGGGAAATAGCCACTGGATGAGTTCGGGGACCTACTGGACCTACTGTGAGTTGAACATTAGCCAAAACTCCATCAAGCACCTGACCCCATATGCCACTATTTTAACTGGAGGGCCACAATGCTTTTTAGGGTCTCCTGGAATCAATGTCAACTCAGACCCAGTATCTAGTAGACCCTGAAATGTCTGATTATTTCCTTTCCCCCAATGCACAGTTGCTCTAGTGAAAGGCCTTAGATGGAGTTTACCACCCGTTTTGGGCTGCATTCCCAAGCAACCCAACTCCGAGAAGACCCGGACTCAGTATGATCAGATTACATAATATTTGAGCAAGTATCTACCAAAACTTTTACTAAGATTTAAGCCACACTTGTATCTTATTAGAATTCTTCCCTTGTGGGTCTTTGATGAAGACCAAATCCATTACCTATCAGTATTGATCATTTGTTGACTGATTCAAAAATATCTTGCAAGAATTAGAAACATAAAATTTACTAGAAAGTGGTTGAAGACAGGCAAAATTCTAAAAAGAAAAAAAAAAACTACTTTTATCACATTTCGCTTCTCCAAAATCTTGATATATAGCGAATCTTCGTATTTGCAAAGTGAAAAGATCAATCATTCATACATATGGCATGCAATATGCAAGTCACTGAAATCAAATCAAGTTCAGATTTTCAAGATATTCCTAACAAGTCCATAGGGTATATGCCAATGTAACTCAACAATTATTTGGAGGAAAGAAATGCTTGGCTTTAATAGCTAGAAAAAAATGGATTCTGATCATCTTATTCCAAAGCCTGGAGGTTCTCCAAGGGAGCTCAGTGGTTACTGATGGGTTGATGGAAGGTGTGAAGTGGGAATTGATATTCTTCTCCACAGGTTTCTTTTAGACATGAGGATCCTGAGAACCCTATCCTAAGGGATAATATTTTACTTTACAAAAGGGTCACTGCTTGTTAGGGGGCTTAAAAATCATGGTTTTATGAGTATCCTAAGAAATAAAATCCAGAGCAACTGTCAAAAATGTCACCATCCCAAACTAACAAGCATGTCCCTGCCTTGTGTGTATAAATAATCACCCTACGTGCTCAAGGCCCTAGGCAAGTTTTATTTTAGAATCCCTTGGCATTCATTCTCTTCCTGCCTATGCTATTCTGACACAGAATTGTTCACAAATGCACACTCAATTGTCATATGGCTCCCACAAGATGCTACTTCTGCTCACACTTTGCTACAAGCTTATTTTCAAGGATTTAAATGATTAAATATTCCCTTATCCCATATAATCAGCCTGCTCATACCTCCAAATATGATGGTCATTTTTCTGAAGAAATACAATTATTCATGTTATATGTGTCTCTTTGCCTGTTATGCACCTTTTTTTATACACTCAAAAAAGTTCCAAGAAAACCATAATTTAATTTGCAGGTTCTACTTTGTTTTTCATTATCTTTTTGAAATGTATTCATCTCTGCATTCTTATCCCACATGGTTGTCAGGCAGCTGTGTGATCATGATGAGCTTTCTCTTTTAGAAAAATAGCCCTGAGCCACATAATGCCATGGGGTTAACCTGTCTAAATTACTGACTTTACTCGTTGCTGTAAAAAAAAAAAATCAGGTAAACTGCATTTAATGGAAGAGAGGGTTTATTTTGACTGACAGTCTGGAGGTGTAGTCCATCATGACAGAGAAGTCATAGTGACAGATGGGTGAGATAGTCTTATAGGGTAAAATAACAACCTAGAGTTTTAAATTATTACTCTGGGTATAGTATAGATAATAAGTTTAGAGGGCAAGATGGGGATTACATGACACACACATACATACATTTTTTACAAAAAAATAAGGTTTAAACCACAACTTCATGAAATTACTTTACTTCTTGTCTATTGTAGGTATTTGTATCTCTAGGTAGAAATAAAACAAAAAAAGAAAGTCAAACCTGTAGGGGACTGGTTCAATTAAAAAACTGATGTGAGAAGGCCCAGCCCATAGTGGATAGAATGGAGGACTGCTTAGCCTTTCTGGAAAAGATGGCAGCAAGCTGTTGTGCTCTGCTTCTTACCACTTGCTCTTTCTGTCAAAATGATCAGTCCAGTTCATGACTTCTGCTATGATCAGCTATAACCTGGGATTGTGAGCATAAATTAAAATCCCTTGTTCCCTAATTGTGTGGTTCAGGTACTTACTATAGAAGCAGAATGAAACTAAAACATTTGGGTGGATCAGAAGTTCACATCATTCTTATCTATTATGTAAGTTGGAAGCCTTATTTAGAAAAAATCTAACCCCACCAAAATACAGAAGGTCCATGATGTGAACAATCAGAGTTACTCGGGAGATCTCGCTATTTAATCCAATTTTGAATTTTAACTAGTTCCCCAGATTAGAGTCCGAAAAAGCTATTCTAGATATCTGTACTGGACTATCCCAAGTTCTAAATTGATCTCTGTGCCTACGAGACTAATATAAGTTAATTAATGAAATTAAATAGAAACACATGTATGAACATTAATATAGTTTTCAACTTTATAGCTTCAAATATAATAATTAATGCTGTAAGATTATATCTTTACTCCAGTCCTAACTTTGCAGTGAATTGATTGCAAATTTTGTGAGTTATAGAGGTGGAAGAGTCAATAAATGAGGAGTTTCCTACCATTTGTCTTCATTTAGCACACATTACCTTGTGCTTTCCGATATTTCAACTGGGTATTGTCAATTTGTATTATGAACTCCTTAAAAGTACCAAAATTCAACCTCATAGGCACTGGCTGGAAATACATCAATAACCTTCTGTAAACAGACTATTATAAAATATTTTCTTGAGCAAGTATTCCATTCTCAATTTTCATATAAAACTATTTATCCTCAATATCAACACAGACCCATTTCTTTTGTATATTTTCTCACTAATAGTTTATGAACTATGGCTATGAACATGATCCAAGAATAAGATATGGTTTATTTAAATAATCAATAGTTTATTTAAAACAGAGTATTTTAGATTCTCGTTCAGCTGTTCTGCAATTCATCTCAGTTTCCCATTTCCATAACTCAACTATCTGGCCTGGTCTAGAATTGTTCTGGCAGTATTACTAAAGCAATCAAAATTCTCAATTGCCTGGAAACATTGCAGAATGTTAGGCTTTGGCCAGCTGCATGGAGTACTGAGGAGAAAGGGGTACTAGTACATAAGCGTTGAAACACTATGCTTAAATCAGGGCTGCATAACTAATTAGTCTTCACCCACAGGACTCCTAGCTGGGCTTAAACATCCTTATCTATGAATTGGAAGCACTAGACCAGGCAATCTCTGGTGATTTTGAGATTTCCACATGCATTTCATTTATCTGAAAATTGGTAATCCATATGTACTACATAGTGATAGAAACTCTGGGGGGAAAGCACACTGTCCAATTAACCAGCACAGCACCATTTCCCAAGCGTCCTGAATTAGTGTCAATGCATGCTCCTGCATGCAAGCTGCCTCGCTCAATCATGCTACTCTAAGTGGCAATTTTACCAAGTCTAACCAGCACTTGCTTTGACTTGTTGCTGTTTATTTTTCCTCTCAGCTAACTAAAAGATTATACCTTTCCCGAAGCTCATGCCAGATGCTTTTATTCTGTTTTTTAAAAATCAAGATGAAAATGTCTCTTGGAGTCAAAGTCATTGACTCCATCAGCAACATTACCAAATACCATCCCCACACAAGTACTTGCTTATGCCATTCTCCTGTGACTGTAATCCCAAGAATGAAGCAAACTCAAAACGGTTCAGCTGCCTGTGCGCTTCTCCTGAGGGATTCTGCCACCCACCAACTTGTTTACTCTCTTTGCAGGGCAGGGGAATGCAACCTCAGTACTATGACAACATAACTAAAACCAAACCTACTTTAGACTGGAAGCTGAGAAATTTAGCAAAATGCTTAACAAGGACTCATCCATTCTGACTACTTTCTTTGTTCATTCTGAAGGCAACTGCGCCCTACCCATTAAGGTCCTTCGCCTATTAATAAAAGCAGCAACGCAAAGCATTTGGCATCTATGAAAATAACATTACACTGGTTCCTTCACAGAAACCATCTGATTTCATTCCCATAATTAGCAAGAAATTCCTGGTAACCCCCATTCTAAGCAAGAAAACTGGGGCTAGAGAAAGCATGCATTTGCTAGATATTCCCAGCTGGGAAATACAAAACTGAGATTTAGATCTTGGATTATTCAGAGAGCCAATCCCTTGGTTTCCAGTCAATAAGGTGTTGTTACTTCTTTGCTGATGCTGATTATATCCTGGAGTGACTAATCTAATTGGGGTTCATCTGGTCACTCTTTTACAAAGGGAATGACTGTGAGACAGTCACTGTTTAGTGGTTGAATCTGATGTCCGTATTTGTTTCTCTCTTCATCATTCCTAAACCCCATGCTTGTGTGTAGACTTCGAGGGTTAAGTACATTTTATATTTAATTATCTAGAACAGTGTTTCCAAGATCAAAGATAGACTCTGAGATCTGTCTGAATTTCACTCTTGCCCCTTAAACTCATCACCAGGTAAGCATTATATAAACCAGGAGAATATTCTATTTATATTCTTATCCTAAGTGAAGCAAGGACTCATCCAGTGCATGGAAAAATGGCCCTTCTACAAAGGCATTTGTGAATGGGCCTTGCTGTTGAAATCCAGTCCTTTTCTAGCCTGCAGCTCTGCCTGGGAACTTTAGATCATTCTCTGTGACATCGACTCTATTTTTCCTAGGGTTTTCAATAGATATGAAGATACTCCTCTTTTTAGTCCCAAAAAGGTTTTCTCATAGGTTTCCTTTGATCTTCCTGCTTAATTAAATAGGTATTTTCTTTTTCTCATTTTAAATATCTCTTGTCATGGTTAGGCACAGGTATCAACTTGACAGTTGAAGGTTTGAGCTCTGGGCACATTTATAGAGAATTAGCAATTGAGTTAAGCCCAGAGCAAACCTGCAGAGATTGTCTAGCTGATGGGGAAGGCCCAGTCCGTGGTGGGTGGGACTAGGCCCTGAACAGGTGAATAAAATACTGAGAGCTGGTTGAGAAAGTCAGCATCCTTATGTACATACTTGGCCATACATGCTGGTCTGGCAAGTAAGGATTGTCCCTCTCTCAGCCATTACTTAGAGATAGTGTGGCCAGTTCCCTCAGTCCTGATGTTGGTGCATGCTCTCCTGTCAAGCTGGACTGAGAACTATAACTGGACTGTCATAAGGAAATAAACCCTTAAGCCTTTTGATGAGAGTATCTCTGAGTTCTGTTCTTGCTGTTTGTTAGTTATATGATTTGGGAAATTACCTTTTCATTACTGGTTCTTGTCCTCATTTGCAATGAGGAAGATAGACTATAGTGTTTATATACACATATCATACAAATGTAAAGATCATGACCCTCTGTGGAATGTCTACGTTATAGTCTGAAAGAAAAGCTTCTTCTAATGTACTCTGCAGCTTACATGCTATATGAGGTTTCATTTAAATGAACTACTATTAAAGTTTAATATAATCCATAGTTTTACCATTTCCCTACTATCTGTTATCTGAAATTTACCCTCACCATTGACTATTTCTATCTGACATATATGGCTATTATTGAAATGTATTCTGTGACTGCTACCTCAGATAAATTCTACTTCCTAATTAAGTATGACTTTTTTGATTATGGGCCCCACATAACTGGGTTCCTCATGAGGATGACCATCTAGCCCTTACCTTCATGGCTGATTTATCTAAAGCTGTTTTTCCCTTTCATGCAGTCTACTTGTAACCAAGAATTTGCCCTTGTAGTGTTGTTGGTTGGGGATAAAGGTGCAGTCTGTACCAGGAAGCCATTTGTTGTTCCTTAGGAAAAGCAAGCCGTCCTGCCCAGAGACGGAGCTGATTGTCTTGACCTCATTAGTGCTGTTTGCCACACAGCTGAGCATTTTGCTTCATTATTTTAATAATGTGACAATGATTCCAAAGATCCAGCAAGAACAGGACTGAATCTAGAAATTTCATTATACCTATTAGTGATGCAAATCAGAGGAAGGTGCATTAGAGAGGAAGAATTAAAGTACTCACATGGAAATCAGGGCTGTTGTAATGACTGTGACTGCCTGTTGTAATGAATATGTGACAAATTGGTGTTTGTATGTGGAATGGGAATAAGAAACACACAAATGGGAGGTGGAGGGAGGGAGAGAACTGTATTTTCAGTATGGAAATTGTATGAAAACAAAAAATAATTGCTGGCGTGATAAGAGAACAGAAAAAAAATTCATGTACTTCCTTGAAGCCTTATACATTGTGTGTGTGTGTGTGTGTTTGTACAAGAGGTTACTTGAGTAGGTATCTTGTGGAGGGCAAAGGACATCAGGAATCATCCTGGATGATTGTTCAATCTTCTTACTGCTTTGTTCTGGAATTTTCCAGGCTCTACATTTCAAGGCCAGAATTACATGCCATTTCCATATCTGCCTAGCATTTTTACATGGGATCTGGGGGTTTGAATTCAGGTCATTTTGCTTGTGAGGTAAAGACTTTAACCCCTGAATCATCTGCATGGCTGAATCTGGTAGTTTTATATCTTTTAAATATCATTAAAGCAAATAAAAGAAACAAATGCTTTAAAATTATATTATCTTTACTTTGGTCCTTTCATATGTAAAATATTACCAAAAACTTTTGTGCATATGTACATGCACATATCCACGAATATGTATTCAACTTCCATTTTAAGAACATGAATCAGAGAATTGCTAATATAAAGTTGAACAACCTGAGCAAGATTTTATCCGTATGAAGCTGGCATCCTATTATGAATAGTTAAAAAAGTACCTATGATTGAATGGATTAATAAATTCATTGGAAGTCCTAAATGAATAAAACATGTGATAAAATTTAAAACAGAAATGTTTGTAAAGTGGTTAAAGTGAGAGAAGATTCCACAATGTTGTTATCATGTGTTTAAACTGGTGACAACTAGTTGCAGAAGTGTCCCACCTTCAGGACACCTCACAGCTTTCTCAGGGCTGTGGAGGGAGGTGTCTTTTCCATTGGACAGTTAAAGGGAACTTGAGGCTCCAGATACAAAGCAATGTACCCCTGAAGGTGAGAAGCTGCCTGTGTCTCAACCAGGCAAAGTTTGACCACCCTGTCTGCACTTCTACTGGTTAAGAAAATGAATGAGGGCCCTCTTGAGGGCTACCCCAGCTGGTCACATCAGCATGGTCTACAAAGAGAAGTAATGCCCAGCAAGGCTTTGCATCATTTTCAGGGAGCATCCTGCCCTCTTCTCTTCTCTCCAGCTCCTTTCTGTAAGAATTTGCTTTCCTAGCTTGACTTTAAGACCTTATAGCTGTGAGTCCAGGAGTACTAAGGAACCTTGACCTCTTAGTGACTTAGACCCCCCAGTTTTAATGACCTGCAATCTTTCTCTATTTCTGTTGCCTAGCAACATACCACATTTGAAGACCAGCCTCAGACTCATCCCCCTCAGGATGTACAATCACTTTAACTTCTTCTACTTTCTTACTTCTATCTAATTTGCTCTGACCCCTCCCCCCATAAGCTCTACTACCTTATCCATTTTTCTCTTAACCAAGGTCCAGAGTTATCTGTCTTCCTGTCTCTCTCTACCCATCATGCACTCTGTTGTCAGGTTACTTCATATGGTCTTTGCATTTCCACATTTTTCAACCACATTTTTCATTATTTCTGTCTGTAGAATCTGATATCTACTATTTTTCTTTGATTTTCATGATTGAAAACTCTAAGGTGTGAGATAAAAAATGTTTCTTTTACCATTGTGGTTACTACCAAATCCATGTCATCAAAATCTTTATGTAAAAAGATTGTGACTCATTTTAATATCATTACAAGTATGGGAAATGTTTTCATTTATTAGCTTAATATTTATTAAATGCTTGTCAAACACAACATTTTTATAGGTGCTAAGGTCACAGTACCAATACTAAGCAGTCATGTTATCTCTAGCCACAGTTATTGGTCCAAAAGGTTCAAACTCCATGAAATTGAGGGTGAGAAAAAGAAAGAAGAGAGAATTGAAAATTGTATCAAATAAGCTCCTGAACTGAGCTATGCCTGAAGATCTACTGATAATCTACTCCTAGACTTTTCAGTTACATGAAGCAATATGTTTCTTTCCTGTTTAAATGACTTAGTGCTTAGATTCTGTTATTTGCAACTGAAAGAGTTTGAATAAAATAATACAGTTATTTGCATATAGATATTATTCTCCCCTATGCAATCATATGCCACTCAAGAGAGAGGACTATGTTATGCATTTTCAGAATGCTTCGCACATTGTAAGTGTCCAATAAATATTTATTGAATGAATAAATCTATTTATAAAAGAGCTTAAATTTGGATTTATGCAGTCTTCAGATTTCTTTACAGCGATCTCGATAATAAACAGCATTGCATGGCGACCTCCAGGAAAGCTTTTCACATCTTCAGATGGGAATGCTGAACCCCTGTCCTCATGTCAACCCACCACTGTCACTTGTCTGTATCCTTAGCCCATGCCTACCCAGAGAATGGGCATCTGGGTGACTGTCCCTGTCATCCCTGATGACAGACCCAGATCCTGAATGTGACACAGTTGGAGAAATAAGCTATTAACAACACTTCCATTTTTAATTCTTTCTTGATGCAGTTACAAATATTTCTTTTTTGGGGGATGGCACTGAGGTCTCTCTTTGGGTGCACATCATTGCAAGAAAAAACCAGTTTCCTCCCTTTTCTCTCTTTCTTTCCCTTGCTGTTTCTGCCTTTGACTCTGTCTCTCTCCCCCCTGCTTATCTCTATTCTCTTTTTCTCTCTTCCCTAACTTCTGTCTTTCTCTCTTTTTCTCAGAGGAGGGAGTATTACACAAACACCCAACAGATGCCCAAGGTACATATCTACAGGGAGAAATCACCCTTTTGACTGACGGAGTTACAGCCCTCTGTTTCTACACCCTTCATGACAAGTGCACAAAGAGACAAATCATCTCATTTAGAAAACAGTGCCCTGTGCATGTCTGCAATCAGGGAAAATCAAAACTAGCCAGATCTCTTCCCTAAAGCAGGCCTAATGTGAGTGGAGGCAAACAGAATGATATATTTAAGCACTTAGTAGGAAGAAAACCTTACACAATCGAAACAGTTTCCTTATTAATTGCCAGTTTTAGAGGCACTCCAGCATCCATCCACTTTCTCCTGTCTTATTACTTGAAAATACAAGAGGATTTGGGGCGGGGAGTCAGAAAATCATTTATATTTTTTTTTCTTCTGGTGTGCATGTGTGTTTTAATTATCTCCCTTGAGAACATCCTTGTATGGTTGTGCCTTCAATCTGTTGCTTGTGGTTTTGTTTTTTGACAGCACAGCTTTCAGGATCAGTGAGTGTTCATTTTGTCTTGGATTTGTGTGTGTGTGAGGGGTGAGGGCATTGACCACACATGAAGAAACTCACCTGCTTCTCATGAAAAGGAACCTGAAGTTCAGAGGATTTATACTCACTCTTTCTTGGGTCAAAAGCTCATGTTCCCAAGGGTGAGGAGGTAAAATATTAGGTTTCTCCTTGAACACCATGTACTTAATTGATATTCATAGATTCGTGTTTTTTTTTTGAAAAGATAACCAACTTACTGCCAAGACAACTCCAACAGTAACAATAACTAAGTCAGCGGAGTCACAGAATGCATGCAAAGAAGCATCCAACTACTTACATCAAAAATACAATAGCAACATTCTCTCTAATAGCAAATGCTAAATATTCAACATTTTCTACACCTGCCTGTGGAGATAGAGATCTTTTAAAGATATTGATGCACAAAAACTCAACCAAATCTCTGCTGTGTTAAGCGTGCAAAATTATCCTTAATTCAAAACACTTTTCATTCTAACAGACATACTCCATAATGTGGTGGGAGCAGGAAAGAGAAATCTGTGAAATAATGGGTATATTTAAATGAAGGTATTGAAAATCTCAGCCAAACTTAGGCCACCTTAAGTAACTGTAAAAGTGCATGAAGTATGCAAGACAATGAGTTTACAAGACTCCAAATTGCAAAGATACAGATGAACAGGCAAATTTGTATAGTTTGTATAGTTTCAAAAGTCAGGATGCAGGAAGATTGGTCCTAAATGCTAGCACTGATATAACTGCATTTGTTATTTTTGCTTTTGTTCTTATTATAAAAAAATACAGAAGTGTCCTAGAACCTAACAACCAGAAAACCCCTCTTCATTGCTTTTTCCCCATTTACTTTGATTGCACTGTTATATTTTCTTCTAGTTTTCATTTTACTCTGTGCAAATTTATGTTCACAAGTCGATTGATACCAAAGACAAGCACTAAACATTGATTTCACAAGGACATCTTGCATATCACTCCCATCTTCTTCTTGCAGTCATAATTTTCAGTACTGTTCAATTACTGTCTGGCATGGGTCTTTCCATTCCTCTCCAACATCTACATTGTAAGTTAAAGTCTAGGGGAAATTGTGTGACTGATGACAAAGACTTGACTAGGTCTGTTAAGGCTGCCCTCTCAGATAACTCTTTTGCATTCTAGTAGTCTTTGGTTAGAAGAAACATTCAACTCATATTAATATTCCTACCATAAAATTCAGTCTGTTCTCTCTCTCTCTCTCTCTCTCTCTTTCTCTCTCAGACACATAGTGCACGTGTAGAAGTCAGAGGACAACTTTTAGAAGTTGGTTTTCTCTTTTGATCATGTAAGCTCTGGTGACTGAACTCAGGTAAACAAGTTTATACACAAGAACTTTTACCCACTGAACTATCTCATTGGCCCTGAATAGAGGTTTTAAAAATTAATCTCAAGAGATATAGACCTATTGCTATAAATATGGTAAAAATATCATGTTTGACCCAGTTAAAGATTAGATAGTAGACAACAGTTGTTAGAAACTTCAAGGAATTCAATATCCTCTGGCCATTACAAAGCTGCTGCACCCAAGAACTCGTTGAGGCAATGTGTCTTTCCATGAGACCTGCATGCTAGTTGGCTTATCAACATTTTACCATGGAAGGAGGAGTATCTCAAAGGAGACTCTACCTCCCTAAGAGGTTGTTTTAGCTTAATTCCAGATAAGAGAAGGAAAGTTTCTTTCTTCAATGAATTATGCACTTACCAGTAATCCATGCCTAGTAAGTACTCATATAAGTACTGATACAGTAGACAGTACAGACAACCCAGATGAAACCCAGAAGGTCACCTATGCAAAAAAATATGAAAGTAGGAGGGAGACTGTCTGGAAAGAAGAAGTATAAAGTGGAATAGGATGGAAGATGGGATTGACGAGTAAGGGGTGAAAACACATTAACTGATCTTATTTGTGTATGACAGTGTCAATGAATAAAATAAAATTAAAAATTATGATCTCAGCTGGGACAGTGGATATGTAGTACAGAATTCAACTGAAATGTCACTTTTGAAACAGTGAGAATTTAGCCTTGGTGAAATTGAGACTGTTCTCTAGTGGAAAGCTAATAGAAGGACTCATTAAGAATAAAAAGTAATGCAGACAAAAGGCAATTTATAGCAATTAAAGCTGCTTTCCTCAGGAAGACAGAGTGATACGTGAAGCTCCACGATTTAAACTGGCTAGATGGAAAGCATCAAGTAGGATTCCATTGAGAGAAGATAAATCCTAGAAGTCCAGGGTTCATTCTCAACATCTAGCAGTCACATCTCATCTGTAACCTCTTCCTTCTCCTTGTATGTGCAGCAGATTCTGACAAAACCACTTGAAAATATCATCAAAGAATCGACTATGCATATATTACTAGTTTGCAGAATTATTTCAAACACAATAAAAACACTCTCTAATGGGTAGAAAAATGGTTATTTCCCTTAAAGATTCATAAGTGTTCTTCTCATAGGCAAAGCAAGACCTCAGTAGAAGCAAACAAGCATGATATTGAAAATTTTGCTTATTACAAAGTACAGGTGTGGAGGTATAGAAGCATCTTCTCACATATACTTGTTTAAAGACCAAATTGTTTGGTATATGAAAAGGAATAAATTGAGCATCTGTTCTGATTTCAATGAGACCTTGCTACTGGTTCGGATTCAACTTCATCTCTTTCCTACTTGCATGGTGTGACGATGGCCTCCAGAAAGTGACAAGCTGCAAATACGGTAGACTGGTCTCATTTCTATCTTTCTTTATCACTTGAATATTAGTAAAAGCTTTATTCTCCAGTGGGTACATGACCATTACCAACGACATTGTGTCTTTTAACTGAGCCTTCCCTTAAACATGGCTGCAACTTTGCAACTGGCTTTTGGTCAAAAGAGTATAAGTAGGAAGGTCAGAGGAACTTCTTTGCATTTCAATTCAAAGGCAGTTTGTTCCTGTCTTCTGGTTTCTGCTCTTTTTACTTAGGTGCTTCCTTATTCCTGGTGATCTTTATGCTTCCTCCCTCTGAACTGAAACTGAGACAAATGCTGAATAAAATAACATGCTGCCACCTAAAGCAGAACTAGCCAAGAGCTTCAACTCCATAACACTCTCACAGTGTTGGGTAAAAGATTCAACCAGCGATGAACTAGAACAGAAGAAAATTCTCCTAACTCTGGATAGAAATATAAAGAAAGAAATTCTTGGTCTTGTTTCCGGTCCCCTAGGCCAAAAATAGAACTGTTTGTACCAATCCAGCAGTGGAACAGCTTCTATGGGTAAACATTGATTAACCTAGCAACTGCTCTCTTTCCCTTTAGGCATTTCAGATCTGTTCCCCTTTCTCCATCTCCACTGCATGTCTGTAGTTGAGGTATGCTGGAGTACATGGCAGGGCACTGTTATTTACAGCTAATGAATAGCTAGGTGGGGTGTTGTCCTGAAGCCAGGACAAAAGCCCATCAGCAGGTCCTAGAAGCTTGTTTTGCCATGTATTTTATCTCCTCTTTGTATCAGACAATCAAGCACTGGAGATAAGATATTTTCCTGTTTCATTGCAGTAGAGTTTTATAGAACAAAAGAATAATACACAACAAGAGTTCCATTGAAAGTTGTGCATAGCAACTTACTCTCTGTCAGTGAATCTCAAACATTGATCAACATACAAATCAATGGACAGAGAGTGAGGATAAAAAAACTACACTCGTGTGTGTGTGTGTGTGTGTGTACGTGTACCAGTTCTAAAATGAGTCAAACTGCTCTCTACCCAAGGTTGACTACATATACATTCAAAGAGATTTGAGAAATACAACTTAGGAGATAGTTCAAATTTGGGGAATGATATTGACTTGAAACAGAAGAAAAGCAAACTTCTCAAAAGATTAAATGACAACTTTCAAGATAAGTTTTAAGCATTAGAAAGCATTTTGATCTTTTGAAGAGGATAAGAAGAAGGGAGAATGGACTGTTGACAAAGCAGTGGAAGATTTGAAGGATGACTGCAAGAGCACTTACTGAAGTCAAAATTAAAATCTGAGTTGGATAAATAGAAATAACAACCTTAAATGTTAAGTTAAGTACTGGAGAGATGACACTGGGTTAATTAATGTCTGTGTGCCTTGCAAACCTAAGGACCTGAGTTCGGATTCTCAAATCCCACTTAAAAGTGTCAGGCATATATGGTTGCAATTTGTAATTCCAGCAATGGAAGGCAGAACCTGAGAAACCCCAGAACAAAGTAATAGGAGCAATACAGGATGAATTCTGAGTCATCCTCACACTCAAGCATGCTTTTGTATGTGCGTATGCACACACACATGCACGCATACAAAATAAGATTAAAAATACAGCTGAAAAACTTTAGAAACTATTGCATGATGTAGCTTAAAAGGATGAGAACTAGAAATATAAGGAGGAAAAAGGAAAACGAAGTGGAATGGGTGCCAGAGATGACAAGAGCATCATCCCTTCCAATTGGTCTAGTAGTTGCATGTCTTGAACAGAAAGCAATTGGAAGCTGTGAGCACAAGTAATGATTAGGGGCATAGTTAAAACAATAATATTAGGGTTGCCTGACATAAACAGTTTTCCAAAACACAGTAGAATCAATGAAAATGTAAAGGATATTTACTGAAAATAACAATCATCACCAAAAAGAAGAAAATTCAAATTTGAGCAGTAATGAAACACAAGGATCATAGCTGTTGGCTTCCTCCTCGGCAGCAATAGAAGCCAATGAAGATGGGCAATAGCATTCACAATCCTCTTGTGAGGATTCTTCAAAACCTCTTTTTTTTTTCAAATATCCAAGGGCCCAGGAAAAAATGCGTATATTATTTCCAGAGTCACTTTAATACATATGCAACTACTCAGGAAGTGAGGTAATGTTAAGAAGTCTATCATAAATAAACTGCATGAGGAATATGTTGGTTGTGAATACTGAAAAGTTTTAAAAGAAAAACTAAATAATTTTGTAACTTAAAACTTTAAATCCAATGATTTTATTATTGAGCAAGAGTTATGCAATATAACAGTGAATATGTTAATGTTTCATCCATATGATGAAATTCTTGAAGAAAAGCAAGATAAGGAGGAAAGACTGTTGACCAGGTCAGTCTAAGGGCTGCACAGCAAATTGCTGAGGGAAGGCCACGTATCATGGAGGTGGGAATATGCGGTGAATGAGTCTGCTCCCTTCATGGGAAATAAGAAAAACAAGAGCCTAGAAAGAAGAATCCCATGAAGGACAAACCCCAAGTGGCCTACTTACTCTGGGCAGACCTGACATTCAGTTTCTGACACTTCCTATTTTCCATTCAACTGTCAGTTTCTCAGTGGGTTAATCCACTGATCAGATCAGAATCTTCATAATGCAATTACTTTGCAAAAAGCCCACCTCTGAACACTGAATGTGCAATATTGCATTAGGCCTTTCATAAACAATACCTCAGTACTTTAATAAAGCTTATTTGATATATAAAACATGAAGCAATAAGAAGAATTAAAAAAATAGAATTACCAAACTGGCAATTAGGGAATGCAGACGCATGCAGTGAAAAGTATAAAGACAGAAATGGTACCTACCAGTTTCAGGAAAGTGTTCTGGGGAGTGTGATGCTGGGCTTTGGATCTCCCTGTAGTGGTTTGTTTCTTTAAGAGAAAAATTGGAAGCAAGGAGAGCAGCATGTGAACATCTGTTAAAGCTGATGGCAGTACCCCTGTCTGTTGTCAGTTAGAGTTTCATCTGTAGTTTTCCATATGTTGATAATATTTTATGCTTTAAAAGATTAGTTTAGGAAGTTGTAAAGACAACCACTAAGTAGAGTTAGAAATAAATTATGTATCGGTATAATTTGAAAGAAGAGAACAACAAGCTGTATATGATAAGAGAAAGAATATTATTATGAAGCAAGGAACTCAAAATGTGAGGAAGAATAATTACTCAAAACAGGATGACAAAGTATGACCGAGTTCCCATATTATTGGGAGGCCCAAGAAGGGGCCCCAAAGTATGAAACCTCAATAGTGTAGACAACTCATAGGGAAATTCAGCACCCATACAGACAAATGTTCTGGTGGGTGGGAGAGAGCAGGCAGGAAACACCAAGAGAGGAAGAGAGAGGAAAGAGGGGAAAGAGGGAAAAGAAAGAGGGAAGGGGAGAGTGGGATGGAAGAAAGACAGGAAGGAGAGAGAAAGAGGAGAGTGAAGGTATTTACCCATTGATCTTGTATAACTAGGTAAAGGATATTAATAAAAAAGTAAAACCTTAGATTCATTATGAGAGGTGTTGTCAATTATTTCTACTCTCAGAGCGCATAGCTGATTGCATAATATTATTACTTTTTCTTCTTAATATGTGCTATATTATATATTATATATGTAGCTTAATATATGCTATAGACCATCTTTCATGCCTTAAATGTTTCATTTAGTAGTCATGACAACTCTTCACCAAACATTATTACTATCTGGAATTTTCACTAATTTAGTCAACAACCACAAGTTAGGGATAATATTTTTCTAATTTTTAATTTATTTTTAGTCTTTTGGAATTTCATATTTGAATGAAATAAATCTGTTATTTTTAATCCTTACTAACCAATTTCCTCACTCCTACTTTTCAGCTGCAAACTTTCTTTCCTCCCACATTTATTTATTTGCTTATTTATGTGAGTGTGTTATGTGTATATACATGGGTGTAAGTGTGCCATAGTATGCATGTGAAAGTTAGAGGATAGCTTTTAAGTGTGAGTTCTCTCTTTCTAACCTGTCGGTACCAGGGAATGAACTCAGGACATAGGATTTGATGGTAAGCATCTTTATCACTGAGCAATCATACCAGCTTCTAAATTATATTTATTTATAAAAGACAAAAAATTATACTACTTACTTTTTTGCCTATTAAACCAAAAAGGAAAAGAAACAGGCTAATAAAGTTTGGATGTTTAAATTTAATTTCTAGATATTATATTCAACAAAAAGGAGATAACAGAATATGATCTGTAGTGGTATACCATGTTCTGAATATTATGTTCCCTCCAAGTTCTAACTTGAAATCTTAGCTCTCAGCTTACTGGTATTAAGTAGTTGGGTCTTTAGGAAGTGGATTCCTTGCAGGCTTATACAGCCACTCTGGCGAGCCGTCTGGAGATTCTTAAAGAAATGAAAGATTGAAATGCCATATGACCCTGCTATTCCACTTTTGGGAATGACCCTGCATACAGCAGAGGTTCACCTCGATAGCACAAGCATGACCATGTTCATAGCAGCACTGTTTACAATAGCAAAGTCATGGAATCAACCCAAATGTCTAACAGTTGACAATTGGATAAGGAAAATGTGGTACATCTATATAATGGAGTACTACTCAGCCATCAAAAATGATGAATTACTGGAATTTGCTGTGAAATAGATATCATTAGAAACAATTATATTAAGTGAAGTATCCCAAACCCAGAAAATTAAGCTCCTTATGTACGCCCTAATAGGTGGCTCCTAGTACCAAACCCACCCAGCCCACCTTGAGACACTCAAAGACAAATCTATGTAATACCTACAGTAATTGCAAGGATTATGAATAGGAGGGATGGGGTTGGAGGGCCACACCAGAAACAAGGAGAGAGGGGACCATGTTAAGGCAGAGAAAATAGGCCTCCATCAAGGATGAGACACCTGGTTAAGTTCACAGACGTTCATTCCTGATCATTTACAACTGAGGGGATATGATCTCACCAGAAGGGGAGGGCATATAGACTGGCAGAAAAAAAGTAACCATTTTGCAAATGGGTGCTTGACCCCTCCCTCACTGAGGTTTCCTAGTTTTATTACATCTACCCTTGAATGTGCTCTTATAACAAGACTCCAGTTTAACAGCTTTTTGTCTCTGGCCAGGGGGTGACATACAATGCCCCATCAGGGCATTGTAGGAGCAGCAAAACCACAAAAGAAAATCAACAAACCACAATCCAGAACTTCAGAGACTCTATATCAACCACCTAGAACTAGGCCAGACTAATCTCTCCCCATCCTGAAGCTCAGGGAAATTTGGGGAAGAGGGGGCGGTGAGATTGTAAGAGCAAAAGGATGGGAGGAGCAATGATTTGCAAGATATTCCACACAAGTTAGGGCTGAAGCAATCCTAATTGGACTTTGCAGGCCCAGCGCAATGTCCAACACACTATTGACCTCACAAAGTCTAGCATCTGCTAAAGGCACCAAGATCCTTGGAGGCAAGGGATTGACAGCCACAGTAGTTTTCCTATGCTTAAGGGGAACACGGGAAAGGGTTCAGGGAAATGCCACTGGGTCCTTGGACGTCATCGGAGAGGAGGGCCCAGAGGAGAGTCTGACATGCACATTAAAGGACTCTCTGGGAATTGTGGGGGGGGTACTGGGGGATGGGAAGGGAAGGGTAAGTGGAGGGGGAGCAGGGTTTTCGAGGTGGGGAGGAGGGAGGGAACTGGTGTACCTATTAAGTTTGTATGAGCGGAAATAAAAATAAAAAATGTTTAAAAATAAATTATATCAAAAAAAAGGAAGTGCATTCTTCATGAGGGCAGCCATGATGATTGAAATGGCACTTAAGTGAAAGAGCTCATAGACAGCTAGGTAGTCTATTTCTTCATGTGGGGCCATATTGAGAGAGTCACTTGTGAGTTGGAAACTCACCAAACACTGAACTTAATTGTATTGATTTTCAACTTTCCAACCTACAAAATTGGGAGAAATTTTTTTTGTGTGCAAACCATAGATCCAGTGATAATTTGGTTCAGCAACCTGAACAAGCAAAATGCTAGCAATTATATGTAAAAGTTTAAATATGCTTAGCCATTTTCAGATGAATCTGAAAAGAAAATGACAAATGAAAAATGTTGCTTAACCTAGAATGATAGAAGGATTTCTTGGAACCTGGCAAATCTTTGAAATTACTTTTGGAATATGTGACTATGAACTTCATTGGAAGCATGATATGTCTATCATAACCTTAACAATTGTCTGTAATTTTCCTCAGAATGAGTGCACAGTTATGTGCATGTACTATATAAAAATTACAAAAGAACTTGTAACACTATAAACTATATTTGCATGTTATAGAAAGACAAAAATGATGTCCTTGAAGCAGTTACCAAAAAAAAAAAAAAAAAAACCTGTATAAAATTCAAGGCTAAATGCCTTGAGTCAAAAAAAATAAAAAAAAAAAAAAAAAAAAAAAAAAAAAAATAAATGCCTTGAGTCATTCTTCAAATCTCATTTAATGTTTATTTCAGATACTCATTCTAGCTACATTCTATATTACAATTATTCTATATTACATTCTAATATAATGAGGACCACAGCATTTCACTCTGTAGTTTTCCACTTAACAATATACAGTCATGTAGGTTGGCAGTAAAAATTAGGGCTGAATTCACCCATTAGTCAATACATTTGAGAAAACTGTTTGTCTCTCTTCTAAAAAATCGTAAGGCTAGAAAGATGGTTCAGGGGTTAAAGTCTTTGTGTCCAGAGCAAAAGGACTTAAGTTTGGATCCCCAGATCCCATGTGAAAATGCTAGGCCTCTGTATGGCAGCACTCTTGCAATTCCAGCCCCGGAAGGAAGAGCCTGGGAAACCCAAAGCAAAGCAATAAGGAGTTAGAACAATCCAGGAAGATTCCTGATGTCACTTAGAGTCTCCACAGGGTATATACTCAAGGGCTTTCTAGTACATGCCTGTAGACACATGTGTACATGCCTGCAAAAAAAAAAAAAAAAAAAAAAAAAAAAAAGAAGCTAAAATAGAGTATTAGTTTGAAAAGCAAATTCCTTCGATCTTATAAAGAATGAAAACATCAGCCTAATGTGTGTGATTATATCAAAAAAATTGGAGCCAGAGCCAGAAAACTCAAAGCAAGAATTGAATGATTTACATAGGTAAAAAGTTATGATGTATTAGAAACTGATACGTGTATAACTATGGGAAGTAAGGGAATAATCAATATAAGACACATGTTAAAATACAGTTCTAAATAAAATAATCATTAAAAAGAAAATTCTGGTTTAGTACAAAATAGATATTTAATTTCATGTAATACTTGTGCAATAAAGTTAAAATAACATCCTTTAGGTACAAAATAATAAAAGCTCTAAGAAGGAAAGTCAATAATGTATCAGACATAAAATTAATAGATTTCTAAAAATCCATTAAAGATTGCAAGAGGGTAAGATCTAATTAACGAAACTAAATATGAACTACTTGCATTAAGAAGTCTTTGTGACAAGTAAAGGAAGGAGATGAATAGAGATGAATAGATTTTCAGATTGTAAATGTTCCTTGACATATTTTGTAGGCTTAGCTATAATTTCAGTTAAGCAGTTAAGTGATTGCATCTGAGTATGATACCCTTTAAATGGCCACTTATTTGGAGGTATCTATTTTAATAAAATAATAACTTTCAAAAATAATTTTAAAAATGTTATACCTTTTCTTTTCTTTTGATGTTTCATTCATGTTTACAGTGAATTTAAGTCATTTCCTCTCCATGTTAACTAACTCTTTCCTCATTCTTTCAAATATACACACACACAAGCATGCACACACACACACACACACACACGGGGAAAATAAGAGATTTCATTCATTCATTTTTTTCAGTGACAAACAAGGACTGGGGAATTGGTACAGTGGGCAAAGTGATTGCTATGTAACTATAAGGACTTGAGTTTGAATTCTACACACGCACACTTCATACATACACATGCACACACACACACGCACATACACAGCTCAAAAATGTTCTAAATTTCTTAGATAACAATTAAGGTGTGAAAATTGTGGAAGTTGTAACACAAAATATAACGCAGAATCATGCTTAGAAAAACAGAAAATGGACTAAGAATGAGCACAAACCATGAAAGACAAAGCAACATGCCAGATTTGATTACAATAGCATTTTTTATTTTAAAAAGGCACATTTAGGGGCTGGAGAGGTGGCTCAGGGGTTAAGCCTTTGCCTTGCAGACGGAAGGTCCTGAGTTTGGATCCTAGACCCCATGTATACATGCCAGGCGGAAGCGGGGCGGCCTGCGTTTCTGGTCCTGGTAGGGCGGAGCCTGTGAATCCCAGGGCAGAGTAAACAAGGAGGAGGTGGAGGTGTCCATGGTGGTTCCCGAAGTTGTCCGTGGTTCTACACACACACACATACATACACACATGCGCGCACATACATGCACAATTGAATAAATAATAATAAAAAATATTTTAAAAAGGCACATTTAAAAAAGATATATACCTGAGGATAAATATTATTATCTCTTTTTATTAATATATATTCAGTTTGTCTTTGGGGGATTTGTTTATTTCTAGTCAACATATATTTTATAATTAAACAAACCAGTGGATACATGCATCATAGTTATAATTCATTTGCTTTCTTTGTCATGCATGTGTTGGGATGAAATATATATTTCTAATATTTTATAGAAAGAGGATATTTTACATTCTAACTTGCCAATTTAAGATTTTGAAGATAAGATTAGAGGTGGCACTTGTAAGAGGAAAATACAGACGGTCTTCTCATGAACAGAAACAAAGAACCAGAAACAAAACCAAGATGAGCTCCAAATACAGGAAACAGCAGACAGGAACTTATTCAAAAACCTGAGAAGTTTGGAGGCATAATTGTCTCTACAAACCATTAAAGTGCTGATATTATACATTAAAGCATTTTAAGAATGTTTATACCAATATTCACCAGGCTTATCAACCAATTTAGCATTGTCTCATACTCAGATTGCATGGAAAATAAGTTTTCTATCTTGGAGATTATAAAAACTCCAATGAGTAATAGATTGAGAGTTTTATGCTTCTGAGCATAAACTGCAATTGTTTACTGTGCCTTAACAATGATGAAATCACTAACATCTTCAGAGCCAGACATAGAACCCTGGGGAAGCTATTAAGAATGCAGTATTAGCAGTTCATGGAGGAAAATGGATTCCACTTACTAAAATGATTTTAAAATGTTTTCCATAAAATGCAAATATCACAGCACTCTAGAGTTGGACGTTTTACATTGGCTTTATTTCAGTTTTTGTTCTTACAAGAAACTCGTGTGCTATTTTCTGTGCTTTCCAAAAATTATAATGCGTAGTGAATGCTGGGCATTGACAAACTTTGGGTAAGTACAAAAGAAAAGAGAACTGAAGGTTGCAAGAGGATATGCCCAAAAGCCACTTCAAAGCCTGCCTCCTAATAGCTCAGACTTCTGTCCAGTACAGGGAAAATTGTAGACACGTCTCTGAGATTCAGTGTGTCTCGTTCTCCCCAGATGCTGTGTGTGATGCCCGTAGGCAAATAACAGAAATTCATACAACCCTGACTGAACCCAACTTTCACATAATTCTTTGGAATTTTTTATTTGTGCCCTCAGGAAGAGAAAAATAAAACAGAAACAATGAACTAACAACTGTGGGAGGAAAGACCAGCAATTTGTTTCAGTTTCTCTTCATAATGCTGATACATACAAGACTCAAGGACTTAGAGAAACAAGAATTTTATTTTTGTTTGTGATTCTAGTACAGTTTTCATAGTCCAACTTGGCAGGACAGTTCATACCAACACAGTGACCCAAGAAACTGGCCACAACATATCTACCAGAATTGTTGAATAACAATTCCAGGGATAAATTTTCTTTTTTGCTAGAGCATCTATATACCAAATATGCCAAAGAATACTAACTTACTGCACCAGCCTACTTCATCTTATCCACTTGTCCTAGGATTGGTCCCACTCGGTATGTGCTAGGTCTTCCCACCTCAGGTAAAATTCCATAGGTGTAACTAATTCCATACAGAAGCACTCAAAGCACAGACATCCATGGCTAACTGCTTCCGTTTTCTCTGGGCAAATAAATAATCCATGTTTAGCAAAAAAGAAAAAAAAAGAAAGAAAGGAAAAGAAAAATGAAAAAAAATGTGGTGCAGCATCCACCATTAAATTTTCAGTCATTGCTCAATGACAGATACTCAAAAAAGGAAAATACACAATGTCACAGCAAGAAAAACTTGCGAACAACCCAATGTGAATAGTCAAAATGTATCCATCTGTGGACCGAACAGTAATAGTAAGCAGGGCTTACAACTCAGTGCAACTGGAGATATCTTGTCATAGCTAAGGAGTTTGCCAAAACTTGTCATCCAGATTGGGTATTAGTGAGAGTCGATTTGTTTTCCTTAATCCTGATGTTTTAGAACCAGAATTCTAAAGTAAAATTCCTCTAATCATCAGTCACAGGTGGGTTGCTTCCCTCACCACAGGACTTCACAAACTCCTAGGGACAGGAGAAAGGCATATTAGTATGGTGACTGACCCCCTTCCTATAGTGAATTGCAGTCCACGTGAGCATGAGACTTAACTTCTTATTAACTGTCCTTCCATTGCCAGGGTTTGAGAATCAGCCACAGCATTCCATCCAGATCCATCATCTTCAGTATTTTAAATAGGGCCCATTTCTCTCATTCCTACCTTCTCCTGTCTCCTGTCCCCACATGTTTCCATACCTACCTTCTCTTTTTCCCGCAGGTCCTTTTGACTTTCTCCTGTTCCCACCTGCTCTGTTCCCATTCCCACCTTCTCCTGTTTCCACCTTCTACCATTCACACCATCTCCTATTCCCATCCACACCAGCCTCATTTCCTAACTTCTCCTGTTACCGCTGTCCATTTTAACTCTTTATAATAACATATAGCTCCATATCTGACCTGCCTATGTGATACCATCAGCTACACTAATCTTTTTTTTTTATTATTATTATTATTTATTCAATTGTGCAGCTACACTAATCTTGTGAGCATCTGAAACAACTAAGGAAAGGAGATTTAATGTTATTAAATGTTTAGCCACATGGCTAGTGGCTAAAACAGCAGGCAGCACTGTTTAACCATTGATGATGTTAGAAAAGTTGCAGAGTTCGAGACTGGCCCAGAATCCCAAACTGTCAAGTGATGTGCATGTATTAAGTCTCTACCCATGCACAAGCTTTTATTCCCTGAGAACAGTTTCTTTAACTCTTGTAATCACTCTAAATCATTTGTCATCATCTGTCATTAAATTTCACCCTCATTCCTCAGCCATTAGAGTTGCAAAGGACTCCAGGAGATAAAATGTGACATTATTTTTAACTTCCCTCTCCCATTCCTCAAATAGCTAGCATACAGGTACTGGCAAGCACAATTACGTTTCCCATCAAAATGATGTGAATCAAACGAACCAGAGCAATCATTTTTGATGTGAGTGTTTTTTCACAGGAATTTTCAATAAATTTGAGATAACACTTTCTATTCTTTTCTCTACTATTACCAATGCTAAAAATGAATTAAGGTCAATAACATTGCCATTCTTGCTGACATACATACATCAATTTCTGCATAATGAAGAGGGCTAAGTCATCTTTTGATTGTTTCACTGTAGCATCAAAATAAATCATCCCGTTCAATATGATTAGGGGAATGAAACAAATTGCTTGTTCAAAGTTGACAATACAAAGGGTAGTATTTATTAGTACTTTTTGAGCCAGACACTATCTTAAATGCTCAAATTTTTTCAGTTTAATTTATTCTTAAAAACAAGCCTTAGACAGATGTGTAGTTCAATGTTCATTGTGCATATCAATGAGACAAAGAGTAGTAACTTCCAGGAGGTTAGTGCCTATTGACATTCAATGTATGAAGCCTTACCATAGACACTGACCTCCTGCATATTACCTTGCTTGCACCTTCATGAGGGACACAGCACAGCAGATAATTAAAATGTGCAGTTTTCAGTAAATGCTGGCCTTAGCAGAAAAATTCTGATGACATGGTCAAATTAGTTGTTGCCATACTTATAACCTAAAACAACCCAAAAAATTATGTCTTACACTTTTGACTTTAATAGTATACTTATTAATTACAATAATAAGTGGCACACATTAATGAATTGCCTTTGGGCATAATGAATTGCCTTCGGAAAGGAGCTGCCCCAAAGCACTTGCTTCAGAAAAGAAATTATGGGGAAAATGTGGGACTGGCAGTACCAGAGAGTGAAGGTCTCTATCTTTCCTTTTCCCTAGAACAGGAAAAGGTTTAGACCATCCATGCCAAGATTATCTGCTCCTGAGAATGAGCAGTGAAACATAGATTTACGATTATGGCAAGCCATTCTTCTGCTATCTCAACACTCTACTCATTAAAGTTTGGTTTTTCATGAAAATAAACTTTTTTTTTAAATTTCCAAGCTATAGCTACTTGTCTTTAGATCAAAAGTAAGCCTGATAGCTTCCTGACATGACAAATATTTACATGTAGCTCCAAACTAGTTCCAACTTGTCCTTCAGACTCCTCATCTTATTCTTTTTACCAAGTATTCCTCTGCTTCAGGTAATCCATTTATTTCATTTCACTGGCTGACCCACCAAAAGGTTTAGTTGTCCCATGTTACATTTGTTGCCTAGAATCAAACACATGATATTAGCAATATTTGATCACAGTAGGGAGAAAAGATCTCATCGTTTATCTATGATACTGCTTCTCTAATGGTGAATATTCAGGTCATCCAAAAGACTATTAATGCAATTATTCTGAAATCTTTTTAGTTCTGTGATCAATGGGAATCTAACAGTCATTTGTATATTAAAAAAAAACCCTAAAATTATCACTAACAACAAGGATTCTTTGAGATGACTGACACTAGCAGCAATTCTAAGCATTTAGGCATCATTTACCATTTGGACCAAAGTATTTTTCAGGCATGAGTTTTAGTTTTATGCTCCATTAATAATAGGGTTTTGGTGCCTTTAGTCTATGCTAGACTTTGAGGGGTCAATGATATGTTGGTCATTGTGCAGATCATGCAGAGTCCTGTTATAATTGCTTTGGCCCTAACTTGTGTGGAGTATCTTGCATATCATGACTCCTCCCATCCTTGTGCTCTTACAATCTTACCGCCCCCTCTTCCGCAAATTTCCCTGAGCTTCAGGATGGGGAGAGATTAGGCAGGCCTGATTTCAGGTGGTTGATATAGAGTATCTGATGTTCTGAATTATGGTACTAGGATCATTAGAAGCAAGGGATTAACAATCACAATAGTGTTCCTATACTTAAGGGGAACACAAGAAAGAGTTCTAGGAAATGCCACTGAGTCCTTAGACCTCATCAGAGAGGAGGACCCAGAGGAAAGTTTGATATACACATTAAAGGATGCTTCAGAGATGGGGGGAGGGGGAACTGGGGGAAAGGAAGGGAAAAAGGGGGGAGGGAGCAAGGAGGTGCAGGGAGGGGTGGAGGGAGGGAGGGGACAAGGGTATCTATTACGTTTGTATGAGAGGATAAATAAATAAATAAATAATAAAATAATAAAATAATAGGGTTGTGGGAGTCCATTTACCTAGTTCTACCTGCTGGATATGAGACCAGCATTGTTAAAGCTAGGTTGGTTCATATTTTTTGCATCTGTGAAGTGTTTGTGTGCTAAGAATTATTCTTTTTTATTTGGTTATTAAAGTCCAATGGGGTGATATAAAGAGTACTTAGCTTAGTACTCAACATACAAGTGTGCAGGTCAATGTTAGTGGTTATTATTAAGATGAAAATTTATTGGATGCTTTCACAGGAAAAGTATATGAATTTATAATAGTTAAATAACTGAGTTTGGGATTATATTTTGTGTATTAAAGATAAAAGAATTCAGAAACAACAGTAAAGAGACTTCAAATCTCTGTTTTGTAGCTTAGCTTGGTTTGTCTAAGCCAAAAACAAAAATCAATAACATGAACAGTGCTGGGATTCTCAGAGCACGATATTTTGATCTGGAGAAACCTCTCTGCCATTTAGTTTGTCTCTCCATCAATTGCCTCTCTAGTTCGGCTTATTATAAAGGAGAAGTCTGCTTATTAGAAAGAACATCTCCAGTTGTTGAAATTCACATTTAGTCCAATCAACTGTGATTAAGAGTAACTATAAGAAAGTTATCTAGTGTACAACACATCAAGATGGATTAATGAGCCAACAACTCATATATATAGTATTGTGGTTTAATTGTGAGGTTTACTCGCTTAGGTGAACTTAATAGTAGTCAGTAGTAAGTCTGTACATGTTGCATCATTTCTTTGAAGGAAAGCAATGGACGCTTTCACCGGATATCTATTATTTATAGACTTCTATGATATAAATATTCCCACCATGGTTAGTCATTCTTCTGACAGGAGCACATTGAATATAAAGCCATTGAACATGAAAGCTGTGAGAAGATGCAGAGAACCAGATCATCAGCAGCCTTTGTTTGCAACATAAAAAAAGATCTGTAAATAACATCAAGACCACAACAATGCTAAAATACACTAAAATAAGGGATGATAATTTTTGAGTCTCTATCACATTTGCTTTTAATATAATTTAGTTAATTGTAAAGCTGTATAATTTTATGTCAAAGTTTTCAAAAATTTTCAAAATTGACTTCCATAAATTTGTGTAAGCCAGCTGCAACATGCTGCTGCTGGAAAAATGAGGCCATTCAAGATCTGGCTCCTTTCCTTGCAAACTAATTGAGAAAATGATGCTTTTTACATGGGAACCAATTAGAGGATAATATAAGTCGTTACATAGTTAAATGCAAATAGGGAGACATAATCAAGACAGGTATTTCTGAGAAGTAAAATCTCCGGTATAAAAAAGCAGGAATGTTTCTGTACTTTTAGTAACAATATTCTCTCTATTCCAAACTTCTAAAATACACTCTAAACATGTCCAAACACAAATCCAAGCAAATCAGGCTCCCATGCAGGTAAAGTAACATAAGGTTTTTCATGCATTGTAATATTTTCTTTGGATCTCTTTACGTGATCTGTAACAAAAAAGATTTAAATGCTGTTTTAGGAGAAATAAACTGAGAATTACCTCATAGTTAGAGTTAATAACTCATCACGCCTGAACATGGAATTATTTATAGATTCAATTGATGGATTATTAGAAATAGTCAATGAGTGCCCTTGAGTAACCTTGAGAAAATAGAGGAGGGGAAAGTTGTGTTTGGCTTTAATAAGCTTCAGGCTCCTCAGACAGATCTCCTAACTAATAGATAGTGACACACATAGCCAGGGCTTTGGCCAGCAGTGATGCCTGGTGCTATAATTGTCTTGCATAGAGAGTAACTGCTTCCAAAGAAAGTTGTTTCTGTGTTGAGAGAGTAATTACAATGCTGCCAGAAGGAAGAGCAGATACCCCACCCTACTCACCATGATTTATTGGGTGTATTTGTACTCTAAAACGGAACTGTCTTTTTCTTCCTGGAATGTTTTCACACCTCAATGTGAATCTCTCTTCTCCTGAGTTCATCTCATTTGTGTCTGAAATATTGATCTGGTTTACAAAGGACAGAGCAGTGTATATGTATGTGTGGGTGTATGTGTTTGTGTGCGTGTGTGTGTGTGAGAGAGAGAGAAATAGGAAAGAGTAAGTGTGCACATACAAATGCATATTCAATGACAAGTTTCTCTCATACTATTTTTATGATTAGGGAGATTTGGCACTGAGACAGCCCCTGCCCATTGATATTTCTGCTGATTACCTGGGTTTTAAAGCTACATTTTGAGACAAAAATTCTCTTCAGTCTTTTCTATGGTAGTTGCCCATGAAGTCTGCAGTAAGAGCTGATTTATGAAAGCTCACCAATGCAAGAAAACCATAATGTTTGTGACAGATTCTTTTCCATCCTTTGCAGATCAGCAGTTTTAGGATTGTAGTCTCTATGGTGTCTTCAATACAAAATGGCTTCTGTCAAACAAATACAACATGCTGAATTTAAAAAGTTTAGGTTTCAGTTTCCATCCCCTGCTTCCAAGATGTTTTCTTAAGTTCTGGTTATTAACTGAAACATTTTTTCTTTCTCTATGAATAGCTTCAGTTTTCCAAACATTCAGTCTTCAAGGACCATAGGAGATGTAGGTACACACAAGTCCTTGCTAACCACATCTGCCTCTGTCTCCTTCTCCCCTCTCTATAGAGAAAAAAATTTATTTTAATTATAATTAACAATAAATTTATATGCATCATCACCCACTACCCACTCTTTTCTCCCTCACCCCATCCCATCCCCTCCAGCCAGTTTCTCTCCTTCGCCCATATTTTCCTCTATGTGTTATGGGATCTGTCTAGGATGCTTGAACCAGCTAGTATCTAGATATCTTCAAAGGTGGAATTATCCCACCAGTGAATAAACTACGAACAGGTTCCTTCTCTCTCCTGTCCAGTTCTCTCCTCTATGGTGAAATGTTGCTAAACCAGCTATTGTGGAGGTCTAGTGGAAGTAGACATCATTGCATTGAATTTTTATGTAAGGAAACCCTGAAATGAACAGACTCAACTTATTATCTGGCACTAAGTTTCCCAGCCCTGCAGCTTTTATTGTGCCCTCTTCCACAAGGTTCCCTAAGCTTTGAGACAAAGAAATGTTACAGGTATTGTGCCATTGGTTTTCTTCAGAATTTCTAACAATACTGAACCAGTTACATAGAAATGTCAGCTTAACAATGGAGAACTGAGCTTTAGCCACACCCATGAAAGACTATTTGTCTGTGACAAGCTCTAAGTGATCTATGGGAGACTATCGAATTGATGAGGAAAGACCCATCCCGTGGTGGGTGTGATCACTCTCTGAGAAAATGATTACAATAGAGAATAAGTTGGCTTTTGCAGATTGGTAAGTGAGAAATATGTCCGTCTCTTGGCTCTCCCTGTGTATAAGGTCTGGCCAATTTGTTCAGCTTCTGAGCTATTATGTACTCTCCTGTCATTCTGATGAACTATGATCAAAAACTTTAAGCCAGAAACAAACCCTTTGTTGCCATATGTGGCTTGTGTCCTGAATTCCTTTAGCAATAGACAGATGAAGTAAACCAAGTGTTAGAAAACCAAGTTCTTTTGGTGATGAAACTGCTCATGTTGTATTTGGTAAAAATCAAAGTGTATAACATCAATAAATATGTTAAATTCATGTTTATAACTGAGGCAACTCTGGGTTCACAAGCTTTCAGGAAGTATTTGTGGGCATGCTTTTTCTTTTGCTAAAAAGCAGAGGAAAATCAAAATATACGCAAAAATATAAAACCATATAACATAGTCATGGTCTCTTTTTTCTCAGAGGACTGAGAGAGATGACCATGTTTTCAGAAGTTATGGGTATTTCTGTCCCTGTGTCAGAGGACTAAGTTAGATAATCTTTCACTGATCCTCTTCTCTGCAAGAACAAACATTGTGCTTGTGATTTAATGTTGAAAATTCTTTTCTATTTCATGAGAATTTACTCAACTTGTGTCAGTTTCACTTACCCAACTTGAATTGACCTTTCTTGCAGTACAACCTGTGCATGAGGTGAACATAGTTAGTTTCTCTGTGTGTGTATGTGTGTGTATGTGCATGCGTGCATTCATGTGTGCTGTGTAGGTGGGTGGGTGGATGAATATGTGCATGTGGACATGTATATATGAGAGCACTTGGGTATATGTGACTGTAGAGTCCAAGGGAGACATCAGAAGTCAATCGAGATTGCTGTTGTAATTTCTTGTTTTGTGCTAGGGGTTCCCCGTGTCTGACTTCCAGGACCATAGTTGTAGGCTGCTGACATTTTTTTTACATGGGATCTGGGGATCTGAACTCAGGTCCTTTTGCTTAGAAGAAAAAGACTTTAACCATCTCCCCAGTCCTATTATAGTTGCCTTAAGGGAAAAGTTCAACTAATTTGGTTCCTTGAAGTGATTCTTAAGAACTTTGGAAATATGTAATTAAAAGTTATTTGTAAAGCTACATCATGTGTTCCTTGACTCTCCATCCACAAGAAGCTTTGAAACAGACAAATAATCTAAAAAATAGAAAGCTAAGATTAAAGATAAATTTTCTTTTCCTTGAATAGAGAAAGCATAACTGCAGTACTCCCAGGATGGAAGTGATAAGATAACTCTGACTTAATACTTGAATGAGTGATTCAGAAAGATGGTGCTTGGAAAAATTTCTAGGCTTGCCAAAAGGACTATAAATCTTGCTGAGTATGTTTAACAAGTGAACAAATTTTCAAAGTTCTTTCATTCAATATACATTTTTAACACCCATCATATCTCTGACACTGTGGGGGATATAAACAGCTACTTATATTCTAGTATATGGTTGTGATATTATTTTTAAAGCTGAAAAATTAAGCAGAAGTATTACCTATGAAACCATAAAAGTATGGAAAATATTACTAAATATCAGAATGGCAATGATATTCTTCTTGTTCAGAAGAAGAAATATAGAGTTGAATTTTCTTAAAGGGGCACATTTCTTCCTGCAGTTTAGACCTCCATCCTATGCAATGAAGCGCTAAAGCATTTTACATACAGGCAACAACAAGGACAACACTAGATAGAAATAGCAGAGAAAAATGGCACACACATAGGCAGCTAATATGTAGATTCTTGTGGCTACTGCTGTTTCCTCATTACTGAGAAGCACAGGTAAGAGGCAAAAAGAGAGGTTGTGAATAGATGTGAAATGCAACCTTAGGGAGTTTGATTTTGACCCAGAAGACTGGAGTTCTTAACTTTTATCTTTCTAAGTAAACACAAAACTAGGCATTTCAACATTCAGCAGAAGGTCATACCAAAAGGGTAGATAAATAAATTAATTCTTAAGACACCATGCCAACATGTAGGAGGGGATTTTCAGAAGAGAATCTGTTCCAAGTTTTATGCAAGTTAATTTCAAGCTTCACTATTATAATTATTGATTGCAAATTACTTTTCTTACATGTCAAAATAGATGAAAATATCTTAGTATTTTGAAATAATTAGGTGAAAGTACACAAGTTAAAGAAACAGTTTGTTTCAAGCAAATTATGATTTTGAGAGTATTTATTTGCAGGAAATGAAAAGAATTGAAAGTAAGTTATCTATGGGAGAAAATGGAGTAATAGAGGCATAACCCCCCCCCAGGCAAGTGAAACCAGAAAACTGCAGCACAAATAAAGAGTGTGGCAAATTTTGTTGTAGCAAGAGCACTTCTAGGAAGAAAGGGGCTGTGGTGTGTTGAATGAACCAGAATAACTCCCAAGTTAAGGAAAAGTGTATGGACACATTGGAATGCAAACAGAATTTTCTGAAAAATAACTTTTTCATACAGAAAATGGAATTTAGAAAGGAAGAAGGAATATGCAGTTTGTTCTATGTTGAATTTATGGAAGTTCAGACAGTCAAGAGGTAAACTGGAATATAACATGAACCTGGAAATCCTTGGAAAAGGAAATCCAGGAACTGAAACTTGGGAGAAGTGCTGTGAGTGATCATCAGTGCCTGGAGACTGTGTGAGTATTCTCTTCTTTCATCTTACATAGCCCTCCATGATGAATACCTTTATAGGTAGCATTTAAATTTAGGATTCCAGTGGAAGAAACTGACTAATGGTAAATTTGGTCATAGAAGTGGTAGAAAAAATAGTCACTAGAATTCCAGTTGTATTTAGCCTATGTTTCATTCATCAAAAAGTCTAGGATAACTCAAAAATATAGGAAAATAGAAAATAATTATTGCATGAAGAATAACTATTTTAAAAAGTAGATATAGAAACCACATGACAAGGGGCTGGAGAGGTGGCTCAGGGGTTAAGCCTCTGCCTTGCAGGCAGAAGGTCCTGAGTTCGGATCCTAGACCCCACGTATAGATGCCGGGTGGAAGCGGGGGTGGCCTGCATTCTGGTCCTGGTAGAGCAGAGCCAGTGAATCGCAGGGCAGAGGAAACAAGAAGGAGGTGGAAACTGTCCATGGTGGTTCCCAAATTTGTCTGTGGCTCTACACACGCACACACACACACACACACACACACACACACACACGCACACACACACACGCACACACACGCATACATGCACAATTGAATAAATAATAAGTAATAATTAAAAAATTAAAAAAGAAACCACGTGACAAATGTTTGCTAATGGTGAGGAGGACAGATGTATAGAGTATCCTTTCAAGGAGTTCAATAATGATTGGAAATAGATAAATAATACAGGATAAATAGACTAGTTCATGATTAAAGTGTTGAGGAGAATTTGAAATGAAAGTAGAAGGAAGTATGTAAGAATAATAATCAATGGTAACATCTAGACAATGGGACATGACTCCTCTCCCTCACTACTGTGTCCCACACCTATTCTTCCATCTATTTACCTTTGAGTCTCCTTTTATATTAAGATTTAAAGTCTTTTGTCTTTGGTGAGGAGGTGATTTTTGACACCAACCAAGATGCAGCCAAGAGCAGTGGAGAAAAAGCAAAACTGAAAACAACAAACAACCATAATTTAGAACACTAAAGACCCTACATTATTCACCTGGAACCAGACCAGCCAAATCTCTCCCCATCCTAAAGCTCAGAGAACCTTGGAGAAGAGGGGGCAGCAAGATTGTAAGAGCCTAAAGATGGGGAGGACCAGCAACCAAAATTGGATTTTGCCTGACCTGAACAATGGCTGACATGTCAATGACCCCCCCCCCAAAGTCTAGCATGCATCACAGGGGAGGAGGATCCAGGAAGTAGGATCCTTAGAGACAAGGGAATAACAATCATAATAGAGTTCCCAAACTAATGGGGAGCCCAAGAAGGGGCTCTCGACTATGCCACTGAGTCCTTACCCCTCACTAGCATGGAGGACTCAGAGGGAGGTTTGGTATTCACATAGAATGATGCTCCAGAGGATGGGAGGGAGGAAGGGGGAGGCACTGGGAGATGGGAAAGAGAGGGAGGAGGGTAAAGGGAAGAAGGGGGGAAAGTGGGAGAGTAGAAGGGGGAATGACTGGGGAGGGGAAGAGGGAGGAAGAGGATGGGGGTACCTATTGAGCTTGAATGATTAGGAAAAAAATGTGGGAGAAAAGAAAAGCTGGAGGTGGGGAGTCTTAAATCATATCCATCATATATTCTGAGAGCTGCAAACCTTCCAGCTCCCAGAACATACCTCTCCCAAAAGTAGGGTTGGATTAACTAACCTCAATGCCTAATCCCTGTGAATGTCTTTTTCCAGCAATGTTCCACCTCTTAAAAGTGCCATCACCTTACCTAACAACTAAAGATTCAGACACAAGAACCTGTGAGGGACAACCCACATTTCAAACACTGATAATCCACCTCCGGCCCCCACAGGTTTGTCGCCATCTCATTATGTAAACCATACTCAATCCAGCTTCAGAAGTCCCAACACAGACTATATCAGTAGTCTCAACACAGTCCAAAATCAAAATCCTCTTATAGAATCAAGACAAGTTAAATATTTCCAACATTCAATGGCATAGAATGAACATTCACATTCCATAAAGGAGAAATGAGGGCATATTCAGGAAAGATCAATCTATAACAGACTAGAAACCAGCAGAAAAAACTCCAAGTCCTGTGGCTCCAAGTCTAGAACCTCTTATTGAAGTCATCACAGTTCCGAAGGCTTTTGGTTTCACCCCTCCGTGAAAATATCTGAAGAACTTATCATTCTCTTAGGCTGACTCATCCTACGGTATACAGTTCTCCTTGACAGATGTCCAACATTGGCTCTGGCATCTCTAACATCTTCACTTCTCAACTAAAAACCAGGCTTGTCTCCATAAACACAAACCCCTTCTTAGGCCTTTAGAATTCAGGTTTCCTTTCACTTACTTTCTGGTTTCTGTCATTCTCTGAAACCTGAAAGTAGGAATTCAAAACTTTCTTCTTCTTGCATCTCTGATCCCTCTAAAACAAGGACCACATGGCCGACTTAGCCAAATACTGCTTTAACTTCCAAGTGGATACTAGGACCCTTCAATCACAGCTGGTTCAGTTTCTCTGAATTGATGCTGGGAAGAATCTCTATCTCTCTTTAGCAATTGCTTCAGAGAAGAAACAAACCTTTCCTTAGGAACTGTGCACTTTAGCCCATTCCTTCCTAGACTTGCTTTCTTATGGGTGGGAACCTTCCTTGAAGAATTTTCCCTCAGGATAGGGCCTCTTCTATTATCCAAATGAAGTGTTGATTCACTTATGGTGCCAATCTCTTTAATAATAACCACCATTCTTCTATTTGTCTTCTCTTTAAACTTGCTCTCATATTTTTTTAATCAAACTTCACAGTTTTTTGTCTCTTCCTACCGGATTTCTTACTCTTTTTCTTCTTAACTCTGAACAAGAATCATAAAAGGTAGCCATGCCACACTGTCAAGACTACATTACCTTGAAATTTCTTCCACCAGGCACTGAAATTCAACTTTATGCAAGCACACGGATCAAAAGCAAAACTTAATCAAACACTGCCAATTTATTACTTAATTTGTTCCTTATATAGTTCCAAGTACAGTTTCTATTCCCCTCTGGACTATCACAAGTTGGGCTTTCTATGTCTGCATATCTAACAGCATCATTGTCTTTAAAGTTCTCTAGAAAGGTCCCTTATTCCTCACTTCTAAGATACAAAGACTTTTTTACCACAATGTCCCAAATTTTTTATATATTTCTCCCAACAAACATTCCAAAGGATTACAAGCCACATCACATTAATGGCCATACTTCTTAACTTCTCAGTACCAACTTCCCTCAGCTTCATAGAAACTTCATAGTGTCACAGCAGCACTCTACTCCTGGTACCAAATTCCAAATTCTGTTGCAATTTGCTTGCAAAAATCACCATCCAATGACTTAAGGGAACAAAGAGTTTATTCTCTCTTATGATTCCTGGTTATAGTTGTTTGTTCAGTTTAGCAGGATAGCATGCACCATCATCAAAAGTACAAGGGAATTGAACACACTATATACATGCAACACTGAGAGAGGGACAATTCTTACTCACCAGACAAGCATGTCTAACTAATTTACAGGAGAATGTCAACTTCCTCAACCAGATCTCTGCATTTTATTCATCTGTTCAGGGCCGGTTATGACTACCATGGGTTGGGCCTTCCCTATCAACTGGACAATCTGCTCTAGGTTTGCTCTGGACTTAACTAAAATTGTACCTAGAACTCAAATCCTCAACCATCAACTTGACACCTATATCTAACATATAGATAGATAGATAGATAGATAGATAGATAGATAGATAGATAGATAGATAGATAGATAGATACACACACACATGCACACACATATATATTATATTCTTTCCTTGATAATATTGTTGTACTTCTCATAACCCTTTGGTGATATTTTCTTTTCATTCCACTATTCCTTGTACTTCTTGGAGGAAGAGAGGATCCCCTAAGAAATTTAAAGTATAACCTTAAATCCTTGTTTAGAAGTTAAGTTTAAAAGAAATTTGCTTTTTTTAAGGAAAGTCCTACAACTTCACTCACCTGTTTTATCAATGGGTAATTGAATTTATGTCTTCCAGGTACTTTCCAGCTCTCTGCTTCAATCTCTGCTATTGACATTCACTGCATTATCGACAGCCTGAACTGTGTTCTTTCTTCATGGACTCTAATTCTTTACTGCTTCATCAAACCATGTTTATGCATTCTTGACATTCCTTTATACACTTTATTGTGGAGTCTCTGGTATACTGACAAATTCCTTCATCTTCAACCTGCCTCTAAAACTTTCTCTTTGCATAAATGTTATTAACATTAGACATTTTCCTGCTATAGAGAATCAGTTAGTAGACAATGAGTAACCTAGGGCCCAAAAGACAAATGAGATACTGTAAATTTAGGGAGTAGTGGTTAATGCTGATGTGGTGTCCCAGTTGTAGAAAAAACAGAAGTCAAGGGATGTTCAAATATCATTACAGTTCTAGGAATATCCCACCTTTGTAGAAAAAGATAACGGTGAGCAGAAAAACTGAAAAATTATCAGACAAAATACAAATTATATGGGGCTCAGCATAAATGTTAAATACAATAATATGTATTTGAGCATTGTTACTTTATGTAAAGTAGCTTTTGCCTTTTAGTTGGGAAATGCAACAATTGAGAGAAATGGCAAACTAAATTTGTATCTGTGTATATAATCTCTTTAAACTCATATTAATGATTATTGTATATATTATACTGCTTTTTTGAAATAGATGAAAATTAGTTTTGTTTTGATTAGAAAAAAGTTATTAACAATCATTATGAAAACAGAACTTCTGATAAGAAAGGCAGAAAAGAGAGGAAAGAATCAAATATTTATGGAATATTTACCCAATGTCAGACACTGTCTGAACAATCTCCTTGTATTCCCTTATTTAACTCAAGCAATTATAAAAATAATAAAGGCACAAATACAAGCATTTTATGAACATATGTTATGTATACAACATGATTGGTTTCATTATGATATTTTATACATATAATACATTTTAATATTATTCAATCCTGATTCTCCATTTTACACATGAGAAATATATTGTCTAATCTGTCACATAATTATCACTAGGGGTCAATTGAGACATGAAGACCAATTCTAACTACCCCATAGAAACAATGACTCATGTACCACATGATAAAGTCCCAATTTTTCATCATTCTGAGTACTGTCTCCTTATTCATCTCTAATGTGTTCCTTAGAAACAAGTTCCAGAATTGAGTGAACCATTGTATGTACCAAAACCCAGAATTTTCCCTGTTAGTAAATTATCTAAAATAGATGGTATGAGAAGACTTGAGCAAGAATCTGACAATATTCACAAAGAAAATTTTTTGTTGTTGATACTGAACACAATACAGATTTAAGAAGTAAGGGAAAGGAAGACTTAAAAGAAAGAGAAGAGCAAGTAAATCTTTCAAGGACCTTGGGATCAAGAAGGAATGTAAAACTTGTAGAAGACAGGGGGGAAGAAAGTGAGAGAGAAAAAGAGATATGTAGAGAGAATATTATTTTTCCCTTAAAAGCAGTCATTAGATTTCATACCTACTTTTGATGTTTTATGAATAAGAACATTTTGACAGATTTTTCTTTATTTTTATGTTTAAAAATATTTCCTATATCAAACATTTAATCATTGAATGTGATTTTAGCCAAAAAGAGGAAAATTGAATGAATAAATAACAAAGGCAATTTTAATGGTCATATGTTAAAGAACAAGGTCTTCAACAGCAAGGAAAACTTTTGCTGCCCTTTTTTTTTTTTTTTGGCCAAATCTGGCCTTTATAATTTCCTTTTATTGCCGTTTATAAATTGCCGTTGACTCCAGTAATGGGATTTCATAAATAAAAAGAGATGACAGAAATTACCTTACTACTGCAAAATGAATCAATACATTCTGAATTTTGACTTCCAAGAATGTTGTTCAGGGACATGTTGTCTACTCCATGGAGGGCTATAGGAATTCTGGATAAAACAGACATGATCTAATTTAATCACTTCTATTATTGAGTTTTTCTGGTGTAAAGAAAATAAGCATGTTTAAATTTGTCACTGGAGAAATGTTTTTCTTTTGCATCCACTTACACAAATATCCATTGTGAATATGCTACTTGCTAGTGAATATGCTATAAGACTGAAGATTATTCCAATAAAATTTAAAGTCTATCAGGTTGACAATTAAGAGATTGAATAACTTGCTCTATCATATGGAATTTCACTTCTTATTTCTAGTAATTCCTTTCCTGGCACAATTTTCTAGAAATATTCAGTGAAATTATGTTTGAACTTATTGATGAGAATCCCAGTCATATGTTTGATCTATCATAAGAGAGTTGTTGAGTTGGCTACAATTTTCATACTCAATGTGCTGAAATCAGAATCCATTTGGCTTATTATGAAATAGAACTTCCTTCATCTGAAGCATTGAATAGCATATGGTCAGTGTTTTTGTATTTCATATCTTTTGTTGACAAACCTCACTTTATATTGGTTTGCTCACAAAAGCAGGTACAACATTTGGTATAAAATTAACTAAGAGAAAAACAGTAGTTGGAGAACTCATTGTCTTCAATTTAGTCATTCTAGCTGCTTGAGCTTCATACAAACTCTTCTGAAGTATAATACGGTGAATAATTAGTTCCATACATTTTAAGGATTTCTTCATGTTAGTGTCTTATGGAAAGATTTCCTCTAGACCTTTGTTGGTTCTTGCTTATATTGTTTCTGGAATGCTGTATAGATTTGTTCATGCCATATTGCATTGTTTTCAGTTTGTAAACATTAAGAATCTTTCATGTGTACCATACATGTAGTTTTTCAAGAGAATTTTGAATTTTATTCAAATCAGTTCAAACCAGGTTGTGTATTTCCTAGTATGAACTACTTAGTTATGTACTACCAGACAGGTTACAAGGTACAAATTAAAGAGACATATAATATCATGATAATGAAGTTATTTGACCATGTTACAAAAATTGATAGCATCCAGTTTAATTAAATTTTTAATTTTGTTACTATATTTATCCAACATGACACCATTATTCTGAAAAATTTTGGTTTCTTATCATAGGTTTAAATTTTTAAAATATTTTTAAAACAATCCTTTAGACTACTTAGTGAAAATAAAATGTAGCAACTACACAAATATGTCATTCTTTTAAAATTAAAAACTTAGACACAGTTCTTAGGAAGTGATATAAAATCAGATGTATGAGTTTTCTTTTTCCAGCATCCAACTGTCACCACCTGAGGAGAGTGGAGTACTACTCAAGTTCAGTCATTCCCATATTATCCCATAAATGTAAATTTGATAGCAGTGTCACACTTGTTACCTTGGCAAGCTCCATTGTAGTTTATTTTGCTTTTTCTAAGGCATATTTTCAAGGTTTGCTATCCTTGCTGGGGTTCAGATGATTAGCAGAGCCTTCAACATACAAGGACATGTACTGACCAGAGCCACAATAAGGTATTGGGGGAGTGAAGACACTGCCCAGAAACAGTGTTCCTTAATGACTACAGCAAAGGATTCAGAGGAATCCTAGCATAGTCCCTTACTCTGTGCACATCACTTTTTTGTGACTCAGTCTCTACAATGTTTTAAATTCCAAAACAACAATTTGGATACATTTACCAGTTTCCCTTGCAGATGCTCTGAGTCATAATAAGGGACCATTGCCAGGAAAGAGTTTGTTATGTCTCCTATCTCTTCCTATCCTCCATCCTTCTCCCTTCCTACTTCTTGAATCTGATTTGTCTGAGCTCCTGTTCACTTCTTTTTTTTTTTTTTTTGGTATTCTTATCTTATCATGTGATGTATTATTCAAATGCCCAACTCCTTTTATTGCTAATTATATATTAACCAGGTTCTGACTTCATTCTTCTCTGTATTGAATCGTGGTCCAGGCATGACACTGACAAAAAGGATTCCTGGAGTTCAGAGGAAATTTTGGCAAATGACAGTTCTCTTTTAGGGCTGTTAGTCTTAATGGAATATTTGATAAGATGGTAATAACCCCTGAGATCCTTTTATAGCAAACCCAGGGGCGAAACAGATATATATTTTAATAGTTTCAGTGACTTTTATTTATTCATTTAAGTTTTCAATGAGGTCAGTGAGGCATTTCACAATGACAATTACTTCTAACAAGTGAAACATGCATGATCCAAGTGTTCTTCCTCTTGTCAACGATACCTATTGATATGCGTCAAAACTTATTCCCCATAGTTGTGATACTGTTGCAGTTTGAAATTCATTTCCTCGGTTCTCCCTCAGACTTGAGTAACTGCTTGTCAAAGTGGAAGGCAAAACTGCTATTAGTTGTAGGCTCAGGGTTTTGTTTTCCCAAGCATATATTCTCAGCCATATGTCAACCATTTATATTCCCTATTGGAAAATTTCATCCTGAAGTCAGTTCATGAATTCATTCACATATCCAATGCTTAAAATCCACACGTTATTTTATGGAAAAAAATATTGATTGTCCCTTTGAAATTTGTATAACACAATAGCAGGCTTCCTTTGTTTCAAACATAAGGTCCAATTAACAATACGAATGTGCAGGCAATAGACACATTTTGAGGATAGTAATGATGATAAGCGTTAACATTTATTGAGTCTTTTACCATTCTAGACACTGTGCAAAGTGCTTAACACAGGAGTTCTAATTTAATTCTGGCAACCATTGTGAAAGGATGCAACAATTAATATCCTCATTTTGAAAATGTTCACATGAAGGTTTAGAGTGGCTGTGCAATTCTGCCCAAGGTCATAGAGAAATAAGTAGCAATGTCTACAATATTAAAAAAAGCAAACCAGTCTCATTTCAAGGACAGCACTTTTTCAGTCACTATGTTGAATTATTCTGGCATAGCTTTGCTAATTTTGCATCTGGACCTTGCCACATCCAAACAGAAAATACATTTCTAGTTTAGATGCAAGGACCTTTAATATTCAAAGCTTCATTCCAAGGGCTTTATAAGGGTCGAGTTCATTCCAGGTTCCACTTAAGCCACATGGAAGAAGTTAACAGTAAACCTGTTTCATTACACCATCAACCTTAATTAATATGTTTAGAATAATGGCTTGGAATTTATTTAGCCAAAATAATAACTTCATTTAACATAATGACTTGGTGCACAGGCGGCATTGTGAGTTACAGCATTCCTGCTGCTGTTTCCAGAACATTTACCATGTGGCTAATGGGAAATCACCTCTGTGATACTGTGACACCTGTTAATGCCTTGTTTCACCTCTGAAGCTTCAACTCTTTATGTGGAGGTGGGCAGCCATAGTGAGTTAAATAGGGACAAGTGAATTATTAATTATTTCAATAGTTTTGTGATGGTTGAGTTTTTATTTTTTTTAAAAAACTATTGCAATGATAATGTAAGACATTCATAAGATACATTGTTCCTAACCTTTAGAAAATAGCCAAAGGAACTAAAGGATAATTCACGGACTCTGAAACAGTTCAAGCCAGGCTTTGAATCCATTCTCATTGAAGTTTACCACCCTTCCTTAAGTATCCTCATTTCAACAGTCCTCCTGAGTTGTATAGAAGTAGTAGAAAATTCAAAGTCCTGTGGCTTCATCCCTCCATTTAACTTTCCAAGTTCAGTTGGTAAAGAGCTCCACCTCCCAAAAGACACACATACTGTTAAGGTAAACAAGAGCAATCAAATGATTGGATAGATTTGAAAGGGCAGCAGAAATGGTAGGCCACTAAATCATGTTCTCTTTCCTAGAGACAGATATGCATTGGAAACGTGATTACTCATTTGAAACTTAATCCTTCCAGTGATTAAGTACTTGCTAATGGAATGTCAATGGAACTGATTGTGTCAGATCTTGACACTGAACTTTGGCTATGTGCTTCTGTGTATTCTCTTTGCCATTCTCACTAGAAAACCATGATCATTTCCATAACCTAGTGTGAACCAGGTCAATAAGGACAGAATGCTAGAAGCAGAATTATCCATTGGAGCAAAGTGCAAAGTTCAGATACTAACAACAAAGCTGTTTAGCAACATTACCCTCTCAAAACTGTTACTGGAATGAACAGATATTTTTTAAATCACTGCTTAGGTTTTCTAAGCAGCTTAGCCGTCAGTTAATGCTTCGATTTTAGCTACAATGGCTCACATATTAAATAAAATAAGTCAAATCGAAGAGATGTTATGAGAAACAAATCTACTTAAAGAATTTCATCTAAGCATGAAAAATTCATAAAATTCTAGAAGCTTTTAAGGATCATGGTAGAGTGGGAATGAAAGAAGTGTACATCTGATTTCAAATGTAGGATAAACTACTTTTAAGAAGAAACATACTAGAGTATTTTTCAGTACATTTGACAATAAATAAAAATGTATTTTGTTATAGGTAATTGAAAATGATTTTTTTGGGTATGGACTTGGTCAAGCAAGAAAACATTTAACATATTTTTGCCTCTGAAATTATATAACTCAACACTGTGTTGTTGAAATAGTATGAGACAGGGTGATACATTAATAAGTCGGGTTAATGTGGTTACCACCCCCAAATCATGTGTCTTATATGCTATGAAATGACATCGTGACTTAGCAGAACTCAAGTAATATATGGTGAATGAAAACAGGAGCATGGGGCATGGGTGGCAAAGGTGTCAGTGGCAGCTGAAAGTTTTACCATTGAGCAGCAAGAGGTTGAGTCTCTCCATGCTCGTTTTCTTGATAATGAACATTAGTGTTGAACATGTACAAAAATGTTAGGATGCTACAAAATCAGCAAACTATGCAAGAAGGATAATTACCAGAGCATTGCTTTTCCTTCTGAAGAAAGCTATAGTTTAGCATTGTAATTTTTTTTTTCTCCATCCAAAAGATCAACAGTGGTACATTCACTTTTTTTTTTCTTTTGCCAAATACAAATTACCAGAATCAAAGTTTCTTGATTTGTGGGAAAGGGAAAACCATTTCAAAAGTTAGTTAAAATCAATTTAGAAATGTAGTAAAGTGATGGACATTTTTTTTATCCTGAGCTTGTTTCAAAAATGCTATCCCACGGGGCTGGAGAGGTGGCTCAGGGGTTAAGCCTCTGCCTTGCAGGCGGAAGGTCCTGAGTTCGGATCCTAGACCCCACGTATAGACGCTGGGCAGAAGCAGGGGCAGCCTGCATTTCTGGTCCTGGTAGGGCGGAGTCTGTGAATCCCGGGGCAGAGTAAACAAGGAGGAGGTGGAGGCAGTCCATGGTGGTTCCCGAATTCATCCGTGGTTCTACACACACATGCACACACACACGCACACACGCATACACGCACAGTTGAATAAATAATAAAGAAATTTAAAAAAATGCTATCCCACTTAAATGGATACATTGAATGCCTGAAAATGGATGCATTGAAAGACCAGGGCTGATCAGAAACTGGGGTAATTGAATAGTGGGGAAAGAAGGCGATGCACATTGTCTATCGTTCTCTATAGCCTGAAATATGTGTGTTGCCTTCTAAATCATTAGAGACACATTTAAAAGATGGTCAGAAACCACAGATAACTAAAATTTAGTTTTTTCACATGTGTGTGTATTAGAGAGCACTGTGTGTGCCTGTGGAGGTCCAAGGGTGACTTAGGCAATCACCCTAGATTGTTTCCAAGGCTCTACCTTACTGTTTCCCTCTGGTGTTTTTATTTGGTATCCAAGATCTGAACTCAGTACCTTCTGCTTTTGAGGAAGAGGCTTAACCCCTGAGCTATTTCTTCAGCCCATAACATTCTCATTAGAATTGGCCAACTTGAAATTTTAGAACATCAATATCTATGATTAGTTGCTATTGTGTGTATATTATTTTGCCAATAATGACTTTAACCAGATATCAAGGCAGAATCTGTAAAATATTCCTTAAATTTCTGAAATTTCTAAAATTGATATTACAGCAATTATTTTGATCTTGCTATACATGTCTCAGAGTGGTGAGTACACATATTTAAGAGTTCATCAAAATTATCTAAAATAGGGCTTGAGTTAAGCCTCTGCCTAGAAGGTCCTGAGTTTAGATCCTAGATACCATATAAAAATGCCAGAAGTGGGGGCTGAAGAGGTGGCTCAGGGGTTAAGCCTCTGCCTTGCAGGCAGAAGGTCCTGAGTTCAGATCCTGGACCCCACGTGTAGATGCTGGGCAGAAGCAGGGGCAGCCTGCATTTCTGGTCCTGGTAGGGCGGAGCCTGTGAATCCCCCGGCAGAGTAAACAAGGAGGAGGTGGAGGCGTCCATGGTGGTTCCCGAATTCATCTGTGGTTCTACATACACACACACACACACACACACACACATACATACACACACGCGCACACACACAATTGAAAAAAAAAATGCCAGAAGGAAATGGCTACAACTTACACATCCAGCCTTGGAAAGCAGAGCCTGACAAACTCCAGTGCAAAGCAAAGAGAAGGTAACACAATCCAGGGTGATTCCTGAAGTCACACTTGGACCTCCAAAGGCACACACACAGTACTGGCTGACACACAGCATGCATGCATATAAATAAATAAATAAATAAATAAATAAATAAATAAATAAATATTCTAAAACAGTGAAGACTTTACTAGAGAAGAGATTAAAAGAAGAGACAATGTTACAGGAATTATGATTTTACTTAAATATATAAATATATATATCTCAATACATGTACTTGAGAAGATAGTAGGCTCACCTCCTTGAAAAATCTAATGATGTTAACTATATCTACCATAAATACTTTATCAAATTGATTTTATGTCTATCAAATTAATATGCCATCTTGTATACCTCAATATTTCATATATAGTAATGATTCAGGAAATCATGTCACGGCAAAATGTTTAAAGCAATCATTTTTTCCAACTGCATGTTTGCTGCAATTAGTTTGACCTTAGGTGGTTGACTGTGAGGGTTGGGAGGGACAACTGCCCTTATGATTTCTAATTGAATTAGCATAATGTCAGTCCTGGCAGTCAGCACCTGTGTCCCTCATACATCATCCTTCCCATGACTGTCCATGACTGAAATGCTCCATTTGCTTTCCAGGCCACAGGCGTGCCTATCTCAACACCCTGACTTCCACATGACTGTAATTATGATCTCTTTACACTCAGAGGGGTTAAGCCCTTCCCTCTTCTTTGCTCTGTGAAAAGTCCCTCAGATGGTGTTTTACAAGAATGTCTCTAACAAGAAACGAATTGTTTCTAGGTAGTGCTAGTTCCCTTTTTTTATTTTCTGCTTTGTTAGCGACACAGTGATTTCATTAGCAAGGAACAAATGATTAGCAAAGACAGCTAATCCTGAATGCATACATACATACACGTGCACATGCATGCATGCCCACACAACAAAACACATGAAATAGAAACTGCTAAGCTATTCCAGCCTAAAGTCATTCCAATAATAAAGGAATGAAAGATATCTTTGCAATAATGGGACTTGCCGTTGTATCATTATTTAAATAAATTACAATCTCTAAATAACTGATGTTCTAATCACATAATAGAATTTTATAGTTTATTAAGGAGAGATGGAGCCAAATTTGCACTATGCCCCTAAAGCTGAGAGTGAGCCTTGAAGTGTTGAAATTGTCTACAAAGTCCATACATCCTCATCAGGCGATTATCATGTGCTTGGAAAAACAGACAAGTACATAGCTTGGATTATGGATATGAATCTCTATAAAAATTCTCTGAGAAAAAGCAGAAAAGAAAAAAAAATTGAATTCACTGATCACAGCTATTAAGTGAAACTGTGCATAGTCTATTCCATGTTAAAATGTGCAGGCACAAACTGAATGTGAAACTGAAATCACAGTGAGTATCAGAGAAAGTTCATTCATCCAAAGTATGGCACCTAAAGAGAAAGAAAATGGCAGCATCCAATTGAAGAACATGGGTACATTTTAATGTTAGGTGCAGCTGTCCTATCATAATAATACCATTCTAGCCATCTGCCATAAAATATTGAGTGATCCTGACAGCAATTCTCTTGAACTTTTGGAGGGTATGTAACATGCAGTTCAGAAAGGAACAATTTAAAATCTACTAAATAATTCCATAGTAGGAAATTCGATGAGCTGGTGTACAGAGAGAAGTAATCAAATCAGAACTATCGACTCTCAGCCATGACAGTTTCTAAGAGAAATTATAGTGAAGAAGCATTGGTTTGCAATAAGGAAAAAATCCTGAAAATTAAAACACTCTAAAATAATTAAATGTATTCTGCTATGAAGTTATGTGCTCCTTGTTACTCGAAGGAAAAAGCAAGAGCCAACTCATTGTTAAAAATCATTCCATTGATTTATCCAGCCGTGCATTTATTTAGCAAATATTTATTGGACTCCTACTTATGTGTCAAGGGATCTTGAACTAGAAATATCAAAGAAATATTCAAACAAAAATTTTATAAAACTTCTGAGTTTGGGAAGGAGTGGCTAATGTCGGAATTTTGTCAATAACAGCTGAAGCAATCCTGCATTTATGTGTCTTAAATAACTGAAATATCTGCACGTTTACAAGAGAGATTTACAACCAATTTGTGTATTAGGGTGAACTTTTGCCAAGTGCTCCAGTCTTCTCACTTGTGGTTTGTATTTCACCTCTATCTTATTGTTCAGTAGTTACTTTTCCAAACCAATCCAGTCAGGTACACTGCTTGGGAGCTCTCGTTTGCATGAGAAGTTGTCAGACCTGATCTGACCTGCCTCTCCATCAGGATTATAAAGGTGACAGATAGTCAATTTCAGGGATTCATGATCCATTTTACCACAACGCTTCACCTTGCAGCTAAGTAATACAGCTGTGATAAAACCAGCCATAATCACTGCGTCTTACTGAGCCTGCCTCAGACATAAATACCAATTCCATAACAAAAACGCAAATGGAACAAGAGAGTAGACAGAGGAAAGATGAAGGCAAATGGGAAGGCTTATTCATGGTGACTAATGGGAGACTCTGTTTATGGTTTCTTTCTTATTCATTTTTGTACAGGAAGAATGGGAACATATATCACCCCATCAAGGAGTTTGCCTGCAGCATATTCATGAAAATCAATTACAAGCACTTTATTAAGTACTTCTCTGCATTTAGAACTATCAGAAAAATAATTAAAATCTCACTGTTTAATACACAAATAGGGATAAGCACCCAACATTATTTTAGAGACAGTGAGATAATTATATAAATATTAAATATGGAGAAAAAGAATAGTAATAGAGCAATAATATAATTTATTGTCTATTTACTTGGTTTTTAGGTCGCAGTACTAGCAGTACTGTAGTACTGTACTAGCAGTAAAAGGAAAAATGGTTCCTGGAGCAGAGGGAGAGGGAGTAAGTCCTGAAAGAGTTGATGCTTCAGGGAAGAAAGCCAAACCATGAATAGATAAACAAATAAAACCACAGAAATAGCAGCAATGATAAGTGTTAAAAGAAAAGATATCAAGGAAGAAAGGTTATAGAAATAGTCAGATATGAGGTTCCTTTCAGATCTCTTAAGTGATAACTCTCTGAAAGGGCAAGCATTGAGTAGAAGACTTGAAATGAGGTAGAACATAACATAGTCAGATATTTAGGAAGCACAAAGTCAAAGTGAAAGAAACTAAGACAAGACCATCTTGTCTATGTGAAGATTCACAAGGAGGCTCCAGCAGCCACTGCAGCTTGAGTAAGGGGGAAGATGAAGTGAGAAGGAAATGTGGATTCCAGATGGAAAGGGTCACGAGAGTTCCGATGCAATCATTCTAGCTTCTTTTCTTGTGCAATATTAAAACACTGAAACCTTTCAGCAGAGAGAGGTCATGAAATCTGACTTGAGTGTTTGAATGACAACTCCACTTTGAGAAGAACATACAGTAAAAGGTGAAAAAACAAACAGAAAAGCAAGAGACTCATCCCAGGTAAGGGTTCACACCATGGCAGTAGCAGTGGTAGAGATGAAAAATGATCAGATTACAGAGGTCTCAGCAAGATCTCATGTGATCTTGAATGTGGAGCATAAGAGAAAGTTGGAAGTCAAAACAGCAAGATGTTTGACCTCACCAGTCCAAAGGTCGTATTGGCTGCCAACCTCCCCAAGGACAAGCATAGGATGAGATTTGTAGAAAACAAGCCGTTCAGATTGAAAACATGTTCTATTGGAAATAATTACCTCATTTCAATGGGATAAGGAGGTCAGATACAGAATTGAACTTACTGGATTAAAACAAGGGAAAATATCTAGGCTAAAGATTCAGATGTAGCTATGATCAGAATCTGGAAGCCATGAGACTAGTGTAAGTTATTCAATGAGACAGAAAGGTAACGTTTCCTTGTAGGCTTGAGCAGCTCAGCAGTTAGAAGTGTAATTTGACATTGATCAACTTAACATCTTACTTCTCTGGCTCCATACTGCTTCCACTTCTAAAACCATAAGAAATAAGTATATGGGAGGACCCAAATATACATATATAAATCTAATAAAATAAAATAATCTGAAACTAACAGTATTGTTTTATTTTCATCAATATTGGTTATTTTACTCTTCTGTGCTCCTACATTTACTCCTTAAAAATTGGGAAGGGACTTCAGAGTAAGAGTGTATGATATGGCTGTTACGTGAGGTTAGAATAAGAGATCTTGGGTAGGTAGAACCAGATTTGAATATTGTGAGCTTATGAGGAATTTATTTAAACTTCTGAGTTTCAGATTCCCAATCTACAAAACAAAGTAGTAATGATAAGACCTGTAATGATGATTTTAACCATCAGATAGCATGAAGGTTAAAAAGGAACAGGCATGTGCTGCATCATTGTGGACAATATTATCTTCATATCATCTTTCAGCATTGCTCTGTCTCCGCCTTTTTCATCATCTCTCCAAATATGGTTCCCACCTTATCTTGCGTGTTTCTATCTGGATCTGGCCCCTTACTCTGTCTTCTAGAAATCTGCCCCTTACCCACAGGCATTTTCTATACCTTAGTCCTTTGCACCTTATAGTTTTCTGCTATGCCTTTTTCATCTTCCAAAGTAGTCTAAGTGTGCTACAAATCATTTTAACGAAGTCATGAGGCAGATTGACTTGGTTATGGATCACTTTATGAGGACAACCAAGGTCTTTCCCATCATTTTCTCCAGTCATATTTACCCATTAATATTGTATGTTTGACACTCAGAAAGCATAACATACACTTATGATATGACCATTGCCATCTACAAGTATCTATTAACAAACAAATCTCCTATGTCTTTTGTCAAGGGATTGACATGTCACCTCCTTACACCACACTGACATACTCAATAAAATGGCTCTATGAAAAATATTCCTGGCCAATGAGATGACACAGAAGGTAAAGGTACCTGGATGCAAACCTGACAATCTGAGTTTAATTCTTGAAGCCCACGTGTTTCAAGGAAGGAGCCAACTTCTAAAAGTTATAAAAATTGTCTTCTGAACTTCCACAAAAACATGTGAAGGTCTATGCGAGACCAATTTTTTTCTTTCCTCTTAATTAGTTTTTCCCCTCCTCCTGCATAAAAACAAAACCAAAAACGTCAAAAAAACCAGAAAATGTATATTTAATGATCTTTGTTATCAAATTATTGCATGATTCATTCGTAAAGGAACCTAAATTGCTATTTTTAGCTCTTTTGAAATTGTAAGATCTAATTCCCTTTCAAATTCTTGGCTATTCAGAAAAATTATGAAAGTGAATTAGTTGGGACCAGCAGCTCAATACTTATTTCCTAATATTGTCCAAATAAGTAATTATAGCCAATCCTCTCATTGTGGAATTTCCATAACTTAAGGATAAATAATAAAAAATCTGCTTTTACTATTAACTTGCTTATTTAAATAGTATTCTTGATAAGTACAAAGTCATATGTGTTCTAGGAGGATAGGTATCCTAGAAGCTAGCTATCTGTCTTAGAAAAGTTTACTAGATTTCAGTGACTTTTGGAAAAGTTATTGTTTTAATGCATTACATATCTACATTCAGGAGAGGCAGCATTTCTCTATTATAGGCATTGCTTTGTTACTAAAATTTGAGGTGTACTGATGTAAATAATTTTATAGCTGTTCATACCAAAGCCAATTTTATAATTTAATTAAGAAGCTTGGAGAAGAATTTTTGGGTTTTTGGTACTTGCTCAAAACAGAGCTTTGCCTCATTGGCAAAAGTATGTGAGAGATCAGGAGGAAAAAATGTAAGAGATGAGGGGAATAGGCTACCCATGGTCTCCAGGAAATAACTGTTTCTACAGTGAACTTGAACTGAACTCCATTGATTGGTAGGATTGTGGGATCTGTTCTAAGTATTAGAAAAAGGAATGACTTGCTAGTCTTGATATTATCATGGCTCCAATGTGAACTTAATTCAGATTTAATGCAATTACTTTGCGTTGATTAAATCTCAAACTGTTATTAAAAACTGAATTATTGAGGTTTACCATTTATATAACAAGTTTGGCCTTCTGCATTGCACCATAAACCTTAATCATTATGTTGGCAATAATCGCTTTGTGGTTATTTAACATAAATAATTACTTCAGCAGCTAAAATGAGATGATGCAGCATGGCTGTATTATGCTGTCCCCACAATTCGTAGGGCAGCATTGCTATTTCCACTGTGTTACTTAACTCTTCATATGCAGTTATTTTCTTTGTGTTCATTCAGTGAATACTAAAGAATAATGCTCTAGTTGTTTCTTTCTGTCATGGCTTACCATATGAGGTCGCACCTCCATACATCATCATCCAAACTCTTGTCTACATTGTAGAATATGGGATATGGACTTATTAGAAAGAATAATCCTTTAATGCTGGAAAATTAAAGGAAAGTATTTTAAAACCAACTCTTTGCTTTGCTACCTTGGGCATAATTTACCTATTGTGTTTCACATGTATTTCTTAAGATTTCAAAATAGTCTATTTCCTATCTTTGTGTTTTTCCTGTTCTTTTTGTTTATTCACTATAAAATATGTATTTTGTTTATGTATTTGAGGGAGAAAAAGGGAGAGAGAGATCATGTTACAGTACATGTGGAAGGAAGATAGATGAGAGCTTTCAGAATTCAGTACTCTTTCTTGTATCATTTGGACACATCAGAATCAAATGCAGGTTGCTGGTTAGCCCAGGACATAGATACCTTTTCCAGCTGAACAATCCTTCCACCCCTTTTCACTTTTCAAAGTGAATAGACATTTAAACAACACAACTTTACATGAAGAATTTGAAGAAAATAAGTACACTTGACTTTAACTGTGCTAAGGACAAATTGAGGATGTGGTCTCTTGGTGTCATAGCATGGCCAACTATCAGGGAAGGTTATAGAAACCCATAGTCTGGACTTCTGAAGTCATGAATTTAAGTTAGAAGGGAACATCACCTAGTTGTGATCATCTGCTCTTGGATCAAATGGCATGACTATCATTTAAAATGAAGCTAATATTTAATGTCCCTCCATTGCAGCAGTCCTGAGGTAACATTATACACAGAACTTATGTTGTTTCACTTGGTTCCCTTTGGTCACTACAACATAGAGATTCCCCATGAAGATGCAGTGGAGCCTATAACACTTCACATTACTGCTATTGGTATTGCTTATGTCAGTACAAAATGAGCTAGAATATAAATTCTGTATCTGTCACTCAATAAATTACATAGATGTGGAAAGGCTGCTCAGATTCTATTATTGAGCACCATCTTCTCATCTGTGAAGTATATATCATAGTGCCTTCTCTGTAAGGTAGATTGAAAGATTTGAGATAATGTACCTCAGACACCAGGTACAGTGGCTAGCTCATTGTTCTTACTCAGTTACTGGCAGCTGTATTAGCATCTAGTTATTTATTAGGCAACCTATTGGGATAAAATGATTCCTGCACACAAACATCATGCCAGTATATGTATTTGTTTTCCATTTGTCTTAGAATACTGTGTGAGGAATTACCTACTAAAGGATAGCACACATACTACTATGTCACCATTGTGTACCTACTGCAGGCATTTTTCATCAATCACTGTGAGTCAAGACAGAGTCTCATAATCTTTCCCAAAACAGTGTTCCAGGCAACTACTACTAATCAATTTCTATTGACATGAACGATGAATCTTATTTGCCATCTAATAGGTAGCCAGGGAAGGGAGGCCAATAAGAAACACAGTGCTTAAAAAACAGGACAGTGAGAAAACCTGCGGGTCAGGAACACAGGCATCTGATACAGAGATCAGCTCAGGCAACGTTAACATAGTAACCAGAAGACCCTGGAGCTCAGCAAAAACATCAGTGCAAGTGAGCAGAGGGCTGGCAAGCATTGATTGCATTGATTTTATTTTCTACCCTGGATTTCTACAAGTTGTTTAATTGTCAGTCATAACTACTTCAGAGTTCAGTCATCATGGGCATAGCAATTTCCCTGCCATTAGCTTGCCCGTTTAGCAACCATCTCTTTAGCAACCCATCGTATAACAAAATTTAGATAACTAACTAAATAAAAGTGAACAATTGCTATATTACTTCAAAGACTATTTTCAGATGAATTTGGCATTGATTTAAAGCATGGATCTAGGTCAATTTGTCATCCGTAATATCCAGACTCTAACATACTTGACCCCAGTTGTGGTATGACATTGTCTCAAAGCTAGACTGAGTTAACATGACATAATCCTCCCATGTGAGGACTGAGAGATTTATTGCATTTCAGATGTGATAAAGTCATACACTTTTCTCTGAAGAGAAATCTTCTTGTCTTAACTATACATTTACACAATGAATTGTGTCTCCAAACCCCTGCTGCTGTATAGATGTATGCCCAAGCCTCTCAAATTCAGCAGTTATCCTTTGACTTGCACATGGTTGGATAGCAGAAGTAAAGGGTCATGGGCATGCCAAATGAACCCCAAAGCAAAATCTAAACAAAATACTTTCCTGGTTGTTCTGAAGACCACTGATGCATTGTAAGTGAAGATGACCGTATACAACATCTTTATGTTTTGGAAAAGAATCAGCTAATAGTTCGGCATCCTTTTATATTTCCTTGAAGGTTTTCAAGTTGGCCAGCACAATGCACAGAGGGTCTTTTTCTGATCTGGCTTGTCAGGTTTCAGTGTTTTTAACACAAATGAATAAAAGGCCACAGTGATAAATGATAAAATAATGGTCCTGACAGTTCTACCTAGAGTGCAGTTAGGTTGTTTAATTTGTATGAAATAATAAATATACAATGTATCCTTTCTAAAGTATTTGGCTTGTGTAAGGGCATGACTGTGATCAATCTTAAAATAGCATGGTTTCTATAGATGTAGATGCCTAGAATTTTAAAACAAAATAATTTTAGCCTCTTGATTTTGATGATTTTCCACTTACACCATTTTGAGAGGATAATAAATAACTTAATATGCTAATGAATATTTTTAAATACTTATTTAAAATTGTCTCATAAGCAAATACTCTATATATGAGTTAGAATGCCTGTATTTCTCTTAGATTAATTCTAAAGTTTACAGCAGAACCAGGTTCAGAAGAATGTAGTCAGAATTATCAAGATCTCCCCTATGATAAGTAGCTTGGAGACAAATAAATAGAAATAGATTTTAAAATTATTAAACTAGCTCCAAAGAAAAGAGATATATGCTTTTCTTTATCTAGTAAAACTAGTGTTTATGGGTGGCAGTTATGAAAAAGCAAATTCTGTGTAGCAAGAAAATTCTACCTGACTACCTGTCAGACACGTTCCAAAATATCAGTTTCCTAATGGTACATGCCTTAGAATTTATAAATTCAATTAAAATGCAATAAGTGAAGGTAGATTACCATCCTTTCTTCACTTCAAAATCAGCATGATGTGAAGGATAATAACTCTAAAATTATTGTTGGCGTATGCATAATGATGGTTAACAGACACCAGAAAACTATGATTGAACCATATGCACCAGCAAAGAGAAAAAGGACAAATAAAGGAAAGGATCTTGGCCATTTTCCATATTTGGTGACCAATGCTCAGGCCACCAGTGAACATACCAGATGCCAGTTGACATGAAAAAATGATGTGGTGAACAGTGTAACAGGAAAGGAATTCTGAACTTGCCTTTCTGCCGTGGCAGAGTATTCATAAAAATGTATGGAGTGTGAATTGCCAAGAAAAAGCCCACGGTGATAATTCAAAGCTCAAGAAGGTGAAGAATCAATGGGAGAAGAAACCTGAATAAATAACAAAATTATTTAAAGCGAGTGCATAGGAAAGAGAAATGCTAAGTGAGGACAAATTTAGCCTGACTCAAGTTGTAGAAGGAGAAAAATTCAGTTTATGAATGGGTTCAATTCTACTTCCAAGCACAGTCGTCTGAGAAATAGTGATGTGAAGACTCAGCTAAGTTGATTTATAAATCTTAAACCAGGCACATATAAAATGCTTGTCCTCCCCTTCTTTTTGAGATGGATCATTCAAAGTTCAGTACCAGGGTGCACCAATATTTTTCATGTAGAGTCAGTCATTTCTAGCACTATCAATTCTAGCACTACATTTTTTTTGGAGGCCCATTTTTCTGATCATCTCTCTGCTTCATATACAGCACTGTTCTGAGTGGCTCTTCTTACCCAATATTCCATACCTGAATATTAACAGAGAAATATGTCATTTTTATTAAGTAGACACTTCATCTTCAGTATATTACTCTGATAAATCATCCGTGTTCTCCACTAATGAGGCCACATGGCAACCCAGCTTCATCTCACTGCCGCCATCTTGAGTAATAACCATGGTTATCTCTGGTTGATTTTTCCTGCATGTTTTTCCAGCATGGTACATGTAAACAAAGCCACTATAGTAGTACATGAAGATTTTAACTAGACATTAGAGCTTCCCATGCCACGAATGTACTTGACATCTTTGCTTTAGAATAAACCTTATATTTCTGCTTGGTTCACAGCTATTACTATATAATTCTCTATCCTCTGATCAAAGTCTCATCTATCCAGTCATCTTACGGTTTCCCTGATCTCACTTGCCTCCGTGAGTCTACACAATGATTATGTTTTGTGCATGTGTGCAATTCTGGATCTCTCAGTGTTTCATTGCTTGGTCTTTGGATGTCTTCTGTCAATAGTGGTTTGGTCTCTGACCAGATTCTCCCAAAACAGACCAGGTCTTAGGCTCTTTGCTTTCTAGTCAGGCAAGGAACTTCTTGCAAGAATTCTATAAATAAGCATACCCCAATTTTTGTTGTCCAAATCAAAGTACTATTCTAAAAAATGAACATTGTAACTGGTCAAAATGAATTTTTATATGAAATGGGAAAGATAGATGTGTCTTCATCATAATAGGAGCTAATAAATGGTCATCTCTCCTGATCTATTCCATCTAGTATAAGTAATGTGACACTGAAACATTGCTTTTTCTCATTTATGAAAATTTTCGAAATGTCATTAAAACTCTCACACAGTTTTAAACCCTTTGCATCATGTACATCCTTGAACATGACTTAATTTAAAAATGGGAGAAAAAGAAAACTTATTGCTAGCATTATAATGTGAATAAGGTTTACAATTGCAATAATCCCCCATGAAAACAGTTGTTATCATAGTTAATGTCCATTTTGTCAGTGTGTTAACCTTCTCTGGCTCTGCTTCAGGCCATTAAATGAGCAACCATTTGTTAAGCACCCCAGCGCAAGCAATTTCAGGGGAATATTGCTGAGCTCATTTGCTAAGTAAAGGACCTGAGATGACAGTGATTAACTCTACACAGACTCATGGACACACAGGCATCCTATACATGCTCTATTGAAGTCTTTCCTTTAGGAATATTCTGTTCTAGATTTCACATTGTTTTCCTAGTTCCTCAGTATCCATGCTTACCAACACAGTGTTACCTCAACCTTGACCTCTTGCCCTTCATACACCGGTTACAGCTCTTGATGTACTAATCGTACTGTTTATGTAAATGAGGTATTTATTAATTTCACCTTGGAGCCTTAAGAATAGGTTAAACTGTTAGAATGCTCATAGCACATAGCTAAAGAAACAAAAATTACTTCTAAGATAGCATGAAACAGAAAAATGAAGAGATGATATATCTAAGATCCTTGGATAGCTGGCCCTTAAAGAGACACAACTTTCGAATAAATAACTATCATTTACTTGTTCAATGTTAAATGCATGCTGTGTCTTAGGTATATTTGTTTCCTTTCCATTCTTTTGTGTTTTTCAATGTTGCATTCATGAATATAGTGATAATATACATAATATTTTCAATTTTCACCCCTTTGTCCCAATTCTCATCCCCCTCCTTTTTCCTTTACAACCCTTAATCTCTCCTTCCAGATTCCCTCTTATTTTCAAATCTTTTCACTTGTATGCCCTACTGTGTTTCTTCTATTTTGTCTTTGATGATATATACCTGGCAGAGAATGCTTTCCTGAATGCTATGCCTGCTATCTTATGCATATTATTTCTTACTTCTAATATCAACTCTAAAAGGTTAATAGCCAGTTATCACTATTGATAGATGAATAATCTAAATTTGAATTTGATCTATTTCATTCCTGACCCTACTTTGTCACTTCTGTCATTATTATTATATAATACATTGTTCTTCATTTTAAGAACACACAGTCAAAATTCCTAAAGTGATGGACTATAAACTTTCCTACCTTACTTGTTAACACTGCTCCAGACAAGACAGTGGTTATTGGTGTTATGGAGGCTACTGAAAAATTGCTAAAATCACCTATAAGGCTTTCTCCATGGAGGAAATTCTTCAAGAAATCTCCAAATAACAACAAAACAGGGATTCATAACTTAAAAATTGATCTAAGCAATCATAATTTTCTAAAGAGAACTTTACTCCTTCACATTGGAGAGATCCTTGTACTGTATGTCCACAAATCCCCAATTGGTATAACGTGATACATCTCTAATGTTTAATATCTGGCAAGTAAAGGTAGATGCCTCTAACTTTAACCACTCTCTGCCTCCAGGGAAAAGCTGTGGCATTGCAATCTCACTTCATGGATAAAGAATACAGGGATGCTTATGTCGTTTTAACATAATCAGTCATTTTGCTAATAAAATAATTGGCCCTCCTATATCAAAGGTGGAGCTACTTCCTTAAAGAATGGTTTGAAGAATCAAACAGGCCTAACAGCAGGAGGCACATAAATTGGTTCAGAAGAGACAGAAAAAAATTTAATGAGGGAGAGGTCTTCTTTAATTCAGCTTCTAATGTGGTTAAGCCGTCCATCCCATCATAATTCATACCATTGCCGACACCATCAACTAAAGCATCAAATGAGTGATGCACATGACACATGCAAGAACAAGCCAAATGCTGATAAGAACTATGGATTGTTAACCATAGTTAGATCTTGATTTCTTCTATAAACAAGCATAGCCCCAGAACACAGTCTACACATTCAAAGGTAATCAGGCTTCTCTCAGACACTGTTTTCAACTGTCTCAGTCCCTCTCTATTTTCAGGTTAGAAGAGCACTATTAGGAATTCAAAAGCATAGGACTGTGCTCTATTTGCACTTCTAACACCCTATATTCATATATGAGCTAGTTTAAAGTTACGAGTATATCTCAACTTCATTTTTCTTTGAGGGCTTGAAATTAAGGATTCTGATAGAAAATGTAGAAAGCTGGTTGATTAGCAGTAACATGGGCTGGACATTTTGCTGAGTGAATTTATATCAATACTTTGCCATCCTGGATTTACTTATTTGGTGTTCTTGTCAGAATATCTTAGTTATAAATCAACTAAGCTTTCCCACCTTAGTGTTTTTGGTATTCCATGAAATTGTGGGGTGAAGAGACAACAACTCTGTAAGAAGTTGCCAAGTATGAAGATAAGTAAAACTGGTTTGTGAGCATTCTATACCACAAACAAGCAGGGTAGCTTACTAGAAAAATATGGTGCTATAATTTGTTGTTCATTTATATTAGACTCTAACAAATATCAAGAGAAGCTTTAAGGTATTTATAAATAATATAGGTCAATGTCAGCACATTTTTATGAATTTCATAAATTAGGATGAATTCAGACAATAGAGTGAGAGTCATACATATAATGTGACCATTTTTATTCTTTTATATTATGATCACTTTTCATGAGAAGAAAAACAACAGAAAGGGTTATAATCAGTAAGTGCATAGAATTTTGGGTATGTTCTTCCAATGAGCCATGCCTGGGAGGCTGACACATCATCTATCAGCTGGAATGAAAGAACATATTGGTCTTTATTTTATGGAACATCTCTATCTATGTTGTGGAAGGCAGCTATAGTCCTCTGCAGAGGAGATTGGGGTCCAAATGACCCATAGATTCTTATTGGTTAAGTGCCAAACAGAACTTGAGAGCCCAGTCCCAGAGTCAAGATACTGAGCTCTTAAGAGGAGGTAAGGGGGGTAAGAAAACAGGTTACCCACTTACTCCTCTCTTGCTTCAACTTAACTGATTTGTAATATCCAATGTGACTTTTTTTCTTATTGTGGCAGTACCAACATGAAGCACAAAATCTGATGTAAAATTCAGTTCTAGGCATTTGCTTCCCACGAGATATGTGCTGAAGTCATCTTATGCTGAAGGAACAGGTATCAGCACCCTCTGAAACCTCTAGGTTCTAGTTGGTGGCAAAGAAGGAATTGGCTTGAGAGTCAAGCACTTCTGTACCTGGGCACTAGCCCCATGCAGACAGGCTCAGCATGGGCAATGGATGTGTTTTTGCCACCTGTGTCTTCATTTCTGCAAAAGTGAGGTGAGAAGGGGCTGTGACTCTTCATCTCTGCTGGGGTTAGCAGAGCAGGTTGTGCTGAAGGTGGTTTGCATCGTGCATATGGACTCATTCATAACAGTCCATAGCTGAGGCTTTTCCAGCCCTGCCACATAAATCCTACTGCTTAAAGCCCTACTCTGGATGATGTGCTCTGCTCCATATACCTTTCAAGTCTACATTTGATCTTCATCTGGTATCAGGTTTCTTGATGAAATGATCTAGAAATGATAAAGAGGGAGGATGGTAAACTTAATTTCATAAAGTCCTAGAAAAACAACAGTGATTGCAAATCAATTTCCTCCTTCTCTGTCTTCCACAATAGTCAGTTATTGACCTTAGCTGGGATAGAAACTGGATTCTGAAGGCACAGCCAAGGGCTCCAGGCTTAGGGTTTCTCACGGAGGTAGCAGGACTTCATGGGCATGGTGGCAAGCTTCTTGCGAAAGCTGGCTTATTACTTGGCATATAGCCCTGCTTCTTATTCCCAGAATTTCAGTCCTTTCAGGAAAAAACAACAAACAAAACAATCAAAAATTAAACACTCACACTCACACACCCACACATGGAAACATGTCTTCCTTAGGAAGACTGAAGCCACAGATAAATGGGAAGCAGGCAGCAGGACAATTATTATGTTTTCTCCCACAGACTATAATTGAATAGCTGAATGTTTGTGCATACATGTATGTGTGTTGTGTATGTGTGCATATGCAAGTGTGCATGCATAATTTAATTGCTTAATAGCTACCATGAAAATCATAGTTATGTGTAAATTGGTCTGCTGTCTGATAAGAAGAACAGGACCATATGCTCTCAAGAGGGTTTCTCCAGGTCCAAATTAATGAAGCCTGCCTGGAGAGCCCTATCTGAACAGAGGCCATGAAGAACTAGTAGCCAAAGCAGAGCATAGGACTTTATAAGCTCCCTGTACCTTTTGTCATAGCACCTAGAAGAAAGCATGAGGACTCTGACTATTAAAGAGTGTGAATCCATTTCTCAGTGAATAAAGAAGGAATGAAAGTGAGTATTAGTGAAACAGGAAAGAAAGTATGATGCTTTACGTATAACAGTACTCTCTCAATCTCATTTTCCAGTTCATTGAAGTGGGATTCATAGCTCCAATTTTACTGGATCATAGGGAAGATTAAATGATGTCACATGTAGCACAAAGCTTGATGTTTAGCATTCATTTGGCACTTAAAAGCTCAATTTGAATCTGGAGTGGTTTCCAACATGTGTTTCTGCTTAAGAGTTTTTAGTCTGAGAGTAGATTAATATCAGAATTGGTGAGAATTAAGCCATAGCACCCAGAATAATGCCTAATAGAATATTTTGGGAAAATGCCATTTCCTAATTCTCTACAATGCTTCTCCTCCCCATTTCTTTTTTTTTTTTTCTTTTCTGTGTTTTCTTTTGTTGCTTTAGATCTGCCGGTATCTTTTGGATAAAAATTTCATTAAAAAACTCTAGTGAGAGAATCATTGACAAGGTAAGTTCAGGCCATGATTAACAAGTGTTTGAAAGCCAGAGTATATCCTATTGACATTGGGGATTGCATAAGGAACAGAATCAAAGTACTTTGGAAGTAGATCCATTAGGATATTTTCCACCTGATTTAAAGGCAACAAGAAGTCAATTCACAGAATAACTGCTGCAATTGTAGTTATTATAATAACAAATGCCTCATAAGTCTTCAACCTCAGCTAGTGACAACAGACAAAAAAATCATTCAGAGAGAATCACAGAGCTGACAATTAATGAGACTTCAGGAATAAAATGATATAATGAGTTTGAGAAGATTTCCTATTTGGGGGTTTGCACTAGTTACTTTATAGATGTATTCTATGTTTAAATTAATGGTGACCTTGCTAGCGAACAGTTTCCTACCAAGTATACACATATAGTTACATAACAGCATGCAAATAAATTGCTAGCAACATTATCTCTCATTTTATGTATAAATAGCATGCATAGCTACATATAGGATTGCTCAGAGACAAAGTACATATATATGTACTTTGAACCAATGTATTTCTGATTCTCTATTTTCCTCAGCGTAAACCCATCTTAGGAAAGAAGCAAGTACTCAGCATTAGATCTCACTGGTTAATAAAGTATTAAAAGTGCTTTATGCAAAAAAAAATGAATATGAAAGAAAATGTCAAGTGTACATGGATGAATGAGAGTTTGGGTTGTAATAGCAAAATACCATTGCCTTGTCTACACTGGAATAGTTGCCCACAACTAATTATACACTAAGAAGTAGGATTTTACCTGTCCATATAGTAGAAGATGTGTTACTTATTCGGAATAATTGTTATTTCTGAAAAAAAGGATATTGGTGCCAACAAAGTCTTGCAGCATTAAAACCATCATATACATATGAAATAGATATGCAGGAAATGAATCCAGTATCTTTGCCATTCTTCAGGTTAGCTTAATGGTTAATGAGAATTTATAAATTCTAACCTCTCAGTTAAACAACCTCTGTTTAAAGAATCACTAAGACTTCAGCAAGTTTGATAGGTGGAGCCCCTACTCATACATTCCATTTTGAAAGTCAGAAGTCTTGCAAGGCATCACAGCCAAAGTTGTGCTCACATTTTTTTTCCTGAAGAAAACCACTGTGGAGTAGCATGTAGGAATGAAATATCTTTGAACACTATGTAGCAGTTGAGAGAAAAATAATAAAGTCAAAAATTGAGAGCGGCGAATCAGGAATTAAAACCTTTGCCTCACAAGCAAAAAGTGAGACTCAGTTTCCATGTAAAAATGCCAGGCAGACTCTTTTCCGTGGCGCCTCTTCGGCCGTCAGCAGCGTCGGGATGAAGCTGAACATCTCCTTCCCCGCCACGGGCTGCCAGAAGCTCATCGAGGTGGACGATGAGCGCAAGCTGCGCACGTTCTACGAGAAGCGCATGGCCACGGAGGTGGCGGCCAACACGCTGGGCGAGGAGTGGAAGGGTTATGTGGTGCGAAGCAGTGATGGGAACGACAAACAAGGCTTTCCCATGAAGCAGGGGGTCTTAACGCACGGCAGAGTGCGCCTGCTGTTGAGTAAGGGGCATTCCTGCTACAGACCCAGGAGAACTGGAGAGAGAAAGCGCAAGTCTGTTCGGGGCTGCATTGTGGATGCCAATCTGTGTTCTCAATTTGGTTATTGTAAAAAAAGGAGAGAAAGATATTCCCGGGCTGAAAGATACTACTGTGCCTCGTCGACTGGGACCCAAAAGGGCCAGTAGAATCCGCAAACTTTTCAATCTGTCTAAGGAAGATGATGTTCGCCAGTATGTTGTCAGAAAGCCCTTAACAAAGAAGGTAAGAAGCCTAGGACCAAAGCACCCAAGATTCAGCGTCTTATTACTCCACGTCCTGCAACACAAGCACCGCCGTATTGCTCTGAAAAAGCAGCGCACCAAGAAGAACAAGGAAGAGGCTGCAGAATATGCTAAACTTTTGGCCAAGAGAATGAAGGAAGCCAAAGAAAAACGCCAGGAACAGATTGCCAAGAGGCGTAGACTGTCTTCATTGAGAGCTTCTACTTCTAAATCTGAGTCCAGTCAAAAATAAGAATCTTTACAAGTAACAAATAAATGATCAGTCCTTGAATCTCAAAAAAAAAAAAAAGAATGCCAGGCAGATATGGTGGTAGCCTGAGGTTTAGAACACATACAATAAAAAAAGCTAAGGCTAATTAATAATATAGCTTTATCTGACATTAGAAAATATCAATGAGAAAAGTTTTGATTTTTATTCAAAACTACTGGATTTTCGGAAAGGCATCTATCACTTAAAATGGTTTGTTGGTGTGCAGATTTCCTCCACAGACAATCAATATAAACTTAATGTATCTGTAAGATAGTTTTCATTTTCTTCCAGATTATTAATTAACATTATGTATTAATGACTCAATACCCTAATGAAAATGTCTAAGCTCTTTTACATCTAGAGAACATTATGGAAAACTTAAATTTAATGCATCAGGATCATTATGTTTTAGATGTGAGGAAACTGAGGATTCTGAATGAATTTAGCAAGCCTATTTCACTACTGGAAAAGACAGATGGAGCTGATATGTGGTCTCTTATCCTAGACCCAGAATGATTTGCTCTGCTTCAGCCAAGGTAGACCATTTGGATGGCAGAATGAAAGTCTTTCAATCAGAGCCTATAAATTTCCAGAGTCTGTTATCAATATCTGTTTCCATCCTCAAAACAAAGGAGCCACAGAAAATAAATGTAAATGTATTCTATCCAAACTCTTTCTTCCCTAATATGCTAATTAAGAGAGAGCCATTAAAAATGAAGATTGATTTGCCAAGATAATAGATATATAGTTACAGGCACTACTCAAAGGCAGAACTTGATGTATTGTGATTGTTCAGCGTTTTTCTCTTCTGGAGGTCACCCCTCCCTATTTTAAAATGCTTTTCATTAACATAGACATAGAAACCAAAGCAAAGCACTTTTCAGCAGATTAGTTTAGACTTTTTCCATAAGATCCCTTAGTTGAACATATAATACTCCTGTCTTGTGTTTCCAGGTGAAATAAAAATATGGTGATAATATTTCCAAGATAAACCCAAGACAAAGGTACTTCATATCTAGAACACTTAATATGTTTATTAGTGTGTGTATGTGTGTGTTGCAGTCAGCCTGCATGGTTGCTGATAAATGACCATCAAACGGCTTAAGGGAACAAGAGTTTATTCTCTTATGATTCCTGGTTACAGTTCTTAGTCTAGCTTGACAGGGAGAGCAGGCACCAACACCAGGACTGAGGGAACTGGCTACATCATCACCACATAGTGGCTGAGAGATGGACAATCCTTACTTGTCAGACCAGCATGTCTGGCCAAGTATACAAAAAGATGCCGACTCTCTCAACCAGCTCTCCATGATTTATTCAGGGCCTAATCCCACTCACCATGGCCTGGACCTTCCCCATCAGCTAGACAATGTCTTACAGGTTTGCTTTGGGCTTAACTCAACTACTAATTCTCCACAAATGTGCCCAGAGCTCAAACTCTCAACTGTCAAATTGACACCTGTGCCTAACTATGACAGTGTATGTAAGGGATATTTAGTATCGAGGATCAACATGATAATTTGTTTCCAATTCTCTCTTCTTTATTCTACCATTAACTTTTCTCTTGGCCAAGGTCACACAAACAATTTAAATAAAGTAAGGAATGACTACTATGTAAAATAATTCTTCAATGATATTTGCTTTTCCTTCAAGACTCGTACAACAAATTCTTTTTTCTTCCACTAAATTTTACTTGCCTACACAAAATGAACAAGTTGTTCTTTGTTCCTTTATACCATCATATTCTTATTTCTGTTTTATTGATTACTATGTTACAACAATATTTTATATTGATACATCTATTTTGAATAAATTTTAGGATATTTGATTAGTGGAATACAGTTTCATTCAATTATATGTCTATAGAACATATATCAATGCCTTCCGGAGATTTTTTATGTGAGAGAAGGAGAAGAAGGGCCCTCCAGAAAAAAGGAGAGAGGGGATCATGCTTCAGTAGAGAAAATAGGTCACCATCAAGTACTGCATGTAAGCATTGAGACATCTGGTGAGGCTCACTTTAGCTTCCCTTCCTGGTCACTTGCGCCTGAAAAGGTTTGATCTTACCAATCAGGGAGGGTATAGGGACCTGCTGTATGGTAACCATCCTGCAAATAGGACACTGAACCCCTCTCACTGCGGTGTCCTACTCCTATTCCATCTATCTTTGCGTCTCCTCTTATGTTAAGATCTTCATTTAAACAGCCTTTTATCTTTGGTTAGGAGGTAACCTTCAATACCAATCAGGATGAGCTAAAGGCAGTGCAGGAAAAGCAAAACTGAAATCAACAACAAATCATGATTCAGGACACCAAAGACCCTACATTAATCAACTGGAACCAGACCAGCCAAATCTCTCCTCATCCTAAAGCTCAGGGAACCCTCTTAGATCTCAGATTTTCTCTTATTGAGCCAGTTGCTGACCCTGAAACTCCTCTTGTAAGAAGCTACTTATTTCACTAAGATCACTACTACATTTTAGAGAATCTGGGACTTTACCTCTATTCTTCTTTATGTCCTTTATAAAACTCAACACGACTCGTATATTAAGATGCCTCTGCATCTTCAGTCACTGCCATTTGTCTACTTGGAACACTGGCACATCATCACCATCAATGTGTGTAATGTGCCTGGGCTTATTTCAGAAAGGGCAGCTCTCATTGATTATCTTTTAATATATTTTAAGAAAAGGGACTATGTCTGTAATACAGACAAACAGCATGAATCAGCTCTCATTTCACACATCTAGTTGTGGACTCACAGATGAGATGGAACTATCTCTTTTACAAAGTAATGAATCTTAGATAAGAATGGGTCTCATTAAGATAGATTAAAAAGAAGCAAGATACTGAGGACCAATTCATGATTTCTATCCACATTCTGCAGTTGCTTCTTTGGTATTGTCTTTGCTTTGAAATGTATATTTACTCATTAATGAAATTCTGGGTTTTAAAGATACAAAGCTAGAGTATGAGATTTTATTATTCCCAGTTCAACTTAATGTTTAAATTGTTTTGTGCATTTTTACTTATCATTTATCTATTCATTAATCTTAATTTCTAGAATTGCTATAAGGACATGTAATACCATGCTTCCTTCTGTACTCCGGTGGTTTTAAGTTTCTTATGAAGGTACAAATTTATATGCTGTTCATATGTAATCAAACACCCTTAATATGTACACTCCAGAGAATCTTGCTATGACAGTCAGGAAGGAGGTGTGGCTTGGTCAGTCTGAAGCTTTGAAAGCTTTCCTCTTTCTGCAGATTGCTATTTATCTAATGAGACACTCATTAGAGTTGTGCTCTTAGGTACCTTGGAAGCAGTAGACTGTTTAATGAGACATTAGAATTCAGGCTTCATTTTTGTTTTTGCTTTAGCAAGATCACTATTCAATGGAAGGCCTTGAACAAGACCTTCAATATTTCACTTTGTGCTTTGCAAGATGAGTGAAATCACATGCAATGTCCTTATTTCTGTATAAATAAAGCTCAAGCAATGTGATAATGTGGGTCATAATTATGTAGACAGGAGCACTCTGCAGCTCAATTCAGCCACATAAAATGAGAATCTGAAGAACAGAAAGTAAAGCTAGTCTTTTAGCTTTGAAAACATAAGAACATACTTCATATGATTTCAAATGTTTTAACTAGGAAATCATTCATTCCTTGGTAATCATTTCTCAGACCCTAAGTCAATACATTTAATAATTAGACTGTTTCTACCTTTGAGGCTTTTTAAAAACCTTTTATTAAATAAAAATAAGGTATTTACCTTGTTTTTTCCTCCACAGTCACAAAGCAAAATAGCTCCTTTCACATAGTGACTTAACTAAGTGCCAAATAGAACATACAAACTAATAGCTTTAGGTATTAGACTTTTCATTAGCATTTGCATAGAACTTTATGGGAGCTCAACATTCTGATATTCAAAGCAATTCACAAGCTGGTGGAAGACCTGAGAGAAACGCTCTTAATTGCTTTATTAGCAGAAAATATTTTCCATTCTGTTCATGTCTTTTCCTTGCCTGAAGAACTCAGTTCTTCTCACTGTAACTGTTAGAAGAAAAATAAACGAACATCCAGGGAACAATAATAACCTTTGAAAATATTTATTGGTTTAACTTAAATTTACACATTGCTGGAACACATGAAGCATGGTGTTGTACTTCCACACATGACTTCCAGCTGCTTTCTGCACTTGGCTATGAGTCTCGGTCTAAATCTCTCAATGATAGAGGTATTTTCTTTATATTCCTCATCTATTCACACCTAGAGAGGTATATTTCCCAGCAGTGTCTCCATTCATCTTCTCCTCAGCAGGTGTCTGCACTTTATGAGCCCCGCTAAGCTTGCTCTGCTTATCCAACTCTTCAGAACAAGATTTGTTCAGGACAGCTTGCAGGAGAGGAGGGACCAGAGTTGAAAGGACAGACATTACTGGAAGCATGAGAGTGACTGAGAGTTACCAGATGCAATTAAGCCTCTCCAGAGATAAAATAAGCAAGGCCATTTTGAAACCACACCCACAACATCTAAGGGGTCTATCCCATCAGCAGAGTCTTTCTGTGCATTCCTCCTAATGGCCATACCCTTGGCTTCCTCAGCATCCTCTGAACGCTTTAATTTCCCAAGATGAGCTTTGTTCTTCCTGAAGCCTTCTGAGCTCATGACTTCCTTGCCGCACATGTACTGACATGTTTAAAAAAGGTTGCTCAGAAATAAGGGAGATTTCCCATGTAATAGGTACAAGCCAGCAGAACATCTTAGCTGTGCATAGTCCACCTCTAAGATCCAGCTCGGAGAGCTTTTCCTCATGCTAACGGGCCTTGCCTCAGTTTTTCTACATGTCTGACCCTCTCTCCTAGTATGAGATCTTCGGTTACAACAAATGTGTTCTACAATCCTTTATTCTTCAAGAAAAGACAGGATTTTTCCAATGGCCTAATGGAGCATGTTCAGAGCTCCCTGGTGCACAGCATTCAACAGCAATCACTAAGCTTCATTGTATCCTATCTTTCCATACCCAAGCCAAGGGCATGAAGGATGAGCTTCCTGCCAGCCTGTTGGAATAGCTGGGGCCAGTCAGGTCTCCTTTCTCTTAGTAGCTTTGGGACTGAAAATAATGGAATGTTTGAAATGCTCAAAGGAAGACAGGTGGGTTGGGTCAGATAAAACGAAAAAAAAAACGAATTTTACAATCTAATTATTGTCTTAGACTTTACAAAATAATAAAATAATTTTTCTTTCTGTCCAGTGCTTTATCTTCTGTACCAGTCTTCACTGGCTCTGACTAAAGCTGTGGTCCATCCAAGAGCATTCCTTAGCTAGCCTAGGTCGTTCTAAGACCCTCTGAGGTTTTATTGAGGACAATCACTTTCAATTACAATTAGAGTGAATGGAAGGCAAACAAACAAACAACAAACAAGAACTACCAGTGACTTCCAGCCACAGGACAGAGCAAATAAACACTGAGTATGAATTATATCCAGGTTTCCCTCATTAATCTGTCCTGCCAATCATGTGCTAAAATAAGAGAATGAGGTTTCATTGAATTTTTATGTTTCTGCGTTGAAGGCATCTCAGAGATCATCTACTCCCTTTCCTTTATTTTATTATTTTTCTGTCAATTAAGAATCTCAAATTTTTAAAATCATTTTTTATTAAAATTTAGTCTTCCTAATTACAAACATAATGGGTGGCTGTCCCTGACCCTCTCCCTCCCTTCCCTTCAACTGTTATTGTTTTTTTATTAATTTTATTTATATTTTTACTCTTTTACAATCTCATACATGTAAACAATGCATTTTGATCATAGCTACTCCTATCTCCCTCCTACTTCCCCTTGTCATTTCCCTAGCATCTCCACATCTTGCCTTTATGTCCTAATTTTTTAAATTGAGCAATATAAAATAATATGTAAACAATAAAAGAAAATACATTAAGAATGCAGATAATTATTAGTGAGCTTTCAGTTCCACATGGTTAAGAACATGATAAAGCTGAAAGAATAGCAGTTTTGTCCATCTTCTATGAGACCATGTTCATGATGTGAGCACATGGAGCCCTGATCCATGGGCGGCTGTCTCCACTGTGGGTTCATGGAGAACTGGCCCATGGGAGACTGTCCCCACTGTGTTCCCATGGAGCCTACCCCATGAGAGGCCTTCATTATTGAATACACAGGTATGGAATTCAGGATTTTGGCAGGCAGTGTGGTATGTTAGGCTATTAATCATGCAGCTGTCCACAGGTCAGAACACTGAATGTAGAAATAGTCTCATCTCTCTGCTACCATCTGACATACATGGGACACAGCAGCCACACGTGCAGTGCCTCTAGCAGCAGTTCCCCTTATTTTCTAAATGAAGTTAGGAGCGGTTAGGTGGCAGGCACAGGAGCCTGGCATAAGGAAGTGCAGGGATGGACTTTGGTTTCCTATCTGACCATTGCAGGGTCTTCTTCCAGTCACCTCCATGCAACATGGAGAATCAGCTTGGCATTGCCTCCTCTCTTCAAAGTGTTTTCTTGGCTCCCTGATGTCTGCATTCACCATTAAGATGATTCTCTGACATCATTTTTCAAAGTCTATTTTCTGGATGACACCTTATTTACACTGTGATGCAGTAGTTTAACCCCTGAGCCATCTCTCCATCCCTCAAAATATAATGTCTTATTGGAACTTTTAATTGCCTATCTGAAAACTATGAGAAGATATGAAGTACGAGACAGCAGAGAAGCCCCAATGAGAAGGCTTTCCTACTGAAGGAAAACTACAGGCTCGGAGTTTGGGGAAGAGATAACTTCATTTTCAGCTCTGCTGATATCATCAGCCAGATGTTAATTTAGGGCATTTCAACAAAAAGAGTTAGGATTTTTTTCGTGAGTAACACATGACAAACATCCACCTCCAGTGTGAAAAACAGCCTATTTGCCTTACAGGTTGCTGGCAAATATTATATAAGATATGAAGATTTGGTTTAATGAAGAATAGATTATCAACTGGCTTAGAGTTATGGGCAGAAATGAAATTCCCTGACTTATCTAATACAATAAGACTATAAATATTAACAAATATAGACTGCGCATATATGCATAGCTATAAGATTTAATATTCTTCCAACAGATAAACAATGATAAAATTTTATGGTATGGATATGCTAATGACTGTGATCTGATCATTATGAATATACCAAAACTCATGGTGCACATCCATAAATATACATAATTATTATTTGATGAACAAAAATAAAATATTTTGAGATACTGAATCTGGCTTAGAATGCTTGTTAGGCTGGGGATATAGTTTGTTGGTAGATCAGATGTATCAAATAAATAAAACCCTGGATTCAATCTCCAGTGTTTAAAACATAATAATTAATTAATTATTAATTAAAATGGCTGCTTAGATTGTTCTATGAAATGTTTGGCAAAGAAATCCACCCTTGTGCACTGTGGGGAACAGGTCTTTCTATCTTCATGCAGGAGAATATCATTATGTTTATCTAAACAAGTCTTTACTGTTCACTGTGTAGACCAGTTGACCTCTGCATGGTCATGTGGCTGAGATAGAAAAAAATTAGCTTCTAATGACAACACAGGGGGTACTTCTTAAAGCCTCCAAAGTGGAGGATATGGAAGTGTTATATGTTTGCATTTTAAGCAGAGGCAATGTCTTTACTCCACTTCTTTTGCTAGCTTATTAGTTAGTAGCAGAGAAGCAGCAACTAAGAGCAACAGACAAAACGTGATCAATAATGTATCCTTCTATATTGGAATCAAAGGCTCAGTGGCAGGGAAAGGAAAACACAGAGTGCCTTCAATCACACTGTGCAGCAGCAGGAGCCAGACAGCTGAGAGAAGCCAGAGATGGAAGAAAGAAGAGAGTATCTGGGCAGGCATCTGAAGCTGAGGAGAGAGACACCATTGTGAAAAACAATACCCTTCTCAATTTGAAAGATTGAAGTTTCAAAGGACAAAGGAGGCTCAGGGCTTTCGGCAGGTCAGAATCATATATATGATGACATCTATCTGCCTAAAACTACAAGGTCAAGAGAAGCAAAAGCCCCATACAGTTTTATATATATATATATATGTATATATATATATATATTTCCAATAGTATCCCTGTATTTCCTGGAATTTTCTGTTGTCCCTTTACCTTCTTGTTTCTAGATAACATGACAGACATCTCACTGAGGGTCCAGGATTTAGAGTTCACACACTGAGAGCCATCATTTGAACTGGGAAAGTTGTGGAATGTCTCCGAAGCTCTGCGTTTGAACCATGTCACTTTCATTTTCTTCACCTGCTGACACCACTCTCCACAAGATATTTAGGTCTAGAAGTTGAAGGTTGGAAGTGGGAGAACTTCACAGGTCAATGAACGCATGCTTCTAAAATTGTAAATGAGTAAACTAAGAACCTGAAAATATTCACCATAACTAGTCATCATTAGAACTGCATCGTTGAACCTTTTTGGGGACTGTTTCAGAAGACTTTCTAGGGATCTATCACTAGGTAATATGCTCATGATTTTTATTTTTTGCTCATATGAGACAGTTAAAATGGCAACCAATATTTTATTACCAATTAGAAAAATAAGACAGATTTATAGCCCTTTTCATGTGTGCATGTATAAGGGTTACACTCACGTGTACATGCATATTCTCATGTGTTAGGATATATATTTGAGTTCTGTCGTATGTGTGTGTTAGTGCATTTGCATGTAGATGTCAAAGGTTGATATTAGGAATCATTCTTGCTCTTCCACCTAATGGTTTTGAGCCTGGCTTTCTAATTAAACCCACGGCATGCCATTAAGGCTGACCTGGCTAGTCAGCTAGCTCTGAGGATTCCTATATTCTGTCTTCCAGAACTGGTATTACAGCCTGCCATGTATTTTCTATTTGTAATGTGAGGATGGGAACTTGTGTGACAAGGGCTTTAACTGATAAGCCATCTCCTCAGCACTCATTTGCACCTTTTTTACAAGGGGATTATCACTTGAAAATAAAGAGAATAATAATAAACTGGATTTTCTCCAAAGCTGTGCCTTTTTTTCTTTCACTTTCTATAGAGTCTACTACCATATTGGAAAATCTATTATGCTTAATAAAAAAGTGCATCTATACAATGTGAAGCATGAGGTAGAACAGTAGGAAAAGCCAAAGAAATTCTATAGTTATATTTTATAGTATCATTAGTTTTAATCTTTTAACTGTAGGTGGGCCTTTTCTATATCTGCAATTAACATTTTCATACATAACCCAGATACCTTTATTTGAGAGATTAATTTACTATGTTTCCCACTGGACTGCAAGACGGTAAAGCAAGTTCATAATTATGGCCACACTAGGTGATATAACATAGGTTGATTTTAGTCAAGGTCAATGTCAATTTCCTTAATACCATCCTATACATGGTCATCCTATTATACCATGTGATTTTTACCTCTTTAAAGATAACTCACATGTTTACTCTGGTAGGGAAATCATGAACAGCAAATACCAAGTGTAGAGTAATACTTCTGCCAAAAACCCACTGGGTAATACTCAGTATTCAATCTCATACACACACACCACACACACACACACACACACACACACACACACACACACAAACTAAAAAGATCTCTAGGAAATTTGAAATTTTGTCTTGTTTCATTTCCAAGAAAAGGAAATTAGTTGAGATATCATCTGATAGCCTTTGCCACATTATTGATGTGGCTTTGGACATGCCATCCCTTGCAATGACACTTAGAATATTATATTTTAAGATGAAGGAACTCAGGAAACACAGTTGCAGGGAAAATCTATGATACTTCTTCCCTAAGCAAATTATGAATGATAAGAAAGAATTTTTTGAGCCTTTGCTGCAAGCAGTCTGCAGCTCTCAGCTTCCAACATGTCTGCGGTGACTTAGCCTCCTCCAGCTTTGGCCAGCCAGCCATGCCACCTCTGATTTGAGAGACTGTACCTTCCCTCTGGAACCGTATAAATGAAGAATAAAAATTAAGAAAAGAGTCTATTCCCAATGGAAGTTTCAAGGCCCCCTTGGAAGGAACACTGAGACTGAACATACCACACACTCTTGAGCTGAAACTTGCAATCCAGTACCAGCTCCTCCTCCTTCCTCAACGAGCCTGAGAGTCTATCCTGCATGCTTGCTGTATCAAAACCTTGCCTCCTCACATCTTTAACCGGGAACACATATTTAAGTCAAGTATCAGCTTTGACTATGCTCTGTACATCATCTTCATTTTTTAATAAAAATAACTCAGATGCAAAAAAAAAGAAAGAATTTTTGACCCTTTCCTGATGCAAGTCATAAAGCCTTATATGACAGTTATTCTCCCTTCACCTGGAGTTGAAAAAAAAATCCCAGTCTTTCTAAGGGAGGCATTACAGAGGAGAATCTGAAAAAACAGGCTTGGCTAAGCTCCTAGTTTATTGTCATCTGTTTGTAACCCCTCTGCCCTAGTATATTCTTCCAAGATTGTTCATTCATCATTGGACTTAGTCAAAACTGAGTAAGTGTAAGAGTTTCTATAGACCTGCACTTGCATGAAAGTTCTTCTATCATAAAGTATGTTAAGCACCTTTGTAGGTGTTTCTTTTATGCCTTTTGTTATCAGAGTCTCAGCCATGAACCTAAGAGATGTAGACAGAAACAAATCAATGTCCCCTTTAGAACACAGTGTGTCACACAGTTCATAGTGAAAAGAAAAGCATTGTCGCGTTGTCAGGAAATTTTTGAGTGCATGAATGAATGCAAGGTTCCCTTTCAGACTCTGGCAATTCTGTAAGTTAAGTAATTAAGAGAAAAAAATGTTCATCTCACTGGAAATGAGAATTCATTATGACTCTATCTTAAAGATTCTTATTTGTTGGGAGCTTATTTGGATTTTCTCACTTCTCAGCAATGATCCTTAACTGAAGATAACTTAATTTTCTCTATTAGTCACTGTTCATGAATCTAATGTATATTATAGCTGCTTCTTCCACCTTGTCCTGAGCAGCGAACTTGCTAAGTGTAATGTAATGCACTCTGCTCACCACTGGACGCCATACTCAGTGTGGATCAGATGATCTGTGTGATTAGCATTTGCAGCTAAAAAAAAAAAAAACAAGAGAAATACTGCTATTGTAGAAACCTGATGGAAATCTACCTCGGTGTCTAAATTATCCAGAGCAATCCACTCGCTAAACCCTCATTTCTAAGAATGTGCTCAGAGTTTTTCACTGATGCTACTTGACAACTGGTCAGACAGATGCTTACTTTTTATCTTCAGTGACACCAACAGAACAGCAGTCAAATGTGCCTAGAATAACAACTATGTTATACAACAGCTGCCTAGTGTTTGGCTTTCTGCCTTTATTAACAGCAAAGGCTATGAGTTCCAGCATAAGCTGCTAAAACACAGTGGTTCTCTGGCCTACCTCTGTCAAAGCAGGTCATAGGCTTAGAGCAGTAGGCTACAGAACCCCCCCCACCTCTCTCTCTCTCTCTCTCTCTCTTACACACACACACACACACACACACACAGTGAAAATACGTTAAATACAAATAATATGAGTCTTCTTAATTTCTTAGAGTAGCAGAGACTTGATGTTTAGGCAAAGTTTTTCTCCTGGCTTCAGCCTTCTCTTTTTCACATTTTACAGGACAACTTTCTGTTAACTTAGTGGCTGCCAGTTTGTATAAAACTCCCTGTTCTACGAATGTCATTTTCTGGCTCTGTGTTTTTTCTTCACACTGTTTTTCTGTTCTCCTTCTGTCCCTCCAAATTGATTGAGATTTTAATCCTACTCAGATTGTCAGCATAATCATTTTTAGACTTAAAACACTTCATTCTGGAATTAGGTCCTGCTACTGCAACAGTTTTTTTTTTAAATTTTTTATTATTTATTCAATTGTGCGTGTATACACGTGTGTGCGCGCGCGCGCGCGCGCGCGCGCGCGCGTGTGTGTGTGTGTGTGTGTGTGTGTGTGTGTCTAGAACCACGGGCGAATTCGAGAACCACCATGGACTGCCTCCACCTCCTCCTTGTTTACTCTGCCCCGGGATTCACAGGCTCCGCCCTACCAGGACCAGAAGTGCAGGCCACCCCTGCTTCTGCCTGACATCTATACATGGGGTAAAGGATCCGAACTCAGGACCTTCCGCCTGCAAGGCAGAGGCTTAACCCCTGAGCCACCTTTCCAGCCCCTACTGCAACAGTTTTTGACTATGATTTTCAACTTTCTTCTTAAACATGCTAGTAGTGATACACTTTCCGATAACTTAACATCTAGCCATTATATAATCTGAATTAAAAATATGCTCTGAGTGTGAAATACATGGAAGATTTTTTAATGCAAAAGAAAGTAAAATATCTCCTAAAATTTGTTGACTATATATTAATCCTGCAAAACTATCAGATTGCATGCATAACTCACTTAAATTAACTTAAACTGTTTGTTCTTATTATATTAAGTATTGCCATTAGAAATTTTTAAGTTGCATAAGTGATTCTCATTTGTTTTTTGAACCTTAGATTTAGCCCTTTATAGCAAGTTCTGCATGTAGTTTCAGTTAGTTATTGGGTCCCCATTAAGCATGTGCAGACTTTAACACAGCAATATGATATGGTATTATGTAATCTAATGATGATTTGAAGTACATTTGAATATGCATGTAAGTGATAAGGAAACATTATATAATTTTATATTGGATTCTTGGGGTGACAGGAGTTCTGGAATAAATTCTGTGTGGACATGAGGGGATGATTGCATTTCTATCAGGCAACACTGCAACTAAGAGATCTTGAGTTTGGTTCTATACTCCAAACTTCCGACTCTTCCTACAAGAATTGTCTCCTTTCAGCTCAGTACTTTTCCCTATTTGGCCACCTGTCAGACAGATCTATTCTATCTCCAATCCTGATATTAATACAGAGATGATAATGAGAGGAGACAAAGAAAAAGAGAAAGAGAAATATGAAATCCGCTAATTAAATTGCACACTTGCTACACCTACACACTAAATGAAACAAATATTTTTTAAAAAGAGAAAAAAGAAAAAGATAGCCTGAAACAATTGAAAAGATCTGAACATAGAGTGAATCTGAAAGATTTACTGGACTTACAGTTATGAAGGGTGACAATAGTGTAAGGTTTAGTAAATAAGGAAACTTCTTTAAAGCAAGAAGATAGGTCTGCTATTTCGCCAAGGAATTTTTATTATGACTTAAATAAAACATGGTTGAACAACTTTATTGTTACATGTTGACCAGGTTTTGAAATCTGCTGACCTTTAGAAGTTTCATAAACAGGAATTTTGCAAAAAGAGAAGAATGAGGTTTGCAGTTTACCTATGTGGAAGTTGCAATCCTTGCTCGGCCCTAACTTGAATCTGTAACTCTAGCTAGGCAAATGACTTGAGGTCTCCAAGTTTGTTTTCTCAGTGATAAATATGTATTGGTACAAATTAGAGTTAAATTATGTAGCTTGGCATATAATGAGTCTTTAATGAATGCTTCAATATCATTTCACATGACAAATATTATTTCATAGGATTAATTAATATGCTGGGTCTGTGGAGACTAGGAACAAGGGGTCGGAGCAGATGTTGGGGAGTTGTAAATCCCACCTTTAATGAAACATCCTCTGTAATTTTTGTTCTCCAATTCCATCATCCCTGTTTCCATTAGCCTTTTATTGTGAGTTTCACTTTAAATCAATGCTTATTAAAAATATCCATTAAATGTTGAACATGACAGCAAGATATAAATATTTTTAAAGATATAATTCTAAATGTTAGAATAATACTTTCAGGCCATGTTTTGTTTCAAATTAATCTTAGAAGACAACTGGTCTTAGAGTCTCACAAAAAAAAAAGACAGAAATTGGCCACCAGTTTGAGAATTCTTCACATCATACACAGACATGCAAATTAACTGCATCAAAATCAGTAAGGCTATTGTTCAAGAAATACAGAATTACTTTAATGAGGTAGAAGAGGAAGTGATCTTTGTTATTGGAAAGGTGGGAAATCTTTTATTCTTAAATGTATTGTTACCAGGGAACTAGGGTTTTCTTTTGTGTGTTCTTAGTCTGCTAATAAAAGAATTTCAAAACAGACCCAGAAAGAAGTTTAAGGAATATTTTACTATGTCAAACAATAAATTCCAGCTGCCATTGGGAAGAAGAAGGTAAAGGCAGGCGAAGTCTTTCTTTTGAGACAGTCATGAAGGAATGCAAGAAGCTGCAGGAAGGGGATTTGCAGGGAAACACAGGAAATGCTAGAGTATCAGAAAAAGCTTGCTTAGCCTTTGGGTTAGCATCTAAAAAAAGGAAGAGAGAGAAAGAGAAAGAAAGAGAGAAGGAAGGAAAGAAGGAAGAAAGGAAAGTAGGAAAGAAGGAAAGGAGGGAGGAATAGAGGGAAGGAAGGAGAGAAGAATGGAGGGAAGAAAGGAGGGAAGAAGAAAGTATAGTTATAATTTTGTTGTTACTCTTTGACAGTTTCATACATGCATTTAAGTGAATTTAAGTCATTTGTAACCCATGTTACCAAATCCTATCTCCTTTCCTTCACTAATAGAAAACCTCCTTTTACTTAACCAAATTTCCTTATACTTTCATATCGCCTTTTGTGGCATCCTAGTTTCATAATGGTTGTCTGCATTAGCAAGTGCCTGGACACTTGTTGGAACATAGACAATATGCCAGTGGGTATAAATAATACTGAGGAAAGTAGCTCCCTTTCCCATGGACCACATTAGTTACCAATAGTCCCTCGCGAATGCTTTCTTCATCATAGACTCTAGGAGTGAACAAACTGCTACTCTTTTACTATATGAATAAGTTATAAAATTATATTTTGAATACTGATCTTTTTAATACCAATGGATAAGTATATCTCTCTGCTTTCTTGTAATGGAAAGTAATCACAACTTAATTGGCTTAAATCTATAGAATTACTGTTGAATGCTTGGCACTAAAAATGTTTAAAAAGCTATGATTTTTGAGTTAGGTCTTAGATTAGTAGGCATTGTTTTAGTAGGTGACTGAAAGCAACTTTATTGGTAGGTGATTCTGGGAATTATACATTGTCATTAAAGAAGAATATTCCTCCCATCTTCTAAATCTGTCCTCAGGTGAATCTTTTCCTACAGGTAGTCTATGATTAGGCCATTGAGAGTCTCAGCTTTACTAACATTTAAGAAAGGTACAAATGGAATATCCCAATCTTTGGGGCAAATAAAAATTGCATATCTGCACTCAGGGCCAGAAGTCAAACTCAGATTCCATTAATATAATGGAATATATTATATATATTCACCATGGAAATTTAATGTTTAAACTTTTTTAAAGCTGTTCACCAAAAGACATGGTGATGTTTGAATGAGTTTTGGGCACACCTCCATGCATAGATTCCAGGCATCTGTGAAGAGAAGAAAGATACCATAAAAGGAAACATGGGACCAAAGTGCCACCCCCTCTACCTCCCCCAACCCCAACACTTCACTAAAGTTTATTTAGACAGACTTGCATAGATTTTTTTCCTGTCAACATTTCACCATGGAAGGGGAAAAAGTTTAAAAGGTCCACACCTCCCTGAGACACTGATGAGCGTTTTTACTGAAGGAGATTGGGGAGATGCTTTCCTCACTGGTATACCCACCGATATATAATTCATGCTTCAGCAAGTACACAGGAACATGCTATCAAAGACAACCTAATGAAAATCAGTCAGTGGACTCACATGTGAAAAAACATAAAAATAAGAGGGTATTCCAAAGTAAGAAGAAGAGTTCTAATAAGAAAAGGAGGGGGAATGGGATTTGGAACTAAGGTTTAAAAATATCCTAAAACCACTGTATTTATGTATGAAATTCTAAAAGAATTTTTAAAAACTTAAAAACTTTTAAAAAAAGAATATACATCTGACCAGGAGAAACTAAATTCCATTGAATCTCAACTGTAATAGTCCCTAAAGATCTATGATTATTTGAATTTTTAATTATTTAAATCATAATTTTTATTTATTATTGGTACTTTTTTATGGTGTGTGTGTGTGTGAAAGTATGGCATGGAATGTTTGTTAAGGTCAGAGGACAACTTTGTGGAGTAAGTTCCCTCCTTCTACCCATTATAGGGTTTCTGGGATTTGAAATCAATTCATCAGACTCACACAGCAAATATCTGTATTCATTAAGTTATTTGTCTTGCCTTAGCTTCAAAGGATTTAAAACTATCAGCAAATTCTTTGGTAAGCCTCTAACATTGTCTCAGCTAAGGAATATCTTGGAGATTGGGAATAAGCAGGAATTAAGTATTGGCCTGAACAGTCAATGAATCCTGGAAACAGCAGCATGTGTAAGAACTTTTGGGTGCTTGAAGTCTTTGCGGTCCCTTCAAGGGACCCAGTTGAAACTTGGCCCATCCTCAAAGTTTATTCTTGCTTTCCTGCCACATAGCTCTCATGGCTCCTTCTCCAGCTGCTACAGCAGTAGAATGACTTCTGTATATGTTTCTTTTTTTAATATATTGAGGGTATCAAAAACACTTCATTTTTGTCATTGTTTTACAAATGTTGCTAAAAAGGCCCAGGGAAGAAAAAATGCAAACCCAGGTTAAAATAAGCGAGTATGATTTTCTGAAAGCCAAAGCTGTTACATTTGTGAAAATGTTGATTTTCATCCAGTGACACCCAGTGACTTCATTCTCTCACCGAATGTAGCCACACAATGCCTTCCTTGATTCTGAAAAGAAAAACTGGAATTATGGCTCCAATGTTTGGTTATGACTGGTTTTCTTCACTTCTGGATGGAGAGACAATATTGAAAGATAACTAATAGGACTGCTTTTTCATGTTGGTCTTACCAATTAACCAACAAACTCATCAAACTCTCCCTGAGAATAGACTTTCATAGTCTATTCACACAAAAAGTGCAGATAAACTTAGAATTTTTTCCAATTGACTTCAGCAGTTCCAAAAAGGTGTTTTGTGAGTCAAGAGCACATTGTTCAATTTACAAGTTATTTTCCTTCAGTTGATTTGATGTAGAGCAGCATTTGACTTCTATTTAAAACAATTCCTGCAGAATCTAAACCATCTCTCCATGGTCCTCCTCAGTATCATTGGAGAACATTAATGCCCTATCAGTGCCAGAATCCAGGGTAAAGGCATTTAATAAGCCATCATTCCATTATTCCCATGTCTAGCAACTTGATTTTTAAATTGTTGTTGCTTTGCTTAGAGACTTTCTAAATTTTAAGTTTCAGAGTTTATTTGGTTGCCCCCTTCTTGTTAGATCTTTATTATTTTATCATCTTAAGTACCTGCAGCACAGTACTTGGTATACTGTGCTATCTGTGAGATGTATGTTTGAGACCTGGGGAATTTATTCTGTTATCATCCTTCTCTCTGTTTTTCCAAATAGTTCACTAATATGTGAAATAGCAAACTAGAGATTTGATCCTTTGCATGAGCAACAGACTCAAATAGATAGAGCATTTCCTTTATTTTAAAGTTTAAATTTAGTCTCTTGGTGTGTTTGTGTGCATGTGTGTGTATGCACGCACACACATGTGCACATGCATGGTACATGTTTGTAAGTTAGAGGAGAACTTTCAAGAGTTAGTCCTCTCTTTCTACCTTGTGGGCTCCAGGAATTGAACTCAGGTTGTCTTGAGGCCCTGATAAAGGTACCTGGTGAACAACTTATTCACAATGTCATCTCCTATCCAAACATTTCCTTTTTTAAGTCTATCTAAGGATCTTTTCTCTAGCATATGCCATATCTTTATTAGATGTTGTTGCAGTTACTCTGCATGTTGCTGATAAAATCACCATCAAAGGGCTTAAGGGAACAAGGGATTTGTTTTCTTACAATAGTCTGGTTGCAGTTAGTCCAGCTTGATAGGAGAGTGCCTACCAACACCAGGGACGAGGGAACTGGCAATGCCTTATCCACATAACAGCCGAGAGCAGAACCATCCTTGCTTGACAAACCAGCATGTCTGGACAAATATACACAAGGAAGCAAACTTCCTCAACCAGCTTTCTGTATTTTAGTCACCTGTCCAGGGCCTAGCCCCACCCACCATGGGCTGGGACTAGTCTATCAGCTAGACCACATTCTTTAGGTTTGCTCTGGGATTTACTCAACTAACAATTATCTACAAATTTGTCTGAGCACAAACCCTAAATCATCAAGTTGACACTTGTACCTAACTATGACAGATATATAACTTATTGAATACAAGATCTAGTCTATCATCTTTTCCCTGCTTTTTCTAGTATCTTTCTTCAGATGGATGAAATAATTGTTCATAAAGATGACATGAATATATTCACTATTAGTCAAATCCCATTTTCCATCATTTGACAAAAACAGTTTGGGGCCTTGTTCCTGCACTCATATGTTCACCTGTACACTACTCACTCATGGGAGAGGAACTGAAAAACAGTAGTCCCATGGAATCGATGTTTATTTACACAAGGACAAAAACAGATGAATCTCTGGGAGATCAAGTAATGTCTACTAAGTAATATAGGCAGGTGCTTCCAGGCAAGTGTGACCTCACCATAAAACATAAAGTTTTTGCACATCTTCATCAAACACACACACACACACACACACACACACACACACACACACACAAACACAAACACACCTTGTTATGGAAATCCAGCTGTTATATTTTATTTTTTTCACAATAAAAATCATTCCTTTAACTTCTTATCAAGTTCCATAACAGAATAATTATTGACAGAGTTAATTGGAAAAATGATCAAATATTATAAAATATCAAAACATACATTTTCAGATTAAACAAAAAGTTTCTGGACTTGGTTTACTTTTATCGTTTAACATAATGTGAATGAAATTAATGCTACTGATGTGTGCGCTTAGTACAGTTAAAGCAATAATGATTTTGTCATTGTACCTAACCTAAATATACATGGATATAAAATAATGATAGACCTTTGGAATTATATATAGTCCATATGTATAACAGACATAGATACAGGTAGAAATATGTAAGAAGATATGTGATAAACAGGAGAGAGAGAGAAAGACAAAGAGAGAAAGAGAATAGAAACAGAGAAATAGAAACTTTTATGTAAGAGGACATAAGCTTTTGTGAGATGCATTTAAAAATTGATCTACATATTTTCTACCCTTTTCCTATTCTTACTCAGATTTTTTTATTTCCTGTTCATATTATTTTCATCCATCAGTCCTATTCCTTTGTTTTCTCTTTTTCTTTCCTTCTTCTGCTCATGCCTTTCTTCCTTCTTCCTCATTCTTTATCTCTTTGCCACTCTCTCTCTTCCAATTCCATTAATGAAAGTAGATAATAACTTGTGAATTCAAGTGGAACTTCATTTCTGAAACTGCACACTCACGCTGGAACCCATTAAGCTCGATAGCGAGAAATGAGAGAAATCATAATTATCAGGCCACTAAAATACATGAAACATAAAATTTGTCAGGGAAAGTAATTGAAATTATTGGAGCAGTTGGGGCTGGTGCTGAGCAGACCCTCAGTGATAATGGAAAGGTTATGGGCGATGTTTAGCAATGCTGATGAGGTCCAAGGTGACTCAGAGTCACCACAGTCAGCAAATTCAAGCTCGGCTTATATTAATTTGCTAATCCATCTCTGGAAATTGGGGAGAGCAGCAGTGTCCGGGGAACCCCTTTGACTGTCCAGAACAACAGCACTAAAGACTTTTTCGCACCTGTGTGAATTTCTTATGCATTTTTCTTCCCCTTGGGTTTCGCTGTCTTCTCATTTTGTACATTCTTTTCTTTCAACCATTCTCCTCTATCCATTTCCATTTATTCTGTGTTAAGTGAAACGTTACCATCCATTTACATTGCTTAGAATAATTTGTCTGATTGGTGTGCATACATTTTTTTTAAATCAAAGCTGACTCTGAAACTTAAGAATTGCAATTTCCCTAACCTTTGCCCATACTACCTGCCAGCGATGTGAAGCCACAGTAAAAAGCTCCCCATTTAGCTGCTCCCACCACACTGCTCTGGTAGCATTACAAAAACAAACCCTACTTCTGCTCATGCCCAAGTTTGTCATTCTGACAAACTTAAAATCTTCTTGTATCTCAAACACAGCAAGCAGCTTTAAAAATATAAATATTCAGGGATACAAATGTGTTGTATGATTCTTTTCCTGGGAAGTCACTAAACAACCATCGGCCAACCCCAGAAAAGATTTTATTTATAGCCCAAAGCCCAATTACGTCAACATCCAACTTGACAGAGCAAGGAGTTTATTGGGTTTACTACAAAAGTAAGAAAATGGTTATTTCCTTACTGAGTGTTACTTACAGGAACCTGGTTAACCACCATTTGTCTATGGCTGTATAGGCAGAATTCTTCTTTCACTTAACTTTCCTCAACCTATCTACCCTAATCCCTCTGTCAGACCTCAAGAGATCCCAAGCGCATACAACAGTATGCTTGCACTCTAGACCCTCCTGACACCTCAGGACTCCAGGACACAGTCAATTGGGCAGAATTGCATATGAATGGCTGACACATACTCTAAGTGTGGTCAGAATGCCAAGTGATGGTGCAATGATGTTCTCTATCTACACTATCTTTGAGAGAACATCAATAATCAAGAGTTGTATTCTTGATAGCCTCTTGTAAGTTGTTGCAGCTAGTCTTAGTCAGACAAAGATGGCCACTGTTTTTGCTAGGAAGAAAAATGTCATATGACAATAGGTACTGTGATTCTGAAAAAACAAAAGAGATACACGAAATATCATCCACAAAGAGATACTAGTTCATTGCATGTATAACAAACTCCTATGTTCAAACCATGGAGTTGGAAGATGTTGTCACATGGATATTTGAATCACTTTGAAAAAATAAGCAAACCCTATGGATAGTAATAGAGACAGAATATATGTAGCGATGTCTTTGCTTTGATGATTGTCTCCTGATTTTATAAATCCTTCATAACCTTTCCATAATTATTTATATGTAACATGCATTTCCCCTTTTGAATGTCTTGTTTGATAACCACATATTGAAAGCAGGAAAGATATTGTTTTCCTCATTCCATAGTTGAAGAAATCGAAGCAAAGAAAGATGAAACTACAAATACAAGGTAGATGACTGTGTCTCCAACATTTCAATTGAAGTGTTTTCCACAGAACCTTAAAGCCACATCATCTGATACAAAATCCTTTGTTTGAATCTGAATGCACTGTGGTTCTTGTGGGTTTTTAATAAACCCACTTGGAAAAGGTCTATATTAAAGTCACAGGTCTCTGTGCATAACAAGCCAGAGTGTGTATATACAGCATATCAGTGCTGAAAGTTTCCTATAGCTTGATTTCCAAGTCTCAACTTCTCCAGTATGAGTTCACTGGAGACTGCCCAAACAATTGTACAAGGGACCAGCTTCAGATCTAGTTCAAACCAATGATTTTCTAGCTCTAGCCATGTAAGTCTAGAAATGACAGGGTGAACTTTATCACATGTGTTTAGGCAGGGCAAACATTCACCTAGATCTTTGTAATTCAGAGAAACAATGGTTCAAACAAACATATACAAGCCTGAAACAAAGAACAAGTCACATCTTTCCTGGCTGGATCATGTAATGGGTTTCACAAAAGACTTAGGTTTTCAGAAGAGAAACCTTGAACCAAATATTGGAAGCCAAATTAAAAGTTGTTGGCGAGAATAATGGAAATGAGAGAGAGAGGAATTTCTAACGGTATGTGTGCATATACAAAGGGATGACAGCAAGAGCCATCTGACACTTACAGTAGCCTGTGGATACAGAGAATATCTGCTAGAGAAAGAAAGCTCTAGAGGAGGCTGGAGATAAAGCCAGGGTCTCCTTGGCTCGGGATATGGTTTGTGGTGGTGGTGGTTATTGTTGTTTAAGAAGCTAGACTGTTACCTTCATCTTTTCCTGGTAGCCTCTATACACAGTTCCAAAGTCTTCTACATGTGCTGTGATTACAGCAGGTTTGTTTGAATACTACACAAAAGCAGCATTTTGCATTCAGTAGAGAAGCCAGGAAGTCTGGGAGCCTTAGGAAGGAAGAAAAAATACAGGAAGTGTTTCAAACTATTTTGGACACCAGATGACTCTTTATGACTGTAAAGTTGAAGGACTTAAAGAATCCCTAATGATACATTGTAAAAGGGAAGAATGGAGAAGGGATGAAGAGAAGAGGAGATGGAAAAAGGAGGTGGTTTGACTTTGAAAATCCTGATGACTCAGACCTTAGACAGTCTTAGGAAGCAAACAGTGACTTGTGAGACAGCTCACAAAAGTGCTTTGATCAACTGATGTGTGCCTGGTAGGAATTATAAATATCCCTGGTAGGGATAAATATTTTCTGGATGTCACTTAAGGAAAACTTACAATCACTTTTCTGGCACTTTCCCTAATTTCATGTCAGTCATGGTACTCAGAAAAAAAAGTTTTTATAATTTTTTCTGAAAGGGAAATTATGTCTGTGACACTATAACTGGTGACTAAATAATGATACTGAAAATAACGAAGTTTAATATTATAATAGATTATAGTCATAAAAATAGATGAGTCTGCATGAGTCTTTTAGATTCTGGGAAGCACATACACACATACAAACACTACACACCAAACAAGTAAAAATTAATTCCAAGTTCTAGGCATTGAATTGTCATCCATTGCTCCCTAATTGCAAACTGATGGTATCATTTCAAACCTGAAATTATCCAATTAAATTATCTGCTGAGCTGTTGTTGTTTAAGGGTGTCTTTCATGTTTGTTTTACTCGTCCCCTAGTAAATTCTAATTTGTTGCTACAGAGAATACTTTTTTCTGGGATTACTTCAATGATAGCTAATGAACAGAATTAGATACTGAGCATGGAATTGCAAGAACATTTTTAGTAGACGTTTGGGCTCGTGAATACGTACATATATAAATAGTTTGGCTGTAAGATTGCAAGTGCCACACATACTTTATTGTGGAAGTTGGAAATGATAAGAAGAAAACTTAAGAGTTCTATGCAGTGGCACATCTGGAGAAGTAAAAACTTAAGTGCAGTTTAATTTTTCTCCCTTTTGAGTTTGATTCCATTAGAAAATACAGTGCTGCTTAAATTCATCTGTCAATGTGACACATGGGAGTTGGGCGTCTGAGCACACTTATGAGTAATTATCTAGTTTAGACAGGTCTCTGAGCAAGCCTATAAGGTACTGTATTGATTGCTTGACTGATGTTTGAATGTTCAGTCTACCATTCAGTAGCTTTATCTACCAAATAGGTAGATAAAGATAGAGACAGTTAATCATACAGGTTAGCATGCACTGGCTTTTGTGCTGTGCTCTTGACTTTGGATGATCTGTGGCGAATTCCCTTGACTGCTGCTGGTATGTCTGTGCTCCAAGGTGAACTGCTACCTAGAATTTTAATCCAATAAAATAATTTTCTCTCCTAAGTCATTTGGGTCATATATTTTATTCAAGAATGAGATTTGAAATTTAAACAGAGATGGTGCCTAAATCTTAATGGAGAACTAGAAATAAGTCTTGGAACATTTGTTATAACCTTTTGTTTAACAGATAAGGAATCTATGTTCTAATGAAGATGACCAATTTGCCCAAGGCCTCACAGTTAATTAATATGAAACCAAGATGATACTTTAGCCTTTCAGCCCCATAATCCTTTGCTGTTTCTATTTCCACTGGCTTTCTGAACTTTGCTGGCTCTCTCTAAATTGTTTTCCTTTAATAGGCTTGGTGAGTGCTAACAATTTTCTGGAAATATTTTTTGTTCTTTTCGGCCAACAAAATATGAGCAATAATAAAATGTATAGTTATGCATGATTTTAAATTGCTTTATTAGAGAGATTCATTTAATTTGAAAACACAGCACAAATAATGTGATTACAATGTATTGTCCATGTACTAATGCAAAGTTTATATCTTGTTGGTTACTCCTAAATCAATAACATCACATAAAAAGGGGAAATAAGCCCTTTCAACAGAATTTCTAAAATCTGATGTCCCTTAGTAGCTATATCAATTAGCAAGAACATATATTTCTGAGATGATCCTTTGAGCACTAGAAGTTCTTTCATGTTTGGATGCTACTGGAAAAAAAAAAAAAGACTGTTCTTGGACAAAGCAGTTCTAAAGCTTTTGAGCAAAATGGAATTTTACAAGAGGAAAGGTTAGAACTGGGATCGCACCAGAAAACTAATTGCTTAGAGAGCTGCCTTTATATACACACTGTGGTAATTCATAGAGATACAATTTAGAAACAGAATCAGCAGTTCTGTTCTATACACACTGTGTCTTTCAACGGAGTAGAGGAAAAAGGGGGTTCCCATTGCTCAGCAAGTTTCTGAAAGGCACAAGTGTGTATCCATCCCTAGAAATCGTGTGGGCAGTCTCTCATGGGAAGAGGGGAACTTTTCAAGCTTTAGAATTCAATTCTTTTCCCCAGTCAGCTTCCTGGTTGCAGCCAAAGAAGTTTAATCTTTTCAGATTTCTTTTTTAAGGAGTTTTATTAATAATAATTGACATTTTAACAAACTGTATTCAATTAAAGTGTAAAATCTGACTAATTTTGGTTCAGTTAGTAAAATCAAGTTGTTAATATCAAGATTGTTGCAAATATTTCCCTCTGTCTTTTTGTTCCTACTTGCTCCTTCCCTTCTGTCTACTCCAGGCTCCAGATAACCCCTGAACTAATATATATCACTATAGGCTAATCTGAACTTTCTGGAGTTTTATAGAAAGCAGATCTTAATTAGTGATCATTTTTCTTAAACACGGCTTGTTCTATTTCTTTATGATGACATTCATCCAGAAAGAAATAAAGAGAAAAAATAGGAAAAGAGGGAGGAAGAAAAGAGATAGAGACAAAAAATATTGAATATACATGAAACAAAAATTCATGGCTGTCCCATCATGATGTGTATCTGATGAGACTTCTCTTGGAGTTCACAGAGAAGAACTTAGGATAGCAGAAAGAAGAAGTTGTCTTCTGATGTTTCTTGCATTCCTGCTTCCAGTGCCAAGCACATCAAGGCGCTCCTTGTACTCTTTGGGACAGCAAGTCTCAAGTCATTACCACAAGCCTAGGGACCAAAGCTTCCACATCAACCAAATCTCTAGACCCAGTTCTGATCAGACCAGAGCTTAGTAGTATTGATTGCTTCTTTTTTTAGTTACAATTTCTTCTTGGACACTGCTTACAGGATGGAAGTTTCCACAGCAAGTACTGAGTTATCTAGTTAAAGTTGTTAAAGGAACGTCCTTTATAATTCTTGGTGAGGTGTGTTTCTACTGAAAACTTTATTTGGCAGAGACTCTACATCAACCACCTGGAACCAGACCAGCCTAATCTCTCCGCATTCTAAAACTCAGGGAAATTTGCGGAAGAGGGGGTGGTAAGATTGTAAGAATCTAAAGATGGGGAGGAGCAACAATATACAAGATACTCCATACAAGTTAGGCCCGAAGTAATCATAACAGGACTTTGCATGACCTGCGCAATGACCAACATATCATTGAACCCCCAAAGTCCAGCATGGATCACAGGCACTATGATCCTTAGAGGCAAGGGATTAACAGCCACAGTAGTGCTCCTATACTAAAGGGGAACACAAAAAAGAGTTCTAGGCAACCGCTACTGAGTCCTTAACACCTCATCAGTGAGGAGGACCCAAAAGGAAGTTTGTCATGCACACTAAAGGATGCTTCAGGAATGGGGGGGAGCCCCACTGGGAGGGAGGGGGAAAGGAAGGGGGAGGGGAGGAGGGAGCAAAGCGAATCCAGGGAGGGGTAGAAGAAGGGAGGGAGGGGAATGGGGTACTTATCAACAGTGTATGAGTGAAAGAGATAAAAAAAAAAAAGAAAACTTTATTTGGAAATCACTTGGTTTCTACATTCAGACGAAACAAAACATAAGGATTATTGAATCACCAGCCAATTTCTTCCTCACTCTTTGCTTCAGGCAAAGTCAGCAGGTGTAGATGATATCTGAGCAGTGTGTCTCAGACTTCCATTTAGATATGTTTGTGGCACCAGAAGGCAGCATCCAAGAATCCCAAAGAGTAAATGGAAAGAAATGATTTCCCACATCTCACCACCACTATCACAGGGGCAGCACAGGCCTCGTCTGCCTCTGAGGCCATTTCTCAACTCTGTTTCAAAGTGACAGGAAAGGGAGTCACTCTTTCACTAATGCTTAGAGAACTCTACCTCTGATTTCTCTAGGATAACAAAAACAAAGGCTTTCCAAGCAACATAGAAATGAAGCATTTCTGCAAGGCTGTATTGAAATACTTAACAGTTAATTAAACACTAAAATTTGGTCTCAGAAATTCAAGAGATGTGCTCATGCTGTGCATGGTAGCACACACCTTTAGTTCTAGTATTAGGGAGACTGAGCTGGGAATATTACCACTAGTTTCTGACTGAACTCAGAGTACTAGTGATCCAGGTCAGTCTAAATTGAGACACATTTTCAAAAACAGGAAAAGTGCCGTCAAGGTCATTAAATATACATTTGTGTGTATGTGTGTGCGTGTGTGTGTGTGTGAGAGAGAGAGAGAGAGAGAGATACCTATTCTTTACAGTATATTATTTTATACTAAATTCAGTGGAACAAAACATGGACAACAAAAAAAATGGAAAATTTAAGAATATAAATATATGATATATAAATTTAAAAACCAGATTAGTTTAGATGCAAATTTAAAAGTATTTATAAGTCAGTCATTAAGGTAATATTCAAGTTAAATGTCCACTGCCACATAAGGTGTGCTTCAAAATCAACCAGGCTTTGAATTCAAATCCTCCCCTTCTATATCAGTATTTAATGTATGTAAGATTGAATTGAATATATCTAAGATCTTGGCTGAGTTCCATGTTCTTCTTACCAATTTCTCCTCGGTAAAGAGAGGACACATATCCATTTACTTTTCAAATGGATACTATAGGACTTTTAATAATTAAAGCCTTGAACTAATTGGTCCCATTTCATAATCCTCTTGAAAGAAAGTGGAATTTTTCCAAGAATGATTCTGATTTTGTTCACAGTAAAAGAAAACAGAGTAGGTATGATGATAGACTGAAGTTTGGATACTTTATTGTCTCTTTTTAATATTCTAGGCAATTTTCAACTATTAAGTATGTGTGCATTTTATTTATGGCAAAATAAATGGTAACAGCTCTCACTCACATCTTTTATCATAAAAAGCTTTTGTTTTCAGTTACCATGGTGATGGTATCACTCTGATATGTGTTTAAATGGAACACTTTCATCTCACTGACTTAAAGACGAGTACCAGAAGAACCAAAATGGTATCATCTCATGCAATAGTATGGTGGGTGGACTAAGCAGCTCTTGCTCAGTGACCAAGGGACAGTAGTCTGGATAAAAGAAACTATCCTAATAAGACAAAAAAGGAGCAGAAGTAGCCTAAGGAAAGAAGGGCTTTTTTTTTGGACACACGGGTTGAGGTCATAGTCTATCATTGTGAGGAAAGTTATGGAAAGAAGAGAATGAGGCAGTAAGTCATGTTACATCCACAGTCAGGAAGAAGAGAGCAATGAATGAATGCTAATGTCCACCCATTTTCTGTTGTCTGTGCTATGCAGCACTCTCTGCTCATGGAAAATGGTGCCACTCATGAATTAACATGAATTTTCCCATCTTATGCAATTCAATCAAGAAATATCCTCAGAGACATACACATAGATTTGTCTCTAAGGTGACAGCAGATTCTTTCTAGCTGCCAATTATTATAAACCATCAAAATGGGTTTTAGTATAATGGTTACAAAAAATACCATGACATCATACAGAACAATGTCACATACCCCAATTGCTGCTCAACTTGATGATCACTTGTATGTAAGATAGGCATGTTAATTCTGGCATATGGAAAGTTAGTGACAATCGCTTTGGATAAATTTCAGTTCATGAGAATGATCTCATTATCCAACCATATATAATTAGAGCATCTTGAGAAAGAATGGAGTGTTAGGGGACAGATTATATTAATACATGTACTTTGTAGTTGAGCTCTGCTGCCACACATATCATGGACTTAAAGAATGACCTTTGGAATTAAAACATTCGAGTCCAAACTCTACCAATTTGTGGCCGTTGGCAAGCAAACTAATATCACTGGCCAAAGTGTCAAATCTAATGGTTTTAACATTGAAGTTAATGGATATTAAAGTGCATGACTCCTCTTTAAACTGTCCTCTCAGTTGTACTTCTATATGGAACATGAACTTTGGTTTCAGTTCATACAAAAGAGAGTTCTCTTTTCTTTAGAAGTATTAGGTACATATGAAAGTGTTACATAACATGTTTGAGGTATTGGAGGTTAATAACTAGTCTGAAAATGAATCTTAACAAGGTGTGCCATAAGAAACTTCCTTATATTTGAATCCTTTCATTTTGCTAAACCAAAATGTCCTTATTAATCAAATAAGGAATTAGGTAAAATTTAAAGATCTTTACTTATCCAAATTCTAAGGCTCTTCTTTTGTTATCCTGGGAGAAAAAAAAAGCCATAATGGTCTACTTTGTTAGTTTAGAATGTTAATCAGATTAACCTTAGATTGCTAGAAAGAAGTGGATTGATGGTTATTGCAAGGACTTACTCAAATAATAGCATGTATTTTCCTAGCTGCCAACAGCTCTCCAAGGTTTGTCCATTTTCTGATGTGTGAAGCTTTGTTGTATAGCCAGTATAAGTGAAGCTGGTATCTCAAACTTGAAAGAAACAGAAATAAGAAAAATGGTTTGGGAGGAGGAGAAGATGAGATATTTGGTCTAGTGCCAGAAGTAGAAGAGATCATAAACCCTGAGCATGACAGAATTGCATTGACTTATGACCATCTCCTTCCTTAGACATTTGCTGAGTTCTGCATTTCTTTTTATCTTAATCTTCCAGAAAGGTCATTCCTGCTCTTTGTTTTTATCTGTATGTTCTGCGTGTCTATTTTCTTTTAATATCAGAAAACCCAACCCTAGAAAATTGTAAAACTTTCTAGATGATTGAAAGATAATTTACCTTCCTACTCTTGGGTCTTCAATCTAGGAATGATCTGCTCTTTTGCATTTTCCTTGTGTGTCACATGCCTTTAACACACTTAAAGATTTTATGCAGAAATTCTTCTCTTTATCTTCTGTTTTCCCACTTTCTCTTTAGCAAAGTAAATACATTTGGTGCCAATGGCTTTCAAGATGGTTTTATAAACACTATAAAACTATTCTATCTAAAGGGAGATGTTTCCATATTCTGACATGCATGTGTTACATACGTGTACACACATTTAAGTTTCACAAAGGAATGTGGACAGTTTTTTGCATGATAAATTTTAATTTTAATCTTTCTTTCAATAACATTGTTTAAAAAATACAAAACTATAATCTTTATAAAGTCCTAATATGTTAAAAATATATGGTTTGGAGAATTTAGCTAAGGTTAAAATCTAAAATTTGGACTTCCTAAAGCAATGCTTCTAGTTAGATAAGTCATTCAAGTATATACAGATATACAAAGATTGTCAGAGAAGAAATATTACACAAGAAAACATGAAGTTTTGTTGAATTTTTCTATAAAATAGAAACTCAAAGCTCGATTCATGGCTTGTACTTGAGCATTACTGTAGAAATGCATGCCGGAATTTTGCCTGAAGACTGGGCAGTCTACTATGTGTTGAAGTAGGGAATTACTGCAAGGTTTTCCAAGGACTGGTAGAAAGACAAAGGAGTAAAAACTCAGCATTGAGGTAAATAATCACAGAAAAGTTTCTGTGAAAGCTGACATTGGGCTAGACGCATTAGGAGAAGTCCATGGAGACCCACCATGCAAGGCATGTGAGGATATAGAGTATTGGGAGCTCTGTGGACACATAAAAGAGGTCTTCATGATATAGCGGGAAAGATCTGTACATGGACCAGAGACCTCAGCCATATTGCTGCCAATAATTAACTGAGTTACCCCCAGGGGATTATTGAGCCTCTCTAGTCTACTTTTTTGTTAATATGATTTTTGCATTTTTGTTCTTTTTCTTTTTTCCCCACTTCCATGTTTACATGTGCATGGAATTTTCATGTGTCTTGTGTTTCTGTATGGTTGAACTGATGTGTGTGTGATATTGGAAATCATCCTCAATCCTCAATTGGAAGAAGGAAACTTCCACTTTTTCACTTCTGTTTTTTTTTTTTTTTTTTTTAGTATATATCCCTAATTAGATTCAGATCTCTGTATAGAGAAGTCTATCCAGCTTGCCTATGGATTACCAGACTCCACCTTTTGGGGCTGGAATTAAAGTGTCCTGCTATGGTTGCCCAGCATTTTACATGGGATCTGGAGATCCCTAAGCTGGCCTTTTTGCTTGAGTAGCAAGCACATTAACTGCTGAGCCATTTCCTTACACTTACTACCATTGTTATCCATGCTAATATAATGTGATTGATGTCAAAACCTAGGTGTTCAGCCAAAAGGGTGTTGTGATTTAGACATGAATGTCCACTAAAGTTCATGTGTTGAAAGCTTGTGTGGGAATAGTCACAGGTGATTGCATCCTGGGAGCTTGACTCTCACTAATGCAGTCCTCCATTTGTTAATTCTCTGCTTAACAAGCTCTTGGGAGATACTCAGATGCACGCAGTGGATCTTAGTTGAAGGAAACTATTAGGCAACCATCTGGAAGGATATATTTTGTCTTAGATCTCTCACTTTCTCTCTCTCTCTTTCATACACCATGAGGTGACCTATGGTGTGGCACTAAATTTTGTCAACTGTGGTATTCTACTCCAACAGTCCAGAACAGTGGACCATGTGATGATGAACTGAATCTGTGAAACTTGAGGTTTAAAGAAATCTTGCTTTCTTTAACTTGTTCTTCCTCCACTATTAATTGCAGAAAAAGAAGAAAAAACTTATATAAACAGATTAGCTTATTTTCTAGAAAACCAAAAACCAGAAACATGGACAGGGTATTTTAGACCTAAAGATACTAGAGAAAAGTGAAAAAAAAATCCTAAATTTAATGGAGAAATGATCAACTACAGGTAGCAAATTCTGACCCAAGGGGGAAAAAAAAAGTTCAAGTGACCCTGACACAGGATAATGGAACACATGAAGGTATTCTGGGCTATACGGACACTGTCTCAAAATCTCATAAATACATAATATATTAATTAATTAATTAATTAATTGCAATAATAATAATCTCAGACTGGAAGTGCTTCTCAACACCTCTCAGAACCAAGATCCTATTAGGGAGAGGGTAAAAGAACTCAAGATGGGGCCTCCAAGTCATATGTCCCACCTGAGCTGGCCTGAGGAAGGACAGACTTTGAATGCTATGGACAATAATATAAAAAATCTTTGAAACACCAAAACTTATACTATCAAGAAACTGATTATTTTAAGCAATCTCTAACTTGCCTCTTTTTTAAAAGGCAGTCTTCTGTAAGTGCTTGCAAACTCTACTTCTTAATTTGTAAATGAAAACTTTTCCCTTTCTTCATAGACATGCTTAAAACATATATAATGTGGAAAAGCCAGATGAAAATGACTATGCTGACATTGTGATAGAAGACTTCATTCGTATATTGTTTATTCACCAATATTAATTGAGTACCCATGATTTTCTGAGCACTGTATTAGTTTTGAGGCCAGAAGGATGAATAATATTGAGCCTCCATCTCCACAGATTTCATGGCCTACTAGGAAGAAAGACGTATAAATAGATAAATTGTAATACAGTGTGATAAGTGCTTTAACAGAGATAAGAAATGATTAATATAAATGAAAACCAAATTAAGCACATTAAGCCCTTCTTAAAAGAAGGGAAATTTGTTCTTGTAAAATATTATTACTAAAACACATTATTCCTCAACTCCCTAAATGGTATTTGAAGATAATGTCAGGCTCTTTTTTCTCCTGGCTCCATTAGTTTTCATCTTCACTCCACTGGAATAGGTATGGCTATGCTGTGCATGTATTGGTAGAGTCTGTTCTGGCATTTGATGTTAATTAACTATAAAATGCCAGATATTTAACAAATAATTTAAGAATTAAAATTAAGAAAATTCAACTTTAAGGATAAAGATGGGGGCTGGAGAGGTGGCTCAGGGGTTAAGCCTCTGTCTTACAGGCGGAAGGTCCTGAGTTCGGATCCTAGACCCTACATATAGATGCCAGGCGGAAGCGGGGGCGGCCTGCGTTTCTGGTCCTGGTAGGGCGGAGCCTGTGAGACCCCCCCCCGCAGAGTAAACAAGGAGGAGGCGGTCCATGGTGGTTCCCGAATTCGTCTGTGGTTCTACACACACATACACGCATATACACACACACACACATACACATGCAAAATTGAATAAATAATAAAAAAAGAATAAAGATGGTCTTTTTTTTCTCTATGAACTCTAGCACATTTTTGGACAATTATGAATAAGTAAAAGACAGTAAGGAAATCTGGAAGGAATAAATAAGAATGGTAATAATAGTGGTAACTCATGTTTTTCAAGTTTTCTTAGATTTTTGCTGGTCTCTAAATCCTTCACGTTTTAATACCTTTAGTCTTAATGACAACCCGATGAGGCAAATCTACTATTATTTCCTTTTTTATTGATCAGAAATCTGAATCACACCAAGGTTAATTAACTTGCTAGAGTTTACAAAAACCAGAAAATTCAGAGCCACAAGTTGAGCACAAGCTGCCAGACCCTCTAGGGTCCATACTTTCACATTCGCACAAGCCTGCAATGAAAAAATGTTGCTTCTACATTCCCTAGAACATCTTGAAGTCATATTCATATTAAACATTTTAATAGACTAGAATAGAAATAGCAGAAGGAGGAGATGACAACACAAGTTCTCCTTAATGTCTTGTATCCTTCTCTGGTTTCTCTTTGACATTTTATCTTCAGGTTCCCATACACATTAGCTGCAATTCAGCTGTAAATTTTTTATCTGAAATCTATATTGTGGCTGACACCCTTTGGTAGAGACTTCCTAGTCAACACCATTAAGCCTAACCAAAAAGAAAAAAAAAAAAAAAACAAAACAAATTTCTACTTGTATATTCTATTTGAGGAGAATAATAACATTAAAAAGAGAATGGGTTTATCTTTAATAAGGTGTCTGTAATGTTAACTGTATTTCATTCTGCACAAGTTCATTGGTTTTGTAGTCACAAATGTGAATCAAATAGCTCCCTTATTCTGTTTTGCTTCACAAGGAAACAGGCAACAGGCAGTTAGCCTCACATTTCTTGGAGGTAGTTGAAATGGTAGAATGAACTGCATAGTCTTAATTAATTTTGGATTGGTCTCAGTTGAGGCGATGCTTTTCCCTTTAATGTATCATCAAAGGTCCAGAGCACTGGAACATATGTGCCCACCTGTGGCTCTTGGGATGCCCTTTTCTATGTCACTGGATGCTTTTTCTGCTCAGAGCTTTTTATCCAGATGGGAAAACAATTGTAATCCAACTTTCAGGTCGTTCTCTTTGTTTGAAAGTGTATAACAGCTGCCCAAGGTCCACAGTGCAACCATGGCTTGTGACCTGACCCTAATAAGAACAGCATTCAAGAAGTGGAAAAGAGCCTTAGAGATGGAGCAGTCATTTCTTCTTAGCAATGGAAGGACTGAGGTCACAGAATCTGTCTTTCCGATACACCTTTTTCCTGGATTGCCCTCAAGTGCTTATGCTATTTACCAGAAAAGTGTGGTCTTCAGGAGACCTTTGCAAGTCCTTTTGGCCTAGCATATTTTCTGCAAGACAAAACTGTCTGGAAGATTTTTTTCCTATCGAAGGATTCTGCCAATGAATACACCCCACATTCTGATAATAGCACCTTACTGGTGGAAGAATACTAGGCTTAAAGTCACAGACTAATATCCAAGACCTGCCTGAAGTGCAAGGTCGATATGTCTCAGATTTAGCCTTAGTTGCTGTGATTTTTTGTCAAACATCTTTAGAGAGGGAATACCATTGTTTGTGCACGCGCATGCACGCGCGCGCACACACACACACACACACACACACACACACACACATGAACACAAACACACATTAACTTCAGTTCAAAAGGCCATAACAGCAAGAACTAAGCCACATTTCTTTTCTTTAATTTTTTATTAATACATTTTTTATTATTATTTCAGCTCATACAAACTTAATAGGTGCACCAGTTCCCTCCCTCCCTCCTCCTCCCCCCGTACCCCCTTCTTCCCCTCCCCACCTCTCTCCCTCCCCATCCCCCAGTGCCTCCCGCCCCAATTCCCAGTGAGTCCTTTCTTGTGCATGCCTGATTTTCCTCTGGGCCCTCCTCTCCGATGAGGTACAAGGACCCAGTGGCCTTTCCCTGAACCCTTTCCCGTGTTCCCCTTAGGTATAGGAACACTGCTGTGGCTGCCAATCCCTTGCCTCCAAGGATTCTGGCGCCTTTAGCAGATGCTAGACTTTGTTGGGTCGATAGTGTATTGGACAATGCGCAGGGCATGTAAAGTCCAATTATGATTGCTTCAGCCCTAACTTGTATGGAGTCTCTTACATATCATTGCTCCTCCCATCCTTTTGCTCTTACACTCTTACCGCCCCCTCTTCCTCAAATTTCCCTGAGCTTCAGGATGGGGAGAGATTAAGCTGGCCTAGTTCTAGGTGGTTGATATAGAGTCTCTGAAGTTCTGGATTGTGGTTTGTTGATTTTCTTTTGCAGTTTTGCTGCTCCTGCAATGCCCTTCACTCCTTCCTGGTGGCCATTGTATGTTACCCCTTGGCCAGAGACAAAAAGCTGTTAAACTAGAGTCTTGTGATAAAAGCACATTCAAAGGTAGATGTAATAAAAGTGGGAAACCACAGTGAGGGAGGGGGCTATCACCCATTTGCAAAATGGTTACTTTTTATCTGCCAGACTATATGCCCTCTTCTTCTGGTGAGATCATACCCCTCAGTTATCAATGATCAGGAACAAAAGTCTGTGAACTTAATCTGATGTCTCATTACTTATTTGAGTCCTTGATGGAGGCCTATTTTCTCTGCTGTAACATGGTCCCTTCTCTCCTTGTTTCTGGTGTGGCCCTCCTACCCCATCCCTTCTGTTCATAATCCTTGCAATTACTATTTCTAGGTGGGCTGGGTGGGTATGGTACTAGGAGCCTCCTGTTAGGGAGTACGTAGGGCACTTAATTTAATGGGTCTGGGATACTTCACTTAATATAATTGTTTCTAATGACATCCATTTCCCGGCAAATTCCAGTAATTCATCATTTTTGATGGCTGAGTAGTACTCCATTGTATAGATGTACCACCCTTTCCTTATCCACTCGTCAACTGTTGGACATTTGGGTTGATTCCATGACTTTGCTATTGTAAACAGTGCTGCTATGAACATGGTCGTGCTTGTGCTATCGAGGTGAACCTCTGCTGCATGGGGGGTTATTCCCAAAAGTGGAATAGCAGGGTCATATGCCATTTCAATCTTTAATTTCTTTAAGAATCTCCAGACGGCTCACCAGAGTGGCTGTATGAGCCTGCATTCCCACCAGCAATGTAGGAGAGTTCCCCTCTCTCCACATCCTCTCCAACATTTGTTTTTGTTTGTATTGTGGATTTTTGCCATCCTGACTGGGGTGAGATGATATCTCAGGGAAGTTTTGATTTGCATTTCCCTGATGGCTAAGGAAGTGGAACATTTTTTAAGATATTTGTTAGACATTTTAATTTCATCCCTGGTAAAGTTTCTTTTAAGTTCCAGGGCCCATTTTTTAATTGGGCCATTGGTTTCCTTGGTGTTTAGTTTTCTAAGTTCTTTGTGTACTCTGGACAGTAGAGCTCTATCAGATGTGTGGTTAGTGAAGATTTTCTCCCATTCTGTGGGTTGCCTTTGAGCTCGTGTTACAATCTCTTTATCTGAACAGAAGCTCTTTAATTTCACAAGATCACAACTGTTGAGAGTTGGTAGCAATGACTGTGCCATTGGATGTTTGTTTAGGAAATGTTGGCCTAGCCCAATCAGTTTGAGGGAGTTCCCTATCCTTTCAGCTATGGTTTTTATAGTCTCTGGCCTTATATCAAGCTCCTTGATCCATTTGGAATTAAGTCTTGTACATGGTGACAAGTACGGGTCCAGCTTTCATCTTCTGCATGTGGAGATCCAGTTTTGCCACCACCATGTGTTGAAGATGCAGTTCTTTTTCCATTGGATTTTTTGGGCCCCTTTGTCAAAGACCAAATGGCTGTAATTTTGTGGGTTTATATCTGGGTCTTCAATCTTTATCCATTGATCTGTATGTCTATTTTGGAGCCAGTACCAGGCTGTCTTTATAACTATGGATTTGTAGTATAGACTTAGGTTTGGTATGGTAATACCTCCAGCAGTGTTTTTGTTATTCAGGATTGTCTTTGCTATCCTGGGTCTTTTGTGCCTCCATATGAATTTTGAGATTGTTTGGTCAACTTCTTTGAAGAATTGCTTTGGGATTTTGATTGGTATAGCATTGAATCTGTATATTGCCTTTGGTAGGATGGTAATTTTTACCTAAGCCACATTTCTTAAAGTTCCCAATCCTTCATGCAGACTTGATGGCCTCTTCTAATCCCTCTTGCCTGCCTTGCTCTAATTCTATCTCTACAAGTTCACCAATCCCTTTAGGTATATATATTAAAAAGTCTGTGTTCTTCATTGTCTTGGAATCTGTTGTTTCATTGCCCAGTTCTCTCTGACTAGACAGCTAACTCAGCTACCATAACAGAGCAACCGTATCATTTCTTCAGCTAAGCCAGCCTGTGTGGGTTACCTGCTCTGTGTCAACTGGGTCCTTCCTCAATCTTCATGCTCTTCATTGTTGTCTTATGTCCCACTAACTTAATTTCTCTCTCTCTCTCTCTCTCTCTCTCTCTCTCTCTCTCACATAGGCATAATTAAATCTGTACATGTCCTATAAATTTTTCTATCCTTCCCTCACCTGTCATCAAGTGCCAGGTCTTCTGATGGCTTTTTGGTTATTTATTTATATATCTATACAGCATATAAATGCAGTTTATGTACAAATATGGGAAGAGACTATACAAATATATATGGATTTTCCTCATCAAGAATCAAATGTGTAGATGAAGCTCTAGAGCAAGGCTGGATAAATTGGTTTACCTAGTTAAGTAATTGCAGATGTTGTCAGACAGCTGTTGGTAACTACCTTCCTGGCTACAGAAACCATAAAATACACAAAGTATCATCACATTAGCCTCTCCACTTCAGGCAAATAAATCATAGCTCAGACTCCTCGGACCTTCCCTCAGGCCATTGCACTAATGAATTGGATGCATCCTGCTCCAACTTTAAAGTCCACACAAACCTCATCCAAACCATCTGCCCAGCCAACAAAATGTATCACCCTGGATTCTGTTTGATACTGACAGTGTTGAAACAAAAGAAATATGTGTCGGTGTTAGACCCTGTCTTTGTTATAAGCCATTTTCTCCCAACTTTGTTTTTTGAGCTTAGCATAAATGTAATGATGTCACCAGCAGCTTCACAATGTGCCATTGTGAATGGGATCACTCAGTAAGACAAATTTGAAAGTACACCATAGACTCAAACTAATCGTTCCATTCTTTTGCAACTCTTCTTTTCTATATTTATTATTTCATTTTATTTTTCTACTTTTACAAGTATATTGGGTACTTATCCCTGTTTCCCTCCATGGCCCCTCCCTCCCATCCATTCATCAATTTCTCCTATTTACTCCTGCCCTCCTGTCTGTAGGCATTTATGGACTCCAGGGTTCCCTCTGGCTTGTCGTCTCTTGTGGGGTTTCAGGCCTTTGTGGCATACTTGCCTTTCTTCAGACCATCCCACTGATAGGGACATTTCCCTTTACTCATTCAGCATTGGTCTCAAAGGTTTCCACTGTATGTTCTTGTCTTTCTTGAGTTCCTAGATAGTCTATGCAAGCATGTTGGTATGTCAGTCATTATAAAGGTTTAGTAAGGACAAGTCTCATTATAGTGAGTTCCTAGATGCAGCAGTCCTGCCTCAAGTGGAATGTCTTGTCCAACAGTGAACCCTCTAATATGACCCAGCTGTACCACTTCTAGGAATATTCCCAAAACACTGCTTATCTCATTACAAAGACACTTGTTCATCTATGTTCATTGCAGCTCTATGCACAATAGTGAAAAAATGGAATCAGCCAACATGCCCATCAATAGAGGATGGATAATGAAAATGTGGTACATATGGACAATGGAACTACTCAGCTATCAGAGAGGATGAGATTATAGAATTTTCTGGTAAATGGATGGAACTGGAAAATTTAATATTGAGCAAGGTACTTCAAACATAATGTTAAGCACTGCATATTCTCTCTTATAGGCAAATACTAGCACTGACATTCTTGTTAATGTATTTAGACTGGAATTACTGTAAGGCCAGAAAATTTGAAAAAGACCAATGACTAGGAAGATGGGAAGGAATGTTAAGGTGCAAACTTTCTTTAATCATCTGCACAACTTTTGCTGGTTGAAAGTTGAATTTCATCTGAAGTAATAAGATAGCTTATTAGCCAATATTATGTATTTTTTTCACTTATCCGCAGCCATGTACTACTTGAGCTTAGCATGATTCTAGTTTGTTTATGCTTTACATAAATTTGACAGGTACTAATGATTTGGATTCCATTTCCTAGCCATGACTCACAGACTATCACACGTGCCTCATTTAGGTAGTCTGTGCTGCTTGCATCCATAGAGGTTCACATGGAATAATTTAACACTTTAATTTTTAGAAGTGAATTATTCCCTTCAAATAAGTGATTACTATGAGCTGACTAACCACTACACTTTGAGTTCCTCACCATTTCACCCGAGTATTGACTGATTCTGAACTTATGTATTGTTACTGCACTAAACTATTATGTTATCTAGGAAACTTCAGAGTCTGTGCTTTTAAAGAAAAACATGGGAGGAGAGATAGAGAGACCATCAAACATATGAAAGAAGAGACCATTTTAATGTATGTAGATATATCTCCAAGAGATACTGCAGAAATGCAGCCTGCTAAAAGCTGATGATACTAGATTATTGAGAACCATATCTTAAGTGTGTATGTATTATGCTGTGATTTATCACTTTAATTTTAATATTTTACCCTGATATTTAAAGTACATTTTTTTGATTTAGTAAAAGGCAGAATACAGTTTCATTGAATATATTTTCCTTCAATTCTGAGACTTTTTTATTTATGGCAAAATTTCAAAGATAAATTTAATGTTCTTTTGGAAAGAGTACTTTGTTTTACTAATGAAAGTGTTGCTCAAACGAGGTAAAACCAACAAAGGAAGGTGGTACAGAAAAGAAGACATAAAAATATCATTCCTGAGACATATTTAAAATGCTCATTTACTAGAAAGCACTTCTGTGGGTGAATTTCTTCCACTCATACAAAGTTAATAAGTACTCCATTCCCCTCCCTCCACCCCTCCCTGGACTTCCTTACTCTCTCCCCCCTTTTCCCCTTCCTTTCCTCCCTCCCTCCATTTCCATCAGTGTTCCCCCCCATTCCTGGAGCATCCTTTAGTGTGCATGTCAAACTTCCCTCTGGGTCCTCCCCTCTGAAGAGAGGTAAGGACTCAGTAGCATTGCCTAGAGCTTTTTCTTGTGTTCCCCTTTAGTATAGGAACATTATTGTGGGTGTTAATCCCTTGCCTCTAAGGATCACAGTGACTGTGATCCATGCTAGACTTTGGGGGTTTAATGCTATGTTGGTCATTGCGCAGGTCATGCAAAGCCCTATTATGATTACTTAGGCCCTAACTTGTATAGAATATCTTGCACTATATGTGGGTGAGTTTTTATTATACACAGTTACACTTGCTTCTTGTTGAAGGGAGAAAGTATGACAGCACAATCAGCTAAAAGATACAAAAAGAAAACAAGCGGGGCTGGAGAGGTGGCTCAGGGGTTAAGCCTCTGCCTTGCAGGCGGAAGGTCCTGAGTTCTGATCCTAGACCCCACATATAGACGCCGGGCAGAAGCGAGGGCGGCCTGCGTTTCCGGTCCTGGTAGCATGGAGCCTGTGAATCCCGGGGCAGAGTAAACGAGGAGGAGGTGGAGGCGTCCATGGTGGTTTCCGAATTCATCCATGGTTCTACACACACATATACATGCATACACACACACACACACTCATACATACACACACGTGCACACACACACAATTGAATAAATTAAAAAAAAAGAAAAGAAGCAATAAAGAATAAAATCCTTATAATCATGCACCTGACAGTTGTCTACATGTGACTTGGGCCAGAACAAAACTGAAATGGAGAGGACTATTTTTCATTGGATCAGGAAGAATATTTTCATAATAAAAACTTAAAAATAATAGGTCTGTTTTGACAATTGTCTCTCATCCTCTTATGTGTGTGTGTATACGTTTGTTTGTGTATCTTGAGATTTTTAATTGAGGTTTCATTATATACATTTAAATGTCTCTATTTTAGAAATGCGTATATCTGTAGAGACATATGTAGATTTTATTGAACTTTGACAATTTGCACCTATGCACAACTACCACTATTAAGATATAGAATGTTCTACTACCTCCAAAATTTTCTTGTACACCTTTTTCCAATAATTTCTTTACACCTAGCTCTAGAGCAGCTGAGTTTTTAATTCTCCTCTTTTATTTATTGATGGATTTTGTCTTTATCAATCTCATACAAATATATAGCACCTTCTGACTGCTCTGCCTGCTACACTTTTATCTTCCTTCTACCCCAATCAGTCCCTACTCCCTGTATGTCTTCCTAACATACCCATATTCTTATGTTTTGTATTCCCAGTGGGTTTAGTCAGGACACTTTGGGTGATTCCAGGCTTGAAGCTCTCTCTTGAAATCTAGTAGGCTTCACCATGGGCGCTTATGTGGACACTTTTTTCCCCAAACCCCGGAATCTAATAGTTATCCATTGTTCATTATCACTTTGTAGGCCTCATGGATTTCTGATCTGTCATAGCTGACCACTGGCTTAGTAGGTTCCTGGTGGGGTAGGAATCAGTACCCGCATCTTCTCTGAGTTCATATTTGCAATGGTTGTGTTGTTGATGGAGAAGGGCATTTGACATCCCCTTTTCTTTACAGCCTTACAGAAACCTTCTTTTCTGGAGAGGACCCTGAGCCTTAAGCAGTAGTATAAATGCCGTGCTTTGCCCTCCGCTCCAGTTAGACTGGTGCTTCTTCCCCCGATGCCCTCTCTACTCCTCTGTTGTATCACTTGGTCAATGGCCTTGTTTGCTTACTTCATGCTCAAGTATGACCTCAAGCATCTCAATGACTGGGAAAAGATTTTTTTCCATTTAATCACTGGATTTATATACTTATAAATGTGAATAGAAGGCTTCTGTTGGTAGAGATCGTCAATTCAATTCCCAGAGCTGCCAGTAGAACAATAAATATGAATGGCATATAACGGTCTCTCTAATAGAGAGTTCTCACATGTGCTTGATGCTTTCATAGTTTAGGAGCACTTTGAATTCAAATTCTGTCATCTGCTCTATCCATAAATTTCAAAGGTCTTATTCTTTCTCTGTTAATATACAGGTCATTGGTAGACATTCATGGTAGACATAGACTCAAGTAGAGATGGGACATGGGTACTCTATTTCAGAGCTTGGGAATCATGCCATTCACAATTGCATTTCACCTTTGCATAACATAGCTTTGGGAGAAGGCTAACTGGTTGAATTAATCTTACACTTATGAGACAACCACAGTTAACTAAATATTCCAACTACAGTCTCCTGTTAGTTTCCAAATGATTTTGCACTTGCCTGACTTGAATAAATATAAATAAGATGTAAAGACCTGTGATTTACCATTTTAAGGGAAAAAGAAATAAGCTTAATTCTGTAATAGTTTTTCCTTCATAAGTTCCCATAACTGATTTGTCTCCTAGTTCATTCAAGAATTGCAATTCAACATTAAGTTCAATGAGCCATAATTTTTCCCCTTTCTTAAAAATTCGGATTTTTGTTTTACTTTAATCTGCAACTTGGTGCCTGTTCTTTTATCTTCTTGCAATAGGAAGGTGGAGACATTTAAATTGCTCAGGTAATAATTTACTACCAGCTCATCTGGCAGAACTTTAATTCGTTTTTCAATGTTTATCCTACCCCGTCTACTGGGAAGCTTTAAATTCTTGCTAGAGAAGATGGATGAGGCAGAGAGGTAGAACATACTGGCTTCCCTCTGTCCTTTGTTGCTAGGTTACTATCATCTCCCAGCCAAAAACTTTTCTGAATAAAACATAGAAATACAAACATTTTTTGTTATTGATCGGGATATTTCATGAGCCTGAGGCTTATTCTGACCTATCATTTTCTTGATACTGTATTTACATATTTATAGCATATATAAAATCTATATCTACATCACTTTCTCTTTTCAAATTTTGTGGCATGACTCTAAAAATGTGAAGTTCTTATACAATTGCTTTGAATTAGTCTAGAAGCATGTCATCTCTGCATCTCATTATTTAGACAATCATGAGTTTGATGGAGAGAAATATTATATACTTATTATCTTATTCTTTGATGCTTCAACACATGAATACAATGAATTTATGTCATTTTCACCCCTTTATACCCAGTTTCATCCCTCCATACCCACTACAGTTAGTCAGTCTTGCTTCTATTTTCATGTCTTTTTGAGTATGTGGCTCACTGAGTTTCATCTGTGATATCTCTATTGGCAAGTGTCTGAATACTTGCTGGGGCCTGGATAACTGAAAAGTGGATAGTTCATTGAGAAAAGTACTGCCTATCATTAATCTTCAAAAGTCTCTTATGGAGGTGTACAGTCTCTTGAGATCTTCTCATTCCCATGGTGAAATATTTATAGGCCAACTATTGTGCAGATCATGTGGAAGTGAACATTGTATGGTGATTTCCTAGGTGCAACAACACTGTCATAGACAAAAGATATCATCCGATAGCACCCCTCCCCTATCCTCAGGTTCTTTTTTTAAAATTTTTTTTTTCTATTTATTCAATTGTGCGTGTGTGTGTGTGTGTGTGTGTGTGTGTGTGTGTGTGCATGTGTGTAGAACCACGGACGATTTCAGGAACCACCATGGACGCCTCCACCTCCTCCTTGTTTACTCTGCCCTGGGATTCACAGGCTCCGCCCTACCAGGACCAGAAACGCAGCCCCCGGCTTCCGTCCGCGGCGTCTATGCGTGGGGTCTAGGATCTGAACTCAGGACCTTCCACTTTCAAGGCAGAGGCTTAACCCCTGAGCCACCTCTCCAGCTCCAAGGTTCTTAAATTCTTATTTCCCATTCTTTCACACAGTTCCCTGAGCCTTGGGTTAAAGGATTATGTAGATATCCTGCTTATGAATGAGCCATCCACATCCACATATTCTCTATACTTTGGCTCATTGTGGTTCTCTGCATTAAAAATACCTTCCATTGGAAATGATGTTTCTTTATCAAGTGCTGAGAACTATTCCACTCTATAGGTATAATGATAAATGTTTAGACAGCAGTTTGCTGTCAAGTAATTATAGCTAAACTTTAATAATTTGTTTCTACCTCAGGCCAGTGGTCTGCCCTTACATGGGTTTATAGCTTGGTTTATAGTACCAGAAACATGTTCCCTGCTAAAAGGCCTGAAATCCAATCAGAAAACAGTTGTTACTCTTATACTATATATACCATTATTACACTAATGGTCAGCTCTTGTCAGAGTGATTGTTATTACAAATTTCACTATTCACAGCTGGGTGATACTGCTGATTGCTTTTGGCCCCTGGTGGTCTACAACTTACTTCTGGTACTATGAAAGTTGGACAGCATGAAAATGTTTCCAAATCTGTTCCAAACTAATTTTTCCCTGTCCTGTGATCCACATGTTCAGTGTCTTCAGCAATACAACCTTACTATGAAGTTACTGAGGGCAGCCAAAATGTATGGCAATTGCTGTATTGTTTGGGGGACCTTTGAGACCTCTTTTGACTAACAGCTCATTAGAAGGTACCTCAGACCTGGTACTAAGAATTTCACTTAATCATGTATGGTTTCTGGCAGAAACATCTCAGAAACTTTCTGTTTTCTATTTTGTTCTCTTGGTTATGTTTTTTGCATAAAGCACATTTGGCTAATGCTTTTTTATTTTATTTTTGATAGACTTATAATAGAGAAGGTCAAAATCTAATGCTATCTTAAATCTTTGATGGTAACATTATATCCCACTCCGGGGCTGGAGAGGTGGCTCAGGGGTTAAGCCTCTGCCTTGCAGGTGGAAGGTCCTGAGTTCGGATCCTAGACCCCATGTATAGACACCAAGCGGAAGCGGGGGTGGCCTGCATTTCTGGTCCTAGTAGGGCAGAGCCTGTGAATCCCGGGGCAGAGTAAACGAGGAGGTGGAGGCATCCATGGTAGTTCCCGAATTCGCCCGTGGTTCTACACACACACACACACACACACACACACACACACACACACACAATTGAATAAATAATAATAAAAAATATTATATCCCACTCCATACTATATTTCCCTGGAGAGCTACTTTAAATGTAAATATTCTATATGACATTATTTACAGTAAGATATGATTAGAATGTATAATTATTAAACTGATGGGGACAGAGAAAAGATCATTGCATGTTGACTTAATTTATTTCCTGGGTTTTTACAGAATATCAGAACTACTCCCAACATCTTGCTTGAACATCTTGTCCCACATTTCATATACATAGGAATAAGCATGAGTTACTACCAGGTATTTACATGGAATCTGCATTGAAACTCACTGTCCTTGGATGGTTTTACAGGCTCTACAGAGAGAAATAAATCATTTCACCATGAATCAAACTAAAGAGATATTTCTTTTATCGAATTTCATTTTGATATAATCCCTTATTCTTATAAGGGATACTGAAATAGAAAAGCATTTCTAAAAATTCAGGGGTCTATTCACTCTCAGTAGAATTTTGAAGTTGTCACTACATAGCCAACATAAGCTGCTTCTGTAGCATGTTTTCCATGTAACATAATTGGTTGCTAAGGGGAAAGTGAACAGATGTGGTGACCTCATGGAAACTTCATGTAGAGGATGTGATTGGTGTCCTTCTAATAGATAACAAAGCATAGAAGTCATACACAGTAATCATGAACAGTCTCAGCTACTAATATTTCTGCTATTTTACTTCCTTCAAAGGGGACTTTCTGGTCAGTTCTTGACAAGACTTGTGAAGGTGGTACTGTGTTGACAATGGTCTGCTACATCTGGCCTTGGTGGCCTAAAGGTATCTTCATGTGTTGACAAGATAGAAATATTGTGTGTTTTGTGAATTTTCAAAAAACAAATTATGTACAGATGGTTTCAGTTTGACCAGTATGAGCCTGACTTAGACTTGAAGGAAGATAGTGATTTTGTAATGGAAGGAAGAAAAAAATGCAGGGGCATTTCCCTTTGCGTTGTTTTCATTTAGTTTACTTACATTATTTCAACCTCATGTCATTACAATTTATACAGATTCAGGCCTTGTAATTAAAGCATTATAAGAGTCTGAAATTAGGTTAAAGCATGGCTTGCATAATGTTACAACTCAGTTTTTCATGACAGCCTCCAATTAAGTTCTGAACTTTCCTTAAGTAAAAGCAGGATTGGTTGCAAGTTTCACAGGAAAAGGGAAACTCATCCAACGTCAGCACATCTGTTCCCTTTCCCTTAACAACCAATTATGTTATATGGAAAAACTGTAAAATGAGAAAGGCAACTTATTTATTTGAAATGCTCATTCTCTCTCTCTTTCTCTCTCTCTCTCTCTCTCTCTGTCTGTATGTGTGTGTGTGTAACTAATTTGTATTGAAGAAAATTAAGTCTTATTATCATGAAATGTACCCATGGTGTAGTAAATCACTACATTTAAAATAATTTCACCAAAAACTCAAATTCTGAATCATTATGAAATAGTTGGTCACATTTATCTCACCAATATTAGGTCTTTTTTAAAGATAGCATAGCACCAACTTTTTTCCAATTTCAATTTCTCCTTTATTTTTTTATTTATTGTGACTTTGGTGCACTGTGCTGGGTGCAAGTTGTCTCCCTTTTATTTCAGTTTCAAGGCAGAACTTTCTTGAAGATCTTTAGAGTTCCTTCAGTTCAGGCAGGGAAAAAAAAAAAAAACAGTCACAGAAAAGAAAATGGCAGCACATCATAGGAGCATGTTCTCTGACAGTCCTGTCATGTGGCTTTCCCCATCTGTCTATAAAGTCACTCTGTGAAAAAAGCTCTCCCTATTTTATTTCACCTGAAGTATCCCCTGCTCATCCAAGGGGAGAGAAAAACTACAATCATGTAACAGAACTGTCTTCATCCGCACATCATTTGAAATTAGATAAGTTTATGAAATGCATGGATACTATTCCTTTTATGTACACTCAGTAGTGGGTGGTGAGGTTTGTCTGTCATCCCAGCATGGGAAGCCTGTAGTAGGAGGGTCAGTCAGCAATTTGCAAACAACTAAAAAGAAATAGACGAAAGTCATCTCATGATCAAACTTTTTAAAATTGGCTAGCAAAGGATAAAGTCATGCTTTGCTAACTGCCATGTTTCTTGTTGATAGGCAACAGACACAGTATGTGACCGAAATGGGAAGGGTTTGATTTTTGTGGTTTTAGGATCAGGCTTAGCACTGGAGGCTTGAGCTTAGACATTCAGCCTAAACCGTTCAGCCTTTGAACATTGTGAAGCAACAATCTTATGAGAAATCAGAGGATGAAAAATGTAGCGCCAGTGAGTGTTGGCTCATGCATTTTAAAAGCAAGTTTAGCTTGAATATATTAGGGAGTGAGGTAAGCCTGACAGTGCAGATAAGATGAGTCTGCTACAGAAAAGAAGACGAGAGATATTCTGTTCTGAAACTCAGGAGAAAACAACAGATTGATCTCTTCCATCTAAACCTGCTGAAAGACACTGATATTGAAGCAATCATTGAACTCTTCTATCATACTCATTTTTGTATAGCCTATACATTAGACATGTCTTAGAGTTTCTCTCAAAATTACATTAATGTATCTTTCCTAGGAAAGGTTTTAGTCATCCAAAGGTTCTTAGGATGACTCTTGGTGTTGTTCAAGGAATTTGTTTTCTAACTGCTTGTCGCCATGGTTAATAAGGCACGATTGAATCCATGGTGATGAAGAGAATGTTAAAAATGCAATATGCTATTAAATTCAGCATCTCACGTTGATGCAAGGTCAAAGTTGAGATATTAAGCACTCAGAAGCTCCAAAAGTATGATTTTATAATCTCTGAGAAAAAAATGTACTGTGCACTTAAAAACAAATGCCATGTATCAGATGAGCATTTGCCAGACAGGGAAAATATATGAGAAATATGAATTTATTCATGTGGGAGTCAGGGAGGATAGAAGATCTCCATATTAACAGCATTGGAGAAAAAGATATTTTAGCCTGTTAAAAACTTAACACTAAAGCTATTTGGAGTCACTATTTAGTATCCTTATTATTCTGCTTAGATGAGGAAACCCTATAAAATATCATTAAAAAACACAGTTTATTAGTATCTACCTCTAATTATTCAAGAATTATTCCCTTACATGCATTATGATTTGGGGACAGACTTCCATTAAAGGCAATCACCATATTATTTATAATTACATATGTTCTTACGTTATTTTGTTTTACATGTGTTAAGCCCTTTGAGGGATGCTCCTGTCTATCTCTGTGCCAAACACCTTTCTCAACACCTGGCCAGTGTCTGATACATAATCAACATAGCTGAACAAACATGGCCATTTATTTGAGCCTGCAAGAGCCCCAGCAACACAGCTATAGGATGAAAACTTGAACTCTGTTGGTTGACTAGTGCTCCTGGTAAGACTGAATTGGGAATGCTTCCAGATATGGAATTGACACACAGTAGAAAGATTTACTTCCAGTTATTTAGCATAGGTTAAGGAAAAGAAATCACTTTCATCATCTCTGTGCAGCTGCTCTACTATCATTCGGAGCAGCGTTAGTCTTCATTTTCAGATGAAGCCCCTCTACCCCAGCCATGCAGACTCATCTGGATCTTGTCTTAGAGAGGCACAGGTGAATGCACAGTGCATCCTATACAGAGGCAGACAAAACCTTCAGCTCTGTGCACATGAAACTGCGTGTGGAAGCAGAGTGTTTCACGAGCCTCTTGCCTGCAGTAGCGTTTTCAGCCATTGCCTTCGGAGAAGAGTGCACTCATAGGTTTCCGCACTGTTAATGATAGCTTGGAGCCCATAATCTTGCAGTTTGGATTATTTCCTCCCAAACTTATTACCTTACATTTGCTCTTGCTGAATGAAGCTCATATGCTGATATGCCGCTTTCATGCCCACTTACACGGACTCGCAGGAGTCTTCCAGAAGGCTGTTCCTGTCGCCTCAGCATTTCCTCACTCTCCAGAGCTCTCTGGGTGAGAATGCAGGACTTTGCTTTATAACTTCATTAACTTCATTCCTTTTAATGTTGTAAGTAATGCTGTGTGCTGGCTCGTGTAGAAAGGGATAGACAACACAATTTTATTGTTGCTGCCCTTACCCCACCTGTGGGAACCAATAGGTATTTCTTCAGGAATGTCTGCCTGCTTTTTTTTTTTTTTTTTTTTTTTGCACCTGTAGGCTCTAGGTTATGCATCTGTTCTGTTGGCCCACTTCTTACATCAGAGGATAGATACAGATGCTTCCAGTTGTAGGACCTTGGCTCCTCCTTTCTTTCTGACTGGATATTGAATGTGGTTAACTAAAGCGTGATATGGGAACAAAGATCCAACAATAGATTCCAATCATCATGTAGATCTCACAGTAACTTTGCTTGTGAATGTGAGTCAGATAATTGCCTGTCTTCCTCTAGATGGAAACTGGTGATTCTTATGTCCACACTGCTGGCGTTGTGAAGACCGTGTGTTGTTGTGTATCACAGTCTTCTTATATTTCATTTCCTTCTTCTCATTATTTCTGAACTACCTATATTTTATCCTGGACTTGGCTATTTTCACCCACTGCCCTGAAAAAGGCAAGCTGTCCTTCCTTGTGTCTGTCTAACCCCTTCCTATCTATGATTCTAATTTTGTCATCTAGCAGATAATTCTGGTCCAGGGGACCATCTCTCAAAACTGCAAAATTATGGGCTCCAAGCTATCATTTCTCATCTCTGACTAAATGTGTCCCTACCTCAGTGTCAAAAAAAGCACCCTCACAGACAGGTTTCAGAAATTCTGCATATTTATTCTACAATGACTTGGGAAAGATTTTTCCTTACACTACAAACCAGCAACTACTGAGCAAAATGTGTCAGTCTAGCTTTGGGGGCCTAGAGGAGACAGTTCACCAATGACCTTTGAAGTGTTTCTCACACAGACATTTAGAGACGTTTGTGCTTTAGGCTGGTGTTTCCCATAATGTCCAGAGCTGGAAATAATCAGAAGGGCAAATTGATATTTTAGCAGGAAAGAAGAGTTAAAAGGTAAAGGTCAGTGTTTAAAAAAAAAAACAATCTGTAATTAGAAGAGCTTTTGGTGAAAGGCAAGAGGATAGAGCTGGCAACTGTAAGAGGACAGGGACCAATACCCAGTGACAGGTGATGGTGATTCTTCAAACCCAGAACAGTATGAGGGTAATGGGGGAACACTTTTAGTGAGGAAACCACAAAACATTTGTTGCTACAGAGGAAACCATCAGCAATAGAAAATATGTGTAAACTGAGTCACAGCACCCAATCTCAAGTATTGATTGAATAAGAAATATATATTTCTAAGCTTCTGTGGACATTACATTATTGACTCAAAATTAAGGTAATGAATAGGTTTCTTGCAAATCAGTATGGAGTTCAAGTCAGTAAGGAGTCCATTTATTTTTTTCAGTGAGTAATGTGAGCAATGGTATCTCCATCACTGGATACCTTATATGAGATCATGTACAACCCACTTTAGAACCATCCACCCAAGTGTTAAAGTAGACATTTTTTATCCACACACATACTTTTCCTTCACTGATGGTTTCTTCTAAAGGTATGAATTTCCTTGAACTGTCACAGTGCTTCACATGACAGAGGAACGTTCTTCTAGCTAAGGAAGATAAAGAATGCAGATGCCCAATACTGAGGATTCCAAGACAGGCACAGACCTTGTGGGTGGAGTAATGAGAGTGTTTGCTGCATGCAGATATTTCCTTATAACCACGTGGGTACCCTGAGAGACTTATACCATATTACATATCACAATATGATGTTATCACATTTCTGTCACTCAACTCCAGTTTCTGTGAAGAAATTGTGCTTTTGCCTTTCTAGATAATAAATAAATATTATGTCAGGAAAGAAAATAACATTTATTTTATTCTTTTCCACTGAGCCCAAAACTTTGCTGAAATGAATTCGATTCTAGTGAAGAACAACTCTTCCATAATCTTTCTTCTTCAAACATTAGAACGTTTGCTAGTGGGAAGCTGCTTCCTTAGGTCAATTTTACAATGCTTTCAATATCAGTGGATCCAGATATTCTGGATGAGAATTATTGGATAGTACATTTAGCCTGCTTTTGAAACCTTGTTGCCTACTCTTGGAATCTAGCCACCAGGAAAGAACTTGACAGCTGTTCGGCCCCTACACTAACACAACATAAAAGTTTATGATGAATAACCTAACTGGTTTGTGTCCTCCATATAACCAATTGCATCTCTGAGTACAATCTAGATCACATTTGAACTTCTGGTATCAAATGTGCATAATAATATTCCTGGAGCAATTATTTTAGGAAATTAAAAGCAATTCAAGACATCCGTTAATCTTTCCCCTCAGATCCAGCAGTGAGGGCAACAGGCTACACAAGTCAATAAATTTATTATGAAACTGAGAGTTCATAAAGCAGAAACATTTTTCCTTGGATGAATGTAGCCTGTGGAATGTGAGGCGATAAAGGTGATGTCACAGACCTGTATGAATACATGGCTATTCAGAGTTTATTAGACCTTATGAAATAAATATGTAATGAAGACCTGCCTAAAAAGTAGAGGCAGTTCACCAGGATCATAAAGCAGTACAGCCTCCAGCTGTTTATTGTTTTACATCCTACACCCTTTATACCATGTCATAGTAACTTTGTGTACAGCAAGATAATGTGTGAAATTCACAGTTCATGTTCAATGGAGCAGTTCTACCGCTATCTTTCCAAGGTCCCAGTCAATATAAATTTGGAAACCTGTTGACTCAGAGCAGTAAACCAGACTTTAGAGATCCTAACTTCATTCCTGACACAACTTACTTTCACATGACAGTGAACTCTTAAATATCTAGATTTTGAATTCCTTTCTTAAAATTATAAATTTGATTGCTTCTCTGAACAATGACTATGTAACTTATAGTAAATAGTCACAGATTTATGCTTTTTAAACTGCAAAGTGCCTTGTGAAAGAGAAGTGACCACTATTCAGAATCACTGAATTCTTTTTGCATTTTGTCCCTCTTTACTCTTCATGTAATAAATCATCCTACTGTACATAGGATGACATGAATTGAAGCTCAGGGAGTTGCAGTTTCTTATTAGAGACCACCTGTGTAAGTAGTTTAATAACCAAGTCTAAACCTAGCAGTGTCTGATTTCATGATTTCCCTGTCTTCCATACGTTAATTGAAATCCTGAGGGTTTTTCATCATGTGAAGAGGGAATATTTGACTAAATTTATACTCACAGGAAATTTGAAAAGGATCGAATATTTGAAAATATTCAGAAAATGAGGACTGATGTGACACCAGGTTAGCTTGATATGTCAGCAAGACTGCTACACTACCCCTTTTCATGGTTAGGCCCCTCTTATTCCTTCATTCTTGTTGAATGCCACTTGTGTTTGCTTTTAGAGGCCACTTCACTATTTGCCTTAAGACTTCCTGAGATTTGCTTTAAACTCCTCTGTGATAGTTCAGATATTGGAAGGCCACTGAAAGTGGGCTCCTGGAAATCTCTCCATGTAGAAAGATCTGTGCTTCATTAGCTGTGTGTAGCAGTACATTCCCAGGGAATATGAATGAATTTCTGAGTTTACTATATGCTTAGGGTGGGCCAAAGGAAAACTGACCTGTTCCTCATAGGACCTCCTTTTGTTACCTTAGTGAAGTGAGAGAAACTACAATGGTATAGAATACCTTTGTGTTTTGCCCTTAGCAAAGTATTTTCATATATACCATTTCTTTCATTTCAATTTCAATTGTGTATGTGGAGTAGGATGTTATTTTTATTCTTATTCAAAGGCCAATAAAGAGAGAGAAAGGATAACTAATAAGAAAGGTAATGTAGGAAGGTAATGACAAAACTCAGTAGACATCAAGTAGGTGAAGGGCTAGGTTTGTGAGCCTGAATGTCTACAATAGAAATCTAGCTTTGATTCTCACTGTTGACTGGTCTCAAGTTCTATGTTAATGTCTCTCATGGCTCATCTCTTATAAGATAGGAAGAACATCAGTTTCTACCTGTTAGAGTTACCCTTATGCTTCAGTGAGACTGTTTGCTGGGCATGTAACTAACATTCAAATAATTTTGACTAGTCTTAGGGAAAGTCAGGTGTCTGAAGTCTACTTTTATACCACTAATATCACAGTCCAAAACTCAACTTTCTATTAAAAAATCCTAGTAGAAATCTAAACAACTTTTAGTATTAAATCCTGTGTGACAATATTTATGTACCTTATTACCAGTGAGAAAAACACTAAGAAAAACAAACACATATAAGCAAATAATAATATTTCACATTTGGGTTTCCAATATTTGCATCTCTCCTTTGCTGCAGCATATTAAAAATTCACCAGAGACTTTGAAAACCCTTAGCACAGTGAACAATTTCACAGTCATAGTATCAGTGCTCCTGAGGTTATAGAGAAAGGTAATGTACTTAGCACAATGAGAAGGATTCTTTTCCCCAAAATGTCCTAATGAAATAAATCATTCTGTATAATTTTTGTGTTGGGTTGTCTAAATGGTCAATCTGTGCCATTTAAATCCTCACTGCTTATTTTGAAAGTAGATAAATATTAAACAGAAATATAGTTTTTCCTAATTTTCTGAATTGAGTAAGATATTTAATGTAGCTATCTTTAGAAAGCTAAAGTTTCATGCTACTCCATTTAAAAGTCTCTGATGTAACTAGCAAAATCTGTCTTTAAAAATCCAAGAATATTTTGGATGATAGCATACAATAAATATGAACATATTATTCATCTTTGATATTACTTGAGGTAATCACTCCTTTGCTCTGTAAATCAATATACATTTTTTTGACTCTGAAGTTTTAAAAACAGAATATATTTCCCTAGACATAGTAATTTCTTACTGAAATAGGTGCCATACAGTTTCTAGTTACTGATACTATAACTTCATGATCATTTCTGGGTTTTAGTAGTGTTCACTGGTTGAGAGCTCTTGTGAAGGATGTGGCTTAATCTATCTTTGCTTAGGAATTCTGTAAATCTTGTCTATCTCAGACACATGTGTGGTTCAGTAGCTGCTGAAAATTATCAATAACATGGTTACACATAGTCCTATGATTTTCCTAGTGTACTAAAGTACAGGATTTCTTTATATCAAAGTAGATAACATTATATTAGATTATTCCATAAAGAAGAAAATTTGGAAACATTTTTGGACTTATAAAAATATAGAAAAGCTCTAACCCATTCACCTTTTTCAAGAAAAGAATGTGCAAGTCAGGAGAACTTTGCAGACAAATGGCTGTCTTTAATTTCTTAAATTTGGTGGTCTATAAAGGCACTCTTTAAATAGTTGCTGCTCTGAGAGAAGCAAGACTCAAGGGTCTTTTCACCTTTGCATCTTTTATGTTCAACTCTGTTTCAGTCAAGGATTTGTCCTTTATCTCACTCCTTGGCCTCTTTCCACAGACAGCTCTCAATGGACCCAATTCCAAATCCCACCACACTTGGGACTTAGGCTTTGGCATAAGTATTTAAAGAAGGAAGGAAAACATTACATGAATAACATTCAGAAAGAGTGGAATAAAAGGATGGTAGAAGTAAAGGTGAATGCTACTACTTATGTGACGGTAGGAGAGCCTCATTCAAACCAGACAAAAGAGAGAGTAGGTTGACTTCTGGCATATAATGCAGTATCCTGAGATTACTTTAAGAACTGAGGGAACAATGGACCCAGGGTTCTACTCTAGATGGAACTCTGATAGCAAAGGAGCCATTTTAAAACACTCAGCTCTTGAGATTATAACACCTTGTAATTTTAATCGAATGCAGAGTCATTAAGAAAAGAGGCTTTACCTAATACTGCTTCTATATATTTAAAAAGCAGCATGCAGCAGTGACTACTTTATTTCAGTTGATTTATTGAATTTATGTTACTAGTTTCTTCCTATATCAAGAGACACAAGTCAGCAAAGAAGAGACAAGAGCTAGAAAAGCTTATGGAGATACCTCAGAAAACCTAGAGCAGGTACAATATGTTTAAAGTATAACTCTTGCTCCCTAGCTTTAATAACGTTTTATAAACCAACAGAGAAATGTATCACAGATCTCTTTATTTCAATAATACTGGATCTTTTTCCTGCAAAAATAGAAGTCTAAATTGTCAACTCGCACGTTGTTACTACTTAGAAGAAAGTAGCTGTCTTCTATTTTGAAGCTTGTAGTTTTGTCTTGGTGGTGCCTTGTGTTTTCATAAGGATGAAGTGATCAAAGGAAAAATAGTTACCTGGACAGACTTTGTTTTTGCTTTTGTTTCAAGTAGCTTATATCCATTTTCATTTGATCCTCAAAACAGATCTGTTAAAGAATTCGCTGGCAAAAAATCATACTTTTTCAATTTACTGGAGAAAATAAAGCTGCAGGAAGTTGAGTGACTGGTTCAAGATCACGCAGTCATTAGTGAAATATAATCCCCATCTCTTTCCTCTTGAAACCCTAATGAGCCTAGCAGCATAGTGCAATTAACATATCTGCACACAACTTCTGCAGGTTGATAAATGAGCTTAATGTAGGCAAAATGAATTTAAAATGCAAATATTTAAATTCCTGACATAAAATCAGAGTCTGTAGTTAACTACTGCTAGAGTATGGGACATACTTATTTGAGTATTTGAATGCAAAGGTTGTTGCATACATTATTTTCAAGGACTAGGATGAAGATGAAAGAGATGTACTCAAAGGCAAAAAAAGCATACAGTGATATCTTGTGTTTTGAAAATATATGTAAGGAACAACTCAGACATAGATACATATGCTAAAAATGTCAGTATGTTGAAACCGAGTCATTAAAATGAGTGGTGGGAACAAAGGAATGATTAAAGAACAAAGCAAATATGAATTAGATTTAATTTATGAACAAGTGAAAACAAAAGAGTTTTTCAAGCTTTGGGTTGCAAAGAGAAGAACTCATTATCTTTTACTTTCTGCACACAGACAGGATTTTAAAGCTTCAGTAGAATACTGAGTACAGAATGCTTAGTGTTTGACCACACTTTACCCTCAACTGCCCATGCTGTAATGAGAAACAGGCAACAGTGCTCCCGTGAGCAGGTCTGTGACCTCACTGTTGCTTCTTAAGTGGCCATAAAGCAGCTGGCTGAGCATGAAATTTCATCATTAAAGTTTATGCTTGAGTTGAGGGGGAGGGAAGAGGAAAAACAACTCAAGACTAGAAGAAAGAAAGACAGGAGGAGAAATTTAGAACAGCCCATAGGAGAAGCTAGTGTGATTCCTAGAAGCTAGTTAATTTTTAGGGCAAAAAAAAGATGTTTCCATCCTAAATGTGTGCTGGTGGCTCCTAACATTCCTGTCATCCAGACGTGAGTGGGAAGGAGACTGAGAAGACACGTGGCTATCGGACATCTGACATGGCAAAGCAACTGGTTCCTTTGCGAACGGTGATGAAGGGATGTGGAAAGTTCTGAACATACAGGGAAGGTTTCTGTTGGAAGAGTTCAGCAAAGAATTCATTTGGGAACATCCACTGTGTTTGCACAAGATGGTGGAATGCTTGTGTTCAGCTGACTTAATAAAGTGCACATACATAGTCGCTTAAGTGGTACAAAGAAATCACATGTCACATGCTTTCCTCAAATGTGAAATCTGAAGAAAAGGTGAAGTAACAAAAAAAACTTTTAGTGGTGTGGAAGGGAAACAGGAAGAGGGGACAAGAAATGATAACAGAAGGATGTATGAAGTGCCAAAGTACATATTATGCATGTATGTAAATGTTGTGATGAAAATCTTTTTACATTTAATATATTTTAATAAAGAAACATTATTAAATAAATTGGAAAAAGATGAATCCAGTTAATTTTCTGAACTTGTTCTTTCTTCCTGTCTTCTGTTGGCTTAGTAGCCTAAATTTAGAGAGGACCGGGGAAGACTTTTCTAATCATTTAACAATTCATTCGTCTGCTTTGCTATGTTGTGGAAATCTAGGCATCTTTCAGATAAATATTGCTGTTGATATTTGCCATGAGCTTCCCAGCTTCTCTTTACCATGCAGTTGGACTTCCCATGAGGACAGGAATTTAACCCTCACTTATGGGACTGAGGTAGATGGTGTTGTGAATAGGACTCTTTTCTGCAATGGCCACTCACCTGCTGTGAGTTGGGACTAATGATCTCAAGCTCTCTGGTCTTGCCTGGCTCAGAGTAACCACTGTCCTGGTTCTAGTCCTGTGACTCTTCATCCCAAACTCGGGCATTTTCTCCTTTTTTGTCTGCCATCTTAGCATCTCAGTAGTGTCTTTATAATTCAAGAGAACGCCAGAACTGTCCCCCCTCCTTGAATGCCACATACCACAGTAGAGAACTCAGAGCTCCGCCCCAGGCTCTTGTCTAGTCTGTTTCAAGGACTTATTATCCTCCAAGAACTGGAACAGGGCTTCTTCATGCCATCACTTTCCAAAAAGCACACAGGACAAAGGATTCAAAGTCTGGGAAATCTCTTAATTTCTCTCCAACCTTTAACAAGAAAACCAAGGATACTTTTTTCTAATCCATCTATATGTCCTTTGTTCAAGGACATCAGCTTCAAGCTTCCATCTCTCTCCTTTGTTTTTATGGAAGCAACTTTTCTTCCATCTTATATTTCCATTTTCCAGGGACAGTAGGCCTCAGGGCTCAGCTGCTGTGGAGGGTAACAGGCAAGACAAGAAATCTGCTCACCAGCATCACAACAGAAAAGTGAGGGAATGAAACAAATGGGCACATTTATATAAATCATTACATCTATTCTCATCTCTGGTTAGAAGCACATGAAGTTTGAAGTTTTCTTGTGATTACTGCAAGGCTGAAGTGGAATGGATTATTTAACAAAACAGCATGTATTCACTTTATAGGAAAAAACTTTTGAAATACCAAGCTAATAAAATTCTAATGGCTTTGCAAGAGGCAAAATACTCTGTTGCTAAATGATAGTGTCATAAGAATCAAATGCTAAAACCAGACTTTGAAAATAATTACAGTGAATGTTTAGGCTCTGAATAAGACTGTCTGTGGCATGAGATCCTGAGACACAGCTTCTCATCCACTGACTGGCATAGAAACACTTGTCCAAATATACAAAAGTACTCTAAGTAGCCACTGTTTACAACTTTGAAATTTTACTTGTCACACAGTGGCCTGGTTTTACTTAGCTGAGAAGAAGTTGCAAAATAGAAGTTTTCTTTTAGTTCTGCATTTGAGAATCATTAAAAGCAAGCAAACTGTGTATGAAATGTCACCAGGGATGCTTTGCTGAATAGTTGACAAGCTCTCATGAGCCCCAGGGTTAAATTAATCCCAAGCACTGAAAATAATGTAAGTCTTAATTTTCTTTGATATAAAAATTTTCCTGAAATAATTCACATGTAACCAGGACATTGTTCATAATGATTCAATTAATGAATATCTCTTAAATGTGAGTCTCTATACAAAGAGAAAAAAATGTTCCTTGATGAAACTCCTGCCAGATGTCAGCTGCTAATCATTAAGGTGCTAAAATTCAATTTGTATTTGAATTCCATAGAGCAAGTCATTTGATTTCATGACTCTTCTCTTTGTATCTCTTTCACTTTCCACTGGAAACATTAAAATTAACACACATACAAAAAATTTTAATTATTAGTGTTTATTCTACCAAGATGTCTGCAAGTTGTTTGTGGCATGCTCATAAAGGAAGCACCGACCCATGTTCTTCATTTAGAAAACAACCTCCCAGTAGTTATGTTTCTGCTTACATATTCATTTGCAAGGAAGAAATTATTAAAAATTTAAGACAATAGACCTACATATGGGTCATTGGTGCATTCACTATGTAATATCTGTTTAAAAAAAAAGAGAAAGAAAAGGATGATGTTTCAGAATCTTGTTTTTAATTTAAAATTTTATTATTAGCATATATTCATGTACAAAATCATGGGTTTCATTATGACATTTGGTATCATTTGATCATATTACTTTTTTGGACATAAAAAGTATATGAACCCATGGTGATATTTTGATGCATGCACACTTTATGTAATGTTCAAATCAAAGTAAGATTGTCTGTTTCCTCAAACATTTGTGTAATTTTGCCAATTCTGTGATGGTAGAGATTGAAGCCAGGGCTATGAGCATGCTAGGCTGCTCTACTCTAACCTATAGCTCCAGCTCTTAGCTTTGGAAACAGTGTCTAGCTATGTAATCTGGCTGACGTTGGCCTTACTCTATAGGCTCCACTGATTCTACACCCATCTGTCTCTATTCTCCTTAGAGATACAATTTCTGGCTATCATTTATATTGAAAAGATTCAAGATTATTTCCTCTAGCTTTGTTGAAATGTATGTTACCTTGAGCTATTGTGCTATATCATAAAATGCCAAAAATTATTTTGGTCTCACTGTAATTTAGTACCTAATAGGCAAAAACTCCCCATTATTCTCTCCCTTCCTATCTACTATACCTCTGTTATCCTAATTCTTTTCTCAGTTTTTATGAGATCATCATTTTTGGAATACATACAATTAGAAAATGAGTATTTATTTTTTTCTCATGTCCACACTATTTCACTTAACAAAGTGACCTCAGATTCCCCTAATATTGTTATTTTATATGTCTGAATAGCTTTCTATTGTGTTTGTTCCCTTGGTTCTGTCCATTTATCACTTGATGGGCACTTAGATAGCTTACACTTCTTGTTTAATCTGAATTATACTACAATTAACACTGGAGTTCCAATATTTTTTCAATAAATTCATTGCTGGATCATATATAGAAATTCCATCTCTTGGATAGAAAGAAGGCTCAGGGGTAAAGACTCTGCTTTTCAAGCAGAGGTTTCTGAGTTCAGATCCCAGGTCCCATGTTAAAACACCAGGCAAAACCAGCTACAGTGGCCTCCATTTCCAACCCTGGTGGGAAAAGCATGGGAAATCCTGAAGTGAAGCAAAAGGAGAAAGAAGCAATCCAGGATGCTTCCTGAAGTCACTCTTGGTCTTCCAAAGGGACATACAGTCCTCTCTGCTACACACACACATACACACACACACACACACACACACACACACACACACACACACTAATATAAATAAATAAATAATTTTGAAAAAATAAATTCCATTTCTGTATTGTGGACAAAACCTCCATGCTGTTATACATTATTATCATATATATTTACATTTCTATAGAGTATATCCAAATATTCCCTTTTCTTATTCTTCTGTTGAGCACTTTATATCTTTTGTCATTTTCAGCACTCATATCACACTAGAAAAGAGGGTTATCTCATTTCAGATTTATTCTGTATTTCCCTGAAAATTAATGATATTGTATACCTTCTCCAGTACCAAGTGATCATCTGCATCCTTTGCTACTTTTTTTGAGAAGCAAAATTTTAGTTCTATAGTTTTTTTTTGGAATGAAGCCCTTTGCCTGCTTTTTGTTGTTGCTTCTGCTCCTGATTTGGTTCTACTTCTTATGTACTCTGGGTATTGGCCCTTTTCAGATGTATACTTTGTAAATATTTTCTCCCATTCTATTGATTCTTCAACCCTTCCCTTTGCTGTATAGATGATATTACTTTGGTATCATCTTATTTGCTTTTATTTTGTCTTCCGGGCTTAGGGATCTTGTTCAAAAACTCCACACTCATTCTAATATTCTTTGCTTTCAGAAACTATCTTGAAACTTAATCTGAGTAAACAAGCCCTTATGACAGTTTCTCTTCCAATTTTTTCTCCTTTCCCTTGGTCATTATTTCCCTTTAATTCTATTTATTAATATCATTAGAATACTGGCAAGTACACATATGCACTAATACACATGTACACAGTTTAAATCTAGTATGAACACAAACATATCAAGAGTAGACTATGGATTTTTTTCCCTTCCCTTATACTGATCAGAATGTGAAAGAAATTCTTTCCAGAAGTTTTAACTGTGAAATATCCTTAAAAGAATACATTGTGTACCCAAGATTCAGTAGATTCTCATTCCCACTTTTATTCCTGCTGTCTGCCTCTTCCTGGGGAGAATGAGGAGCTGATCAAGAAGGGAAACACTCAGAAAGCAGAGAGCTAATGAAGCCACTTCCTTTTTTTAAATACATTTTTTATTATTATTTCCACTCATACAAACTTAATAGGTACACCAGTTCCCTCCCTCCCTCCTCCTCCTCTGAATTCCCTGCTCCCCCTCCCCTGACCCTCCCTCCCCATCCCCCAGTGCCTCCCGCCCCAATTCCCAGAGAGTCCTTTCTTGTGCATGCCTGGCTCTCCTCTGGGCCCTCCTCTCCAATGACATACAAGGACCCAGTGGCATTTCCCTGAACCCTTTCCCATGTTCCCCTTAAGCATAGGAACACTACTGTGGCTGTCAATCCCTTGCCTCCAAGGATCTTGGTGCCTTTAGCAGATGCTAGACTTTGTGAGGTCAATAGTGTGTTGGACATTGCGCCGGGCATGCAAAGTCCAATTATGATTGCTTCGGCCTTGTGTGGAGTATCTTGCAAATCATTGCTCCTCCCATCCTTGTGCTCTTACAGTCTTACCGCCCCCTCTTCCGCAAATGTCCCTGAGCTTCAGGATGGGGAGAGATTAATCTGGCCTAGTTCTAGGTGGTTGATATAGAGTCTCTGAAGTTCTGGATTGTGGTTTGTTGATTTTCTTTTGCAGTTTTGCTGCTCCTGCAATGCCCTTCACTCCATCCTGCTGGGCACTGTATGTCACCCCCTGGCCAGAGACAAAAAGCTGTTAAACTGAAATCTTATTATAAGAGCACATTCAAGGGTAGATGTAATAAAAGTAGGAAACCTCACTTCCTACCTGTCTTCAGCCTAGTATTTCTCAGCTTCCCATTTTGTAGTCAATTTAGAAGGAGTTGATAGAGATTAGAAATTCTCACGGGAGTCATCATCTGCTAAAGGGAATTCTCCTGGCTCTGTAGGTGAAATGTGGCAATAAATGGGAGACAGATGAAAGGAGCTGAATAAAGATAGTCAGTCATATTATCCCCAAACAAACAAAAAGCGGGGAGGCAGGGGAGTGGTTCTTAATTCCTTCGAAGCTTTGAGAATCCATCACTCAAACAGAACCCTTAACAGGAATCTAATTCTCTAGTTGTTGGACAAAGTTAATTAATTTGCAAATGTATTTCATCGTCTAAGTGACAGCCTTGTCTTCTCCAGGCAAAGAGGAGAGAGGAGCCTGAAACTGGAGCACCAAGTGCCCGCGGGCTCACATGGCACAACTCTAACCCTGGAGAACAGCGATGACACCAACTCATTACATCTCCCCCAAATGAGCTCTTCGTCAAAGGGAAATATTTTGATTAAGGTAGCGAGGGGCGCACTTGGCAATGCTCTCCATGTGCCACTTCTAATTGCATTGCACTGCAGCATATTTAAGTTTCTGCAAAAGAGTGGTGTCTACAGGGAAAAGGATGCTTCTGGCCTTGTCATCAGTCCCAAGGAGGATGGAAGAGATTATTTGTTTTTTTTTTTTTCCTTTTCTGATTCTTCCTGTGTCTGTGTTCCTTGCCTTTCTCTGTAGTGTCTTCATTGGGACCCACTCATCCCAAGCAGGAGTCCTGAAATTTACTTTATTTAATGACATTACCCTGCCTTGGTTATACCACAAAGTCATTTACTTCAGATTTCTTCTCTGGGATCAGATTTCAGGGATGGAGAGGCTGTGCTTGTATTCAAGCCCCAGGTATTCCAGTCCCCTGCTAGTCTTCTGCTGCCTGTGTGATGCCTCTAGTTTCAGATTTTGGTCCTTACACATTGGTAGTTGTGTGCATTTACTGACATTTGCCATGTCTTAAAATAGGAAAAAAATAATAAAAGGTTATCAAATCCTTGGAAAAATTTCCCCCAAAATTCTTTCCCTGAACATCACTCTTACTCTTACCCTTACTGAAGATTATAAAAACACCAAATGACTTGCTTAAAACATTACATACAAGCATCCAGAATAGACAAAATTATGATGAAAGGAACCCTACAAATAATTATAAAACTGTAGGAGCCTGTAATTATGTGAATGCAATAGTAAACACAGTAAGAAAGAAATTTGTACTAGGAAGAGATAGGAGAGGCTAAAAAGACACCAAGAATACTATTTCCCTTTCTGAATATCAGAGAACTACCCTATCTTGTTAGTGAGCATCCACTCGGAAATCTTCAGATGTACATCTCATTTTCTGTCTTGCAAAGTATAAAAGCCAAAGTACTGTTTCTTTTCATTTAGTAAGCAGAGATTTATTTCTGAGATAGTTTTACAATATACCAATCAAATGGTTGTAGCTAAATCTTTAGTTTCTTCAGGTCCAGTGAACTAATGAGCAAGAATACCGTTTGCCTCATTCATGAGTGTAGCATTCTACAAGAGAAAGCAAAAAGAAAGAAAACACTGATTCAAAAATGGTGTTAGTGGAATCAGTAAGCCAGTTTTCTTCTTCTTTTTTTATAAAAATGATCAATCACCTCTTGCAATCTTAAAATGGGGATATAAAGCAATTTTTATAATGCCAGATAGCACTAAAAAGCTTGAAATTGCCTCATTCTTTTAAAGGAAAACATTATTCCAGCTAAACTTTCCACCTAGTTGTCATGGCAACCTTGCCATTTTTACCATGTAGAGACAATCAGATATTAACCTGGGCATTTAGAGAAAGACACTTCTAACTTAAAGAAAGACTTGTTGATTTATGTTTGGCTGAGTAAGCTGAAGAATTACTATTATAATTCTTCTCAAGGCTAATGCTATTTCAGCCTTGCAGATCATTGTCTTAGAAAGAAGTAGGTCTAATTTTTACTGATAAGCCAAACAAGGTGTAGGGGAAGGGGTCATAAACTAAGCTGTGCTAACTCAGAGGTTGCCAGTGGGAAAATTAGAGAAAAATCCCTTCTTAAATTTCTTTATCCCAAACCTTTAAAATAGTAACTGTCATCAATCTACATTCACACACAATTCAATTGAGAGAAGTTTCAAGAAATTGCATCTCTGTATTTTCACAAACCACAGTTATCAAGTCTGCAAGCCTAACCCCTTTCATTCCTTTACACATTTTGAGAGAGGCATAGAGGAAAGCAAGGAGTTGAAAACCACCTAAAATGCAAAAAGAAATCCTTCCTTTTTAAGGTTTTCCTATGTATAGATGAAATCCTCCCTTTCCCATCAATTCTGTCTCTTTGTCTCTGTCTCTGTCTCTCTGTCTCTGTCTCTCTCTCTCTCTCTTTCACCCTCACTCTCATTTTTTTCAGCTCTTATTTTCCTTTAGTGGTTTCTTCCTACTCATATAATAGTGCTTCAGAGAAGAAGCATGCAATTCTGAAGGCAGAGCTGTTTAGATGAAATGGAGCTCAAGAATGTATGTCAGAGAAACTGTTTAGATGAAATGGAACTCAGAATGTATGCCAGAGGACTTCTTTGTCACAGAGCATTTGTTTAACACTAGGACCCTGCTATTTTACTGATTAATGTAAAAGTCTACATGAACTAGAGTTATCCTCTAATTTGAACCATACAGATAAGGCATGGGGTGAAACACATACATAAAATATAACCAAAAAGAATAATGTTTTAGATTAGAAAAATGGGCATTTCTCTTCAGTGTGATAAGCAGAATAAATTATGTAAAATATTCAAAATATTTTACATAAATATTTTACAAAAATTTTCTAAAATAGAAGATTGCTTTTCTAGCTTTGCACCTGTTATTTAGATGCTCCTAACATAGAAATTTTGTGCTTTTAAGAGTAAGGTATAAAACAAAACAAACAACAAAAAAAGAGTAAAGTATGCTATAATAAAAGTTAATATGACAGTTCAGCAAAATCATTTTCTGTTTCTTCAGAATCTCTCTTGACTTCCACCAACTTCTTGTGACTGTCCCAGAATCCCCAGGCTTTGGACAACTCTAGTCTCCTCTTCCCTCATCACTTGACTTTCTCCTTTACTGTCTGTGATTTATTATTCCCTTTCCATATTTTAGGATATTATGGTAGCATAGAATCAAACCAGAAAATCCTGGGCAATCTGAAAATCCTTAGCTTCATTAAACCTGAAAAATCCTTTATTTTCCTTTAATTTTTATTTATTTATTATTATTTTTAAATATATATCTTCCAAATTAGGTATTTTTATCTTTTGGGGCCATTATGAAACATTCCACAGCTTCCAGCAGTGTTAAGTTATATTTAGTCACCAGAGCTAGTCTTTCAGAAACATAACTAAGACAAGGACAGGCATATGTGGGTATTCAGCAATTGTAGCCTTCCTATTTCATCTACCATCGTCAGCCCCATCGCACAAACACAAGAGCACCCATCCCAGTCACACTCTATCTGTGAGTGTGAATCAGAGCTCAAAGAATGACTACAGTTGTATGGAGTATAAGATAAGAGGATTGACTCCAGTATTTTTCTGTAAAGAATACTTTTGTACTAAAATATCTCGGCTATATTTCACAAAAAGCTTAGCAGAGAGAGGAGTTTAAGCTTTGCCCCCAGATTTCAGTAATGCACACAAATGCCTTCCTATGTGAAAACAAGGTCAAGAAACTTCAAAACAAATATCCCAGAAAAAATACAAAATGGCAGGAATGGCATCATTAATTTTGACAGATAATTGATCCCATTTCCCCCCTCTGGCAGTTCTAGAGATTGAACTGGTGCTATCTCATGTGCTGGGCAAACAAACAACCACTGAGCTGCTTCTACAAGACATGATCAGTCCCATATTTAATCCGACTTTGTACTAACTCCTCACCTCCATCAAAAGTCCCCAGGCACAGTACTTCATGCATAATTTTAGAAGGAATGACAGTGTCAAATGTAACATGAAATAGAATTTCAACTTCACAAGGACAGAGATTGTAGAATGTTTATATTTGTAGACACAGAACATAGCCATGGTTAGCAAAAGCCTTGTACAGCCTTGCTTTAACAGATTCTGCTAGGCATGAAAGATTTTATGGCTGGTATTCTTGAAGCTCAGTTCTCTGAAATGTAATTAATGATTTTAGGCACATCTATTATTAAGCACCCATTAAAAAGTTCATTCTGATTATTTGTATATTTCAAAGGCATGATGGCATTCTAGTAAATTTCTAAGTACATAGCTAACTTTGAAAAATGGCATCATATATGTCCAGAGCGTTCATAAGAATGCTAAAGGATATGAAGTTAGATCATGCCTTAAAATCACCTGGGCATATGAAATGCTACAACTTCCTGAGTGAAATGCTCCAGAAATTCTGCTTCAATAGGAAACTGGTGATTTAGACCTAGATGAGAGAGGACTGCTTATCAAGAGACATACACAGCAATCTTTCAAAACTACCGACTTGTAAGATCTCATGTTTAAATCAAACAAACATGATTCTGCCTCTGAAAAGTTACAGGGTAAGTTGGGAAAAAAAAGTAGCCAGATCAGAATAGTACACTTGTAATTTGCTTCCACGGAGTTTTGAAAAAAGGAATACCTAGGTTTGTAGTGATATTCTTTGACCATAGATAATAGGATATTTATTTTAAGAAATATCTAACATTGAGAGCACATATTTTTGTCATCCAGCAAAAGGCCATGGTATACTGTCATCTCCTTGATGTTTGGTTCACTCTCCGACATCTGTCATTTTGGGATTCATGTCATATTTCTCAGCTCCACTTTGTAATTCTGTATCAAAGACAGAGCATGCTGGCAGGTTCTGAAAAGAGTTGTGACATGCATGTACACAAAAGGACCAGAGATCCAGCCAGCATCTGTTGGTGGACTCGAGCTTGTGTGTGATCACCGTGTTTCCATCCACACATCTAGAGAGTGGCTTTCCATTGCAGACACAGCATTCTGATGAGCTCTGGGTTTAAATATCCCTCATATTTGTTTCTCTGTCTAACTGAATTCCGCTAAATACAAATAAAAATAAATAGTAGCGTAACAGTGTCAGGTTTCTGAACTATCTTTTGTTCCTCATGGGGATTTCAGAGCACTGTTATTCTACAAAAGTTCAGAGTAATAGATCATTTAATAATATTGTAACGATCAAATATTCCCCTGGAAATCTAGGACAGAACTGGCTAGGTGCTTTAAATCCTGCCTTGAGCAAAGAGCACCAAGGTCTTCAGAAGTGGTCTTGCTCTTTAAGCTTACAGTGGGCAATACTGACACCATCCTATGGTTGTTTCCTGAGGCGAATCTTTCTGGACTTGGCCCTGATAAAGAATCCAGTAGTACAAGAAAGAAGTTAATTCAAACACACTGCTCAGATATCTGAGTGATCATATACTTTTATAAATCTTTATGCAGGTCATATCTTACGACACACATAATTTGTTCAAATGTTAACGTTTTCTCTCTTTCAAAAATGTGGTGCTGCCTGCCTTAATATGCTTTCTTTAAAACATCATTTCCTTTTCCAGTGGTGATTTTAGCCAATTTCTATAGAGTTTACCTCCAAAGAACCTTATAATAAAAACAATGACACCCTAGGGAATTTGAATGATATAAATCAAACTTCAGTTTCTGAAAATAGAAAATAGAATCTACCTTTAATCAACTTCATATTATTTTTTAAGTAGTTCTAAATGACCACTCATAAAATCCTCAGTAAATTGAAACCAAAGGGAAAAAATTCATACTTTTATGACAAAATTGTCAAGCCCTTAACTACTGGCAAAAATGCAAATAAGGCTAATATAACTGATGACATGAAACATCACCAAGCAAATGAAATGAGTAGATATTAGCAACACATACCTGAAAAAATAAAAATAGAAAAGTTATTGTATTAGCATTTACTATATATTAGAAATATGTTGGAGTAAAATATACAATTATATGAATAAATAATAAACTTGAGGAATATTAAGCTGAAATATCAGAAAATACGATTATTAAATCTGAAGAACTGATAAATTTTAAACAATATAAAGTAGAAGATTTGAAAGATGCTTTTTCCAATTAATGAGAATTAGCATAATAAAAGAAAAACAATGAAGTAGAATTAAGAACAAATGAAGTAGCACCTGAAACATAATTTCAAGAATGAACATTTAAATTTTTCATCATTTATGTTTTTAAAGCATGAATGAAATCAATGATTTTCCCTTGATAGTTCCATACATGTATATAATGAAGTTTAATCATTTCCACCCCTCCCTTTATCATCTTTAATCCCCTCTTTTTCCTGCTGAAAGTATTTTATTCCCAACAAATACTTTTCCTACTTTAATGTGTCCTTTTTGTTTGTGACACACAAGTGTGACTACATTTGCATGCATAAGCAACATTGGCTGGTTATTTGCTGGAGAATGGTCAGCTTATCAGTAGCTACACTACTGGGAAAAATAAAATGAAACCCCATTCATCTGCAACAATTGACTGTCATTACTACTTTCTGAAGGACTGAGGTCTACTGAATCTTTCTCCCATTCAAGATAAAATGTGTGTAGACCAGCCTTCTGCAAGTTACCAGAGTTGCACAAGTTCATGAGTACACCATCACTGTAGGGTCCAGAGGATGTGGGTTTTTGTTTTTGTTTTTCTTTTGGCTACATTCTCCTCATTCTCTGACTCTTCAATTCTCTCCAACCCTCTTCCATGATGTTCCCTGAGCTTCGAATATGGTAAGTTGATGTCATATTTAGGGTTACCTGTTCTTGAAATTTTGACCAGGTTTGAATCGTTGCCTTAACTGCTGCCCACTGCAATAAGAAGCTTACTTGATGAAAACTTACAGCAGCATTAATCTGTAGGTAGAAAAGTAAGTATGTAGAAGATAATTTAGCAAAACAATAATAGTGGGTTCCCCACAAGGACCCCATGACCTTCTCAAGTATGATCTTCACTGTTTCTCTATGTAATCCAGGTCGCCCTGAAACTCTGAGTCCTCCTACACAGTGTAGGGGTACAGGAGGACAGTTCCATGTGTACCACCAGCAAGGGATTTTTAGGAAAGTAGAATTCATGTAAGTTTACAGAAGAACATTTGAAATATCTAACCAGATAAGTTACCAAGGTGACCCTAAGAATGATGTCAGCATTTTCTTTCTAATGTTTAAGGAATAAAGATTTTTTTGTTTTTTTTTAACTTTAGTAATAGGAAAGTGCTTCTTTTTTTAATATTTATTTTTTTTATTTCCGCTCATACAAACTTAACAGGTACACCGGTCCCTTTCCTCCCCCCACCCCCTCACCCTCCTGTACCCCCCTCCCCTCCCCCTTTCCTCCCCATCCCCCAGTGCCACCCCCTCCCATCCCCAGAGCATCCTTTAATGAGCATGCCAAACTCTCCTCTGGGTCCTCCTCTCTGATGAGGAGGAAAGTGCTTCTTTTACAAAGAGAAAAATACTTGAAAATATTTTAAAGAAATAAAATACAATTTTCTTATCAATATTAACACAACTAGAGGAAGAATTATTTGTAAAAACAACTTCAGGAGGAAAAAGAATAGCATGTTATCCACTGAGTAAGATGTCTTTTTGGAAAAAGGAAGCTGGTTTCTATCAAAATACTTTAGCTTGTGCAGTTTCTGAGAGAACATATATTAATCTTTTTCAAGGAGAAAAAAAAGAGTAATACGCATCTCCATTTCAAGGGTAAGTGCAATTTAAGACATCTTTATGCAAACCAAAAAGATGGAGACTTTCCTTCTATGATAGTTTTGAAGCTTAAATACCAACTCATGATTAATGGTGAAACATGAAGGTCATTCCCTTTACCTTTCTGGAGAGAAAAAAAATTCCCTCAATAATCTTACTAAAATTATTTTGGATGATACAGGTATTGAATGACACGACGTTGCAAAAACGTATTCATACATTGTCATTGTGTGCAGAAAACACAAATAAGTTGACAAAAACTAATAGAACAACAGCAACAAATTAGTAGGAGGTTGGCTGCAATATGTACATATTCAAACATTAGAAATAAATAACTAAAGAATAAAATCTCAATAACGAAGACCAGGCAGGAAGACACACTAGCTCAGAGAAAATTTAATAAACAAGGTGTAAATTCAAGGCAGAAGAAAAGTCTAAAAACTCCACTGAAGAGCAAAATAGGATGTGGAAGAAAGAAAGAGTTAACTTTATAAAACAAATCATGTCTAAATATGTAAACTGAATATCAATGTACAATAGCAAAATTTTAAAAGTATGAAAAATACTAGTGGAGTGTTTTAGAAAAGAATTCAGAGATTTTCTGAAATAGTTTGAGAAAGTACAAGGATTTTAAAATAGTAAAACATATTCTAAACACAAATCTTAAAACCTCAGTTCCATGCTTAGATGAAATAGAGTAACAGATGAGGAGTAGGGATGGTGAGTCAGGCAAGGTTTTTATATGAGAACTTACAAGGCATAGACAAGGGATGAGCTGTACTCAGTACTCTTGGGACACCTGATGGCTGACTGTAAGGTAACATCTGGACTTATAGCATTTCTGATATCATAGTAAATTCTGGATAAAGCAAAGTCTTAAGGAGTGCATAATACCACAAAATTGTAAAAGTATAAAAGTCAGTATAAATAAAAATGATTGAGACATTAAAAATGACAACATAGCCCAAAAGATCAAGTGCTTAATAGGCAAACAGAGGAAACAATATTTAGAGAAATGAGGAGACTGAATGGCTGATTTCTGTAGTTTACAAAGAGTTTATGCAACTTCAGAAAGTTAAAGGAGACAACAAAGAGGTGAAGATCATGAGCAGGGATCAAAGGAAAAATATAAATGAATAACTGATTATATGCATCAACAGTAAAAGAAGATAACACATTTAAATAAGATATTTGTAAGTCTTCAAAGATAAAATGGATTGTAGCATTTAGAGCTAATTGATATTAGGAAGTATATATAAACTTTCCTGTGATGGAAATATAAATAGGTACATGTCTTTAAAAGAAAATTCAGCAATAGAAGAATTTTAAGAGAATATATTCATTTCATTATCCTTGAAATCCCCAAAATCCCCCCTCATATTTTGTAGGCACAGGAATATGTGTGAAAGGAAGGTCTTGCAGAACTGAAAACAAACTAAATATTGCAAATAAAAACTCTATAAATTGGTTAGATTCCTATCTGGGAAGAAAAAAACTATATATTAACATATAAATATTATTTTAAGGTTGTCAAAATATATTTAACAGTAAATTAAGTAGTTATTTCTGTCACATAAAATATTAGAATAACACACACACATACATCTCACAAAATGTTTTCATTTTACAAATAAAAATGAGGAATAGTTTTCTTCTCTTTTGACTTTCTGTTTTATTACAGCAGTATATATTACACTAGTTGTAGCTAAAGCAGTAATAATCACAACTTTTTAAATAGTGAATAAAGGAGAGGGACATCAAAGATTGGCACAACATATCCCTCTCCAATTCGATTATGATAGCAATAAGAATCACAGATATTAGCAGAGAAAGCAGACTCAGTGATAACAGCTCCTGATTATCTAATCAGAACTATTTGGGTGGATATCTAGCAAAGGAGAAAGAATATATTCTGTATGTTTTTCACAGAGACAAGCAAGGGCCTTGGAACAAGATATAAAAGTTGATGATATACACATATGAAGATATCATAAAAAACCATTATTTTATGTAATGATGTGTCGATTTAAAAAAAAAAAAAGTACTATGTACTCCCACCCCACTACCCACAAAAGGAACAAAAAGACAGAATACTGACATCAAGAGATCTAGGCATGTTTTGATTTTTATATTCATTGAGTGACCTTGATCACGGTTAACCTTCTGCCTTGAGCTTTGCTATCTCCAAAAGGAGAATAATAATCTCAGTTCCAGGGGACATAGCCATCCCTCTGTCATTAAGATCAGACTGGGAATATAAAAAAAAAAAAAAAAAAAAAGAAGGAGAAAGAACAGTTACATCTCCCCTAAGTAGCAGGCAGGCACCAACATGACTGGTGGAACATGCACAGAACCACGGTCACCAGGATGAAAATAGAATTTCAGTTCTGAAAATGCGTGCACTCTGACTCTGAGAGCACACCACTACACACTAAACATAATGGTGTTTTGTTTAAGGGAATACAAGATACTCTACTTTCAACTTGCTTTTCATGGTTATCCAAACATTTTTAATGACGGAGAATATCAATCAGAACCTGAAAGATGATGTACACCTCCAGAAGCCCCACTATTCTAAACCCCATGTCGGTTTGCATTATGTAATTCAGAAAGGATACCCGTGAAAGCCCAGATTCCAGTGCCATTACTTCTGGATGACAACTTTGCCCCCAAACATCTTCTCGCCCTCATCTGGTGCTTTCTGGCACCTGTCTCTTTCCATTAGCTACTATTTACTCACTGGAAACATTTTCTTTTATCATGTTTACTGAAATTACTGAGCTGCAATTGAAGATTTCATCTGCTCAGTCATTCCTTGAGCAGCGATGTATCAAATTCATTAAAACCAGAAACTAATTCAAAAAATGAAAGATGTACATACAAATTAACCCTAGAAAATTATTTAATTCTTACTGATTGTAATGCCTTCATGTAGGTTAATTTCTGATAATTCAAATGTTTTACTAAGAGAAAATATCCAATTTATCTTGTCTATAAGAATCATATTCTTCTACACTATACACATACACACACTATACACAGACACAGACACACACACACACACACACACACACACACACACACACACACACTTATAAATACCTGGGAACATTATTCTTTCCAAACCTGAACTTTTCACGTTTGTAGTAATGAGCAACCTCCACATCTAATAATCTAATATGGCCAGTTTCTTTGCCTGTTAAGTGTCTGCACCCACATGAAAGTCCTCCATCCCATAGATGGTCCCCCTGGCTTTTCTTTCCACCACAGAGGGCGCTCTTTGCTCTGCACTCACTGGCTCTTCCTCCGCACTCCTAGTTCATCAGGACTGTGTGAGTCAGTGTGATTTACTTGGACATTCCACTTGTTGGCCTTCCATGACATTAATTCCATCTGACCTTGACCAATTGTTCTCTCTAGATTTCACTTGCTACATCTGAAAAATTATGCTTGTGAGAACATTCAATCACGTATTCAATGGCTATTTTCCTAAGGACTACTAGAATCTTTGCTTATGCTGAAAATACAGTCACGAAAAACAAAATTTGCTGTTCTCTTGCAGTGGGAAGAGAAACAAGACTAGCACATTAAAATATGTGTCTATTGCAGTGAGTTAAATGATGATAAATGTGGAGGAAGCAGGTAAGGAGTAGGGAATTGAACTGCTAGGAGCAGGGCAGCAATTGGGTTACAACTTCAAATGAAGACAAATTTCTTAGACTAATGTTCTAAGTGTTTATGTATTTGTGTATTTCTCTCAGGAAGACTGTGAGTTTCAGGGCAACGGAACATCCATAATTAATGTCTGTGGTTTCCTGCTGTGAGGAATATGGTATAATGAATAAGAGTTAAATTTTCTACCCTGAAAATTTGGACAATAATTCCTCACCTGTAACACACTGACTCTGCGGCCAAGCAAGCTGCTTATTCTCTCTGAATTCTTGTTTCTTCTCTGTAAGATTAAATTGTCTACTTTATAAGATTCTTATGAGAATAGAATTAGATTAAAATTAGTACAGTGGCTGAACTATCATAAGCATTGAGCTGATGGAAGCTATTCTTCTGTATAAAAAGTTGACAATAACTTTGCTATATAAATAAAAAATAAGTATTGAATAAAAGGAGACTCGTTAAGTTATCCACTAAAACAAAATATATTCTTATCAACAACCTCTTTGGAACCTTTTACATTCTTAGACATCTTTCATTTTATATGTTATGCACAAAAAATTATAAAAAAATCCGTGCAATCAAAGGTAGTTTCAAAAATATTTTCAAATTTTAAACAAGGTCTATATTGTTTCCTTGATGTTGAGAATTGCACTGTAATTATGTAGAATAATGTGGCTTTTAGAAAGTTTGTGAAGAAGAATTTATAAGAAAAGGAAGAAAATGTCTGCAACTAATAATGTTTAACACATTCATAATGTGCAGTGCTTACACACATATGCACGTCTACATGTGCATGTAAGCATGCATATTTATGTTTATGTAAGCAAATGCATATATAATGGAAATCTGCATGATCATAGGGCGATAAATCTTCTAACATGTTTGTAAGTCTGATACTAAGTCAGTTTTCACCAGCTCTGGTAGTGCACACCTGTAACACCAGATTTCAAATCATTCAGACAGGTGGATTGTAAGTCAAAGGTCAGCCTGGGCATTACACAAATCAATCAATCAAACAAAAAAGTATAGATTTCATATTTATCATCTAGTTGTTATGGAAACACAAATATACTAAAGAATGACATGTTTCAGGTAGAAATCTTGATTGCGTGAAGATAAATTCATTAGGTTTTAAAAGAAGTTCTGATTGTAAATGCCACAGCATGTCATGGAAAACTGAATCCACAATATGTGACTGTACAAGAAGAACTGAAAACATGCTACAAGTGATGAAGCAAAAACCACATTTTGCATGTTTTCAACAGGGTCAAATCACATACATTTCTTTTGATTATATGCTCTAGTTCAGTCAAACCTATGAAGTGTAATGTAATTCTCATATTCAGCCACTGAACTACTTGGGAGCTTCATTATCATATTCTCTTAAATTTCTTCTAAAAAATAAAAATGCATGACTTTCAACCTTATAGTCTTATACTTTGAATAATTATTAACATATTGCAATTTTATGGTCTTTTCTAATTAAATACAGAATTAATCCAAGTAGTAGATATTAGAAGAAATCGTAGAGATAAGGTACTTAAATGAAAAACAAAGCATATTAGGATATACTTACCACTTGCCTTATTTTCTTAAAATATCAGTGGAATTTGAAGCCAGTCTACAAGTGTCTATCTTGATATAGAAAGAGTCCTGTTTTCCTTTTATCTCTGAAGTTACTCCTTTAAAAGCAAACATCCACCCAATCAGCATTACACACACACATACACTTACCCGCACATTTCATACATACACATACACACACACACACACACACACAAACACACAGACTTACACATATCTATCTATATAAAAGACCCCTTTTCAGAGAACGAAAAAAAAATGCCCAAATAAAAGCCCCTGTAATCAGTTACAAGAGTGCTGTTCCAATTACTTTCCCACAGGGTGACCTTTTCATCTTTTAATGGCATTTTGGAATGAAATCGCCCTAACAAGTTGGGAGTGTTATGCATGTCACATTTCAAATTCTATTTTTTTTCTCTTGTTGGCACTGAATAAGGCCTAATGTATTCATGACCTAATTAGAGTAATTTTTGAATAATAATGACCTCCTGGGGGAAACTTTTTTTCTTGATACTATTCAGACACATTAACTAGAACAAGTGTTTCTTAATTTTTAAGTGTTTCTCTGGTTATTGGAAGTATTTTTGCTTCATTTAAAATGGAAATTATGTAACAGAAATTCCCTTGAGGAAATGAGAAGCACTTTGTTTTAGTTTCCACAGTGCTTTCTTCTATCAAAATGCTATAGTCCTGATAGGTTCCTCTTAAGGTGTTCATCTTGTGGTTCATTCCCACAGATGTGACTGTAGCCAGGAAAGACACCTGAGGAATATTCAAGTCATCCCCTAGCACTGCGCACCATGCTGGGTCTCACTTCTGAATTACTTGCAGAACCTTCACTCTGACCATTTTCTTTTGTTTTAACTATCTTTTCATTCTCTGATGTGAAATTAAATGATAAGATATAGAAAAGCAAATCAATATATTGATGCAATATGTAAATTTAACAATTCACCTCCCCAGCTTACACATATCAAGTAGTTTTATCTGGTTGGATAAACTATTCTCTCTCTCTTCTCTTTCTCTATCTCTCTCTCTCTCTATGTGTGCGTGTGTATGTGTGTGTGAGAGAGAGAGAGACAGAGAGAGACAGAGAGAGACAGAGAGAGACAGTTTCTCAGGAGAGACCAGCATACTTGAGAGGTGAGTACCTCCTTTTGTCTTCTACGTGAAAGTCACTCTGTTTACTCCTCTCCCCATATACATCTGTTCCTCTCTGCCTTCATCTTCTCAGTTCCACATGGTCTTGAACTTGTATTGGCTCTGAATTCTCAATTCAACATTCAGATTGTTTATATCTATGAACTTTCCAGATTCCATATCTCCACTGATACCTGGTCTCTATTTGAGAATTTAAATATTGTCACAGAAAAAACTAGACTTTTATTTACACATATCCCTTCAAAAATAAGTCCTGAAGTTGAGTTGATGTCCACATTTCTTATTTCCCATTACCTCTTTTAAATCAGTTTCCTAGCTTCTTTTTCGAAACTCTTTGCCTTTGCACCTCCCCTTCAGCTATTTCATATTCTTCCGGTAGTAACTGCTTCACTCACTGTTGTTCTATCTATAATGTTCAATATAATTTTAACATATTATAATTCAATGGCTAAAATATCTACTTCAGTAATTCCTCTCATACTCCAAAGTTACTCTAATGCACAGTTCAGCAGCACTTTAGTCATAGAGAAACTAATCCTGTTCCACTGAGGAACATTTGCCCCATGTCCCCAGGTCCTCACACACATTCTCCAGCGGAAAAATGTCCTCAGATCCTTCCCCATCTCCTTTTTCCCTATGTATGAACCAAAAGGAGATGGGGAAGGATTTGAGGACATATCTTCATTTTTTCTTTCTTTACTTGTTCTACTGTGTCTTACAAGAAAGAAATAGAGGTTTCTTTTAACATAAAAGAATTTGGAACTATGAGAATAGATTAGCCTGTGGATTATTGGTGACTTCAATATGGAGTCATAAAAGTTCTGGATATAACTACATTCTAAAATAGCTTTCTACAATAAAATAAGACTTGATTTTGCAGAACTTTCTTCTCTACAAATTGAGATAGGAGAATAAAAATTTACTTGAATCTTTAAAACTCAATAAAGCTATAGGTAATCTCATACATTACTTACAAATATAAACAACAAGAGGAAAGGAAATTATTTTCAGTAAAACAACTCCAAACTAGCTAGATGTTTGTATTTAAAGAAAAATCATGCATGTTATGTAACTTGCCTGAGTAGACAAGAACAAACATCTATTCATCCTAGAAAAAGAACTAAAGACACACCAAAGTAACACTTGCACATAAGTCTAGTCTTGAGAACCCTTGAGTTTACTGGGATTGCTTACATGAATGTGCGTGAGGGGTTACTTACAAAAGCAGGGATGAGGGGCTGGAGAGGTGGCTCAGGGGTTAAGCCTCTGCCTTGTAGGCGGAAGGTCCTGAGTTCGGATCCTAGACCCCACGTATAGATGCCAGGCGGAAGCGGGGGGGGGGGGGGGGGGGGCGGCCTGCGCTTCTGGTCCTGGTAGGGCGGAACCTGTGAATCCCGGGGCAGAAGGAGGTGGAGGCGGCCATGGTGGTTCCCGAATTCATCCATGGTTCTACACACACACACACACACACACACACACACACACGAACACACACATACATGCACAATTAAATAAATAATAAAAAAATTTAAAAATTAAAAAATAAAAAATAAAAAAAGCAGGTATGACAAAATGGAAGCCTCAGTACCAAAAACTCCACCTAGAATGGCGGATACGTAAGAAAGTGGCATCCTTGGAACTCTTGCACAGCTTATAGAGCATTAGATCATTTTTCTTCTTCCTTGAAATTGTTGCTGCTCATAAAGCATTTGATTTGGGTCTGTTGCATCTTATTAGCTTCAGGAACTTCCTGAATCTCGTGAATAGCTTATTTTCTGAAACTTATATATTTTATTTCCTGGGATTTCTAGAACCTCCCTCCTGGACAGAATGCTTCAATTCAGAGAGAACTACCACACAACAATTAACTAAAAAAAAAAAAAATCAGAGATCTAAATATAAAGGTTTAAATACAATTCTATTGAGAAGAAAACATGTAAAATAAGTCTGGGAATATGTAGTGATGTCTTATGTAGAACAGAAGCTATTAACCATAAAAATTACTAATTTGGACTTGCTTGAAATTTAGACTTTATATTTATCAATTGATATCATGGAGGAAATAATAGAAAGACCATAGTAAAAAAAAATTGCTGTAAAAGTAACTGAAGACTAGTATGAAAAGTATTTCAAGAATTCTTTCAAAGGAGTAATAAAGAGATAAACAATTACATGAAACTAATGGGAAAACACTTGAAAAGCACTTCACAGGGAAAGACATACGAATAGCTAATATGTTTATGAAAAAGCAATTACAATCATTCATCATCGGGAAAATTAAAATTATAGTCATGAGACTCCATTTCATACTTAACAGGATGGAAATAATGTTAAGCATTAAGAGAATGGAGCAGTAGAACTCGAGGTTGCTGCAGGTGAGAAGAAAATGGGAATATAATTTTAGAAACTCTAGCAGCTTTTTAACTGCTACACTTTTCTGTCCAACGTCCTGGAAACCCCATTTCATAGAAATGAAAATATGCTAATTTTTATCAAGGATGGTCCTAACAACTTTATTCACAGTAACTTTCAACTGGAAAATCTCCAATGTCTCTAAGGAAAATAATAATAATAATAATCTTAGACATATCCATAGATGGAAAACAAGTGAGCAGTAAGAAGGAACAAACAGAGAAAGTTCACAAATATGTTGAGCAAATTCTAGTAAAGATTTGTGAATCATTTGCATTCCATATTAATGAGATTCTAAGAAAGCCAAAGTGTTGCCATGCAAAAGAAGGGTTGGCTGTGGGTTTGAAGAAAAAGTGGCAGAGATTGCACATGAGCAAAGTTTCCATGAAATAAAAACATTTTGCATTTTAATGGACTCCACAAGGAAAACACCAATTGAAAACTCATCTTATTATTCATTAATATCTGCGTATTTCACTATGCAAAATTACATGGAAATCAACACACATTAAAATAAAAGTGCTTGGTGCAGTGCATCCTTTTCTAGATGCTAAGTGGTTATGTGCTCACTGTCAGAGTTGTTAATCCTTATTTCATCTACCATAGTGTATCTTAATATATTGGCTTGAGTGACTAATAAGATTTACACCTTGTTTTTACTGGCTGACACAAAAGAATTCAAATTTGGACCTTTGGCAAAATTCAAGTACAGGAATTTTGAGATTTGTGATTTTTGAGCCCTTGAAAACGTGTTTTTTCTTCTCTGCTCTCTTCTGCTCTTCAAGCCCTTAAGATTCCCTGTTCTCTCCAGGCTGTCATGGTAGCTTTCTCTTATGTCCTCTCTCTCTCTCTAACCTTAACTATCTCTTCTGTTCTAATACTTTCCCACCTTTAGCTAAACTATGGCTCCTTTAGCACCAGGTCCGCCCACACTAAATAAATTCCTCTTTTTAAAAGAAATGTTTTTAAAAATAAATGGTTTTTAGAACTCCAAAGCCTCCAAGCACATTTTAAAAAAGAAATGAACAAATACTGGTCATTCTGAGCTGAGAAATGTCTAAATATTAACATATAAATGCAGGCCAGATTTTGCCATTTCCATGTAAGATCATTTGTAACTCACAGTTAAGAATTTCATATACAGGGGCTGGAGAGGTGGCTCAGGGGTTAACCCCTCTGCCTTGCAGGCGGAAGGTCCTGAGTTCGGATCCCAGATCCCACATATAGACGCCAGGCGGAAGCGGGGGCGGCCTGTGCTTCTGGTCCTGGTAGGGCGGAGCCTGTGAATCCCGGGGCGGAGGAAGTGGAGGCGTCCATGGTGGTTCCCGAGTTCGTCTGTGGTTCTACACACACAGACGCATGCGCACACATACATAACGCACACACGCACGATTGAATAAATAAAAAAAATTTAAAAAAAGAAAAAAAAATAATTTCATATACAGTTTTGGATCCCAGATACTTATTCTGTTCTAAACTGAACTTCATTCAGCCCTATTCATGCCTAACACGTACATATCTAACACGGGGGCACAAAAGAATTAAAAAGAAACAAGCTTTTTAAAATCAATTCACTGTAGCTTGATCAGTATTTGAATGACTGAGCTGTGAAAAGACACTAACATTATAAAAAAAAACATAACTTTCAGTTTGAAGAGATTTTGTATCTACTTTGACCACTTATGTAAGTACCAACACTGACAAAGAACTTAGGAATAAAGGAACCATATGAACAATTACGAGGTGTTAATTGCAGTTGAGCTATATGAATATGTTCTGTGTTGTGAAATTTGAGTGTTATTAAACTGACCCAATCAATTTCAATTCACCTTCTTAAAGCTCTGAAACTGTCCTAGGGAATGAGAACAATACTCTGCTCTATTTCCTTACTGGTGACTGAATGGTGAGAGCTATTTGAGCAATGGTCAGAAAAAATTGTCGAAAGGTCTTACAGTGCTGGTTAGGAATGCACAGGGCAATTTAATCATTACATTCAGCAATACCCTAAATGATTTTGTCCAGTATACCCTTGCATTTAGCATTCAATATGCACCCTGTGAAGGACTTAGAACCTTATTCCTTCCTTATAAACTCATTTTAACAAGTAACAAAGCCATAATTTTTATCATAGAAGTATCTTTCACTTGCTAAATGTATTGAGTTCCTGACTTTGGATAATGAAAATCCAAGCAACAGACTCATATCATTCCCAAAATCTATTGAGATTTTTGTGTGCCTGTTTGGCTTAGCAAGTTCACAGAGTAAGGGACACTTGAAGCATACCAAATTCTTCCATCTTGAGCAGTTTGGACAGTGAGAGTACGCAAAAGCAAGGAAAAAGTTCTGTGGCTTCATGCTATTATTTTAGCTTTCTTTTAAGGTACTTCACAATACAAATCAACCCCAATTCCTCAGCAGGTGTAAAGGTATAAGGGCCCCAGTATTTATGAGACTACCTCAAATTGCAATCATCTCTTTAGCTCAAAGTTTAATTGCACTGGAAAATTCACTACTAAATAGAGGTATGAGAAGTGCACATGGGATTATGAATTTATGTATATGGATTATGGTTTTATGCATTTAGTGAAGAAAAAAGCACAGATGGTTCAGCTCATAAACTTCTCCATTGATGTATCAAATAAGCGCAGGCACAATTCATGCAGGTGGGAGTGAAATACAAAAAGAAAAGAAGGAGCAAAATTCTCATATATATTCACTGGATTCTGACATTATAGAAGGAAATTTGTGGGGTTTTTTGTTTGTTTGTTTTTCTTTCTTGTTATATAGTAGCAAACAAAAAAGCATATCTTTCCTTGTTTCAATTTTTTCCTGAATGATTTATTCTCAAATTAAAGGTTGGCCACCAAGAATCCAAATAAAAGTATTTGTAAGAACATACTGGAAGCACAATTTTTTCATGTTCACTGGAAGAAGATACTATTTCAAGTTCATAAGGCCCTAAGATTATACTTAAAGAGTTCCCTACAGCAGGAATATACAAGATGCTGATTTTATGTACTAGGATAAAAGCCACATATTAGGAAGAGAATTGAGAATACATTTCTACTTTTATAGTCATAAAGACTGGGGAATGAAAAGCCCAGAAATATGTACAGTAGACTCACTAAGGCATTTGGAAAGGCCAAATTGAGATTAAATATCAACATACCTTTGTCTGAAAGGAGGATGTTGAGGACAATTTAAAAAAAAACATATACAATCCAATGTTTTGAAGTTTTAAGTCACTTACAGAGTGAGCTTCCAGAAGAGTGGATGCCCACTGTTAAATCAGCAGCAAACGATTCTGATATCACTAAGAAGAATGTCTGTCACTTCATCTCCTGTGTGGTCATCTTTGTGTTTTAACCTTTGGGAAACAGGAGAATCAGTGGTTTACATGAAGAGAGAGAGGAGAGAGAGGGAGAGAGGTGTGTCCCAGGTGTTTATGTACCACAGCTGATATTCCTGTGGAGGTCATAGGACAACTCTCTGTAGTCAGTTATCTCTTTACACCTTTGAACTCTGGGAACTGAATTCAGTTGGCCAGGCTTGATAGCAGGTGCCATTCTCCACTGACTCATATCCCTGGTCCTTTGACTTTTACAAGTCTCAGGACAGAGGTTGAATAGGATATTGAGACTATATGTTTAGAACTAGAGAACACTGAGATTACTGAAGAAAATCCAGTTACATCAACACACACACACACACACACACACACACACACACACACACACAACACACACACAATGGAGACCTTAAAAGTGGTTGAGATTTAATAGCCCAAAGAACCCACATTTTACATCAGTCACCTTGATAATCATCAACTCATGATCGATTCTGTTTTATTGATCAAACTACAACTTCTGTAACATTCTAGAGCAAATCCAAGACATCATATGATTTTACGCACACATCAGTGCATCTGAATTATGTCACATCTATAATTGGCATAAAAACCATGATATTAAAGAAAATGCAAGATACTCCACACAAGTTAGGGCTGAAGTAACCATAATAGGACTTTGCATGACCTGCGCAATGACTGACATATCAATGACCCCCCAAAGTCCAGCATGGATCACAGGCACTAGGATCCTTAGAGGCAAAGGATTAACAGTCACAATGGTGTTCTCATACTAAAGGGGAGCACAAGAAAGGGCTCTAGGCAATACTACTGAATCCTTACACTTCATTAGAGTGGAGGACGCAGAGGGAAGTTTGACATTCACACTAAAGGATGATCCAGGGATGGGGGGTGAGGGGATACTGGGAGAAAAGGAGGGAGGGGGAGTGAAAGGAAGGGGAAAAGGGGGGAGGAAGCAAGGGTATCCAGGGAGGGGTAGAAGGAGGGAGGGGACTGGGGTACCAAATAAATTTGTTTGAATGGGGAAAAATAAATAAATAAATAAATAAATAAATAAATAAATAGATAGATAGATAGATAGATAGATAGATAGATAGATAGATAAATAAATAAATAAATAAAAAGAAAATTGCCTAAGCACAGAGCAGAAGGTAAATGTATTTGAAAAGATGAACTCAGCTTTTTTTTTTTTTATAGTCTAGGTCTTTTGTTTAGTTAACTTTTACATCTACTAAGCCATGAGTTCATAGAGAATGCGTTCCAGCAGCTCAGGCTTTTTTCCATTTGTTCTTAGTAAGTGTGCTTCTCTGGGTAGAGCAAACTGGTGCTTCAGCTGAGCCCAGAGTCCTTCTCTATGGTTTCCTTCTTTTTCTGATTATTCTCCTCCACCCATTTCAGGAAACTATCTCAGCTCTTAGAGTGTTTATGTTCAATACGCACATTAATTCTCTTGGCAAGAATCTTGCCCTTGTTTGTTCACCACAATGCCAACAGAATGCTATGTAGCATTGTAGACTCTTCCAGTTTTGCCGTGGTAGCATTCCTTTTGAACAGTATCCATTCCCTTGATGTCCACAATATCACCCTTATAGATGTGCATATATGTAGCCAAAAGAACAACTCTATTTCCTGAAAAGGCAAGAGAACATGTATCTTATTCCTCTCCTCTTTCCCTCTGTATTTGTCATTGGAAGATGGTTAGGCTGAAAAGAAAGAAACTTGGCTTTTGTAACATCCTGAAGTGTTAGGATCAGGAAGAGTTTCCAGCAAGAAAGACAAAGGGAGAGCTACTGATAAAATAGAGAATGAATCCAGGGAACCTGGAGCCATAGGAACCAAATGAAAATACCAAATGTTTCTAGGAGAATATCCTGGACACAAAGATTTGACTACTGCATTGAACAAGTGAAAACAATTTGATTGTTGACAAAAGTGTCTTCCCTAAATTCACAGAGGCAAAGTCATATATTGGAATAGTTTGAATAGTAAAGGTTAAAAAATTAATTGTAGGCAGCAAACAGAAACACTTTTGGGGAGGGTTTTGTAATAAAAGGAGCAGAAAGATGGGGAAGAATCTAGAAAGATGCTTATTGAAGAAACAGTTTAGTATATGTTGATATTCTGTGTAAAATTGGTAGAGAAAAGAAAGATAATGTCAGAAAGAGAAAAAAATACAGGGTGAGATTTCTAAGGGATGAAGGAAATGGTCCCTATGCACAAGCATCAGGGACTGGCTTCACGTAAGAAAGGAGAATTCACTTTTCACAGAAGAAGCAATGGTATCTACCAATCAAAATGTGGACAGGTTAGGAAATTCAAGGCCTTCCCAATGATCATGTATCTATTTATTCAATTAAATAAACATTCAGTTCAGCAGTCAGTAATGATGTGTGCTGGGTCTGTTTGGGTATTTGCAAATACAGGCAAAATGTGAGGTAATCGTTTTTCTGAAAAAAAAAAAAACAGGTTAACTTACTTAGCAAGTTCCATATATTTGTTGGACATGTACAAGTTCCTCTGTCAATATGTGGTCAAAGGTTAGAATAATTCCAGTTATTAGACTTTGGTGGATTTTTTTTAAAACTGGCTATTTAAACTGCTTACATACAGAAAAGGGTGGGTCTTCCTCAGTACACTGTCAACATACCAGAGGAAAACCAACTATGAGTTGATGATACCGTAAAATCACTTGACAGCATAAGATAGATTAAAAAAGGGGGGTGGGGAGAACAAAAAGACACAGAGTGAAAACATGCTGACCAGTGGAATGTTGATCATACAGGCATTAGAAATAGAGTAAGTAACTTTCAAGAGTAGGAAGCAGGAATAGATATAGTAGAGATTGAAAATCAAGGTTTTGGAGATGAAACAATGTTTGCCAAGACTGAGTAAAAGATTGCTGATAATGGAAAAAAAAGATTGGTAATCCAAATATTTTAGTCTCAATATCTGGTGATCAGAATTGTAGCAGAAGTCCACTCAAAGACAAAAAGCTACAGCAGTTATTATACCCATAGAATGGGGAAAACCTTTGGGTCTAAAAGCTGGGTGGCTAGAGGAAAATGCACTAGTGGGGTGACCTGAAGAGAGGTAACTTGTTACACTACAGAGAAGACTTGAGCCCACACAAGAGTAGACAAGCCAGAGTGAACCCTAAAGCCCATAGAAGTATACAGGCAGTAAAGTGGGACAGAATGGCAAAGGGAAGGGAGGAATGGGAGGGAAGGGAAGGGAGGAAAGCTGGGATGAATACTCCATATGCTTGTAAAAGTAGAAAAAATAATTTTAAAAAGCTACAGCAGATATTAAATGACTGATGTTAAAGGATTTCATATTCACCAGAATATTGAGGAAGTCCAAGGAACAAGAATCTGGTGTGATTGAAAGGAGGTTGGAGGAACTCTACTGCACCTCTAGGCTGAGTCTTAAATGGAGTGAAAGAAATTGAGAGAAGAAAATAAATCTTATCCATAGACTTCAGGGACAGCCATGATCCCAGGAATACTGATATGCTATGCCACCATGAAAACAAAGGGAAAGATTTTCAAAAGAGCCAAGGGCAGAAGTTTAGTTCAGGTAGGTATTCTACAGAGTTCCTTGAGAATTTTTTGCACAGTGATGAATCACTCTGAGACTTCTGCTTCTGATGGTTACACTATGAATGGGGATGGAAGCAGGAAGGATACACTGTCTGCTTTCTCATTGATGTGACCAAATACCTGACAAGAAATAATTAAGAGGGAAGGACTCACTTTCCGCTCAAAGTTTGAGAGGGTATATTTCATTAGAATCAGAAGGTCCTACTTCTGCTAGCTAGGTTCCAGGTCTAGAGGAATCTACAAGTTCCCAGAACAATGTACCCAGGTGGAGAACAAATGCTCTAACACACAAATCTGCATGGGACATATCACATTCAAATTGTAACAAGGAGTTAAAATCTGGTCACTATCACTGACTGACATAGTTGCTGCAGCTTGATAACTACTGACTCCTCCACCAAATCAGTTTCTTGCACATCATGTAATGGGAATTGCTGGTATCACAGATGGAGGATTGTGACTTTATGTGAACATGGAGTAATTCCATCAAACACACAGATTTAAGGGGCTAGTTGGATAGTGCAGTGGGCAAAGGTACCTATGTGCAAGTTTACAATTTGAGTTCAATCTCTAGAACCCACGTAAAAGAGGAAAGATACAACAGATACTACTCAGTTGTTTCCTGACCTTCGTATATATGCTGTGGCACAACCACCATTGTACACACTTACACTTATACACATACCTACACATGCACACAGACAGACAGACACACACACACACACACACACACACACACATACACACAGATGTAATAAAAATGAAATTTGAAGAGCACAGCTTTGTAAGTTTCTTCATAATCTATATAATGTCATGACAAGAAGAGGAGGGACTTAGCAGAAGTTGATGTGCAACGGATAGTTTCTTTCTCTTTTTTCAAAGAAATATCCTCATCAAATGCAGGTATAGCATAAGGTCTGAATTAATTAAGTCTTGTTAGAACAACATAATTTAACACGGTCTTTCTTACTTTATGCTAAGGAAGAAAAAATCCTCTTGGAAACTTAATAGAAATGCAAATTTCTGGGACTCAATCTCCAAAATGCTAAGTATATGAGAAGGTAAAGACACCTTATGTTTTTTCCTGCCTAGCAGTGCAGCATTCGTGTAAGTTAGTCAGGCATGGTTATTTATAGCAACTCTCATTCTCAAAAAACCTACAAATTTCAAAAACAAAGGATATGTACTTTCAGAAATCAGATCTGTAAAAAGTCTTCACTTAAACAAGCCTACATTCCATGCTTCTTGAAAGTTCACTTCAAGCAATGATACTATTGCTGAACAAGCATTTTCTGTACTAGCCACTTATGAGTTTCCTAACCTAAGTCCTGATGTGTAAACTGTCATCAGGAGTCCATAGCTTTTAGAAGAGTAAATTATTTATTTGGTAATAACTAACAACTACTTTGAAATGAAAACTTATATAATATGTTAAAATGTAATAATATGTTGACCTTACTCTAACACATGTATGTATATACATGCATATATATCTACAAACACAGAGACACACACATTTGCTATATCTCAGATACAAGCCTAAGCATTTAGTATGTAGATTCATATAAACTTCAAAATCAAACTTCACGCTTTGAATTTCTATTAATGTAATTTCTGTATTATAGAGGAGCACAAGGAATACATCTTGCTCAATGCTACACAACAAATACATAGTAGAACTTGGATTAAAAAATATACAACCTGGTTCTCTTGCACTTAACATCAAATTATACTGATCCTTAAGCTCGTATTCATGGAAAATAGCAATTTTCATTTTTCACTTTCCTACAATCCTGATGATAGTCCTCAGCAGATAACCCACTTGTTTTGGGGTATTGTCTTATTTCTGCAGTTGTGCTCTGTGCCTCACTGAGTTATTGTCTATATTTTATTGTGAGTTACATTCAAGATTTTTTATTCACTGCAGACAGTTCCCATTGTTTCCTATACAAAAAATAGATATATTGCAAGGATCTAATTTTTCCTCTCTTCTCATTGTGACACGAGGAAAAGATAGAGCCTCCATGTGGCACTACCTATTCAGGGAGGCCCTATCCCAGGCTCCCTGCTAGGACAAGTCTGGACACATACAGACAAGCCCCGGACATGTACCCAATAGAGAACCATGCAGGCAGAGGGATGAACAACCAATGGGAAACAGCCATCTAACCTGAACAACCAATGGGAAGCATCCATCTAACCTGCCCCTCCAATGGACACCTAGTGAACAGTTTAAATGATTGGTGGCTGTCCCCGGAGCGGAGGGATGGCAACACCTGATTGTGACCCCTGACTCTATATAAGCCCAAACACTTCCTTAATAAATCTGAATCTGCAGCAACTCCTCCACTGCTTGCTTCCCACCTGAGTCTGGGTGGTGACCCCGTCGCAGGCTCACCTTCCCTGGCCTTGAGCCCGGAGGCCCCAGTATTTCCCCCTCCTTTCCCCGGCTAGCCCGGAAGGCATTCAGGCAACACCTCTATATATACATGCTGCCTGCTGTTTTACTACATGACGATCATTTCTCATTAAGTCTCCACAATGATTTGAATGTAATCATCTTTTTTAAAAAAATAAAGGAAAATGTAATTTAAGGAACAAAATTAATTTGTCTATGGAATGTAGTGGACTCAAGATGTGAACCCTATGAACAAGAACAGCCAAACTGCACAAGGAATAGACACTTTGCTATTTGGCCACGATGCTCTTCCCTTGATGTGTGTAACTGAGAGAAGAAACATCCTCTCCCACTGTTTTCAGTGAGAAAAGCCACTAAACCACTGCTTTGATAACATATAAGCTTCAGTGACTAGCGCTATTCTCAATACTCTGCACAGGGCTAATGTGTATCCACCTGGTCATAAATTACATATGTAGGTGTGAATCAATTCATTAGCACTTTCAAAAAAAGAAACCTCAATAGTGAGCTGCAATAAGAAATGTTGTCACCATGCTGGCTCAGAGTACAGCAAGAAAGTAGCTAAAATGAAGGCAAAGCCTACACACACAAAAAAATTACAACAGCAACCAAGGACAAAAAATATGTCCCTTGAAAAAGATTGACCCTTTCATGGCCTACAACTTGTTAAGGTTTTTTCTTTTTTTTCTTTTTTCTTTTCTTTTCTTTTTTTTTTTAACTATGAATAACTGGTATAAATCTACAAAGCAATGTGATATTTGACACCACTGTGCATCTATAAAATAGCTATAATTTCATTCGCTAGGATCATTTGGACTTGTTTTTCCTTCTATGGGAAAGCTCAGATACAAGATACTAATAGTTTCTGCTCTAAGAAATAAGTGAAGGATTAGACAGATATACGTGTGATAGTGGACAAAAAGTAGAAAGGGACACTGAGTGTTCCTCTAGGGAGAGAACCAGGGAGAGAACCAGTCTGTGCAGTGCACATGTAGTTGGTAGAACTCCCTGGTTCTTTCAGTCAATTTTCCTCATAATTTCCGGCTGTAAAGGGGAAAGCTTCCAATACAGTACAGAGAAACATTTATCAGGTGAGTGTCCATCAGTGTCCCCTGTATGCTTGTCTTCCTGGAAGACATGTTACTCACTTGTGGGGAATCTGAGATCCAAACAGTTAAGTTGATTGTAAGACTTAAAGGTGCAGTGTCAATTTCTCTACTGTGTAGTTAGCTCAGTGCTGTGGAAAAGCATGTTTGGCAAAGGAAATAAGCATAGTAGATAAATTATAGATAAAATAAAGATAGACAGACATATGTTCATATGTGTGCCTGTAGAACTGCAATAACTATAATATGTACTGAATTCTATTTCAAATTCTAGCAAGCAACAATGAGTAAAAATTAGAATGTATGTGCAGGAAGATGACTAGGGATTAATTGTATAGATACATGCTCAAATCCCTCACCTTCCTCTTTGAACAATCCAAAATTAATTTTGTAAGGATGAAAAACACTTTTTAGTGACTTTTATACTTTTGTGTCCTATATCTAGCTTTTATTTATTTAATTGTTAGATATTAAAATAAGTAGAAATGCACATGAACACATACATTCATACATGTATATGTATTCTTATTCTTGTATTGCAATATACATTTGTAATACATAGAAGCTGCTGTGTCCAGGCATTCAGACAACTGTGATTCAAAAGTATTTGAAAGTATATATATATATGTATATATATATATATATTAAGCTTGTGCATGTTGTATTCTTCTCAATATTCCCTAAATAATGTACTATAGCAATTATTTGCAAAGAATTCAATTTTATTAATTACTACAAATAATGCAAATATTCTTTAATGTATTCAGGATATATGTTTTATACAAACACATTATTTAATAGAAGGGGTTTTAAACCAGGTAGATTTGGTATGTGGAAAATCCCTTGTATATAAGGAAAGTTAGCCATGCATGAATCTAATGCATATATTTATATGGAAGAGATAACAGTGTGTGTGTTTGCATGTGTATGAAGCATGCATGTGTGTGCATGTGTGTATGAGTAGATTAGTTGATTGATGGATGTTGATAGAGATTTTAATTCTCGATATTAGCAAAAAGACAGATACTTTCACAAATCTCAGTTACACCTGATGCATATTAAATTTTTTAAATATTTTATTTTCATATAAACAAACTATATGCTCTTTGCCCATACAACTAGGACTTAATGAAAAGCCCACCAGGATTTCTGAATCACCTTTCATCCTATATTTGCTGTGTCAATATAGTTTTGTTCATTGAGGCAAGAACAGGGGTTAATAGAGTTTTAGTACCATCATATTATCCATCCAGTGATCATTTCAAAACCCTATGGAGATTTTTCTCAGGTTTTGACTGCAGTTCCCACTTATTTATATCTGACACAAGGGAGAAAATAATCAATTCATGACAATTCATGTCATAGTTCCATTTTAAGCACCAGGATGCAATCTGAAGTCATCATCCTTTTATCGTTGCTTTCAAAATGAGACCGAGGCTGCTTCTCATTAATCTGTCTATAAAATTTCCCACAATGAGCATGCTCCAAGTTAGGTTCCCAGCTTTGACATTTACTGGCTGTGTGACCTTGAATGAATCTAAGCTGCTTCATAGCCTTGGTTTTTCTCTTTTATGATAGAGTGTCCATGACAAATAACTTGGAGGATGATGTAGGGATGGAAATATGTGAAGCCTGTGAAAGAGTTTTTGCAGTCTCCTGCATACCCACTCTGTCACAGCCAATGAAAAATGCAGAAGAGCAGTTAGGGTCCAAGCATCCCAAAAATTCATTTTCTCCAACTCACCCCTCTCACAGATCAGCAAATGAAGGACAACAGGAAGGAAGTAGATGACTAAATGATAATCTGACGAACAGGATTGTTGAGGCTTTTGATTTCCTGATCTTGGTGGTTTCCAATTGTCCTTAACAGGTCAAATATAATGCATATAAACTAAGAACACTAGACTAGTGGAGTGGGAACAGAGAAGAAATTCAGGTTCTGAATTTGTCCCTAAATATATAGGCCTACTTCTCCCTCTTGAATTCCCACTAGAATGGCCAGCTGCATTCTTACCATTCAGACACTGTTCCCTGACCTTCAGCATCCCCTACTTTATGACCTCTATTAGTTCACACCTCAAGCATTTATTGAATACTTTCTACATGCTAGATGAAGCAGCAGATAGTGTCTTTCTTCTAGTTCCTAGGTGCATTTTCTTTGTCTTGTAGGTTACCGAAACCGAACACATTAGTCTCTCAGATTCTTGGTAGATAAATTATTTAAGGACTTCCTTCCGTGGTATGAGAGCATATTATTTTCCTGGTAAATGTGCTGGTCCTATATCTTAAAGTAAAACCAGTTCTCAACTATCTTATCCAGAAAAAGTTCCCAATGGAAATTGAAGATAGGGTGAAGTGGAAAGAAACAGAATATAACTAAATAAAAATTCAATGTCTTGCTCCAAATTGCATGAATCCCAGCTTTTTATGTCCTGATTCCCATTGCCTGTGCATCTAGGCATTGTGCTACGCGCTAATCAGAATGAACTAGTGTGGAGACTGTGACCAGGAACCAAATTGACGCCACTTTTATTTAGAGACAGGAGGGTGCATTCTATAGACATGCTATTATTTCTGAAAATGAGGGACACTCAGGTCCAACATGACCCTTAATGAGGGTTTTTGTTTATTTTCATTACTGATTGCTTACTGACCCAATTAGCAAGAAGCCAAAGCTTCAGTTGCAGAAAAAAATAGAGAGAATAACAAAAGCATAACTATTTAAAAACAGATCCAATATTACCTGATGGGAAAAGCATTCTTATTCATGAAATCAGAATTATGTTAATTGTACATGCTATATTTAATGTATGTCAGTCATTGGTACTGCAGTTTGCAGAAACCAGGATTACATCAACTTGGCATCACATTACACAGAAATGGCTCGATGGTATAAGTCAGAAGTTGGTATGAATTATTCCCACCAACCAACCAAGCATTCTTATAATTCTAAAAGTCAAACATTCAGCTTTTATGCTTTAAATTATGTACTTAATGAATATAGAAGTTTATTTTGTCTACCATTGCTACTATTTTGGGGAAGGAATTGCCATTTTCAAAAGCAAGAATAAAGATACATTTGTCTCAACTCTTCAGTTTTCTGCCAATTAGATACAGGTGAAAGTTGATAATTGAGAACTAAGTCTTGGGGCTAATTTATGAAGAATTAGTAATTAAGGTGAGTTTTGATCAAGCCATTGGGAAATTATCTAACTGTATGGAAAGAAACAGCTCGTGGTGGGTAGTACCATTTCCTGGGAAATAACATGGAGATAGCTGGTTCAGTAGGCTGGCATACCTTGGCATGTTGGCATACAGGTATTCTAGAAAGAGAAAATTTGCCCTAGCTCTTTGTTGTGCCTATATCGTGGCTGGCTCCCTCATGTCCTCAAGCTGGCATGAACTCTTTTACTAAGATAGACTTGCAACCAAGAATTGTAAGCATGAAAAAAAAAAAAAACTTGTTCCCTTAAATTGTTTGGTTATTTATTTATTATCAACACAAAGAGAGACAGAAAACAAAGTATCAATCTCTGTGAATTTATTAGTGTCTTTCTAAACCTCATCACTGAAATTAATCCATTATCATGGACACCTGTAAGATCCCACCTATTTCAACACTGTTTTAAACAGACATATTTCGATTGAGGTCTGTCTTCTATATTAGTCTTTCCCCCACATTTCTATATGTGGTTATTAATTGAACAACCTAAATATATATTTACAACTCCCTTTCTTCTCCTACCAGTCAACTTCCCTTAGTATAAATAAATTTTGTTACGAGGAAAAGAATATATAGGTATAAATTTAAAATTTTTAATTAACATATTAATTGTGCATATTTGAGGGATGCAATGGAATAATATAATACATGTTTAAATTGTTATAATATTCAAATCAGAATAGTCAACATTTTTTATGTTGGGAGCTTTTTAATTTCTCTTTTTAGGTACCTAGAGATACATAATATTGTTATATAATATCTTTGGTCTGCTGGGCTAATAGAACAATAAAATTTAGTCTTCTGACTATATTTCCATAGTCACTAGTGAATCTGTATCTTTGTTCTCTCTACATATACTTCACAGCTTCTTTCTAGTTGTCAGTATTCTACTGTTGTAACAATTTCAATGTGATCAACTGTTTTTATTTTGCAAACACATAAGCAACCACATGCAGTATTTGTCTTTCTCTGCCTTGCTAGTTCACATAACATCATGCTCTCTGGTTCCATTCATTTTGCTAAAAATTGTAAGATTTCATTTATTCTACGGGTGAGTACATGTGGTGTGTGTGTTGCATGTGGTGCGTATGTGGCATGTGTGATATATGTGGTGTATATGTGTATATGGATTATCTAAAACGTCTAGAACATGAAAAGAATTTATAGCATTCCTCATAGTTTTTAGCTTTATAGTTTTTGGTTTTATATTTAGGACTTTGATGCAATTTCAGTTGACTTTGTATATGTTGATAAATAGGCATCCAGTTTTATTCTTTTATATGTAGATACTTAAATTTTACAACATTTATTGATATGTCTATACTTTTTCTATCATATGTTCTTGTAACCTGTGTTAAAGCTCAAATGGTTGCAAATATAGGGATTTCTCTTTAAGTTCTCAATTTTGTTACATTTGTCTGTGGGTTTCCATTTATTTTTTACTTTTTATTGCTAAGAATTTGAAGTTGTGACTATTTATTTTACTTTTTAAACTTTATTTTTTAATGCTTTATATATGGATATAGTGACTTTATCCCACCTCCTCCTTTTACCCTTAAATTCCTTCATTTCTCCTGCCAGACTCTTTCCTATTTTGAAATCTTTTTGCTTGTGTGGTCTATTGTGTTTCATCTAGTCTGTGATGACTTGTGCCTGACCTGAGCCATGCTCTAGCAAACATCCTAGGCTCAGTGGATACACCATTGAGGAAAGCATCCTCCTTTCTTCTCCATCAGCATTAGTCCTCTTCAGTTTCTCCAAGAGGTGTGGAGCTTCTTGAGATCTTTCTGTTTGCATGGTGAGATGTTGATAACACAGCTCCCTTGCAATTCTTCTTTAAGTATACATATGTTTTATATTGATTTAGAAAAAGAGTTTAATGTTCTCAAGAAGAAAAGGAACATATTCAAATGAAAAGTATGAGTGAATGGTACAATTAGTTGAGCTGTAGTTGTGGAACCAGAAGAAGACTTCCGAGAGAGGCCTTTTCTTTTTGAAATTTTGGGACTTGAATGTCCTTCTTGATTATTTTTATAAGCCATGTGCAGGGTTATGGGATAGTAGACAACACATTGTATTCAGGAGAGTATTTCAAAACCAGAACTTCAGGGTTTCTTGGTTGTACTTGCAAATATTATGTAAGACTTTCAATGGGTGTAACAGAATTTGATGCAATATTCTTGAAAGAGATTTGACAACTCAGGATTTTTAGATTAAACACAAATGTGGTACCTGAGGCATAATCTCTAATGTTCGTATGTATCTTTTCTAGTTCTTTAATGATGCTTATTGTTCTACCTGTCACCTGGACACCAGAAAATCTATAATGTGACTTTACCGTCTACCTGACAGCCTCATATAAATGGGTGTCAGAACTGCTCTTAATTGTCTTCTACATCTCACTTGTTTTTTCCATGTTGTTGCTACATGGGTGATTGTGTTGATCTCAATGTATAGATGAAACAGAAAATGATAGTTTCAGGGTAAGGAATCCTTCGAAGATGTGTCACAACAAATCCAAGTGCAGTAATTCTGCTGAAGAAGTCATGAAGTAATTTTGCAGTGACTATAAAAGTCTTTTGAAAGCCTTCACATGTGCAGCAGGTCACTGGCCCTGGCATGGGTCTTATTATCTTCAGCCTTTTTCCTTCTCAGATTTCAGCACAGAGAAACTAAACTTACAGAGTAGATGGATAGCGGGTCAAATACCCTACAGATTAGGTGCTACTAGGTGTGTGTTTCTATAGCATTTTGTAGTTCCTACACTTTCTCATATACTGTTTTATTTGATCGTCTCTGTGACCTGTGAAGCAGACAAGGCAAAAGCCACGGCCTCTGCTAAGGAGTCAAGTTTTAAAAGATTGAGTTAGTTGCCCAAACCACACAGCTGCCATGGCAAGGCCCGTGCTAGGACTCTGGACTTTGGATTTGAGTTCCTTTCTCTATTAACTGTCAGAGGCTCTCTCTGAGTAAGTCTTGTCAAGGTCAGAGTCAACTGCTCAATGTTTCTTTGGGCTTTATAATCAGTGACCCCATAAAATTATTTGATCTCTTTCTTAGGGTTGGCTGTATGTGTGGTACATTCACCAAGGTAAGTTCCAGAAATTTAGAGACTAGGAAAAAAGTCACTACCTTCCTTAAGAACTTTGTCACCTGAAATAAATCCCTTTAATTTGCAATGTATTAAAGGAATAATTTGTTTACCTAGATTGCAAATATAGATTAAGGATATTAGCTCAGGTTAGGTTAAGTCATTCAGTGGGTGAGAGCTTGGCTAGCACCTACAGTCTTGTGAGTGAGATGCCTGACATAGGGGAAAGAAAGAGGAAGCACTCGCTTTAGTTTAGAAATGCAGAAAGTGAAACCTAGAATAGTTGTCTGAACCATTTATTAGTTGCTTTTTACTTTCTTACTCTATCACTTTATGGTAGAAAAAAAAACTTCATTGATTCAGATGGAAATTTCAGTGTAGACCATCAAGATCAGTTGTGAGGTACCTGATGGCAGCTTATGTTGTGGTCAAGAAGTTGGCCTTGGAACTATGATTTGATACCCAATTTAATTATGTGTTAATTCCCTCCTTAAAAAGCAAAGTACCAAAAAGCTATTGCCTCAATTCTGTCTTTTAAAAAATATTTATTTTGTGTGCTTGTGTGTGTGTGTGTGTGTGTGTGTGTGTGTGTGTGTGTGTGTATCAGAAGGCACTGTGCATACTTGTCCACAAAGAGTGACTTGGGAAATCATCCTGGATTGCTTTTACTTTTTTTTTGTTTTGCTGGGATTTTTCAGGCTCCACCCACCAGGGTCCAAAGAGCAGACCTCTAGCGCATTTTCCGCCTGGCATTTTTATATGGGACCTGGAATCTGAACTCAGGACCTTTTGTTTGTAAAGCAAAGTTTTAACCCCTAATCTATCTCTTCAGCCCTATGCTTTCTTTTTAAACCAATTATTTGGGAGGTGCCTATACTGGGATTCCTTTTCTACTTGCTTGGATGTCTCTGTAACTAAAACAAGACAGCAAACTCAATGTGCATTTGTCTCACAATAAATACATGGAAGTACATTACAAGCCTCTTTGCCCAGCTATGACTGATAACTTTTACATGTTCTGTCCTCTTTATTCCTAATTCTTTTTAATTTTTAGAAAACCTGTGCTCTCTGAATTTCATCTTGCTCCACACTCAGAAGTCAGGGAGACAAAGCAATCACATTCCACAAGAGCAAGCACAGACTAAGGAACAACAGAGTTGGCATATACAAGGCTGTCTTGAATCCTAGGGAACTGCCAAGTTGCTCTGGCATCACTAGTCATTAATTTCAAAATGCATCAATGCCTTCCTGATAAAATAAGAATGAGATTCTCCTTGAAAAATAGTAGTAAAGATAAATAATTCAGCCTGCTCTGGGATTGTAAGTTCATGGAAAACAAATGACTAAACAGACATTGATTTTTACAAATTTAATACAAATACAAGAAAACCTCTTTGGAGAGTAAACTTCCCAGGGTAGAAGAAATATTAATATAGTTTCTTACAACATAAGGAGTAATTATAGAAAAGCCTGCTGTCACATTGAGTAAACTTAAATATTACAAGGTTGTGACAGCATCCATTGTATTGTGTATGAATGGTAGTTACCTTTTTCTTAGTGTTTCATGGAGTCCCTTTGTGCATAGAACTCCATCTAGAGTCATCTACCCTTAGGTTAGCTGTGCAGGTAATCTGAGGCTGAGAAGAAAAGTAGTAAGCACTAGACTCACAATACTAGGCTATAATTTCAGCTTTATTCAATAATCCTATTATAATGGAAAACACACGCGCGCGCACACACACACACACACACACACACACATTCATAATCCCTTAATACTCAGGATTTTTTATTTATAATGTGAAATAGCAGTATGCGCATTGGCATTCCATTGCAACATATTGGAAGGCTTTTTACATAGAAGGCATTCAACAAGGTTGTATGAAATTTGCTGAAATATTAGTTGCTTTGAGTTTTGGCAAATAGGTTTCATGGAATTTTCTAAATGATAAATATTCCTTTCCCAGTTCTCTTTTGTAGACTATAACCATCTTTAGTTGCTAGCATTTTTAAAATAAAAACACAGATTTTCATACCCAAATGAGCTTAATGAGGGCCTGTTGAGAGTTATAAAATACAGATTCTCATACCAAAGTCATTAAAAAAGTTGATCTAAGGGTTCAGTAAACTTTTGTTTTGTCATAAAAATCTTTCTTATATAATATTGAGTAATTGTTGCTCCAGCATATAATTTAGAGGATACCAACACAGAATATGGGAAGGGTAAAAGTTTTGGAATTCATATATTTAAAACCTACTCAGACAGTGGGAGGAAAAATGTCTCGATGTCTCAGGAAGTAAAAACACTTGTCCTGTAGGTCTAACTGTCCTACAGTTCAACCTATAAAATGCCAGGTGTTATGATGAAGCAGATGTAGAGGTACAGGATACCCTTATTACATTATTACAGGGTAATAATACATTATTAAGTGGAAAAGAGTTGAGAATATTTATGCTTACTTTAAAACAGTAAAATCACAGTCTTTAGGGTTGCAAACTAGGATTCCAGGCCGCCACAGGACGAGGCCTACTAGCAATTGGCAAGCAGCCACACTGCAGTGAAGTTAGTCTTTAGAAAAGCAACGAAAGTCTTGAATACTAAGAGAAGCATTCTTAAAAGGGAAGGGAGAAAGCAAAATGCTCAAAGAACAAATGGCTTACAAATTACATATTGGCTGTTTCTGCTATGGCTTGTCTCTTGTTGAGGAGAGAAAAAGAGAGACAGACAGAAAGGTGACTTCTATCAGCAGAGAAGGCATACCTTTCCAATTTCTTTGGCATGCCTTCAGGTAGACCACAGCTCCTGAAGGATGGGGAGGATGGGGGAAGGGGGACCTGGCCAGGTGACTGACCAAGTTGTGTTAACCTAAAGGTAGAGATTCAGACCTTAGTGTTATAAGAGAAACAGAAGGTATATCCAAGCTGAATCTTTAACACTGGCACAGTTTGTAACATCACTATTTCTTCAGCAAAATGCAAGACAGAGACAATAACTGCCTGGAAGTTTATAAGCCTGGAGCAAGCAACATGACACAGAACAAGAGAGATCTTACCTCAGAACAAGTTGTCTTCCTACCTTCACACCTGTGCTGTGGCACACATATGCCTCAGCCCACATATCACACTACACACACTAATTAATAATAATAATAAATTGATTAACTAAAAATAACTTGCTTGGCTTTATCTAATAGGATAAAGAGATACCAGGATTCTGTGAGGTTGATAATTTGGCCAAGGTCACACTGCCAATTAATGGCATACTCAAGACCATAACATTGATGCTTCTTCTATTATATACCAAGTACATATGAAGTTAAACTCACTGGCTTACCATTAATACTCATAAAAGTCTTTAGCAATACATTCCAGATCTTTTCCATTGCTCAAAAACCCTTACTCTTCCACAGCATGTTCTCAACATTTGAGCCTAAGTGTCTCTTTTTTCCATTAATCAACAGCATGTGAAGAGTCAAAATGACTGTGTTAAGTAAAGAAATAGCTAAATTCAAGCATCACTTCATATAACTAGATTCAACATCTCACCTCCCCTGGCAAGTATGTGTTAGTTCCAAACATAAAGGATTTAGTAAAACCAAAACTAGAATGTCTTAATCCTTAAGGAATGAACCACATAGCAAAATCAGAAGCTGAGAGCAACTTTAGGAGTTTTTAGAGAAGTATCACAAGCCTGTTAGGCATATTTCTTGTAAATACATGGACAGACATTAATATTTATAGCTTTGCCAGAATGTATGGCTCATAATGAAATTCAGGAAACACCATATTATTTGCATAGTGGTCTTTTCTTACAGTAGTGTTATGCACTACATTTATTTTTTCTGAGTTTGGTTTAGTTTTGCCAAATAATTAAACAGTGATTAAGGTTAAAAAGATTTGACTATTTATGTCATCGTATAAAGTCCAACGTAGAGTTTAATTTCATTATTAAAACTACATTTGACTGGAATTTAGACTTGATTGTGTATGTTTGTTAGATACAGGAGTCAGCTTGACAATTAAAGGGTAAACTCTGGGCACATTTGGGAATAGTTAGTAGTTAAGAATATGTAGTCTGTGGGAAATTATCTAATTGATGTAGGAAAACCCAGTCCATAGAGGATGGGATCATACCCTGGGCAGATGGAAAAGACAGAAAGAACTGGTTTGATGTTTGGAACGTAGGCATACTGACAAGTCAGAAATATGTCCCTCTCAGTTCTTCTGTGGAGATGGTATGGCCAATTTCCTCAGTTCCTGATGTCAGTATGAACTCCCCTGCTATAATGGACTATGAAATGCAGCTAGTATTTGCAAGCAAACATAAAACACCTTGCTACCCTAAGTTATTTGGTCTTGTGTACATGAGAAACACAAAGAGAAGCTCTAACAATATACTTCTATAAACCTGGCTACTTAGAAAACAGTTTATTCATGTTTCAGCATGAATCCAGTAATGGCAACAAAGTTATAACCAATTTTCAGTCTTTAAATATTTTTTGAAATGGAATATAACTTTGTTGCCAAGTACAAGACAAGTACAAGGTCTCAGGTCTGATCCCTACATAATACATGTGCTCACCCTGCCACTCACCTCCACATAGATGATATTTTACTGGGAGGAGAACTTGGATACAAAATTTGGTCTCAATCACAAAAATATGATCAATTAAACCCAAAGTAGCTCTCACCTCTTTTAAATACAATTTGTGAAACATTGAAATGATCATAATCAGCACATCAGATGTTTGTATGGACAGTATAAATCCTAGATCTCAATAAATGTCTCACTGTTGACCAAATGATTTTGTTTTGTGGATGGTTCTCTTTACTCTTCCTTACCTATGAAATAACTACTTGTAATGGTTAGTGTTGCCTCACCTTGACAGGACCTGGAATCCCATTGAGCCTCCAAGAATATCATGAACTAGTTGTTAAAAGCTACTTGAATCAGTGTGCTATACACTGATAATTAAATGAGAATTATTTTGAAAAACTTTAGTACCTTCAAAAATATTCGTAATTGGCTTATAATGAAGCATTTCTAGGATAAGAACTAAAGAAGAGGGCTGACGAGATAGCTGATCATGCAGGGCACCTGCTTGCAAACATTCTGAAGTGAGTTCAATATCCCAAGGCATAGATGTAGTGTGCAGCTTCTCTCTCTCTCTGATCCTCTCTCTTGCAGTAAATCAATCAATGAATAAAATAAAAAGCATAAATCTATAAAACTAGAGAAGATTATTTTAAAGTATAAAGAATTTAACTAGCAGAATGGAACAAAGAAGAGAGAATTCTTCTTGATTAAAAATAGAATTAAAATTGGGTTGTTCTACCAGAAGGGGAGGGCATATAGTCTAGCAGATAAAAAGTAATCATTTTGCAAATGGGTGATGGACCCCTCCCTCACTGAGGTTTCCCACTTTTATTACATCTACCCTTGAATGTGCTATTATAACAAGACTCCAGTTTAATAACTTTTTGTCTCTGGCCAGGGGGTGACATACAGTGCCCAGCAGGATGGAGTGAAGGGCATTGCAGGAGCAGCAAAACTGCAAAAGAAAATCAACAAACCACAATCCAGAACTTCAGAGACTCTATATCAATCACATAGAACTAGGCCAGCCTAATCTCTCCCCATCCTGGAGCTCAGGGACATTTGCGGAAGAGGGGGTGGTAAGATTGTAAGAGCAAAAGGATGGGAGTAACGATTTGCAAGATTCTCAACAATAGTTGGGGCCAAAGCAATCATAATGGGACTTTGCATGCCCTGCGCAATGTCCAGCGCACTGTTGCCCTCATAAAGTCTAGCATCTGTTAAGGGCACCGAGATCCCTGGAGGGAAGGGATTGACAGCCATAGTAGTGCTCCTATGCTTAAGGGGAACAAGAGAAAGGGCGTATGGAAATGCCACTGGGTCCTTATATGTCATCGGAGAGGAGGACCCAGTGGAGAGTCAGGCGTACACAATAAAGGACTCTCTGGGAATTGGGGGGGGGGGCACTAGGGAATGGGGAGGGAGAGGAGGGGCAGGAGGGGGGAGGGAGGGAACTGGTAAAAAATTTTAAAATGTATAATTACATTTTTAATAAAAAAATTGGGTTGTTCTAAAAGACATAATAAGTCCTATGAATATGAAAAATGGTGAGATACTTTGTTCTCTAGGAGTTAACGAGTAATAGGTATTAGAGTCTTGGTATGTTAATGTATTTTACCTCTATATCGTCTTACTCGAAAATCATTATTAGGTTATGATAAATATATTATACATATTTAACATAATATATTGATTTTATTAATCACTACTTGAATTCAATATCAATATTTTCACTCTGTATTAATAATAGCATTTCTTGGTATCCAATGGAGCAAGGCTCAACATGAATGCACAGATTTCCTTTCATTCTAAAATATTAATTGTTGAAGTAACAACTAGCAAACATTTGAGTAAATATTGTCCTTGAATGTCACTATGCCTACATTAAAAAGTTAAACCTTTTAATTCATGACCAGTTCTTTGGAGCCACATACCGTCCTTTCTTAGTTTCAGCATTCCCTGAAACAACATGAGCCTGCATGTTCACCACATCCTTATGTAGCATGTTTGAATTTTCAAGACAACTGATGTAAATCATTAAATCACACCTATTTTAAACAGTCAGAACACTATTTTTTAAATTTTTTTATTATTTATTCAATTGTGCATGTGTGTATGTGTGTGTATGAGTGTGTGTGTGTGTGTGTGTGTGTGTGTGTGTGTGTGTGTGTAGAACCATGGACGAATTCGGGAACCACCATGGACCGCCTCCACCTCCTCCTTGTTTACTCTGCCAGGGGATTCACAGGCTCCGCCCTACCAGGACCAGTAACACAGGCCGCCCCCTCTTCCTCCAGGCGTCTATACGTGGGATCTAGGATCAGAACTCAGGACCTTCTGCCTGCAAGGCAGAGGCTTAACCCCTGAGCCACCTCTCCAGCCCCCAGAACACTATTTTGAAACCTAAAAGTTATTCCTAGCATATCTAGGATGAATAACCAAGCTCATGAGTTTTCAAGAGGTGCCCTTATGAGATAAGTTTAATTAAGCAAGATGTGTTATTAATCATCTTTAATTACTCAAACAGATCATAGCCTCTCTAGCTAGTGGTTTAAGAGCCTGATTTGATCTAAGTGCAGCTTATGTCTGTGACCCAATGGATGTACCAGTGAGCTTGTCTGCACTGATCTTGTTACTCTATCCAGAAGTGACCTTTGTTAGAAACTCAAAGCCAAAAATCAGAATAATGCTCATTCACAAGTTAGACTGTTTGTGTTACATTCAAGGTGCTAACCAGAGGCATATCACTTGAACTTCCTAGACAAAACGTTCATATATTCATCCTAAAACTGATTCTCATGAAAAGATGTTTTCCTATGTTTAGCATCATTATTTTCATATGTAAATAATAGACAGATACTGAGCTTCTTCAATGTGATTCCATCTTTTCACTATACCAATGATTCATAATTCAAGTAACAAAGCTACAAAACATAACTTACTCACCCATTCATAGTGTTTAATATCTCTCCAATATATCCATATGATGTTGTTTTAATACGTTTTTATTTAAAAGAGACTTAGTAGACTTTGCATAAAAGTTATTTAACCTTTATTCCATGAACAAAAATTTAAAATAACGAAAATGAAAAAAGTCTTAATAGCAAAACGTATTTCTCTATATTTGAAATGTATCTACATTGAAATAAATTTACGTTATAATATATAAATATTAAAGGCAGTGAAAGGAGTGATACCATGGTGAAACTATGAATTCATTGATTTCTTGACAATATTTCACAACTCCCTGGGAATTATATTTCATAGGATGGCATCAACAATTTAATTTTTCTGTTACACTGCAAATTTATCTTCTTTCTGACAGCTCTACATTGAAATACTGAAGCTTAAATATACCTCAACTTACCAGAAATAACTTTATTACCTCCCTCCTTCACAAATGCACACACACACCATACATACATATACTTTCCTCTCATGGACACTGCCAACACCAGGCCTGAAGATCCAGACACTACCTCAACCTCCCTTCCTCTACCCCCTCTCCTTTAGTGTCCCATTGGACCTTCCTGCAGTCAAAATCTGCTGTCACAAAATGTCTCTGTAAATCAATTTGTAGTAGGATATAAAGGACAGATAAAGTTGAATTTGCATTTGAATGGAGATCATTGTGTTTCACTAAAGAAATTATGCTCTGACCTGAAATTTCAGGCATCAGCAAATAGATGATAGAATAGCCTATTGAAATGAACTGAGCCTTCAAAATACCCATGAAATCACTCAAAATGTTCATCCATTCACCACCTCAGATAGGCATGTGCTCTGGAGACAAACTACCTGTGTTTAAAGTTACAACGGACACCGTCTTTTCTGTTACCCCAGGATCATTTTATTTATCTTCCTTCTTTTTCAATTATTGTAGCAGAAAGTCATTCAGAAAAAGGGATGAAGATACAGATTGTCAACTTGGAAGAATTGTTGACGGTAAAACCCTATGCTTTAGTGCATGTGGAACATTTATAATATACTGCATACAAATCGATGTTCCTGTTGTGTGTAGTAGATAAAATAAGTAACTACCATTGAGGATAATCCTGAATTTTTGTGTTCTATTAAGAATAAGGTTTGAGTCTCTTAGCACATCATTGCTAATAACTCAAGTATTGCAGAAATAAGCATGTCATTCAGCATTTCAGGGACACCTAATAGGGACAGACAACTTCAAAATAGCTCAGTGGATATCACACTCTAAATTCACAACTCCTATCTTCCTGCTTCTTTTCTCCTAGCTATTTTATTCCTTTGTTCATTCTACAAGTGTGATTTTTACAATGGGAGGGGGGAAAGAATGAGCTGTGTGGTTGATATGAACTCAGCAACAGACATGTGGATTTGAGCTGCCTTTTGAAAAGCCACTTGGCGATTTCCAGCTGGTGACTGACTTCAGTAGAGATCAGTGGTCAAAACAGAAAAGAAATTCTTTGAGACTCTTATGTGGGAGTTAAAGTTATCCCAATAGAGAACAGATGAATAAAATGAAAAGTAAAAAGAAAAAAAAGGACCCTAGAAGCATACTCCCCATCAGTTTGTCCACAGAGAGAAGAGGAGCCCATGAGCTTAGAATACAAAGTCAGGAGCCCAGTGTCTCATGGACAGCCAAGAACTATGCTTCTAAAGTTTAAGTATTGGTGTCTTTTCCTGGTGATCAAAGTACTAAAGTGTCCAGGGTATTTACAGTGAGGTCATGATTCTTGCCAAAGCACTGTTAGAGAAGTAACCCGATGAAAAAAAACAGATGTCAGGAGCTATGGAGAGATGTAGAGGTAAGGAGTGTAGGGTGTGAGCTATGTTGAGAGAAAAGAAAGCAGCTTGACCATTCATTGTCGTATGTCTTAATGTGTAGGTCTATGCTCCACTGACCTAAAATCTGCTCCCAAAGCCCGGTTCCCTTGAAGACTGAATGTGTAGCAGGACATGTAGCACCAGGCCCGGGAGACAGACCAAAGTGCCATAGGTCAGCAAGTCCAGACACTGCCATTTAATGGAGTCAAGCTTCATTTTTAAGAAGAGGTCGGGCTATGGGGTATGTGAATGGATTTCATCAAAAGTAAAGGTATAGTTCAAGTGTCAGAGGAATAATGTAACTAGGAGGACATGTTAGCGGGAGGAAACACACAGACTTTGTGGAGCCCGGCTATGGAAGTGAGAAGCGTCTGTCAGACAAAACTGTGGCCGAAGCAATCAGAGAGACACAATTGGAAGAGCGACAGCACAGCAGAAGCCAAAGACAAGTGATGCGTTGGATGCCTTTGCTGTTGTAGCAACACACCAGACAAAGGCACCTTAAGGAAGAAAACAAGGTTTGCTTTGGCTCACACTTTGAAGCTATAGTCCATCATGGAGGGGCAGCAACTGCGCTGGTGGTGGGGGAGTGTGTAGCAGTGACCCCTCTTCTTTTCTCCCCTAGCTAAAACAGGGAAGACAGAAGAGGTGAAGGAAGGCTATTAAAACTCATGGCCCTTCCCAGGGACCCTCTTCAGCAGCAAGGTTTCATCCCCTAAGGGATCTACAAACTTCCCAAATAGCTCTTACAGCTGGGGACCAAATGTTCAAACACAGGAGCTTCTGGGAGACTTTTCACATTCAAAGCGCAAGTGGGATTCAGACTCTCAAGAGAAGAGCAAGCTTGAAGCTGTAGCCAGAGCAAAGAGAATTGAAGGAGAAAATCTATTAGTTTCCTTTCTCTCTCTCTCTCTGTCTGTCTCTGTCCTATATACAAAATTATGGGCATACACATGAATATTTTTAAATATGTACATTCATAACATGTGTGTATGTAAATGTACCTTTTTGGACAATACACCTTTACCCATTTAAATTCAAAATGTGATATTTTTCAGTATGTTTACAGAGTTGTGCAACTATCATCAATATAATTTGCATTTTGTTGAGATAGCGGCTGCCAACTTTGGGGAAATAGTTTTGGAAGAATAAATGAGAATAAGGGAGTGAGCAGTGGATGAGGAGGAGGCAGCTTCATTTAAGAATCTGTTTAGCTGAAAAAAAATAAATCAACAAACCATAATCCAGAACTTCAGAGACCCTATATCAACCACCTGGAACTAGGCCAGCCTAATCTCTCCCCATCCTGAAGCTCAGGGAAATTTGCGGAAGAAGGGGCGGTAAAATTGTAAGAGCACAAGGATGGGAAGAGTAATGATATTCAAGATACTCCACACAAGTTAGGGCCGAAGCAATCATAATTGGACTTTGCATGACCTGCGCTATGTCCAACACATTATTGACCCCACAAAATCTAGCATTTGCTAAAGGCACTAGGATCCTTGGCAGCAAGGGATTGACAGCCACAGTAGTGTTCCTATGCTTAAAGGGAACACAGGAAACGGTTCTGGGAAATGCCCCTGGGTCCTTGCACCTCATCGGAGAAGAAGACCCAGAGAAGAGTTTGGGAAGAGAAGGGGGAGGGAAGGGGGCAGAAAGGAGTGGGAGGGTGGAGGGAGGGAAGGGACCGGTGTACCTGTTAAGTTTGTATGAGTGGAAATAAAAAAATATATATAAAAAAGAAATTTTTTGTACATAAAAAATTCTTTATGAAGAATTTCTATTAAAGTAAAAAAAAAAGAATCTGTTTTAGGATTTGCTGAGATTGTGAAAGTAACTAGACAGAAATGGTTGTCAAAGGGTTGCCATGTCAGAACCAGATGCTTTGGGCCCTTTGTATCTGCAACCCTTGTTTATAAAACAGGGAGAGAAGGAAGTTGAGCAACTTAACCTTTGCATTGTGTCATGATGACCAGGACAGTTCTGGCTGGAATGTGCCCGTGGAAGCAGCAGAGGAGACAGTGTGGAGAAGGGAACCAATTCTTCCCCTGAGACAGATATGCACAAAGAGAATTGAACAGCTCTGGCTGTATTGGCACCCTGAGGAGAGTATTATTCTAGAAACACATTAAAGGGGAAAGAAGGTGAAGGTTTTATCTTAGGATTTTGATTTCTTTTTCATAGAGCTAATGTCCACAAAATGACCCAGACATTCCTAAGTATTTGAAGAAGAATTTTGTAAGTTCAGGGGTCTGATATTGGTCAGCTTACTGGACAGAGGGGAAAGGTTTAGGGCCAGCTAGCCTCCACTGTAGCCACTCCCATGGTCCTTCTGAATACACTGCGATGATAGTGTACTGACTCACCTAAGGATGTGCATTGAAGTCCTAGAAATGCGACTACTCAAAACTGAGATGGATGTGAACGTAAAGTACAAGCCACACTGTGTCCATTTAGTACTAAAACTTTGTTTACAAAACCCCCCAAATCAATTTCATATTGACTATGTCTGCCAATATTGTTTTTTCATATGTTTGATTAAATAAAATAAATAAGTTTGCATAGCTTTTTGTTGTGTTAAAAATATAAGACTTATTACACTTTTATTTGGCAGCACTGTACTGGTCCTGGGATGCCTTTCTCACTTTCACAGCTAGTTAAAAGATATTTATGAAATGCCACATCAATATAATTTTAGAAAATCAGTGGGTGTTATTCAAGGACCACCTTGGCTTTTGCAAATTACACTTAGTATGCTGTATCAAGAAGAGAATTTTCATACTAACAACATTTTAAAAAATATTTCATCAAATGATGCTAAAGTGAGCTCTGCCTTGGAGGAGATGTGAGTCTTTGGCAAACCTTGAAGTAAAGTGTTCACTAATCATGAGAGCCACCATTTAATGAGGACCTGTAACAGACCAGGGCTGCTGTAGGTGCCTTATGGACATTTAAAAGGAAAACAATCAGAAATTCAAATGAGTTTCCAAACTGAGTTCCCATGAACCTCTCTAAAGCCTCATATGAAATCAGCAAAGTGATGCTTAAATTATTACTAATCAAATGTCTGCTACTCTAACAGACAAAGTGCAGCAGATTTTGTATCACATGGTAGCTCCTGGAGCTTAAGGTTCCAGACTTCCCATCTGACCTTTCGGACAACCTTTCTGAGATGAATTGCTAAGGTCACAGGACTAGTGAGCACTCTGTGTTTGACTCATGTCCATCACCCATCTTCCTTCAGTGCTACACCGGGAAGGTTAATAATTTTTCTTTCACATAATTGCTTTAAGAGCTGAATGACCTTGAGAGAGGTAGATTCCAGAACTGAATCTCAGTCTCTTACTCTCCTCATTCTTCCTTTATCCTGAGGGTTATCACCCCTCCCCTCTCTCCCTTTCTCTCTCTCTCCCTCTCCCTCTCTCCCTCTCTCCCTCTCTCCCTCTCTCCCTCTCTCCCTCTCTCCCTCTCTCCCTCTCTCTCTCTCTCTCTTTCTCTGATTCTTATCTGCTTTCTAAATGACTGATCATTCAACTTGCTGTTGTTAACTTTCCATCTCCCTCAGTTCCCCTCTCATATCTTAGTGTCTGGATGCCTTCTTTCTTGGTCTTTATATTAGTCTCTAATTGGAGAATATTACCACCTTGTGCTTGACCCCAAGTCTCTCGAGTTTTCCTTCAGTTTTGGCAATAATAAATCTGAGAGACAAATACATTGTTTCTTCTAAATATTTTTGTGCAAATCAGATACAGGAGAAAAATTCAAATTAAGCAAAAAGCTCGACAAATGTATTTTTTTCTACAGTTTATCTACATTATTTAGAATGGCTTCGTGGGGAAATGACATTTTGTCAACATGTTTAAAAATATATATTCAACCATGCCATCCTTGATGGGGACTAATATATTATCTCTGCTCTACAGTGTTACAGCATTTAGTTGAACATTTTCCATAGATGATACTACTGCCACTTCTTTCATTTGAGAAGCAAGGGAAATAATGTTGGAAAAATATTTCTTTTTAGATTTTAACATACTCCAGACATAGCTTGGTGTTTGGATAGGATAAGGATCATGATATTATGTGAGATAAAGCAATCACTTTATCAATTACCTTCATTTCCATCGTACACATCTATGAATTTGGTTATTATGGAAAGAGTTCATCCCTTTAAAATCGACAGCTCCTTGGGTCTGTATACAAGCAAAGAAGAGAGATTTTTTGTAAATACCTGTATTATACAGCCCCTAAGCTGTGAAATACGGGATCTCATTAGCTGCTGTGAGATTCCCCTGCTACCCTTCCAGCTGTTGACTGTTTTGTGCAGGCACTAGTGGGGAGCTATACACAGGAAAAATGTTCATTTGCTTAGAGCTTTCCAGGTGAGACTTCTTTGAGGTTGATTTGAACATTTGCTTATAATGAGGAAAAGCGATGCATTATTCAAATCAGGAAAAACACTACAAGAAATTTTCCCAAATTGTTCAGTGTTTTGTCAAATAGAATAAATACTAGCATTTAGAGGAAAATTCCATTACACTAATTAACTTAAAAAAAGCCATTAGCAAACACGTTTTTATTTTTTTAATGATAGACGCTAGGAAATCCCTCTATCTCATTGTTTACAGACACATTTTATGCATTTTTTAATATTTTGCTCATGACCAGACAAAGCTGTTACTCCCAATTATAGTTATTATATAATCTTGCTTGAAAAATCTTAAATTATCGTAAAACCAGTTGTCTATATTCTATTGACCTCTGAGGCCTTTTTTTGAATGTTATTATTTTCCTTATGTAAAATGGGCTATTGTGAGGACAGGCTTTGCTCTTTAAAAAGGCAATTCTGGGTTGAAATATCAGCTGGAGGAGTGAAAGACCAGGCAGCCCTAGCAGCTAGCCTGACCTCTTCTGCTGTGAACTCTTCCTTGCTACCCAGGCACAGGATCTCAGTAAATGGACTGAAGTTCACAACCACCTGGGCCATTTACTAACTTTACCCAGAAGTGACATAAAGTAAATATATGGTATGATGATGATGTCTTTTTCTCCTTGCTTTCTTTTTGTATTTTCTCTTTTTTTTCTACCATTTATATATTCATTTTAATGATCAAGAAGAAATCAAAGTTAGCTTAAAATACATGTAATTCAAAAAAGGGGATTTATCATAAGGCAAGATAAATTAGCCCAAAGATGTGCCCAGGAAAGAATACTCCAGTCTGTGTCTCTTCTCTCATCATTCCTCCTCACTCATCCACCCACCCCCAAGCAGCATTCTCTGGAAACAGCCCTTGCCATCTAGTGGCACATGCCTAGCTTTTCCACTTCAATAGCCAAGAAGTGCAAGAACCATGTTGAGAGATTTTCAATTTGATTGTCTCACACAAGGGTACCAGTGTTTTCAGACTAGAAACAGCATGTTACAACACTTTGGCAATAATGCATTCAATACAGATGGGTCTGTTTTTAGCCAAATATGTATCATACAGCCAACAGCTGTTTAGATATTGCCAACGGTCTGTTTAGTGCACACAGAGTCTGGGAGTCTCTTTTCTGTTCAAGAAAATCTAGTGAATCTATGTAAAATCCCCACTAGGTTGTTCAGGCTGTTGAAAAACATGAGGTAGAAATCATGGGCACACTGAGAAAAGCATTTGGTGATTTTCTTTTTCAGAAATTATACATGTAAAAATGTTAACACCTAATTTATTACCGGTAGGAATAGCCTATTGTAATTTTAGGTCTTTCAATGGATAAATCATTCCTTATGATCTCAGCAACAATGCAATTGGTGAAGAATACTTCTTAGATTGTCACATATGCTTTGAAGACTTGAAGCCCAGAAGCCCATGGTGATCCTTACTGGGCCAAAAAGTCATCAACATCAATATAGTATCTGCCATAGCCTGGGATACATTTCAATTCCTATTCAAAGCATCCAGATCCCCAGTGAAAGCCAGATGTACTACCTGAAAATTAAAAGAGATTTAGACCATCAAATTCAGATCCCCAGTGAAAGCCAGATGTGCTACCTGAAAATTAAAAGAGAATTTAGACCATCAAATTCATGACTGATTTAATAAAGGATTCACATTATATAAATGAATACAGCATAATGTGATTTTTAAGTGTGGTGGTTCTCCTCCTGACTCCCTTTTGGAAACCTTCCTTCAACCCTTGAGACTAGAAAAAACAAGTTTAGAATGTGTATTTTGTGGACACTGCCACCAGGTGGTGGTAAGGAAACATGATCACACTAATTCTCTACCTAATTGTTTGACCCCTGTAACCTTGTATTTCTCTACACCTTACCCATATTTTTCTTTCATTTAAGTAGATAAGCCCCAAATAGTTTAAGCAATCATCAAAAGTGATACATTTGGGATCAGTTTAAACCTGGAAAGGAAAATGAACTCTTAAAATACATTAAAGATTACATCACCTTTTATGAGTTTCAAAGATGAAAAATTGGAGAATGGGAATTTTTTATCTTTTAAATGTTTAAAAATTAAACATGCGAAATTACTGATGAATAGGAATTATTATTTTGAATTAGAAATCAACCATCAATTACTTTGTGCTTGAAGGTCTGATTTTTCTCAAGTGTCTTCAGACATTTCCTCCTTCCTAACTCTCATTTAGAAACTCATCCTATTTATAACTGTGCTCCCTTCCCCACCTCACTTACTGGTCAATGTGGGGGAAAAAAAAGATGAAACTCCAATGAAAGCAACATTAAACAGCTTTTCAAGACAGAGTGGGCAGACCATTGTGAATCAGGTTTGTTCAGGATCCAGTTGCTGCCTAGAATGTGATTTTGATTACTTCCAATTTTGACCTTGCTTCTGGAATACTTGGGATCAGGAATGAAAGATGTCTGTGCAAATGTTATCAGATTTTGAGTCTTCATTTCCTGTTTGCCTTGTAGCCTCTTTCTTTAACAGCATCAGTAGCTCACACATGTTGATCATAGACCTTTTCTGCCTTTCCCTCTCTCCCAAAGAATCCTAGTAAACGGATTGAAGTTCACAACCACCTTGGCCATTTACTAACTTTACCCAGGAGCAACACAAAGTAAATATATAGTAAAATGATGATGTCCTTTTCTTCTTGCTTTCTCTTCCTAGTTGCAATTGGTAAGAGAATATGCTTGGGCCTTCCAGCTTTCAAAGTTCTCAACAAGCCCCTCCCTCTTATGCCCTACATTCCCAGCCCTGGATTAAACAAATTTAAATTGAAACTGTCTTCTCTCATTTTGTGACTTTCTACATGTCAGTAGGTACTTAGTCTATAGGTACGGAACTTATCCCCTCCCCATACCTTTAAGAGTCAGAAACTCCTTTTGTTTTAAGAGAGTATGGAAGACACTTGAAGGCTTTCTCTCTCCCTTGAAGATCCCTTCATGGTAGCTGTCTCTGTCAATGGCCTGAAGTTATACCTTCTACTTGCTTTCTCATTTCAGTACCTCTTGGATGGCTAGTGCCCTGAGCCCACAGCCCAAGCAGAAAAGTTGAATGTCAATTTCTTTCTATGAACTTGCTTTGTCTTTCATAACTGCTAACATTCTGAACTCTGAACTTCAAAACTCTCTGAATAGATGCTTCCTGAACCATCATTCCTCCCCCCCACTCCACTCCCTCACCCCGGAAATAATGGTCTTTCTGTATTTGATTTGGTTGATACCACCACCACCACAGGATTCCCCAGAAATCATGGTCTATGCACTGGAAAAGTTTGGATGCTTCAGTTTTATGGCACTGTGATAAAGTCCATATGTGATAAAGACTCCAGTATGATTTTTTAGACAGTTGTTTCTGAGACTGTGCTAGAGTGAAGATTGGCAATTCTGCTCTCCTTCCCAACTACACAATTTCACTATTTTCTGCCTGGATCCTATCATTGCTAATATTGAAGGTAACCTCATGCTTTCACATGACTAAACATCTCCGGTCCCTATGCCTTTGTTCCGGAACTCTGGGCATTTCAGTATTTCTTCTATGGTAGCCTTAAAGGTTCTTCCTCTGCTTTCTGAAAAGATTGCTTCTCTCCTCCAACTATCAATTTACCAATACACTTGGCTTCTATTTGCCTCTGAAAGGACCTGGAAGATAGAGGGGGACTTGGAAAAGGAAGAAGTAAAATAGGGGAGAAAAAAGATCTCAGAATTTTCAAAAAAAATCTTTATCTCTCTGATTAGTGGTGTTGTTCTTCTTTTGTTGAAAATCCTAGGTAAGCCAAAATATTTTGTATGTTAAGCAAGGATTTCTCACACCATCTCAGCACTGTTTTCAACTCTGGCCTAGGTGACGGTTTTACATACACTAGAGAAACACTTAAAATTTCCCAGTGGAGGAGAAAAATAGAAAGAAAATAATTTCTTAAGAAAAAAAAAAAAACTATGGACTTTTGAAAGCACTAATTAGGCTCTATCTGCCCCATTATCTGCTTCCTTCTATAGCCCCATGTTTTAAATATTCTCTTGGAGTTATAAATGAGATTTCTCCTAAGCTATGTGCAAACCAAACACAAAAAATTTGGATGAGGCGTCCATGTGAGCGACTGTTATGAACAGAAAGGACATTCTGAAAAACAAAAACAAGCCTAGAAAGGCAGCTTTCTTCCTGACTTCTGTCAACAGGCAGATGTCTGGAAAGGACACGGAGGAGCAAAACAACCAAGCAAAAACTCAACATACTTTTTTTTTCTATTTACAGTTGATAGAGAGTATGTGAGTTTTGCAAAAAGTAGGAATTAATGAGACCGCTAATAAATTTCCCAATCTCTCCCTTCTCCGCACCCCCATGTAAAGGCAAGGGTAGCAAAGGCAATTTGCATGTAAATCAACATTTACCTGACACGTGCACTTTTCATGGCTTGAATAAACCGTGACATGAAAAAGATGAAAGACAGAGGACGTGGATAAAAATCTTTAAAAGGTAATTGGCAGACACATGCAATAAATATTTATAAGCAAAGAAATGGCCTTTCTGTTTTCCTGCCACCTCGAATCCCGCTTCATCTCTGTCGCCTTCCCACTTTCTCATTAGCTAGGACTTCTCTTTTATGTTCAGGTCCAGACCGCATCTTGATGCCAAAGGAGTGAAGATGAAGGAGCTTTGGGAAGGATTTTTTTTTTTTTCCCTAAGCTACCTTTTGAAGCTGTAGAAGCAGTCTGGGGCAGAGCTGAACACTGGAACATTTGAAAGGAGAGAAGAGCTTAAATGAGAAAATGGGCTGCATCTGATTGGCTGCACTGCTCCTCCCACCACCTTTTAAATTAGGCCCCTGCTGTCTACACAGTGGCCGTGACTCTCTAATGGTCCCTGTCTCAGAGCACTGTGTAAAGATCTTGCGCTCAAGAGGGAAATTGGCCATTTGGCTAAAGACTTTAAGGCCCAATAGTCTTGACAACATTTGAAGTGAAAGAAAAAGCAAAGCCAGAGACCAGTCCTTTGTCCTTCCTTCGGGAGAGAGTTCCAGCCAACGGACTTTAGGATGCTGACTAACCCTAAACGTCAGTGGTTCGCTGAAATACAAGCCTCCTTTCAGAATATGATGTCCTCTCTAGCTACGACCTTCCTATCTTACTTTCCCTCTCTGCTATCTTTCATCATAAACTACCAAATCAATCTACCATTGATTTTAAAATATTCTTGCCTTATGGGCCGCCGAGATGCCTCAGTAGTAAAGGTGTTTGTTTCTAAGCTTGGTGATCTGTGTTTGATTCCCTAACCTACATTGCAGGGGTGAACAGACTCCTGCAGCTTGTCCTGTCACCTCCATGTGCCTTCTCTACACGTGATAAATAGATTAATGCAAGAAAAAAAAGCAAAAACATCTTATTTTTAAAAATGACCTTTAATAATTTATTTTCAATATATTTATTGCAAAATCTCTCCTCACCTCATCTGTGAAGTCTCTTTCACTCATTAAAATGGAAAGAAAGTTCCTAGGAATGGGCACCTCGATGAAAGAGCTCCCATTACGTGAAATGCCAATCGTGCAAATATTCTTGACTGACTGTGCTATTTGATCCAACATCATGTCCTCAACTCTCTGGAACAGGCTTCAGTGCTTCCTGGAACTGCTCAGCTGCCATTTAGGTAATTAAATCTATTGTCCATGTCAGAGTGGCCCCTGTCATGCCGGTGACAATCCCCAAAGGCCTGTGTTGATCTCTTCAGGAAAAGCACCCTGTCCCAAGTCTCAGTGTACTTTAATGAGGTATTTACAAAGGACCCTTTCCCCTTTCTCAGGCTTAAAATACACACTTAAGAGAGAGAGTCCATTTCAATTGCTCTCGGAATGTTTACCTTTAATATCTCTATAAGGATTAAAACAAACATTCCTGATTAAATGTTAACTTACTTTAGGCGTTTACTGCAGGTACATCAGACAACCCCATTATGGTTTGTATGTGAACAGTACTTAATGTGGAAATTACTTTTAAAAAAACCTGACAAGTAGATGGAATTACTCATTTCAACATTTCCACAGGTCTCACCTTTTAGAAAGCTTATTACTGCATCAGGGAATGTGAAATTATATGTTCAAAACTCTAAGCTACTGAAAATACAGAGCTTCACTTTAGAATACTAAAAGATCTCACTTACTTTATAAAATATTGCATAATTTATAAAATGTAAATTAAAGTTCTATTGAAAGTGGCATTGGGAAAGGATGCTATCAAATAATTCTTAATAGATTTTCTACTGTTCTCCCCCTCTCTCTCTGTGTGTATCATTGGACACTTGAACAATAATAAGTGTCACTGCCTTCTCTGTGCTTCCTCTTCCAACAAACTTTCACTGGTTTCTTCTGTATTCCTGTCAAAACCATGGTTTGTAATAGGTTGGGTTTATGTCGTGTAGCTGTATGTTCCTTACCACAGGTGACAGGAGAGGGTAAGTTAACAAACCTCACTCCAAAGCTCTGTCCCATGTGCCCAGTCCTTTGATAATGCATCTCACTAGTGTCCCTCCTGCCTTCTACTTCCTTCTGTTCCACTGACACTGCAGGGTTCATAGCCAAAGAAACCGTTGCCCCTCTGCCTTACCTGCATTCATGAATCTTGTTTTTTCTCTGCCATTTACTATCCACACTATAGACTGAGAATCTGAAAGCTAACTTGACTATTTAGGCCTCTTTAGTCTAGGGTTTCAATTCTTAGCATTAATATTGTACCTCTCTCTCTCTCTCAAATACACATACACCATACACATATACAAAATATGTTATATACACATGTGTACATCATACACACATTATATACATACTCCAAGCCACACATACACAGATGCATATATACATATAAACATGCATATATACACATGAATATAATCATAGATATGCACATATACACATACATGCATACACATATATATACACATACACATATGCACACATATATATAGAAACATGAATACATGCACACATACAAACACATAAGCACACACACACACACACACACACAAACTTCACGAGAGCACAATCCTTATGAACAGGGCTAATGAACTTGTAAACAGTCCTGAGAGAGCTTTTCTCATCTGCCACAAGAGAACACCTAGGAGTTGTCATCTATAAAGCAGAGAGCTGCATCTCAACAGGCACTGAATCAGTTGCTCCCTTGATGATCTTAGCCTTTCTATATTTATGCTATTCTAAAAGATCCAATCTAAATTAGCTATTGTGGCACATGTCAGAAATCTAGAATCCCAGCATTTAGGAAGATGAGACAGAAGGATTGTAAATTGGAGATGAGCCTGACATGATACTTAGCGGGGCTCTCTTTTAAGGAAGGAAGAAGCAAGGAAGGAAGGAAGGAAGGAAGGAAGGAAGGAAGGAAGGAAGGAAGGAAGGAAGGAAGGAAGGAAGGAAGGAAGGAAGGAAGGAAGGAGGGAAGAAGGGAGGGAGGGAATTAAGGATTTATTACCGTGTCTATAATAATTTGTTATTAATTAGTATTGTGATTATGATTCAGATATAAAACAAACAGAAATGCTGTATAAATGTTTCCAGATGTCATTTTCATGTGCTAGAAATAATATACAAATAACTCATGTAGAAAGTTGGACAGTTTTTTAGATGATATCGCTGTCACATTGGGCTATCTGAAAGCAAAGGGAAACAGACAGTATGGTTGTTTGCTAGATTTGCAGGAATATTAAAAGGGAAGATAGGGCTAGACAATGGGATGAATGAAATGTGTTTACTGAAGATTAACATGTAGCCAAATTAAGCTCCCATCAAAGACCTGTGCCCCAGAAGAAAATGTACTTCAATATGGAGAAAATTATCTCACTTCCTAGACCTTTGTCTTGCCCTATCATTGGTTGATTTTATAGACTGAATGATTAAAATTCCTTCTCTTCTGAAACACAATGTACCAATTAAGTTTGTTAAATAGGATCTGATCAAAAAAAAAAGGAAAAAGAAAAAGAAAAGAAAGAAAGGGAGAGAAAATAAAGAGGAAGAGGAAGGAAATGTGGAGGGTAGGAGGGAAGGAGAGAGGGAGGAAAGGTAATTTGAGAGGCAAGATTGCAGAGGGACTGAGTAGTCCACCTTAGATCTGTAAATGGAATTTCTTTGGATATTTTTGTCTATACCAACACCAGCATGAAGCACCTATCCTGCTCTCTACCACCAGAAGTACATAATCTAAATATTTATGAGTTCTCTGTGTGGGAATGTTTGTGTGTGGCGCATATGAGTATGCGAGTTTATGATTAATTCATCCCTGATGGTTATTGCATTTCCCTGAGCAGCAGTACTTTATAATAAGCCTACTCTCCAAATTTAAGGAAGCTATTTCTCTGTCCTCTAGTCTACAATCAGTCAAATGTACCCTTTATAAATAGTGACTATGTTTGGTTATCTGTTACCTAACCTATAACCTTCATTGTGTCTTATCCAAGATAGGTTTTCAGTGATCACGTGAAAGGTGTTGCGACTGCATGGTTGCTGATAAATGACCATCAAAGAGCAGTTCGTAGTCCAGCTTGATGGAAGAGCACGCAACAACACCAGGGCTGAGGGAACTGGCCACACCATTTCTACATAATGCCTGAGAGAGGGATAATCCTTACTTGCCAGACCAGCATGTCTGGCCAAGTATACACAAGGATACCAACTCTCTCAACCAACCAGCTGTCTGTATTTATTCCAAGACCTAATCCCACCCACCATGGGCTGGGCCTTCCCCATCAACTAGACAATCTCCTGCAGGTTTGCTCTGAGCTTAACCCAACCACTAATTGTCCACAAATGTGCCCAAAGTTCAAACCTCAAACTGTCAAGTTGACACCTGTGCCAACCTATGACAAAAGGTAAGGAAGGGTTACTTCCACATTTGAAACTTTATGAAGTCCTATACATTCTTTGAGGATCCACAGTACTATCACAATTCAGTGTAAATAGCAGAGAATAACACTTGGTGATTATTGTCTATTTTTTAATAAATTAATATATCACAAGAAGATAATAGGTTTGTTGTAACAACATAGTACCTTTGTTGCAATATAATACAACTAATATAATAAATAATATAATACAATTAATTACTTTTGTCACACAACCAACAAGATCATCCATTGTTTTTCCAAGCAAATACAATCATGTGTTTTCCGTTCCTCAAATTTTAAATCTCAATGACAACTTTTCAATTAATCTATTCATTTTTTTGTAATTATATTTATTTTATTTTTTTATTTCCACTCATACAAACTTAACAGGTACACCGGTCCCCCCCTCCCTCCACCCCCCTATCCCCCTGTGCCTCCCCTTCCAATCCCCGGAGCATCCTTTAATGTCCATGTCAAACTCTCCTCTGGGTCCTCCTCCCCGATGAGGTGCAAGGACCCAGTGGCATTTCCCAGAACCGTTTCCTGTGTTCCCTTTAAGCATAGGAACACTATTGTGGCTATAAATCCCTTGCCTCCCAGGATCCTAGTGCCTTTAGCAAATGCTAGACTTTGTGAGGTCAATAGTGTGTTAGACATTGTGCAGGGCATGCAAAGTCCAATTGTGTGGAGTATCTTGCATATTATTGCTCCTCCCATCCTTGTGCTTTTACAATCTTACTGCCCCCTCTTCCGCAAATTTCCCTGAGCTTCAGGATGGGGAGAAATTAGGCTGGCCTAGTTTCAGGTGATTGATATAGAGTCTCTGATGTTCTGGATTATGGTTTTTTGATTTTTGTTTTCAGTTTTGCTGCTCCTGCAATGCCCTTGGCTCCACCCTAATGGGTACTGGATGTCACCCCCTGGCCAGAGATAAAAACCTGTTAAATTAGAGTCTTGTTATAAGAGTATATTCAAAGGCAGATGTAATAAAAGTAGGAAACCACGGTGAGGGAGAGGTCAATCACCCATCTGCAAAATGGTTACTTTCTATCTGCCAGACTATATGCCCTCCCCTTCTGGTAAGATCATACCCCATCAGTTGTAAATGATCAGGAAGGAAAGTCTGTGAACTTAGCCAGATGTCTCATTACTTACTTGCAGTCCTTGATGGTGGCCTATTTTGGTCCCCTCTCTCCTTTTTACTGGTGTGGCCCTCCTTCCCCATCCCTCCTGTTCATAATCTTAGCAATTACTGTAGTTATTACAGAGATTTATCTTTGAGTGTCTCTAAGTGGGTTTCATACTAGGAGCCACCTATTAGGGCGTACATATGGTGCTTAATTTTCTGTGTCTGGGATACCTCACTCAATTTATCAATTAATCTATTCTTAATTTCAACTTACTAACTCAGAACTGTTTGCCAGGCTACTAATATAATTTGAATATTTTAAATTGATTTCCTTCCTTTTTGTAGCATTTATGAATGTCATACTCTTTCTCTGTGTATTTCCTAAAATAGTAATTGATGTTGCCACTGAGTAGGTCCACTTAAGGAGCCTTTGCTTTCAAGAGTGTCTAATATTTTTACATTAACATGATGGTCACACTGGAGAAGCAGATGATAAATTTAAAAACAAACAAACAAATAAATAAATAAAATCACAGGAAAAATCTATAGTATTTCATGTATTGATTAAGTATATGATTTTGAGTGGTCTGTATTCATAGCTCTCCTTGGCTACATGTGGCCTATTGATCTTGGGTTAAACATGCCTAAAGAAAGAAGTATATAAATAATGTGTGCTGTTCATTCTTTAAAAAATAATTAACACCAAGTCATGTTCCACTAATTGCTTTCTGCTCCAAGCCAGTATAGTCTGCTACTCTTGTATCAAATTTGTTATACAGCTAAAGTTAGGCAAAATGACTTTACTTAAAACTTCAATTCTCCTTAGCAAACAGCTTTGGTAAAACAGATATTTGTCATAAAAACAAGCAAAAAGGTCTGGTGTGAAAAGAAAGAGATAATGGAATTTAATCGAATATAACTGAATGATACCATTTCAAATTTTCAAGACAGGTAGGAATACAAATCATTTCTTGGCATGTGTTTAGAAGATTTAGGTGCACTTTATTCATATTTATTAATTTTAAAGCCACCCACTCCTTGACAGGTTGTGGGATATTTGAGAGGTCACTGTGAGCTCTCAAACTTTCCTTCCTTCCTTTTTTATCCTGCCATGCTTTTAAAAACTGGAAAGTCTCTCCTAGCTTGGGCCCATTTGTTTATTTTCTCAAAAGTTTTCCTTTTATCTGTCCTGGGCCAACAAATAATAGGAACAATTTCCATTTGTTTAGATTTAATGCCACAGGTAATTTAGATCACTTGCTTTCATTTAATTCTCCAAAAGCCTGTATAGTAGAAACAGAAAATCAGAGAGGTAAGCAGTTTCACCAGAGTAACTGCCTTGAAACCAACAAAGCTGGTTTCAAATCCCCTGTTAGCTCAACCCATGTACCAGGTGTTTCTTAAAAACTTCCCATATATGTAGACAAATTCCTTTTCACATACATATTTTCCCACAGACTTAGAAAACAATATCCAGTAGACCAAAGTCATTCTATCACTTGACTCAGAAATCACTGAACTAAGTTTTTTCAAGTACCATATCCCAATGTGTACACTCAAGTACTGGACTCTAATGCAGAGTATACATTTTCCTACTGATAAGTATCCAGCCATTATGGCTGCACCTTGGTCAACTGCATATAGTACAAACTTTGCTTGCTAACTTTGATTCTTAGGCCTGTGTTTAAGGTATGCTACCATCTCTTTTGCAGAGTGATGATCACTCTGAAAATCCATCTGATTGTCCCTCCTTAAAATCTTCATAGCTCTGTTCCAACCCTAATATTTTAGCCCATGACTTTGCCATTGGATATGTCATGCAGAGAGGATTCTGTGGAACTGCATTTTGTTTTACCTTTCACTCTCACCCATCCTGCAGGTAGGTGGGTAAACCTTCCTTCTGCCTCAAGCCATTCCTATTTTCACTCCATCTTTCTTGCCTAAACATCATAAAAAAATAAGCTTTCCTGGACTTGCTTAGGGCTCCAAACTGTGCACCAAGACCTTAAACTGCATGGCAAACACAGTAGTGAGATCAAGATCCCACATCTGGACAGAGGTATCAGCTCTTCTGTGAGGATCGAACTCAACAGATGTGCTCTGATTCTAATAATGGCAGCGACAGACAGCGATCTGGCTCTTTCCTGCCACAGGCTGAGGTTGACACTGAGATTAAATTTCAATAGTTCTCACTGGAAATCAGGCGGTGCACAAAAACTCAGAGCATTGTTCCTGAGTTTAGATAATTTCTCTCCCTAATCCTGCCTCCCCACATTTCCTGTCACTGAGGTTGAGGACCAAAAGTTGTGACAGTTCTGTCTGTGTATGCAGCCCCAGACTTTCTGACACCCCTCAATAACTCTCTACTTTCATGGTTTCAGGCATCAATGCTTCTCATGCTACAAAAGGGGCAAGCATCTCTGGGCATCCATGGAGAATTTTTTTCTTTAATATTGGAGAAAATACTTCTCAAGAAGCTTCAGCAAAACTATGTGTTCCTTTCATAGGAACAAAATATGAGTTTTTTTAAAAGAATAGTTATTAACACGCTGTATTTCAAATTAACATTTTCATCCATGTATATTGTATGCTTTGATTATATTTATCTTTTACTCCCCTCTGTTATTCCACACTCCCTGATACCTTGCCTTTTCCTAATGCTGACCACTTGCTATGGAAGAATGACCATGTTTTTGAGAGGAATCTTCAATGATAAAGAGCCATAATGTGATATTTAGGTTTTCCTAAAAGGAAATTTAAAAATATTATACTTTTCTGACATGCTAGATTCATACCAAACTTAGGTCATTGTAAGTTTAAAAAATGATTTGAGTATGATTTCCAATATTTCTAATATTTTAAAATAAAATGTGATCACTAAATACATCCACTGGACTCTAATTATGAAAGTTTTCAAGCATTTATAAAAAGTAGAATAGTGTAATATATCTTCATGTATATATTACCTAACTGAAACAAAATAAAACCTCTGGCATTTTATTTGTTTCTGATACACTTTTTCCTTTGGCTTGATGTATTAAAACAAATTATCTTATAAAAGCCATCAGAGCAAACCCCAGACAACAGAAAAATTAATTCTAAAAAATAACTTTAAAATGCATATCAGAGAGCAGAAACCATGGTACTCTAATCAAAAGTTTCACAATTTATAATAATCTTTGATATTTTCTAATATTCCTTGTGTGTGCATTGATTAAATTTCAATAATCATATGGCTATGTCATGCAGAGAGAATTCTATGGAACTGCATTTTATTTTACCTTTTACTCTCTACCTACCTCACCCATCCTACAGGTGTTCCCCAAGTTTCCAGCTTTCCATAGGACTCTGAGCTAGGTTGTATTTGAGACATGTTGTATTTGAAAGGTCCATTTTTCAGTGCATCTCCATTTACAATACTTTTTAAACATTTATGTTTATTGTCTGACATCCACTCCCAAGATAACAAGTATATGACTCCGGTTTCCTCTGCTTTCACTGTGGCTTTGCTTTCTACATGTAGGCTTCAAGTATGTTTGAAGTTCACCTTTATAAATCATGTACAACACATACAGTGTGAATCAATTTTCCTCAAAATAATCTTTATATAATTATTGCTTTATAGATTTTATAGTAGCATTTTATCTGGCATATATTTCTTAAATATACATGAAACTTTTTTAAGTTCTTTATCGCATTTTGTCCATTTATTTCTGTGACAGTTTTATGTTTACATTACTATACCTAAATGTGTCTTAATGACTGTCAGGTTTTCTCTAGCATAATTTTTGAAGATGGGTGAGTAAGGTATGAATTTAAATTTTATGTATACATTCTGAATGTATTTTCAGGATTTCTTAGCCACAATTTTAATGTCCTTGGTAGTGTTTTCAGTATGAACTGCATTTAGTACCTATTTATTCTATAGAATATAGCTTTGTAATGTTGTCTCACATTTGAAGAAGGTATTGATTTTCAATTACTTAAATCTGTGCTTATGGCATAAAATAGAATTTACATTTTCTCTGTGAAATCTTTGTGTACTTTTTTCCAAGAAAATTTCTAGATTCTTTGTTGTATGGAGATTATGAATTATCTCTAATTTTAATTGATTACATATTTGTCACATTTTCTTCCAACTTTCTTACTATAACTAATGTCTGACCCAAACAATTCAGAGATCCGCGATTTAATGTTGCTCACAATTCAGCGTTGCAGATCATTCCGATAGAGTCATACCGGCAAGAGTTTAGGGAGCTGGCCAGATTTTCTCAGAAGAGCCAGGGAGCAAAGACCAATCCTGTTTTGTAGGTTGCGTGAAGTGCTAATCAGCTCACCTGCTGAGGAACTGCCCTGCCCACTATGGGTTAGACCTTTCCACATCAATCATGCAATTAATCTTCTACAGAATTGTTCAGAAGCCTGCCTTCACTAAACAATTCCTTATAGGTGTGTCTAGAAGTCTAACTCTCAGTGTTAAGTTGACAGCTAGCACAATCATTAAGTAGGTTATTTTTATTATAGGTTACTTGTCATTTTGGATGTTTATTTTTATTTCAAATGGCTCATATGATAAATTTGTTGATTTTCTTATTTAAATAATAGTGCTATTTAGTTAATTATTCAGTGATAGCTTTGTGATACTTTTCCATCCTTGCAGTGCTCATTTTTTTCATATGTTTTTGTGTTCGCTAGAGCTTCTTTTTCTATAAGGAACAACTGTGGGGACAATGGAAATGAGGACATCTAAAAAAGATTTTCCTTTTGTAGGATATATTGTGTAGATTTGATATATAATCTTCATAATATTTTAGTAGTACCTTAATGCCCAAGTATTAGAAATTTTTGACTTCCTTGTTTATTTTGTTTTGTTTGTATTCATATATTGAAATTATAAAGTCATTTTCTTACATCTACAAAGAAAAAATAAATGACATTGTTTTGCTTTAGTGTCCTAATGGAGTGTCTTATGTTGACAGCTTTTTTTTATTGCTAAACAGTCTATCAGCAAATTCCATGAGCCAGGCATTCAGGCAGGCAAACAGTGGGACAGGTTGTCTTTAAGTGCAACAGGAGGAGGATAAAGTCATCTGAGGGCTCAAGCTTGCACATCTAGGGGAACTGACACCAGTTTTTAGTCACTTCTCTTCCTGCCAATCTCTTTACTAACTCACTTAGACAGTCAGATGTAGTGTGAGAAGTCACCTATTTAGGACATCCTTAGACCTCCAACTCAATCTTTCTGTTTGTTTTTCTCTAGTAGTTTTTAAGTCTGTTTATCATTTTCTTATCTCTGTGAAGTGAATCCCTAATAGTTGAATCCTGACGACTGGAAAAAGAGCAACATTGGCCTTAGAGTGAAAAGAAGCTTGAGCTAAAAATGTTATAAACATCAGACCCACTAAATGTTTCCTGTAAAATGAAGTAAAGGGGATCCACTCATATGTGATCGTTTAATGTGCATCAAGAAGCAGAGAAATGAGGAGAACAGGTGGTGTTAATGGTTCAAGAAAAGACTGGATGTAGGAATGCAGTCATAATGGTTAAGTATAGGTTAGTCTGAGAGGTAGGCTGGTGATTGCCATTGCTTCTCATCCAAATAAAGAATCAAGAGATGCTGCCATTATTTCACAGAAATAGAGAAAAGATGAGGGTTTCTAATCTGTGATTACATACTAAAGCAGTAATTTTGTAAAATTGATCTGGAGGTGAGGAGCAGAGGGGTAAGAGACAACCAAGAAGAACATTTAAAGGTGCTGTCAGAACTTGAAATGACAGCAGGAAAAAAAAAAAGAGAAAAAAATCACACACACACACACACACACACACACACACACACACACACCATTCAAACAAACAAAAGAGAAAAATTCAAAGAAAAAGTTGAACATACCTGGAGCCTGCCTGGTCCACAATGGGAAGAAAGAGAAATTCTTTTTTATAAGTCTTTTTTTTAAATTATTTATTCAGTTGTGCGTGTGTGCGCATGTGTGTGTGCATTCATGTGTGTGTGTAGAACCACGGGCGAATTCGGGAACCACCATGGACCACCTCCACCTCTCCCTCCTCCTTGTTTACTCTGCCCCAGGATTCACAGGCTCTGTCCTACCATGACCAGAAACACAGGCCACCCCCGCTTCCACCCGGCATCTATACATGGGGTCTAGGATCTGAACTCAGGACCTTCCACCTGCAAGGCAGAGGCTTAACCCCTGAACCCCCAAGAAAGAGAAATTGTTAAGAGTCAAAGATTTCAAAATATTAATAATGGTGCAGGGTAAAAGTTAGAGCCAAGAAAATTATCAATCTATATTTAAATATGTTTTTGTGATATAGTTACAAACCATAGGCATTTGCTCAAAAAGAACACTGAAGAGTAGAAGTGTGAACTCTTGGAAACTCTCACTCATGACTACCAAAACATTCCCATGGGAAAGGTTCACTGTCCCTACTTTCTTTTCTTCTACTATAGCAGACAAGGTATTGGGGGGGGAGGCTTAATTCTATTGTACATTTGAAATTTGATTGTCTTCTCAGATGAGAGTTTACATAAATGTCAAGCCAAGTAATATTGCATTGACTATCCCACTCGAATTTTGTTATTACTGCTCAAGGAACACTGTAATGTATGCTGTGTATACACACTCACATCACTCACACTCACATCACACACACATCACACACTGACGTTTTGCAATTGGCAAACCTGAAATGTGAAATCTTTTAACGTTGACATGACATCACAAGTAGAAAATTTCTTGTGCATGTATGTATGTGTGTGTGTGTGTGTGTGTGTGTGTGTGTGTGTGTGTGTGTGTGTGTGATGGTGTGATGTGTGCATGGTGTGGTGTGGTTCTGTGTGCATAGGGATCCCTGTACACAGCACATGTCGGGAAGTAAGAGACTTTCATTACTCAGTTCTCACCTTAAACTTGCTGAGGGTCTTTCTTGTTGTTTCTGCTACTGCGCCCCATTCTCCTGACCTGTTCTCCCATCATGGTGCTTTATCTCACTATAGGAGTGGTCGCACTACAGATACCTACCACCACATGTGGCTCTTTATGAGGGTTCTAGAGATCCAAAATCACAAGGCCTACCTAGCCCTTTCCTCAACACAAGCTCTCTATTCACTGCATTATCTCCCTGGCCCTCGGTAATAGATATTCCATCCATATTGCCTTGATAAATTGCAACCAGTGTTCTGGAAATACTAGCTGATTAATTCTCTGTAAACTAAAATTTAATTCCTTCATTCATAGTGTGAGTGGGTAGCTAAATTAAGAATACAAACCACTTGTGCTGCAGCCTTCTTTGTGTTTCTTTCGTACAAAATTCAGTCGTATTCTAGCTTCAGAAGCCTCAGAATAGTTTCTTGCAGGTCCTTCCCTGTGGACATGTAAAGTGAACACTGCACACTGCGTGTGCCCCTTGGGTGCTGTGGTGGAATTTTGAACTCTTCTTATCCCCGGGTCTTTGTGTATGAGAGTCCCAAGCGGAGTGGAAGACTGGGTTTCTTTCCCTGTCTTATCTCTGAGTTTGTCTCTCTGCTCATCCCAGGAAAGTCTGTCTGCAGCAGGCCAGGTCCTCAGTGAACGTTCAGATCTCGCAGGCGCCTGTGTCATTGGCTGTCACCTCTGTCCGCAGCTGGAGGGAGGCTTCAGCAGCTCCAGCCCTGGTTGGGGGCAGGGGGTTTACATCCCTGTTCTGGCAGTGGGTTGGCAGAGCGTTTTGATTCCTGTCTTCCTTTGCCTTGTTTTGTTTGTGTTTGGGTTGTTGGTGTCCAATTTACACATTCCAGAGCTGTCTTGCTGGACTGCCCCTCCCCCAACAGCTGTCAGGACCCCCCTTCCCCCTCCAACATTACAAGGAGACAGTCAGAGCCAACAAGAAACAAACAATGTAGGAAGAGAAATTTCAAAGCGTATTCCAAGAAACGTGTTACTTCAAAGGCAGGAGCCAAGGTCCCCCCGGAGCTCATTACTGTAGTCAGTGAGATAAGGCAGGGAGGGAGCAGCTCCGCTGGCTCCCAGGAGATGAGAAATCAGAAAGGAGGGGTGCTCACAAGAAATGCAGTTTAACTATTTAAAAAAAAAAAAACACTCTGAACTGTATCTGTCCATCATAAATGAAGAAATGAGCCTTGGTCCTTCAATGTGCCCACTCAGTTCATGTTACCTCATTTCTTGAGGACATCTCAAACCATGGGGAGACTTCGTTTTCATAATGGAATCAGTGCAGATGTAGAGAAAAGAGGGGAGAGGGGACAGGTAGAGACCATTTTCTGCTTCCTAATGGCAGCACAGGTGTTTCCCAGCACAGCACTTCAAGTGGAAGAGTCACTGGAAGCATCTACAGGAACAAGGAGAAAAGCTGCCTTCTCTGCCAGGCAGCTCTTTTGTTTGGCCAGCAAAACCGTATCTGTGCATTTCAGGCCAAGGCAATGAGAAGCGAAGGTCCATTCCAGTAATAGGTTCCTCATACTGTGCCTTGTACACGCTGCACTTCTGCTACTAAAGCTTTTTGTATTCTTTTCTCTCTACATGCATGTGTGTCTTGCTCTTCAGATCAGGACACCTAAGGTCAAGGGGAAGGATTTTTTTTTCCATTTCTGCTTTGGTTTTCCTTGCTTTTGTATTTCTGGGTTCTCAGAGAGCATAAGAAGCAAAATGATAGTAGGTAAATATCAGATTTTAGCATATCTTATTGCCTTCTTTAACATGTAGGAACAAAATGCACTCTTTTTGGAATATGTTACTGTATCTTAACAAATGCAGATTATATAATATCATTGCAGCTAGCTCTGATTGTATTATAGAATACTTCCATATACACATACACACACACACATACACACAAGAGAGAGAGAGAAAGAGAGAGAGAGAGAAACTGCATCTGTGATTTAGCCCTTCTTACCCTTTGCCCCTAATAATCACTAGCATGTTTTTAGTCTTTGTGGATTCCCTTCACCAAAATGTTATGTAAATATACTACTACACATGTGCTCTTCTAGTCTGATTTCTTCAATGAGAATAATATATGTGAGATTTATCCACATGTTAATTTTTATTACTGAGTTGTATCTCTTCAAATGGATATATTACATTAAAAAAATTAGTGGCACTCCCAATTGGATTCAAAGTTGCAAGCATCAGTGCAAAATAATTTTTATAAATGTTACTTTTTTAATTCACTTGGTTATATATTTTAGTATGGACCATTTAAATTTTGGTTGTGTAAATGAATGAATGAATACACATCATGGTAACACTGTTTTCCCTCAGTATAATCTATTCTCGTTTCTTTCCAAATATGCCACTGTTATAAAAGCTGGTCTTTCCAATATCCATTGAATATCAAAATCTAGTTTAGATTATCATTAAGTTAGTATTTCCACCTGAAACTTTAAATGTACATATGACTAGTTAAGGGATCTTGTTTTTATTTATAGAGCCTCAGGGACATGGGGATTTTAGTCTTGCTTTGCTTTCATGAGCTAAACAGATCAGATCTCCCATGGTAGATGTTGAAAGACTTGGATGCAAAGCATCTCAACTGCAGGAGAGAATTCAGTCCCAAAAGTTTGCCTCTAGGTTAGGACCAGTTAATTTTCTGGGATTGTATACACTCTTGGCTTCTTATGTTCCTTCTGCATTTATAAGGCAAAATAACCCATGTGTCTCCTGCCTTGGTGTCTAGTATAGAAAGGAAGAACCTTTGGGTACATTAAACTAAAGGGTGTCACTGAACTGTGTCTATGTACAGGTTGATCAATGACAAACCAGACACCAATGTGCATGAGTCCAGTTCCCTTAGTAATTATGCACATGACACTGTAGAGAAAAAAGCAGGGAGAGAAAAGTTGTTCAGCTTTATTCCTTTAAAACTGCTTTATTCTTTCACACAATGCAGTTCCATAAAGGTATGCTTTAATTCTGTGTGAGTCTATTAGAATACTGTATATCCAATAACATTTAGAGAAACTTAAAGTGAAATAAACACTGAAAATTAAGCAAATATGTAAATGCAATAAATCTTTCCAAGAATCATTGAACCTTGACATGGATCATTAAGTAATTCAAATATGAACTTTGATTACATGGAAAACTGCCTGAATCTGTCAGCAAAATGTAGTTTCTAGGTGAGTGCTGAAATGCTTTTGTGTAAACAGATGTAGAGTTTGATCAGATTTTCAAAGGGCTCTACAACTTAAATCTCCCTGAACACTTCAGAGCTCTTTGAAGCAATGATGGCAAACTTTCTCAAATTTGTTCTTCATTGTACAAACCCATGTTAAGACATTTTGTCACCTATTATTTGATTTCACATCAATCACAATTGTCATGTGTATACAACCAAAGACTGTCATCAGAAGTGAATCTTGCTACACCATTGAAGTTTAGCCTGCTTAGCATGAGACACGCAAAACTAAGATAACTCAGAAATAGTAACTGGTATAAGACATTTACATATTAGCTTAATTTTTAGGGAAGAACTTTTACTTGAGGGTAGATGGGAGATCCTATTTTTCAACAGCAAGAATCTAATTCTATCATTGGGTCAGGATTCATTTTCAAATTAATCATGAAAGAAAAACAAAGCAGTAGTATAGATAGGCAAGGTTTATGGGAGCTACATATTCCACAGAGAATTTTCATGAGCTTGTTTATAGAAGAGAATCAGTGAGTATTGGAGGAAAGAAGGAAGAAAGGAAGCAAGGAGAGATGGAGACAGGGATAGGGAGGAATAACCAGTCATTGTCATAAAAGAGAAAAAGTGGCTACAGAACTTTCTCAAGAAAATTAGCAGGGGGACGGGCTGGAGAGATGGCTCGCAGTTAGGACTGTACCTTGCACGTAGAAGATCCTGTGTTTGGATACCAGGTCCCATGTTAAATGCCAAGTGAAAATTGCTGTGGCCTGCACTCACTTCAGTTTCTGGTGAACAGAGCCTGAGAAATCCCATAAATAAATAAAATATTAGAAGAAAAGGAAAATGATCAAGGCATCGATTGTGTTTGCTTATGAAATGCCAGAAGAACACACTAAAGAATGGTTGAAAGTTTTACTGAGTGCAAGAAACAGATGCTGAATGAAAATCTAGGTCTGAGTCAGAATCACCATGTAGTCAAATGGCAAACCTGCTGCATCACCTGCTGGGGAAGGGTCTCATGTCTTCCACCTGGTCCCAGTTGAGGAATACATCTAGTGTAGCCAGAGCAAAGTTTTAACATAGGCTTTCTTCCAAAAATTGTCTTCCCTCCCTTCCAAATGGCTGAGTTCTTTGGCTGGGTTTCCATTTCCTGTTACTTGCCTGAAGTCACACCACATTAGGCATTTATGGTGGTACCAGAGGTACTTCTGTCTAACACTTCTTGCATCTTCCTACCTCTGCTTCAGACTCCTGAGGCCAAGCATATTTAAGGTGTTTTATTCATTTCTCCATTTTTTTCTCAGCAAACTCTCTGCATACCAGAGATGGATTTCAAATTCATAATCCTACCACCCCAGCCTCTCCAGTGCTGGGACTATAGGCACTTGGCACCACGTAAGATCCAGGCCAAAATTTTGATCTTGCTTTTATAAGCTAGTTATGTCATCTGAAGCAATTTTTCTCCTAATTTCCTAATGTTTCTTAAGATTGTTAGGTTCCTGGAACAGCTATGCATGAATCAAATAGGTATATCATTCCAAACTTTATCAGCCCACTTGTACATTTTGATTCCTTTCAACCTCAGTAGAAAGAAGTAGAGCCAGAGGCAAAGGAAATGTTGGAGGGAAGTAGTGGAAATGAGAAAGAAATGGGACAGACTGTAGGCAAGAAACAGCAGACAGAGGCCAGCAGCTCCATTGACAGGAAAAGTAAGTATCAGAAATCTAGGGTCTGTGATGCAGGTCAGATGACATCACCCATGTTGCCTGATCCAGTTTGATTAAGATGATGCTGAATGTTTAGAAATATACTAACTAATACAGATGTATATTTCATAATATTTTCTCTCTCTCTCTCTCTCTCTCTCTCTCTCTCTCTTTCTCTCTTTCTCTCCTCTCTTCCTTCCCCCCTTTCACTATCACCTGGATTTTTTTAAGTCCTTCAACCCTTGTTGGCTCTTTGGTGGGAAGAGGAAATACTTAGCATTTCCCAACATATATAACCCACATTCTTATTTACTGCAGAATCTGTACTATTCACTTTGATCACTTCTCTATTCAAATCCTTGGAGTCCAAGTTGAAACATTTGCATACTACAGAGAAATACTCCTGGGGTTCAATGTCTTCTTTAAACTAACCTGTAAGCTCCTGAATCCATAAAATACAATCTTCCAAGGTTTGTATAGTGTGTTCATATGAATCATCACAGCAGAACTAAGAAACAGCTCAAATAGTGGCTTGACCAAGGTCCAATAACCAGTGAGCTAATGAACATTATCTAAGATAATTTTATTCATTTTTATACCTCCACATCAAAAAAGCCTGTAAGTTAATGATATATATATATTAAATATATATGTAATCATCTATTATTAAATACATAATCATGCAAGTAGCCCCCAAACAGACATTTCTGTCCTTGACATTTCATTAGTGCTTTTATTATTTCCATGAGTGTGAATAATAGTTGAATTTTAAAAAGAAAGCCTAAAGCATGGTGACGGTGACGTGTGCAGTCGAGTGAGTATTTCTATGTCTCTGGAAAAGCTTTGAAACACTAAGGCTCATGTTACTTAAGCATATCATTACGAAGCTGGTGTCCTTATCAGAGGAACATTGTCAAGGAATTTTCATTCAGCCCTTTTAATATCACAAACAACGAAAGCATTCATAAAGTGTGCTTGTGCTGGTGTGCGGCTGAGTTGGTGTCATCCGTCTCCTTGGGTCTAGGCCTCCCTTGCAAACATGCTGCGCCAGATCCTCGGTCAAGCCAAGAAGCACCCAAGCTTAATTCCCCTCTTCGTATTTATTGGAGCAGGAGCCACTGGAGCAACACTGTATGTGCTTCATCTGGCATTGTTCAATCCGGATGTCAGTTGGGATAAGAAGAACAACCCAGAACCCTGGAACAAACTGGGTCCCAATGATCAGTACAAGTTCTACTCAGTGAACGTGGACTACAGCAAACTGAAGAAAGAAGGTCCTGACTTCTAAGTCAAATGTTTCACCATAAAGCTGCTTAAAATGAAGGTTTTCAGAAGCCATCCGCACAATTTTCCACTTAACCAGGAAATATTTCTCCTCTGAATGCATGAAGTCATGTTAATTTTTTGGAGTTTAATACACTGAACAATAAATCTCTTAAACTTGAAAAAAAAAAAAAGTATGCTTGTGCTGCCCAGCTTCTGGATGGTGAATGGAGCTGATTATTAATTACCAGGTGGGAATCCCTACCCCTCATGATCACACTGTCCCAGGCACCTGCATCCCCACCGACTTTGCCTTCACAGGAGTTATGTCCAGGCACAGGGTTTTCTCATTGAGGCAGAAAGCTGCATGATCAGGGCTGGAAGAAGACCCTGTGCTAAAATCAGTTTCTATTCCAGGGGAACTGGAATCTAGGAAAGGGGATAAAGGGAAAAGTGACCCCAAGACTAGCCCACAAAAGCGAGTGAGAAAGTGAGACCCAGAGAAAATGCTCTGCCTATCACTAAAAGGAACGCTGTATGCTCTAGGAGCCAAGTTCCAAGTCATGGTTACCTTTCGGGGACCAAACAGTGCAGACATTGGGATTCGGCTCCAGTTTGATGGCTGGGCTGCCTGTCCCACCACGTCACCATCCTCTTTCTTTTATTCTGCAGTTGTGTACGGTAAAGACTTTCTCCAGTCTTGTCCCTGATTTGATATTTTCTTAACTTCTCCTGCACACATAGATGGCAATGATTCACACCCCCAGGGTTTTTAACAGTGTCCTTCCCCAACCCTGGGCCACCTGAGTGAAAACATGATGGGGCTCACATGTCTGCCTCTGTGTTCATCCAGTCCGATGTGTCAGGCCTGACTTCCTGGGAGTGCTCTTCCTTCTTGCTCTCTCTACATTGGTGGATCTTGCACTGTGACAGCACATCACCTCCATCACATACATCCATGTCTCCCTGGTGATCTCGGCTTACCATATTTCTTACGACACATGTGCTCCCTCCCCCATGCCACGCCATGTGTAAGAGTTCACACTGTCACTCCTTTTCAGTTATGAGGTCACTATATCCCAAGTCTGAGAGACTTTCATTCCTGAACAATTCCAGAGACTCAAGATACTAGGATTTATATGTTTTATTGTACCTCGAGTCTTGTCCATTGATGTCAGACATCCCTCCCATGATAAGCCTCTCCTAATCCACCCACAACTCTCAACCCAGCTGGGTCTTGGAGCTGCTTGCGTGGAATAGAGCCAGAGACATCACCATGACTCTCAAGGAGTGAAGGAGGGAACAGCATCTTCTATTCAAGTTAGCAAAGGAAGGAATGGGAGAAGTCAGAGGCATAGAGCTCTAGGGAACCTTCTATTCTTTCTTTCTTTACTTCCCGCCACATTTTTCCCTTTCTTCTTTCTTCATTTTTTATTATTTATTCAATTGTGTGTATGTGTGTATGTGTGTGTGTGTGTGTGTGTGTGTTTGTATGTATGTGTGTGTGTATGTGTAGAACCAAGGGTGAATTCGGAAATCATCGTGGACTGCTTCTACCTCCTCTTTTGCTCTGCTCCAGGATTCACAGGACCATAAACGCAGGTCACCTCCTCTTCCACCTGGTGTTTGTACATGGGATCTGGGATCTGGGATCTTAGGACCTTCTGCTTGCAAGGCCGAGGCCTAACCCCTGAGCCATCTCTCCTGCCCTCTTTCTTCATTTTTAAAAAATCAATATGTTGGAATAAATTCCTCTCTATATTAGACCCTGGACGATTGAGACTGTTAAAACTAAGCATGACAGGTAATGTGCTCAGCACTTCAAAATCACATTTTCATTTAAGTCTTAAATACTCCAGACTGTGCTTTAGTTTACATTCTTAATAATGGGATTTCTTTGTTGGTATTTGCTTCTCAACTTGTAAATATTTTCTACACAAAAAAAAACCTGTAATGTTTACTATTAACTATTGCTGTGAGAGAGCAACCAAAGTCAAGCAACTTACTAGAGACAGGGAGATTTATTCAGCTTAAGGTTCCAGAGGGGAGATATAGTCTTTCAAAGCAGAGGCAGCACGGCTGGTTGGCCAAAGTTGGAGGAGGCTGCATCACTGCAGACATCTTGGAGGCTGAGAGCTACAAGACTTCTTGCTGCAAAGGCAGACTTCTCCTAGAGGTAGGGTGGGACTGATCCACTTTCAAGGCCTTGTGACTGCCTTCCTCCAGCAAGGCTCCACCTCTCAAGGTGCCATGACCTTGCCAAACACATGAGACTGTGGGGGACACATTTCAAACCATGACAAAACCTTTATTCATTTTCTTGTGAAAATTAAACAAATAAAGCTTTCATTTCTAAAAGCGTGGGTAGACTTCCAAAACCAACCAACCAACCAACTAATCTGCAAACTGCCTTCTTTCGGTAAATCTTGATTATCACCTTTGACTCAGTTATATTCTGGTTACTGGTCACTGTCAATTTTCGTTAAATTCAGTCTTATCTAAATGCTACAGTTGAAAGACAGACAGACACACACGTGTGCGGCTTTATTGTTTGTGTTTCTTTGGGTGTAGTCTCAAATTATAATCATTTAAAAAGAAAGCTACTACTGGAGCCATCAAATAAAAAAATGCAAGTTTCTTAATTAAAGAAAAACCTGTCTTCGACTTTACCTGATTCGTATTTTCTAAGTGTTCCAGCCCTGAGCTGATCTTTTTGGTTGGTCAAACGCAGGTGAGGGAGTAAGCACAGGGGTTCCCAAGCACAGTGTGTGTGACCCCTGGAACGTATGGGGCTGGTCTACCTTTTAGTCTTCCAACAGAGTCGCCTGGCTTCTCTCCCTGGCCCATGAGAGAGGCTCCTGGAAAACTTCTGCCTGCCGCTGGAAGCAAGGGTTAAAAGAGCTCTGCTTTCCACGGTGTTCAGGCTCCCTCTAGCCGCAAGGAACCTGCTGCTCTTTACAGGAGCAATCGCTTAGCTGAGTGCTTCACCGCAAAACACTGCTGTAAAAAGCCAAGCCTCTACATCTCTACGGTTCCAACAGCAATCAGTTTGCCAGGTCGGGGTGAACATTAGGCGGGTCAGAGGAGGTTCTCTCTGGGCAGAGGCTGCAAAGGCCAAGGATGTTCAGGGGATTGTTTTCCCAGATGCTTGTGAATGTCTGCGAAGATAACCGCGCTTCCCTCTTGTCAGTGTCTTTATTGGTTTTGCCTCCCGAGGGACCCGGCTGCACGTGTTCGTTTAATAAATCGCCACGCTCACACGCACCTCTGCCATGTTTACATGAAGTCTTGATTCACGCCATGGAACCCACTGTCTGACAAGCAGCAGCAGCATCACCCGTATCACCCACGGTGAGAGCAGCCGCAGACAGGGAACCCGGAGGCCTCCTGAGCGCGGAACAAGAGAAGCTTTAGGAATGGGTGAGATTAGAGTTACTTTAGCTTTTCTCTACCTTACCAAAGACTGCAGTTACTGCTCTCTTGGAAAGACAACAGTAGACATCCCCACGAGGCCTGCAGCATCCTCAAAGCTCTGCCCCCGGGTACTGCCATTTCAGTGTTTCTTTCTCTCTTGCATTCTGTGGTTGCACTGAGGGAATTAGAAAGCACCAAACACATGTAGCATAATGTAGCGGTTAAAGTGATACCTTCTGTTATCCAGCGAGCACGGCTCAAAAGATAAGAGCAGAACTGTTGGTGATCTCTTTGAATGAAATGAAATTAAATCTTTGAAAATCCCAGGAGTAATACAAGGCATTCGATTGAGAACCAGATTATCCGAAAGTCATGCATCTGTGAATTGTGTCTGCATCTGTGAGTTGTCATGGGATGGGGAAAAAAAGAAAGGCAAGCAGCAAGAGACTTGACAAGGTGATGCGATACCTTGGGGGAGCATAGGCTGGGGACACACATGTGGTATTGGGTCTGGAAGAAGGTAACTGGGGCAATTTTGCAGAATGAGGACCCTTTGAAGGGAAATCAGAAGAATGACCAGAATTTTGACATGCAGGAAACAGGGATCATGCAGCATCTTGAGAAGGAGAAACGTGAAGGAAAAGGAGGTCAGGAGGTGATTTTACAGTGGTCTCTTCTGGCCGGAGTGAGGGGGTGTGGCACAAAACTCCAGAAAGGCTGGCAGGAGCTGTTGGGTTTTAGTGCAAATCCCACATACCTTGAAGGTGAGTGTCCACCCACTGTGGAGGCCCTGGGAACTCTACCGCATATCTTAGTAGGGAACTGGCCTTACAAGAGTGATTGATGAGAAAACTTTAGAAGTTTGTGGGGTCAGAGAGCAAATGTTGGATTGGAAGTGTTTGAGAGAAGAAGAGTTGGACAAGGGCAGCTGATGCCAGCCCAGCTTGGCGGGACCATCTAGTGTATCTGCTCAAGGAGATCTGGGACTGCCCAGAGGTCGGCTTCACTTGCAAGGCATCACTCTGGTGTGTAATGGCTGGCAACTGCACTCTGCTTTGATGCCAGTGCCTGGCTCACAAAAGCACCTAAATCCCCCTTTCTGTTAGTTTCTCCTTTGAGTACTCTCGTTGTCCCCTTTCCTGTTCTTTTTTTTATTATTCAATTGTGCTTGTATGCATGTGTGCGTGCGTGCATGCGTGTGTGTGTGTGTGTGTGTGTGTGTGTGTGTGTGTGTAGAACCACGGACGAATTCGGGAACCACCATGGACGCCTCCACCTCCATCTGCCCCGGGATTCACAGGCTCCGCCCTACCAGGACCAGAAGCGCAGGCCGCCCCCGCTTCCGCCTGGCGTCTATACATGGGATCCGGGATTCGAACTCAGGACCTTCCGCCTGCAAGGCAGAGGCTTAACCCCTGAGCCACCTCCCTACCCCACCCCCATTTGCTATTCTTAGCATAATGCTATACTCAAGTATATTTACCCACAACTTTCTTGATTCAGATACGTGGAAATAAATAAAAACACCATCCCTCCCCCCAACCCAAACAAACAGAAAAAAGACCCACTGTGGAGTAAAACCTCTAAGGCGACTATCAGGATAAAAGCTAAAGGCAGGTGTTCTGAAACACAGCACTTAACCTTCTGCCACATCCGCTTCCCACCACTCTGTCTGAACTCACAACATGCGGACCGCCGCTGTCTTTCCATGTGGAGCAAAGCACTTCGGGGCTGCAGTGTTAAGCAACATTTAGGTAATTAATGCGCTTCTGCTGTCAGAACGCCAACGCCTTGCCAGAGTGTGTGGGGGAGAAGGTAAATGCATTAAACACATTATATCTGCAGGAAAATTGAGGGGCCATGTCAAAATAGAACATCACCATGCACAACTTACCTTTTTATCTTTCTCTAATTATTAGACAAATTTCAAACTGGGCTGCCTGTATGAACATGAGACAAGTTAGGGTCACTTGTTTATAGCTAATTCCAATTAGAACATATAAAATTATCGTTTCTGAAGTAGATGATTCAGTGTGAATGTTCCCCTAGAATTTAAATAATACAAAGCACTTCCATGAACACCCATACCAAAAGCATAGTAAGCACCTGTAAAGCTACAGACTCTCTGGACGTCACTGTACATTTTGGGCTTTCTCTCTCATAAACAGAAGTTTATAGTGGAAGGGAAGCTACAAGCAGCTAGATACCCCTTCTTTCATTTTACAAAATGCAGGCAGCGAGGGCTGATCCCATGGAAAAATCATCTATGTTTCTAGGGCTCACCTATGCTGTGATTTCCAGAGAAGATCTCAAACTGAGCACACCGATGAGTCCTTGGGGGCAGATGAAAGGCCTGTAATGATGTCAACCACAGCACATGGGCGGATAAGAGACATAAACTGATGCCATTATTACCTACTTTTTGCTTCTGTGGCATTAAAACCAGCTGTTCCACGGCTCCCTGGCATGCCAGGGCTAGAAGCCTGCTAGGTGCTGGCTCATTATTCAAAGCACAGACCTAGTAATTTGATCTCAGAACATCTTGTAAGTACCCTTCCCTTCTATAGAGGGACCCTAAAACCCTAGTAGAATTCTCTTCCTTCTCTGATAAGAACAGAGCTCAGAAGAACAGATGTACTCTGACCACTTGCTTCCAAAGGAGCAGAGACAGTTTGAGTCTCAGTCATGGTTTCCTTCAAGCAATAGAGAACCCTCCAGGCGCCAAGTGAAGCCTGTTGGGAAGGTTTGCCATGCCTTCTTTTATATGTAGATTCCCAACTCTGATAGCTACTCTTTTGATTTCTACAGATTAGTGTCAGAAATTAGCATAATGACATTACCCAGATGCCTTTGCAGCTGTTTTCTTTCAGAGATTCTTGTGAGTGAGGATTAAGAAAAAAGAGAAGGGAGAAATTACCATAGTTAATATGGTTTCTGACAAAATTGACATAGTTTATGGAGCCGAGGTAAACAATGCAATTTACTCTCCCTTCCTTGCTGGGGGGGGTGAGGCAGGGGAGGGAGGCAGGAGATGGAGCACAGTAGTTCAGAAGATGACTGAGCTATGAAAGGGGCAGCGTCCCAGCACCTTCCCGTCAGTGGCAGCTTGAATGAAGCCGGGTTTATTACCTATAATAGCTGGGTGTGCTTTGAATAGCGTTTCAGTGAAATTAAACTTGAGGTTGTTCCTAGATAATAGAGACATGAATATGTGAGAGAAGATCTCCATCAGGGGACCTCATCTCTGTCATATGAAAATCAGAATCTGAAGTGAGGATCACATGGGACAAACAATGCAGACTATCTTCACTCTATCACACACATACCAATGGCTCTAACAGCAGAGAAAATAGCCACATGTTCATTCTCTGTCTGCGACTTCATGCTTCGCTGCCTTTTTCACATTCATGGTTTATGGACGGAATGAAGAAAAACCAATGGGAATGTCATGTGACATGGACGAAGAAGGTTCCCTGGAGATGACATTGGAAGAAAGCTAAGAGGCCGGTCTTTCTCATCAGGAAAACAAATTAATTCAGGACTCAGTCTTTCTGCTGTTGATATGTTTGATTTTGTTTGTTTTGAGACAGGGACTTTGTAACTTTTCCAGGCTGACCTCAAGCTCTCTGTCCCTCTGTCTCAGTCTCCTGAGAGTTGGGTTTATAGAGGTGCACAATCACACCCGGGCTGGGTCAGTCTTTCATTAGCTGAGTGGCTTCAGTGAAGCGTCTTAATTTCCTTAAGCTTAATATGCAGAGTAAAGAGATTTTATAAGTGACCACAGAAACAAGTAGTATTGTCAGTCAGTGTGAAAGTGTCAAAGAAAGCTAGGTAAGCTGAAGAGTTGGATATAAATGTTAAGGAGACTGAATTTGAAAAGTGCCATCAGAATTAAATGAATATAATGACAGGTTGTTGTAGTCAAAGGATACAGTTGCTCATCTTACCATTTGATGGACCTTATGATGAAATATAAACAAATGCATACACATGTATAAGGTTAGTGATTTAGAAGACAGGAACAATCCCATTAACAATTACAAGAGCCTGAAAAGGATGACCATAGCCACAAAGAAGATGAAGCCACAGGAAGGGAAAGCTGCCCAAGACTGCTTTATTGTTAAAATCAGCAAAGCAAAGAAAGCTTCTTTCCATGGTCAGCTTTTGGCAGAAAAAGATGACAAGATCCCAGGCGAGGAAACATAGCTTAGTACACACAAAATGTTCACTTACGACTAAACTCCAGAGTACTGGGAGACATCATGCAATTCAGTACAGAGTAAGTCCTGGCGTGTCTGCTGTCTCCTTTATACATGGAGGGAGCTCCTCAGGTGTAGTATACAGGTGGAGTAGGTAAAAATGCAGAGTACAGAGGGTGAAGTGTGATATGCTCCCTGGATAGAATATTGTGCAAAGTTGTCTTGTGAATTGATGAGGTAAGTCATACATGTGATGGATTATAAAGTGTCACTTAAGACTATTTTGTTATATCTATAGACTTCAGAGTATTGAGTGATTCTAAGAAGTTCATAATTTAAAATAATATTCAATTTATTTATTCAAAACACAGAGGTAGAAAGAGGGAAAGGAGAGAGGGGAGTCAGGAAGTCAGGAAGGAGGAAGAGGAGAGAGAGAAAAAAGAGAAAGAAAAAGAAGAGAAAGAGAAAGAAAGAAGAGAAAGAGAGAAGAGAGAAAGAGAGAAAACAGGTACAGAAGTATGCTCCAGTGCACATGTGCAGGCCAGAGGATAACTGCTGGAAGTCATTTTTTCCCTTCTACCATGTGGGCTGTGAGAACTGAACTCAGTCACGATATATGCCTGTGTAGCTGCCTCTATCTGTCATTCCATCTCACTTCACCCAATATTTATATAGTCTTACAGATCTAGTATCAGCTACAGAATCATGTCTAAACTTCCAAAATTGAAACTGACTAGAGTTTTCATTTACATATATATTTATATATAATATGTATAATACATATAATACATATGTATACCAGAGTACTTGTTTATATATACATATGCATACATATATTATCAATCAGGTTCACAATATGAATGCACACATTGCAGTTAATCATGCAGATCATACAGGACAAACTACATGCTATCTTTCATACCACTTCAGTGACAGGTTTTCTTTGGTAAAAATTTGTAATTAACCAACAGCAATATCAATCAACTAGAATTTTTCAATACCTTCCTCCAAGGTTTGCATGTCTATGAGCTATGGGCTCTTGCAATAAACAATTAATGGTCACTTAACAAGGGCTAGAAGTTCCCTGGTATTGTTTCAGTTGCATTAGATTTGCAAGGACTTTGGGGGGAAATGCAAAAAACATTTGCCCTAGGTAGCAGTGATTCATTTTTGTCTGTTTTTAGAAAAGCTTTTGTTTCATTATCATGAAGTAAAAAATGGAGCCTGGAGAAAATCAAAACAAATCTAATTTTGGAACACCTGAAGCTTTGATTAAACTATCGTAGGGATGCCAGGTCCATTTAGTACTTACATAATATTATTTATTCATGAGTTTGATTTATGTGGAACTTCCAGTGGGAGCTCTCCTGTGAAATCCATCCTTCTGAGTATAATGTTTATGAATCAGCACAGAAAAGTTTTTTTTTTCCCTCTATGTGAAGGTCTTGATTCCTGCGGCTACATTCTTTTGAGAAGACTTAAAGCCCAAGCTTTAAGCATGGGCAATGGTTGAAGAAATCCATGATATATCTAAGAAACAGTTCAGCTTCAAAGCATGGCAATTCCTAACCTGAACATATTCTTCTTCATGTTCCCAAGGTTTCCTAGGGGAGACTTTTTGGGTTAAATTGTCATGTTGCTTAGCTGCAACTGTTAAGTAGCTGCCTCATTTTGCTCTCCACGTGACAGGATTTCTACTCAAAATTGAGAGAGAATTACATTGTCAGAAGGGGGCCCAGAAAAAAAAAAAAACATAGTCATAATGAGACAGAGTGTGTGGAAGTGTGAGTGCGTGGGAGAGTTTCTTAAGGCTCATGTTCAGTGCATACAATTAGGGAATATAGATGTGTGTTCTAAAGGCTGAGGTTTACTATGTACAATTAGAGTTTGCAGAAGAAAGTTTCTTAAAGCTGATGCTCTGTGTGTACAATTACGGTGTACAGAAGTGAGTTCTTATGGCTGATATTCAGTGTGTACAATTAGAGTGTGGGAAAGTGAGTTCTTAAGGCTGATGTTCAATGTGCCCTTGGAAGGCAGTAATGACTTTCGTTATTTTAAGAAAAATCTTACTTTCTTCTCAATGTTGGATATTCTCAAAGACTCCTGGACATGACTGTTAACCCTGAGGGCGAGGAATTTTTTGTCTTTTTTTCTGATAAGCAGCCCTCCATTAATTGTACCCCTTCTCAAATGTTGAGAGATTCTTATAGAGGGCAAAGAGGTTTGTCTTCACAAGTTCTAGCTGTACCAGTCCTTTTAAGTTATTACCAAATTCTGAGAAGTCCATCATTTCTTGCCTAAATAGCTATTGGATTGCTCTCAGAATCTATATGCAACTCTTTCCTGGGTCTTGTTCTTTCAAGAGCTAATAGTGCAACTGAGGTTCTCTTCCCTGGATATAAACGAAGCCACGTGCATAGTTCAGCTGCATCTGCTTGGATCTCTGGATGATGCTGACTGGATCATGGATGGAAACAAGATAGGTAAAAGTCATCATGCTAGAGCTACAGCCAGCTCTCATCAGCATGCTATGTTCTAGCCAAACATTCCAAGAGGACTCAGATTTTGAATTTTAGCTCATCTTCAAAATCGCATGCATAAATATTATGATAAAAGTGTAGAATATATTTCATTATGAGCTCATCATGATCAATAATGCTAAACATTTTTATACATGTCAAGTGGTTTTCATTTGTATTCCTGCCTCCTCCAGTATTATAAACAATGTCTTGCCTGCCATGATGTCATGTTATCTCCTAACAGTTCACATATATCCCAAATGAAAATGTTCCAGCCTGAAACAATGATAAAACTGTATCATCTCACTCTATGATTAAAGGACAAAATAGTTCTGAAGTTTATTTACAGAACAAAGATTGAAGTTTTTGCTACAGATGTTATGGTTGGTATTGATTGTCCAGCCTCAGTGATACATGTAGAAATGTTCTAGATTGCTAGCTTTTAAGAATGATTGTGAGGGATTATCTTGATTGTGTTAATTAATGTGGGAAGACCTACATTAATATTATGTGGGTAGAACTTTTCCTCGGGAAAGGGGTCAAGGACTCTGTAAAGTGGAAAAAGCAAACAGCACTGACATACAACCCTTGTTTTCTGCTTCATGATTGTGTATTCAGTGTGACCAGCTGCATCAACCTGCTGCTGCCTTGACTTCCATTCTTGATGGACGGTACCTTTGAGCCATGAGCCAGAAGCCCTTTCTTTGCATCAGGAGAAGAAACCAGCACACATCTTTAGACTCAGAATGCCACCCCTGGCCTGGGAGCTAAGAGATTCTCTATGACTCTGTGTGAGCTTGTCTTCTTCCAATGTCCTCTCTACAATCTTTTCCTGAGCTCAGCACAGGAATCAACTGATGCTTATAAAGCTTTTGTACGCTGTCAAAAACACATTCTTGCAAGGCATCATTTGTTATTCTCTCCTCCCCATGTCTTTGCTTATTCCCAAAGTTGGCTCACATTTGCATCCATCAGAGAAAACGGCTCTCCTCAATAACTTCCCTCTGCTATTAGCCAAGGAAAGTTCCATCAGCTGATGCCGTGCCCCAAATAAAGCTTTGCATATGCAGCATCTTCTATCTTTTTCCTTGAGTCTACCTCTTTACAGCAAAGCAAAGAAAATGCAACTAAGACTATCCAAGAGAAGAAAAGATATAGGAGAACATGTATGAGCTCTTATAATGAGCAGACTTATGATAAGCACTAATGTGGTATAGGTAAAATATTATTAGTATATGCATTAGCCTTATGTATGTTTTCTGAAAGCAAGTACTCATTTAAAGAGAGAAGGATTATTTTTGCCTAAGGATTTTGTCAATTTGGCTCATGTGTTACTACCTAGAGATACTCAGGAAGGTCTACTTTCTCTGCTAATTTGAAAAATAAATGGCAGGAAAAAAATCAAAAGAGTTACAATAAAAATTTTCATTTTTCAGAGTGAAAGTCAATTAGCAAAGAGCCAGGAAGAGACTTCTCAAAGACAATAAACGTTCCTAAGCAGAAATCTCCCCCAGTGAGTATGTGTGCCAGTTAGATATAGATGTCAACTTGACAACTGAGGACTGAGCCCTGGACAGATCAGTGAAGAATCAGTAGTTAAGGCAAGCCCTGAGCAATCCTTAGTTCTCTTGTCTCCTGGGAAAAAAGAACCCAGAAACAAGAGACCAAAATCACTATTTTGGGAATTTACAAGGTTCCGACTAGGGCTCCATTCTTCTTGGGAATTCATGAGGTTCTACCTAAGGTAACTCCTGGGAATTTAAAGGTCCCACCTGGAGCTCAATCCCTCTCTATCTGCCTAGCCAAGGGAGCTAGCTCTCTGCTGTACTGCTCCGCCTGGTTGACTTACTCCAATGCTTTGGGACCGTGAGGAGGCAGAGCATCATGGAAAAAGGCCATGTGATCTAGTGGCTTTCCTCTCCTAGTGACAGCCAAGAAGCAGAGAGAAGTATATTTAGGGGGGTCATGCCTAGACAGTCTTCAAAGGCACACTCCCCCAAGCCCCATTTCCTTCACTGTGATCTCCACTCTGAAGTCTTCATTTCTTCCCAACAGTTTGCTCATATTTGGATCCATTGGTAAAACTACTGATTATGTAAGACTCTTCATGTAATAATTATTTTTAGGAACATGCTTGCTGATAGATCCACAGAAATATTATACTACTACTCTGGGTATCTCTCAATCCAGTAAAATGTGCAATTCATGATGAACCGTCATACTATATTACAGAAGAAATTGAGGTTAATATAGCTTAATGGGCTTGCCTACTTGAGCTAATTAGGCTAGGTTTGGGTTCAAATCTGGACATCATGACTCTGGGAAAAACTCACTCAATCATATCATAGTGGCTACAGGACTGAGTTGCCTCTCCTGATTTCTCCAAACATCCCCTTGAGTAGCCTCTGTCTACCAATTGTAAGGTACCCAGGCACATGCAAGTAGAGACATCTTTAAGGGACTCAATGAGACATTCACAAGAAGGGACCCTGAAGTAGGAGATAAGCATTTTGGGAAGAAGATATCTCTCAGTGAGCAGAGGGAGGTGAGGTAAGGTAATGAGGAGAAGAAAAAAAGAATAATCTATTGTAATTTTAAATAATGTAAATAAAATTTAAAAAGCCATTACTGGCTCCAAAAAATTTGAAGCTTTGTAAATGGGACTGTAGTCATCGGGTTTTGTTATTTTTTTTTTCCAGCCTCATTATGGTCCTTTTCAAAACCAAATTAAAATATAGAAGCTTATAGGTCAATAACTATTAATAGTCAATCATTGTGGTATTAAGACCTCATGCACACCCCTTGTATGGCTCAAGGCTGAGTTGGGCCTTCTTGCTTTATTTAAAATCAAGACTTATATTTGAGAAAAGTAAAAAAAAAAAATCAAGGCTATACAAATAACTCAGTGGGTAAATACCTGCTCATGAATCTGGAGACCTGAGTTCGATCCCTGGAAGCCCACATGAGGGCTGACATCTGAAAGTTGTCCTCTGACTTTCATCCAAAGAAATGTAGTTGCATTTGTCCTAGAAACTTCCTCCTACAATGGAAGGTGCTTAATGTAGAGAATTACAATTGATCAAAGTGTAGAGAACAAGGGATTATAGACTGCTAGGTCTTAAACAGAACATCTAAATCACCTCCCACCCCAAAGCTCACAAAACGCTAGGAAGTGGTGGCAGGAAAATGTTGGAGCCTGAGGATGGGGACAGTCAGACAGTGTCTTCTGAGCATGGCAGGGATGCTGCGTTCATGAATTTGCTGTAAGTATGCATACTTCCACAAAGTCTGCACAAGATTGGCCTATCAGTAACTCATGGATTAAGTAATATTTTAGGAGGTACCACCCCTCCTACAGAGACTATTAAAGGTTAGTGAAGAGTGGGTAGGATGATAGGAGAGTGATTTCCTCAAAGGTATGCCTATCCATGAGGCTCTAATAAGTACCAGATATAGGTTACTTTGGACAGCCCACGTGAAACTCAGTTGACTACATGTGCAAAAGGACAGGAACATTTTCAGTGGGAAAATGAGTGGAGATGAGATTTGGTAACAAGGGCTTAAAATGATATAAATTTACTGTATTCACATATGAAATTCCAACACAATAAAAACTATTTAAAAAGCACCTACTTGAAGAAGACAAATATTTTCCACCAGCTTACCTATGGCTAAGAAGACTGGGGAGTTGTAATTGCTGTCTCAGCTGTTTTCCTAAATGGGATCATCCTGGCACTCACCTCCCTGGACAATTCCCATCCAATCTTTTCCATTTATTGCCATATAGGCCCAGCCGCCGCCAACACTGAAGCTACATGCAGGACTACAATGTGGTTCTGCTCTTCTCACAACCCTCTATGGTAGCTCTAGCATCATCTATTGTGTAAGAAAACAGCTTCATTTGTCACACGTCCACTGAAAGGAACTCAGTCCCTTTTCTCGGAAGGGATTGAATGAAGGCCTACAACTTCCAATGTTAACTGTGGATGCCAAGATAAAATACAAACTGCTAACACCCAATGGCAAACATGAATTTTCAGTAGGTATGTCCACAAGGACAGTAACAGAGCTCACATCTGGAATGGGAAGCAATGTTTTATTTTCTTTTCATATTGGGGATTTGGATTATTTAATGTAGTGTATCTGACTTGTTGTATGCAAGGTGTGATGCCTAGGTGATAACTGCAAGTTATCAATGGGAAGAGATATGAGTTCTCACCATGGGCAGAGGGGGTCAATCTTCAGTTAAACCAGAACATCATGCTATCTGCAGTGATGCTGGTGCTAGAAACTACTAGAAGCCAGTATGGACATCCATTACCTTCCCAACAAAGTCTCTCCTGATTGCCTCATGTGGTCCACTGTCACATCCCTAATTCCCCTTGTGTTGTAGACCTTGCGTCTTCTAATCAAGAAACTTGTGTCAGTCAGAATGTTGCAAAAGAAACAAAACTTTGGACTAAAAAATCATACAATATTTTTCTTTTAGATGTTTGGGAATGCTGGGGGCCAGAAACTTTTCAAGTGCAGTTCTGCTTACTCTATGTTTAACGTGATTGTAAGGCCTTGGTGCCATGTGTAAAGTGAGGTCAAGGAGTATGCCCTCCCACAGTTCAACCTTCAGGCCTAGCATTCTATAAGGGTCATTATGTGCTTGCTGGATAAACGAGACAGTGAAGGACTGATTAAATACATGAACTATGAAGTAATTTCAACTGCTGCCTTAGGTTGAGAACTTGTACCTGATAGTAACTAAATTCAATTTTTTCAAGCTGACCTTGTCACTCAGTACTGTAATCTTGACTCTGAGCAAGAGTTTCACAAGGTTAGGGCCTCCCTGGGTTATAAAGATAGTTTAAGGCCAGACTGAGCAATGTTGTAAGACCCCATGTAAGAATAAAATATAAATAAGATTGAAAAAAAGGGACTGTAACTACAGCTCAGGGTCAGGGTCCTTGCTTAATCTGTTTTGTAAAACCTTAGTTTCATACCAGATTTCATAATGGATAATGACAAAGTAACTATTATGTTTTCTCAAATAATCTAAAACTGAAGGGGAAAGAGGACTTCATTTACAAAACTCCAATGCAAATGTAACATTTTAGAAATGGCTATTATTTAACTCATGATGGTTTTTTTTTCTTAATTAAGTTTGCAAAAACAAATTCACCATGAAAACCTGTTTAAATGTTCTGTTGTTCTTTTTTCTTTCAGGTAAGTGCACCATCATCTTTTGAAGTGTTCTGCTGAAATTGCCCAGGTGGCAGTTCTCGTAGAAGAAAGAGGAAGGCAGGGACCCTTGAAATGGTAATACTTTGGCTGTTCTGTACATGCAGGCACTTCCTATATGGCTAGCAAAGCTGCTGTTTTCTTTTGTATAGTTATATCTTCCTATTTCATTGCAATTTGATATGACTTAAGCTACAGAGTGGAAGAGTATTGTGTTTTCATATATTTGCATTTAAGAGCCACTCACATTCTAATAGGAAGCCTCTGCAGCCCACCTTTGCTGGGAAGTATATACTATATGGATTCTTTAAAGCTGAAATGTCAGAGTAAATGGATCTTTCAATTTCAGATATGCACAAGTTAAGCTATGTAATACAGCATATATACACACACACATCCTCACATTAATATTTATATTTGTAACTCAATTTCAGTGTGTAGTATGAGGTCTATAAACTGGTAAACTTTAACATTAAGATAGTGATTTAGAAATTGCATAAGAATATTGCAGAAAACTTTAGGAAACATAATTTGCTAAATGTATAAAGCATTCAAAAAGCTCAATTTATACTTCTAAATGAGTGCATCCATTTTGTTTTTAAATGTGAAATCACTTGTGATGAGTTGTTGGCCTATTTGGGAATTCCCACTAGAATTTCTTTCAAATAATCTCTTTTTCCACGCAAATGAATCATGAATATTTGCTGTACATTTATGGCTGGATTATAAACTTCAAAATTTCTCTCTCTCTTTTTTTTGTGTGTTCTCATATGCATATAGCATATGTGTACATGTGCATATGTATGTGTTACTGTGGATGGCAGAGATCTATTTTGGAAATAATTCCCAGGGAGACAGCCAAATGCTTGTTTTTGATTTTGTTTGTTTGTTTGTTTTGAGGCAGAGTCTCCCATTGGGACTAGATAGAGGTCACCAATTATTCTAGACTAGTAAACCAGTTAGCTCAAGAGACGCTTCTGTCTCTGCTTCTCCAGTGCTAGGAGTCTGTTACTATCAAAGTTTACTTATCAAGAGTTGGTAAAAAGCAGAGAAAACTTAAAGGTAATTGGAAAGAAATACTGCTTTTAAGCAGAGGAGGTAAGATAAAACCAATACTGGGTATACCAGAAACATTTTAAAAACTATTGCTATTTTTTAAGCATGTGAAATACATGTGGGAAGTTAAAAGTGTAAAGCTTGGTTTAAAGTTAAGAAACTCTAGTTCCTTTCAACTATTTACTATTTCTGTCTAAGTAAGCAATGCTCTGTTTTCTCCTTATGGGAAATATTTGAGAGTAAAACAACAAATACAGTTACATGAGGGAAAATCTGACTATTTTAATTAAGTCAGTTGGTTATTCCCTTTTGAAAAATTGACAAAAGCTCAACTGCAGAACATTTATGGGTTTTGAATTGTATTAAGTATAAGAAGCTACATAATTTAGGACATTTTGTTAATGTATGACAAAATAGTATCTGAAACTACAGATGCAAAAAAAGCTCCTGAGATGTGCAGGAGCTGAATTAGGCGTGATTCTATGTTTTGCAGGAACACGTGCCTCTCTGTGAAATGGCTCCCACCATCTTAAAAAATCTGGTGGTTTATATAATCCAAAGATTGTTTTAAGATTTTTTACTTTCATCTTCTGAGTTTATGAGAGTCAGCTATTGTCTATGTAACACATTTTCAAACACTGTGTCCTCTGACCACCCAAAATTCCAAAATTAGGAAGAAATGTAAACTAAGTGGAAAGAGTACCTTCCTAGTTTTTTAATATGATTTCATTATTACCTTGTCTCATTTTTTGGAGGATCCAAGAAGTTCAAACACATTATAAGCACCCATTATGATTTTTCATTTTTATGATGGAAAGTAGTACTTGTCAATATCATAATCTTGGCTGATTTTTAAGAATTTCTCTGAGAAGGGTTATCTATTGCATAAGCCAATCGATGAACTGGGTTTGGAAAGTATGTTGAAAAACCTGCCTGCTGAAACCTATGCATGATAGAAAGATAAGTTAGCAAAATAAAACTCCTGTCTCTGAGGATTTCACAGCTTAGCACTGCATACTGGCCTCTTTTGCTTGATCACCTGGCGGCTCGGCCTTTAATCACTTAGCTGATAAGCACAGCAATCACTTAGTCACATCATTGATCTTAACATTTCATGCCTCTTTCTGGGACAAGAAAGACAGGTTGCCCCTTTAGCAAAGGAGGGGTTCCTTTGGAAATGAGATGGAACTGGACTTGATTACTGGGTCTGAAGAAGAGGTCCTTGCACTGTCAGTGTGTGGTGCACAGTGTTCTGGCTTCTGGATTTAGCTTGGATCAATCACAGCATTTATTTCTTGAAGTCTGATCAACTTGTCATGACGTTTTTATATTTCATTCACTGTTATTATTTGAACAGTGTCATGAAAACCATTGGCATGCACAGATTTAATATTGTGTCATAGTATTATGGAAACAAGGCAGCAGGACATGCTGCATTCAGAATTGAGAAAGACGCAGCTCTATGGTAATTATTACATGTTACAAAAGCTGTGCAATCATGACTTAAGATTACAAAATCAAAAAATATCATAATCATGCATGGCTATTTGTTTAGATTTAGAGTTCGAATACTTTGTCAAGTGGGAAAAAGTAGGAAAAAAGATTTAACTGAAGAACTACATGATTTTGCCTGTCGTTTGTCAACTCAGTTGTTTATTTTCTGTTGTAGTCATGATTTGGCCAATAATTTTATTTTATAATTTTCTCCCACTGAAAATGAATTCGATATTATAGCTCTAAACAGAAGTAGTCATAATTTTATAATTAGCAAAAATGCATTTTTCCAAGTCTGCTTAGATTTCCTTATAAGTGAAAGTATCATTCTTGTATTTGCATCTGATTGCTTTATAGTCAATCCACATTAATTTGGAAATGCACAGTGCCAGTATGTGAACATTTTCTAGCATTCAATTTATACCTCTGAAATCATGAGTTATCTCTTTCTCAAAGAAAAAATAACCTCCTCTGCAATGTACAGTAAAGGCAAAACCAAGTTGATATAGTTCAAAGACTATGTGCAGCATCCGGTTCACTTTCAATTTTCAAAGAATGAATTTTAATGTGCACAGACCTATTAGCACAGCATCTGATTCCTAACAAATTGATTGGACATGCAAAAAGAGTCTGTGTCCTAGATTTAAAGTCATTACACAGTCTTAAACACAGCTGTGCAGAAGGCCTTTCAAACTAGAGGGACGGAAGCAAATTGAGTGTTTCAGAAGATGATTGGCTGGTGGATTTCCTACAATGCAACTTTCAGTAATGACAAGTATAATGAAATCAGTATTGTATGGTACAATCATAGAATATGCATCTCTTTTTGTATAGCCATCAAGTATTCACAGGAATATTCTTGCACACAATTAAGTAATTCCTGAGGTACCCTTAGTTTCAAGTTTAGAGAAAGAAGATGCATCCGTTCTCAGTTATTCTTGCCTGTCCTCTCTATTTTGGCCTTCTTTTTTCTCTGGTGTTTTTTAATTCTGAATTTTGGACATTTATGTTTCTATAATAGTTGATAAATACATATCTAAATTTAAAGTTCTATCTATTCTTCAGGTATATAGGTATATGTGCTCACACAAAAATGAAATGTTCAGAGCTGGAGAGATGGCTCAAAGGTTAACACTTTGTCTTGCAAGCAGAAGGTCCTAAGTTCAGATCCCATAAACTATGTAAAAAATGCCAGTTGGAAAAGGCAACGGCCTGCACTTCCTGGCCCTGATGGGCAAAGCCTAGGAAATCCAAAGTGAATCCAGAAGGCAGTAGAAGCAATCCAGGATGATTCCTGAAGTCATCCTTGGGCCTCTCAGGACACACAGTGCCTTCTCTTTATCTCTCTCTCTCTCTCTCTCTCTCTCTCTCTCTCTCTCCCTCTCTTCTCACACACACACACACACACACACAAAATCAATAAAATATATTTTTTAAAATGACATGTTCAAGAATATGACATATGCAAACAAAGTCTATATAGTCTATAGTCTATAAAGAGAGCTGTCTAGTAGCAAAGCAATAACTTCATTTCATGCCATATGAGAGAGCAGAAAGATGTGTACATATTATGTTAAAAAAATCCAGCAATAAAGGAGTATTACTACAAGATTACAGTCATGGAAGTGATTATTTTTCTTATGAAATGCAGTACTATTACCTGTGGTGATTTATAGGCAATATGCATTATAATTGTGCAATTATTGTATACAACTTTATATTTGTTACTTATGTTTTCTTACATTCAAGGTAAAAATATGAAATTTATGTGACTGCAAATTGTCACGTTGCCAATTATCTTGCAAAAACAGTCAAATATTCTACAGAATCTTGAAAAAGTTGCATAAATCCCTAAAAAAAGAAGCTTAAGAAATGGAGGTATTTTGTATGTTGAGAGTGTCCCTGATTGAACAAAAGAGTCAAGCAAGCAAAGTGAAAATAAAAAGTTTGCTTTCGAGCTTACTGTAATTGTGCCTGGGGAATATACATCCTTTCTTTTTGAATTAGAGGACTCTATTCTGAGCAATAACTATAATTTGATTCTAAATTCAGTCTTATTCCTTAAGGAACTTAGTGTCAGGGCAATTGCTAACAGCTGGCAGTTCCAAAGATCTGGGCCTTCTATTCAATGGAAATACTGACAATTCACCAACAGAAGGTGATCCTGCCATGTCTTGTTATAAATCAAAGTCAGTGCCAGATAGCTTATGAACAAAAGAGTAATAGGAAGTGAAACATATCTATAAAACCTAAAGATGAGTAAATGTTAGTTATATATGTTATTAGAAATCCACAAAGCAGAGACTCTTCTTTTTCTAAACTTTCTAAATTTTTTTATTGTGTGGTGTGTGTGTATGTGTGTGCGTGTGCGTGTGGTGTGTGTGTGTGTGTGTGAGAAGGTACTATGGAGGACCAAGGGTGACTTCAGGTATAATTCTGGATTGCTTCTACCTCCTTCTTGCTTTGTCTGGGATTTCCCAGGCTTCATCCACCAGAGTCTGGAAGTGCAGGCCACCTGCCACTGCGTGGCACCTGGGATCCAAACTCAGGACCTTCTGCTTGTAAGACAGAGTCTAAACCCCTGAGCCATCTCTCCAGCCCCCAGAAACTCTTCTTTGGAAAGCCCTTCCCTACCCACAGGTGTCTATTCCTTCTTCTCCAAGTCCCTCTGAAACTTTTTGCTTATAGTCTGTATTAAAATTTCTTAGCAAATTGAAAGTATGCTTTAAAAACACAAAAATAATTCCATGAAACACTATGATTAATACATTTAGTTTTTGCATCCAAGGAGACTCACTCTGGGGCTTCACTTTTAAGTCTTATTCAATATTGTCCCTCTGTCTGGTGTCACTCTGTAAATATTTAATATGGCTACATTGTACAAGATAATTATGCAGCTCTTTCTATAATTTGTACCCTATTTATTATAAGATTTGGGAAACCTTCAGTTCATTATGCTATTCTAGCCTTCCAAAGCTCTATTAGGTCAGACTAGCCAGGGAGAAACTTTCACAGATGAGAACCCTGAGATTCTAAGGGTTTGCGTTAATCAGAGCTTCGCAATTGAGAAAGCTTCACACCCAGGTCTTTCTGCTGGCTGCAATTCTTTTCAGACTAGCAAAACGTATAGTACTAGAATTATCATTCATGATGACATATGAAAAGGAATACTTGTTTGTATTAATGTTTCACCCTCAGTCTCAAACAGAGTTAGGGAAAAGTTCAACACCAGTACTGGACTTGTAAACCGTAGCTCTAATCATTCCCTCAAACCACATAGTTTGAAACTGCTAGAGAAAATTTTGTGTCGATACATTCTTTAAAAAATTTTTCCCTGTACAAATTTTTTGCTGTACAAAGCTTTCTGATATTGTTTAAATTTACATGTTTGTGTGTTAGGGGTCAGGGAACTGTTGATGCCTGTGTAAATCAGAGATCAAATGCAGGTATTGCAACTCTGTAGACACTCATTTTGTTTTGAGACAGGATAGGGTCTAGAGAGATAATTCTAAATATCAATAGTAACACATAGGCCCTTTCTAGAGTTCCAGGACAGTTTCCATGAATGCTTTTGGGTAACAGGCCTCAGTGTTGTTTATACGTTGATGACTACACTCATCTGTCAATATATGAAGTCAGATAACTGTGCTTCAGAAGAATTGCATATTTAAATAGTGAATAAAGTTCTGTGTCTATTCCTGAGAGTCTTCATGTGTCATGCGGAGTAGATATTTATGTCGTCGCTGAATCCTTTATTGGGGCCTCATGAAAAAGTTAGACCCTCTCGATAAATGGGACGTTAGAGACATTTCATCGGTTAGTATTTACTTTATCAATGGAATTTAAATTAGAAAGCAAGTATAAACTCACCGAGGCTATTTGCAAGATTATTTAATGTAAAAGTATTTGTTTTATATCCACCTTTCTCTTATAAAGCTGAGAGGTAAAAGGTTTAGCAGATAAGAATAATGAAGAAATAGCTAAATCATCCTCTCCTTACAATTCAAACAACCCAACTAATTGTTTACTTATTTGCCTAACAGTTGTTGCCTTGATTATACACCATTAGTGGCTATTCATGAACATAACTATGTTTTCACTTCCCAGAGCAATTTCGAATTCCATAAATCTTTAGATTTTCATTAAAGGTGTTTGGTTTTTGTGCATGCTCCATCACCAAACATCATCCAGGTCTGTGTTGTGACTTCAAAATAACATGGGACCTTTAGAATTAGAACAACGAAAGGATGATTGATGAACTTTCTTATTTTCAATGATGGGGAGATTTATCCTCAAGCTTATGTTACTGGCAGATTTATAAATTAAGAAAAATCTTAAGATATATTTGTTCCTCACTGAAGATGGTGACAGTAATTTACATACACATAAATACTTTATGACTCATCACTCACGTGTGTTCATTTTATTGCATTAGGTAGGACTAGAGGCTCTCCTCACTTGGTACAGATAAAAATGGAGGCTTAAGGAATCAGAAAATGACTTAAAAATAGCTATAATGATAGCTGGATTCCTCCTCCCATTGGCCATATGAACTAGAAATTCTTTATTGGCATTCTGAGCCTGACTTTTATCCCACTGGAAAGAGAGTTAATATTTTTTATGTGTATCTTGAGAACTAACTGAAGACAATGTAAGTGAAAGATTTGGCATATTATATGCATTCAACTGATGACTTCTTTACTCTATTCATTTAAAACAGGACTCATAGTACTATAAAACTCTAAAATGTGTCAAAGGAAACAAAACTTTAGACTGCTTCATAAGGTTCACTTTCCCTGTCAAATTCAAAACACCAATAGTATTTAAATATGTATTTAACTCCTGGTAAACATACTTGAGAAAATAAATATCTTAGATTTAAGACATCATATATATACATACATATATATATATATATATATCATTGAAAATACAATGTAGAAATCAATGCTACTTGAATATCTATGCCAAATATGTGTAAAGTGGCAGAACTATTTTTTTTTCACAGTTCGGTTTCTAGTCACTTGTGAAAAGGGATTGTGTAAGGGACAGTATCACTCTGTGCGAGCTTGAAAGCCTGGCTTCTGGCCATCATCTGTGTCACTGTACTGAGCAAATTGCTTTGTGTTTCAGTTTCACGTCTATAACATGCAGGGTTTAAATAAATAATTCCTGGGGATTTTTCTCCAGCTGTGAGGAGACAAGACTCCTAAGCTGCATGCCATGGAACAGAAGCTTGTTAGAGTATTTTTTTCTTTTAAAAAGTCAAATTAAAAAAAAATGAGTATTTCTTCTCTATGACATTGATAGTGTAGTGTAATATCTTAAAGTTCTGAAATGATTTATATTATACACAGCCTGACTTACTGTGATTTTCTTTACAGTTACCATTAATTAGATCAGAGAAACATTCCCTAACCTTTAAGAGCCATAGAATCATTTCAGCAATAAAGAGGAATATGAAGAAGTACAAATTCCTTACATATCAGAAACTAAACAGTTAGTTTCAATGATTCTTTAAAAATCTTAATTTATATTTTTTCTAAATCTAAAGTGCTTCTGAAAAAATACTGAAGCCACGAAACTGAATGAGTTAATTCAGCCAAACATATGAACAAAGTAGATTCAAATTTCAGATTTGATTCCTACTAGACCTTTAATCTTTTTTCATCTAGAACTAAGTATTTTTTATAATATACAACATTTCATTTAGGATAAAATATTTCTTATAATATACAACTTTTCCTCTACAAAATAGATACACCATTCACATTCAAGTCATCGTTGCATTAAATGAGACAAGTAAGTGTGATGATAATTTTTAAAATGGTAACATTCTATACCAATGGAAGTATTAATAGTTTTTCCAGTAGCTATTTTTAAAATTATCAAATATTTTATATTTCTACATTAAATAAAAAGGCTGAAAAATAAGAATTACTATAGAATTGTAGGACAGGAATGTCTTCAAACATTTCTTTCCATGGCTTTATTTTTCAGATGTACTATCAAGAGACAGAGAACTCAGGAGTATTCTTGCAAGCAAATCTTGCAGGAGCAGAGGTAGTGCCCCCAAACTACCATGTATAACAGGGAGTTACTTTTATCTAATACCTTCATATTGTTAGGGTGACCATCTTCTTCATTATTTTTGTGATTGATCAAATACTTGAAAAGCAGAAGAATCTTTATATTTAGAAAGGACCAATGATCATTACTCTTGATACATAATTTTTACTTTGTAGGATATTGAATGCAGCCTATTACTCATATTGTATAAACATTCTGCTGCTGATCTATATTTATCTTTATTTTAAAATTCAGTTTCCTTCTCCTACCATTTCCTTTTCTAGGAGACATCACAGCCAACCTTTCATGTCATATTCTCCTTCTCTATTCCTTGGTTCTGAGATGTGCCCTGCACATTTTTATAGATTGCATATTTTTTCAATTCATGATAAAACCAGAATGTGAAGGGCTCTGAAAGTGCATTCCTGCTGGATTATTTATCAGCCATGTATAATGCATTCCTTAATCTAGTTAGTTCCTTGGAATATAAAGACGTATGACTTGTAGGTAGTGGATAATTTTGTGATAAGTCACACAGAATTTCTGTCCCTTAACTGTCATCTACAGCATATATTGGCAGTAATGCAAATTTGTTTCACAGTGCTCCTAAGATTAGGAAATGTTTCAGTGTTATGAACTGCAATGCAGAAAGTTGAGGTTGATCTTGGAATATTTACTAATGACAAGGCTGTGTCTAATAAAATACATTAGAAGCAGGAGCTCTTTTAAAATCAAAGAGCTTTCAGAGTCATTGAAAGGCCTTTGTTTACTAAGGAAATTTACATCTACAGTGATTCTTTCCATTTTTAAATAGTTATTTCTAAGTTGTTTTTGTACATGAATCTCCACATTTTTCTTTCTAAAAAATTAATAAAGTAACATTACATATATTCCTGTGTGGAAACATGGGCATTGTATAATCATATTGCAAACAACATACAGCGTTCAGCAAATAATTCTGAAGAAATAAGCAAAATCTCTCCATTGCAATACTTTATTTTGTTTAGACTTTAATGGATTTTAAAAACTTAGAAGAGTATCATAGGAATATAAAGAAGTGCTATAATAAGTATTGTTAGATCTGTTTTCTGATTTCTTCTTCTGTGATAACCTAGCTCTACAGTTTATGCAAGCCAACTTATCTCTCCATATTTCCCATTTGTAATGTATGAAAAAGAGGCAGCCATGCATGAAACTGTCTTGTAGAGTCTATATATTTATAGTGGTTTCAAACCTAATTCTATGAGCAGAGTATAAATACATAAAATAAAATACAAATACAATAATTGCTTCAAAATTTCATTGCTAACTTGCTATGGTGCATAAAGAAAATTCTCGAATAACAAGGAATGCCTTTTGCTGAATTTCCATACATGGGAAAAATTACCATAGATAGTCATGATCTCTTCTGGAGATAATTATGTCAGATCAGAGGAAAAGTCCTGAACCTTAACATCCATCTTAGATTAGAAATTCTATGAAACAGATGAAGAGAGAAATTTTCTTATAAGGGGTTTTTTTGGATAGTGTTCTGGAAACAGCCCTGTTGTAAGATAAGTGAAATAAGATAGAGTAAAAGCATAAGCTTTACAGTGATGCAAATGCAACATCAACCTCAGAATATAGGCAGTTAAGGAGCTAGAATGATATTCAGGCTTGTCTTCTCTGAAGGAAGGAGTATTAGAGACCCCTGGTAACCAAATACTCTAAGATTGTTGTGTTTCTTGAGGGATGGTGTCATGTCAACAACAGCAACAATCTATGTTACTAGTTATGTTAGATAGTTGGTACCAACAGTCACTAGACAAGATATGATGCATGGGAACATATCATTGGGCTCACTTAGCTTCCATTCATGTCACCACAGAAACTCCAATCATGGGCCCATTGTGCCAAAGCAGGGGATGATTGAATTAGGACAACTAATAACACTTGCTGGCTCAAATGCTCTTTTGTAGCATCTCTTTCTTAAGAACTATTCTCTCTTTTTTTAGCATAAAAGTTAAATTTTAATGCATGGGAAAAGAAATAAACTAGTGAACTTTTGTTTCCCCTAAAATCCTCTTGTTTATACTCATATGATCTTGTAAGTCACTTAAACCAGGTGCACATTTTAATTCAGATGTTGGTGGATGTATCAATTACTTTTCTTGTCATTTCTTTTTTACCAAACCTTAGGAACTATTCTTTAGGAACTAACAATGTGTGATTCGAAGACTTCAAAGCCCATTCACATCCTTTCTCACATGTTTTTGAAGTCCTCTCTCTCTCTCATCATTTTTATCCTTGCAAGCCCTGGCCAACCAGCTAGAACATGGACAACTCCCTCTGAGATCCAATATATTTACATCTCAAAACAGTTTTAGGTTCAAACAAACAGATGAGCGTGCAAATTGTACCAATCAAATCTTAGCCCTTTCAGATCTACCCTTGAATGGGATGGCAATGCAACATCAATCTCATTTATGAGCCAGACTCAGACATCTTCATCTGCAAGTTTTCAGGAGAGACTTTCTTTTTCTCACACATACTTCTGGCATTCGTGCACAAGAGTGAACTGAGGAAAAGTCCTGAGTCAACCCAATGGCTGACTGGATTTTGAATTGTCTGCTCATGTGATTTATTCTGTATTCTCCCACTTTGCTTAAGTGGGTCATAGCTTTCTCATGAGTACCTTGGGATGTATTATTCTGGATTCATTACCTTATGACTTAAATTGGCTGTTCTGATGAATCTCAGATCAGGATAGCAGCTTTGGTCAAATGCTCACTTGATAAGCTACAGCAAGTCTTCCACTTTAACTAGAGAACAACAGTCATTTTTATCAATTTATTTACAATATATTGTAAAGGCATAACCTTGATCAAAATAATACCAATAGTAAGTTTCTTTTGCTGGGAACTGGCACATACTTTGTAAGTTCCTTTTTCTCATGGGAGATAATCTAATACCATGTGTGTTACCAAAATCGCTGTCAGCATTTTCTATCAATACCATTTTAAATTGCATTCAGAACAAAACATAAAGAGAATGACTTCATGACCTACATCCCCTTCAGAGTGTGCTGTGTCAGAAGGTGGAAGCCCTCTGTAAAATGATAATACTCTTAATTATCCTATGAGGTTGTGAAGTTATTCCTGTTTTCCCTCTGAATGGTTCCATTCCTAACTCCTTTTGATATCTGGACTATGTATTAGCCCACACTAACATGCGATCAATTAAAGATCTAAGACTTAATGTATAATATAACCAACTAAAGCCTTTGTTAAGAGATTTTTGGAATTTCTGTGTATTTCCATCTGTATATTTCATGATTTATCACAGGCATATAGTCTCTTCTTGGAGAGGTAATCTGCTCTGAAAACAGACTTACATTGAATATATCAGGTTGAGATAAGGATTTCATTTGAATGGTGTCCCTTAAGCACTACTGATTTGGACGTGGGATGAGACATTGAATAGAGGGAGTAATATCCTTTCTGACTGTTTTTCTGTAGGGGACTCTGTGTTCTCATTTCCAGTCATTAGGCAGATGATCCATCTCTAGGATCTTGCTTAAAAGCTTTCCCTAAATTCACTCCTAGCACTGATATTCTTAGGGCTGGCATCACAAAAAAGAACCTGTGGTAATAGATAGACGATAGATTTTAGATCGATAGATAGATATGATATGATATGTTAGAGACTGTCCTTGAAAATAATATTGTGAGACATAGACACAGATTTTGAAATTTCTGGGTATTTCTATCCCTGAATTTTAGGATCCAGGATAATAGACATGAGTCTCTTCTTTCAAAAGGAATCTGAGGTCAGAATCCTGGGCAGAAAGTGGAACTGGAGAGGACTGGTGTAGCAGAGACTTTTTTTGCCACGCTGTTGTGAGCTCTGGAGGTTAGAAGCATGGAAACCAGGCCTTTGTTTCAAGGTAACAAATTATGGGATGCAGATTATCCCAAGGAAAACATCAGGAGCTCTGGGGAATCCCTTACCTTGACCTAAAGTCGATGGTTGGCAAGGGACCCAGCTATGCGCAGATGGAGAGTAAGTGCTCTGCTGCAGGATTATCTGAGAAGTGCTGTCGCAGTCCCTTCTCTGCTTTCTGTGTGTCATTCAAGTGGTTTGCTGTTGCTACACATATTTTTATGTATTTCTTTGTAGCACCTTATTATGGAACAAACCAGGAAATTACTGAAAATGGACACACTTCTATACGATACCGCCCATTCTTTCCTTGCCTACCACATACATGCATACTCTCTCGGCCTAGAACAGGATGCTAGCCATTTCCCTAGTGTTCTGACATTACGCAAATAGCAGGTTCTGAGAATTACACAGTGTGGCTCAAAGGGAATGGATGTGGTTGTGCACTGTAGGAATTTAGCTGGCTCTAAGCTCCCTGATGCTTCAGAAGTACTTTAGCGTGCTTCTCTGCTGCAAAATATTGACTCTAAAACACCTTTGTCCTGGAATAGATCCACTCAGAGAAAAGCTCTTGAACCTCTGTTGCTTTTTGAACAATTGAACTGCTGTTACATTGTCATAAGTTTTTCGGTGATTGTAAGAGTGGGGGGCCCATTTAAAGGGAGGATATATATATATATACACACATACCAATATGTGTGTGTATATATGTATATGATGTATACAAGTAATGATGTATACAAATAATTTTTAAGACTTAAGAATTAAATTAGAGGGGAAAGTTTTTGGAATACCACTTATTTAATGTTCAATATGTAAAGCTCAATTGGTTTTCAGAACTCCTGCTCCACAAAATAGCACGGTAAAGAAATGACTTTGTGTTAGTGAAATATGACTTCTACATGAAGTTTCCCTTTTATTTTACAGCTTATTTTACATAAAGAAAACCACACATGCCTAGATTCAAAGATTTAAGTGTTCAATAAGCAGCAAATCGTGTCTTTTTCCAAGTTTCTCTATATCTGCACACATGTTTTAATGTATTGGATAGATAATACAAGTTGTACTTTTCTAGTCTGAAATTCGACTTTTTAGACTCTAATCCTCCACAACTCCTTAAACATGATTTCATCCATTTTTTCAATATTAGTTCATTTGTTATAGACTAATATTAAATCTTCAAAGCTAAAACCTCATTCTTGAAACCCAATGCTGGCCAAGGTCCAGGTTTCTTTTACAATTATCTTTGCTTACTAAAACAGAGGACTATTACAAATAAATTCTGAAGCACACTTATTATAACTCAGATTCTTATGTTTACATTGTATGTGTAATATTCGTATCTTACTAGGTATTCTCATATGTAGCAATGCGTTCCACAAATCAGTCTCACAGTTCTGTCATTTTAAAGTCAACACCATCCTTGAAAGCTGCTTAGTTACTTATGTTATACTTCACATACACAATAAATAAACATGAACTCAGTTGTGTTCACTTGGGGTTTGAAGTGCTACCTTCCCTTCTCCTCTCCATGTTATACTACTGTAGTCTATAACCCTCGTGAAGTCAAATTTCATCCTGTTTTATGTTTAAAACCCTTATTTCTTATTCTGTCCCTTCATTCACTTTGACAAATATGGAATAAAGCATATGGCCAGTAGGTTTTGTTCCTTTACACCGACATTGACTCTCCTAGACACTAAGGCTTGAGTTAATTAAGCAGCTATGAGTAAGAACACACCAGCAGATACTGATTTGAAGCAAGGCCAGAGTGGGCATGGAGCGGGTCATAGGATGAGGAAGGTTCATGTAGGCAGGATGGAAGTGACTCTGAAGTAAGAGAATACGTTCATGCTTTTATGTACATACTTACTACCACACAAATATTAAACTAAAATGATATAATTAAATATTATAGCTATATTTGCACATCACATACACATTTCTAAAAGGCAAATGCTAGGAAAAGAATCAGGTAAAAATCACATCAGGCTCCTACTGATGTGAAGTATTAATGGAGCCAAAATGGAATGGATTGTTTTAGAGTAAGTAGCATGACATCTCATCCCAGTAGGATGATCAGGGTCAAAGTCACATCCTGATAGAGTTTCTGGAATCTGGACTGGCCAAACCTGGGGTCACTTACCCCTCCAAAGCTGCCTGCTGTAAGAGACAGTGTTGTCAAATATAGACCATAACCCCAGAGGGAAGCACACAATGGAATGTGGAGTTCTTGAAAAATTTGACCACAGAAAATGTTTTCTGAAAGTTCAACTATCAAAAATCATTTCAAGCCACAAAGCTGCAATGAAGCTCTGGATTTCTGCCAGTGCTTGCTGGTGCTGCATCACGTGACTTCACCGCAGCTGTGTTCTGTGCATACAGCATGCCGTGGACAGACAACCCAACAAACACCTTAGCTCAAACTTTGAGACTATTGCATGCTGTGAATTGCTAGGACTTTACCATGTACTCCAAGGTTTCTTTGTGTACATAATCACAAATGCTTTAATTACAGAAAAGATTTAATATTCTCTCATCTTCATTCTTCAGTATGAAAGTGTCAAATTAGTACCCTGGGATTGTATTGTATTATAAAGTTTCATTTTAACAAAGTTAAAGCTGTGGACTCGATCTTCATAAGAAGAAAATGTGTGGACAACACGGCACCACTATTTGCATGTCCCTATACCAGAATGAATAAGATAAACCTCAGGAAGTTTACTAGGAAGAAAAATAAATGTACAAACCCACCAACATTATTATATAAATATAAACAGAGAAAGCATGTTTTTTCTTTTTTTTTTTTAATTTTTTTTATTATTATTTATTCAATTGTGCGTGTGTGTGTATGTATGTGCGCGCGCATGTGTGTATGTGTGTGTAGAACCACGGACGAATCGGGAACCACCATGGACGCCTCCACCTCCTTCTGCCCCGGGATTCACAGGCTCCGCCCTACCAGGACCAGAAACGCAGTCCGCCCCTGCTTCCGCCTGGCGTCTATACGTGGGATCTGGGATCCGAACTCAGGACCTTCTGCCTGCAAGGCAGAAGCTTAACCCCTGAGCCACCTCTCCAGCCCAGCATGTTTTTTCTTGATTGGGAGTAATTCCACATAACCAGACTGCCTTCAGATAATAGTCTTTTTGTTTCAGGGATCCAAGTAGTGGGATTTATAGGTAGATAATTGTACACTCGAACAGAGGAATGCAATTATTTTAGTGTGTGTGTGTGTGTGTGTGTGTGTGTGTGTGTGTGTGTGCATGTTTATCAGGAGAACACCATGGATGACCCAAGGATGACTATGACTTTGGGAATCATCCTGGGTTTCTTCTACTTTCTTTTTCTGTTGCTCTGGGATTTCACAGATTCTACCTTCCAGAGCCTGAAGTATAAACAATCACCCTTTCTGCCTGGCCTTTTTATGGGAGGTCTAGGATCAGAACTCAGGTCCTTCTGCTTGTGGGGAAGAATCTGAACCCCTGAGTAATCTGTCAATCCTGAATACAATTATTTTCAATAGAGCTTATAATTAATAGAAAAATGAACCATCTAGGTAAAATAAAATAATCTAATGTGTTTAAAACTCTGATGGATAATTTTTTTTGCTACAAAGCACAAAGAAGGCATAAGTATATATGAATTAATAATTTATCTATCAATTAATAAAATGGTAAGTTACAAAAGCATATATTATGTTCACACAATTCCACTCAACGTTAAGGAGATTTTTTTACAATATTTGACAAATAACTTCTAAAATGTTTTTATTTCTTTTTCTTATTTTAAAAAAAAGTTTGTGTTGTATGTGTGCGTGTGTCCATGTGTGCAGGTGTGTGTGTGTGTGTGTGTGTGTGTGTGTGTGTGTGTATGTGTGGGTGTGTGTGTGTGCATATACATAACTCATTGCCTGTGGAAGCCCAAGGGTGACTTCATGAATCACCCTGGATTGCTTCTACCTCCTATTTCCTTTATTTTGGAGTTTATCAGGCTCCACCTTCCAGAACCATTTCTTCCTGATATTTTTACATGTAATCTGGCATCTGAACTCAGGACCTTCTGTTTGAGAGGTAGAGGCTTAACCCCTGAGTCATCTCTCCAGTCCCTAAAATATTTATAAAAGTACAACATACATTTGTCAGTTTCATATCAAACTGAGATCATGTAGTATAGGTCTTCTCGTGTCTAACTCATAAAATCACAGAGAAGATTGATGATTGTTAGATTTAGGAATAAGGGAAATGGGGAGATTATAGTTAAAGAGTACCAAGTTTCACATAAGCAGGAAAATGACTTCCAAGATGTAATGTACAATATGGTGACTACATATATTAATATCATAGTGAATATTCAAAATTTTGTGAGGGTAGGCCATAAATATATCAATACACATACATATAGGTTATGATAATTGTGAGTAATTAATATATATAATTAAATCTGATTATAATTAACTTTCACAAATATCATATGCCTTAAATTTACATATATGTGTGAATATATCTGAGTCAACTACACCTTAATAAGTCTATGGTAATATAGATATATACAAATCTAATAATGCTTGAAACAGTTCTGAAATGAGAAAGATGTTAGATTGGAGAGAAACATTTGTTCCATATCGCAAACGTAATGTTTATGTCTTGTCTTTTCCTTAATAAAGTGATGATACTGGCCTACCGAAAGATACATATGTATCTGGATCAGCATTTAAAGACACATTCAATCTTTCAAGGAAACTTAGTAGATGAAGTGATATTTTTCAATCAGAAATGTAATAGGGGTTTTCCCACACCTGATATAGAAAAATGACAAAATTAGATCTTAAATCATACCATATAGTAACATGAATTCCAAATTACAGAAACTCAAACTATATAAGACAACATTTAAAATCTTTTAGAAAAGAGAAATGTTTCTTTAGAGCAATGTCAGAAGAGATCTTTGAATTATAACACAAATTTTTGAAGCCAAGAGCGTATTTGTTGATGTGTTTGTTACCCTCCAATTGGAACCATTCGCAAAGTTAGCAAGCCACAGTCTTGGAGATATTTAAAGGTTTAATGCCAATCAACCAAAAAAAAAAAAAACCTTGCAAAGTCCAGTTGGAAATTAATAAATATTACTAACTAATTTGGGGGAAAAGAGTTATTTTTACTAAATATGAAAACTATTCAACATGATGGAAGAAATTCAAGGTGAAATGTTGAAGTAGTTATCATCATTTACAACAGATTAGAAAAGTAAGTTAAAATTCAAGCAGTATCAAGTATTAGTAAGCATTTAAGAAAGCTTTATATTCCATAAAATATGTTTAACTATTTTTACAAGAAAGAGAGTTATTTGATAATATGACAAAATGTTGAACTGAACTGTGTATGTTCTACATCTTGTAAGACAGGAAAAGATCATTTCTGGATGTGGCTATTTCTTTAAGGAAACATTTTCAAGTGTAGGCAAGGATGTATGTATATCATGTTCCATTTCACATTGCTTATTCCAGCAGAAAGTTCTGACTGACCTAAATGTCCATCAGAGAGGGAATGGCAGATCAGTTATGGCATATAACCCATACCAAAGTTAAAATAAGTGAACTAGAGCAATATGTATACTCATAGGAAAAAAAAAAAGAAGCTCAATCAAGTGTCTGAATGACTGAGGGAATTCCATTAGGTGTGGCTACATTGCAAAGCGCTACAGGCTGGAATGTACATTTTCATAGTTGAAAAATGCTGAAAATTCACAGTAAAGAAGTGAACAGGGTTGATTTCCTCGGAAGCCTCTGTCCTGGGCCAGTAGACAGCCTTGTCTTCTTGACATGTTCTCATTATGTTCATCACAACAAGCATATCTCTGTGTATACATGTCACTTTCTTGAAATAAAATATTTCTTTTCAGGAAATGGGCAGATTGTATTGGATTTCACACTAAAGATTTCATTTTTAACTTAATCTCTCTGTAAAAGGTCCTGTGTCTGAATACACTGATTTTGAGATACGAGAATTTTGGTAATAAAAGAATAGCTTCAAAAATAACACACATAAAGTTTAAGAACACAAAAACCCAAAGGGAGATTTTTACCAGAAAAAGTACCTTAGGATGGAGATGCCACATGATCTATATTTCCAACATTTTTATCACTTGACTTAAAAAAAACTGAAAGACATGAACCTGATATGTAAAATATTAAGATATTTTTAAAAACATATACATGTCTTCATAGTACTATTTGCTGCATTTTTATATTAATAAACTTTTAGTTTCCATTAGGAAACTAAAGGTGAACAGGAAGAGAGCCTTATATTAAATTGGTGTGTTCATAATTCCTGTAGTACCTCCTAGTTACCATGTGCAAGCCCATCTGTAGACAGAGAACATTATTTCCAGGAACAAGAAGGGGTATCAGAGCATCTCAGGAGGAAATGGCCACCTTCAGAATTTTCCTTATAACCTATCATCATCTTTCCACATTTTAATCAGATTTAAAAAGTGCTTTCTGACTGTCTAAAAATACAGATACTATTCACTATACCTCCAGGAGAGAATAGCACCACAATGATGTAAGTATTAAGGCACTTGGCTAGTACAGATTCTCATATCAAACTCAATAGGTCATGCATGCTAATGGATGTGAAATTAGGTGGGGGAAGGAGAAAGTATGTAGTGGAAAACAATGGTGGAGATACAGGATTAGACAATAAGAGTTGAAAGTTGCATAAATTCATTGTATTTGTTTATAAATGTATCAAAGAATAAAAATGCAAATCCTTAAACTTTCGTTGGAATATTGCCCAAGTTTTAATGTGATGCTAATGCTTTTGTGTTTTGATTAGTGGTGGAAAATTTTTGAAATTGGGAAGGCACATTGCACTAACAGAAAAGTGACGCTGCATTCTGGGTTTGAAAGAGTGGCAAGAATGTAGGCTGGAGGCAAAAAGAAAATAGACATCGTCAACTTCATAACTATAGTCATTTGCTTTATTTCTATGTGCACGTGCCTGGGAAAATGGAGATTACAAAATTCTTATTGTCTCCAGTGTGAATGCATAAGCATCATCATCATCATCATCACAGGTACTCAACTCAGGACTGACCCGAACCCTCCATTGACAGTGCCCTTTGACCGAGTATCACCAAGAGCACACTTCAAGGTCATCCTGTGTCACTATTAGCCTCCAGGGGACTCTGCAGGCTAGCACAGTTAATTATGCTAACAGTCAAGGAAATTATACTGGCCCAACAGGGCCTAGTAAGATGAATATCTCCCTTCTGCAGTCACAGGGGGACGTTAATGGTATTTTTATTAACTTGTGACCTGTTGACTGCTATTAGAATATAGATCGTATGCATAAACCAGGTTGGACTGCAAATAGGATTATGGGGCAATTACTGTGGCAGTCACTGGGTTTCTAATCATTGTTGCCAAAGAAAATTCGTAGGACTTGAATGTGCTGTCTGGAATTCCGTTAGAAGGGCTCAGGATCAATGTTTAAGTTGTCTCTGTGTCTACCTGTAATTGCAGGTGGTGAAGTCTATGCTCCGACTTGGAGACAAAGAAATATAATGAAAGAAAAAAATGACAAAGGAGAGATGGTGATCAGGTTAATCTTAGCTGTTGTCTGCTCAAGGTTAAAAACTCCCTCAATGAAATAGTTTTGATTAAAAATATATGTAGTTTGTTAGTAATTCTACTCATGCAGAAACCTCTAATAACCAATGATCAGATTATATTCTGATGTGTTACTTCAGGGACATGAAAATTACTTCTGCAATTATATACAATATGATATGAAATATAGCATTTAAGCACTTTAGTCGTGTTCCTTAGGGACACATATTATTGGTAATGCCATCAAGGTTGCCAAAAGGCCTTCAGAGTTGATAGCTAAAGATGCTGATTTATCTTCTACAAAGTGCATTATTTATAATCACGACCTCTCCCTCTAAGTTGGAGCAGCATTTATGCAACCCCTTTTAAACTCCTGTCTTTGCATGTCGGGTAAGATCAGAAGGAACAAATGGTTCCATTAACACAATAAATCACTGGATTAACTGACTTGACTGGAAGCAGAAAATGCAGCATCTGAAATCTTGCCATCTTAATCTAGAAGACACTGGTGACTGAGACCAAGAAATAAATAATAATAATTTGTCTGGCAAAGACATCTAAATGTTTGACTTCTCTATTCTGAAGTCAGTCCTCCATGAACTTTAGACAGTTTAGTTTCACAGGGGACTTTTAAGAGCAAGATATGGGCAGCCTTGAAAGGAGACAGGACTGCAGTGAATCTTGGGGTTCTGAGCAAGAATTCACAAATGCATATGTTAATCTTCTTCCCCTGCACTGACACTGTCCCTGGTCTGCCCATGGTCATCCTGTGACTTTTCTCTTTCTGAATACTACATCAGATATGCCATGGTTTCAGTGTGCTCCTAAAAGACAAGTGTGAGAACATTAATAATATGTGCAACAGAGGGGTAGATGCTTAGAGACCATGAGGGCTCTGATCTCATGAAAAGATGAGGTTCTTGATGTAAGAACAGATTCCTAATAAAAAGAAGAGTTGATTTCTTTTTGTCTCTCATGTCCCAAGATGGACTAAAGTGTAACCAAATCCCTCACCAGAGGCTGGTATAATGATATGGGACTTCTCAGGCTTCAGAGCTGTGATAAATATATATTTTTTTTGCTTTTTTAAGGGACCTAAGGCCTAGTGTTTTTTTATAAGAATTCAATAGACTAAGATGATCATAGAATAAATCCACTTACTTAGGCATGATTTGCATTTGAAATGAAACAACTTCTGTTATTAACATTTTCTGAAATTTTTCCCCCCAATGTTTTCATTAAAACGTTGAACTTTACTTTACGTACATGTAGTTGTTCACAGATGGCACAGGACCACAAATGAAAAAGACTAAATGATAATTTGTGGATAGTCAATAATGTTTTCAATGACGCATATTAGAAAAAATCATGTTTGCATCAGACAGAGATGTTATAATTCTAACTTTACTATTTCTTTTTAACTTTTTTATTATTTTTGCACGTGTGCATGTGACCCTGTAGAGGACCAAGGATGACTTCAGGAATCATCCTGGATTGCTTCTACCTCCTTTTTGCTTTGCTCTGGGATTACCTTGGCTCCACCCACCAGGGCCAGAAGTGCAGACCTCTGCCATTTCTGCCTGACATATTATAGTGGGATCTGAGATCCAAACTCAGGTCCTTTCTATTTAGGAGGCAGAGTTTAACCTCTGAGCCACCTTTCTAGTTCCAAACTTTGCTATTTATTAACAAACTGGAATTGAGCATATCATTTATCTAATCTGAGTCTTGGGAAATATTCAAAAGCATGTTAATGAACTTTATTTAAATACATATTTTTTCATATTTTTATGTGCATCATGTTCAAGTTACTGCTTTAATCATATAAGAAGCTGAGTGAATAAGCAAAGCTCACTATAAACTTAAGTGGATTTTCATGATTTTTAGGATGTAGGAGGAAAAAAATATTTGCAAATTAAATCCAAGATATATATCAATAGACAAAGCTCCTCCTTTCTTCACATCCTTTGCAATATTTGTTGCCATTTGTATTCTTGACAACAGCTATTCTGACTGGGATGAGATGGAATCTCAAAGTAGTTTTAATTTGCATTTCCCTGATGGTTAATGATGCTGGACACTTCAAATGTTTATTAAGCATTTGAATTTCTTGTTTCGAGAACTCTCTGTTCAGATCGATTGCCTTTTTTTTAAATTGAGTTTTTTGTTTTGAGGATCCTTAGCTTTTTTACTTCTTTGTGTGCTTTAGATGTTAGTCTTCTGTCAGACATATACCTGGAAAAGATTTCTACCCATTGTAGAAAGCTGCCTTTTCACTCAGTTGTTGCTTTTGCTATACTGAGTTTTTTAACCTCAAGAGACCCCACTTGTCATATGTTGCCCTCATTTCTTGAATGATCAGAGTCCTGCCCAAGTCCTTACTAATGCCTGTATCTTGTAGCATAACCCTACCTTCCACTGCTAGTTTCAGAGTGTCAGGTTTTGGGTTGAGGTCTTTGATTCAGTTGGAGTTTATTTTGTGCAGTTTATTATAAAGGTTAGATTTAGATCTGTTTTCTTTTTCTACATGTAGACATTTAGTTTTCCCAACACCATCAGTTTAAAATGCTATTTATTCTCCAGTGTTTGTTTCTGGCACTTTTATCAAAAGCCAGGTGACTGTGGTTCACTGGCCTTATATCTGATTCTCTGTTCTATTCCATTGACCTGTGTTTCTGTTTCTGTGCCAGTACCTTGTTGTGTCCACTTCTATAGAATTCTGTAGCACAGCTTGAAATCATGCATTGGAAATACCTCCAGCACTATTTTCTTTGCTGGGAGTTGCTTTGGCCATACAGTGTGTTTTTTATGACTCCACATGGATTTTATGATTGTTTTCTCTGTTTCTGTATAGAAAAGGTTGGAATTTTTATCAAAATGGCATTGTATCTGGAGATCGCTTTTAGTAGGATAGCCATTTTCACATAAGCATGCATCCTTCTATCTTCCAGTATCTTATTCAATTTCTTTCTTAAATGTTTAGAAAGCAAATGAATGATTCATAATTTACCTAGCTTTTTCTTCTGATATTTTCTCCTTATAGGAAAGAGAAATTTTACTAAATACAAGTTCAGCAAAAGGGGGCCAGGAAAACTTTTTTTTTCTTCTTTTGTCTTTTTGTCTTCCCTTCCTTCCTTCCTTCCTTCCTTCCTTCCTTCCTTCCTTCCTTCCTTCCTTCCTTCCTTCCTTCCTTCCTTTCTTCCTTCCTTCCTTCCTTCCTTTCTTCTTTCTTTCAACTTTAATCATACAAGAAACAGAAATAGTAAAGATTCCTGACATTTAGAAAATCATAACATTCAAATAAATAGCACCTTTTCTTATTTGATTTCACTTTCCTTTCTTCACTGATATTCTGGTATATTCTGTGAGGCAAACAAATCCTTCAAAGAAAAAAAGAGTGGAGTAGCAATCGGTGATTCCTAAACTGCATCCAATCCTAAAAAGAACACAATTGTTTTGGAGTCCAAATTATTATGATTATCTACAACATAATATCAGGTGCACACATGGTTGATCCTGTCATGCTTATTATGTTTTCTCAGCTGGTATGCAGCCCTGCTGGAAGTCTTTAAATCAAAACAATTGATTAAAACATTTAGTATTGGAAAAGTGGAATGGAGGAAGACTAGGGTGGGTTCTCTATGCCAAATTGAGAACAGGGGTACAGTAATAGAACAAGTGTCTTAAAATAAGCTAGATTTAATTAGGCGGAAGCCCCCATTTGTTTCTTATTTCACAGATCATGGCTCTCACCATTATGTGTATGTGGATGTATTATAAATTATAAGATATTCAATAAACCAAGATTCTAAATATTTCAATATTCTCTGTGAATTTGGTTTTACCTGTAACATTACTACTTTCTCATAATATCCATCCTGAATGAACATTGTCTTGAATTGAAAATGCTATGAGCTTACGAGAACTATGCACAGCAAGGGACCTTTCTGATTCAGCATAAATTGTCTTCTGATTTCAGAAAAAAATAAATTATTTCCTTAGCACTTTAGTCTTACCCTGCATATCAAACCTGCTATATTAATGGTTCTGCATTTATATAGTGAAAGTAGATTCAGTATGGGAAGGATGACTCAAAAGAAAGACCCCTCTCTCCACAATGAAGGTATGTGGCTGCTTCATGGAGTGAAAAACTTCTGTTAACCTCATCTTCTCAGTGATAAGGTACTGGCAGTGGTCTTTCTTCATTTCTTATGACCGTGTCTTTTGTTCCTGCTGACAACTATGATTTCGTTGTAGGGATTCTACAACGTTCTTCCATCCTCTTGTCCATCTCAAACACAGCTCAATTATACTAGTTCATTTGCACTGAATCTAAATAGTCCATAGAAGACAGTCATAGCCAGTGCAAAAGAAAAATAGCTTCCAATGGAATTCAGGCTGCTCATTTCCCTATCAAGTTTTATTAAATTCTAAATTTCATTCTTTTTACCTTTGCCTGTGTTATAAAATATTTATTGGTCATTTTCTTGTGAATGTATTTGCAATTGACATGTAAAACAAGGCCAGACTAGAAGGATAGCCTTATAGGTGCGGGTCTTCAACTTTGAAAAATACACATCCAGAATGTTTTTATAACAAAGGCTATCCTTGTGTTTATTATAATGAAGAGTGACACTGGCAGGACATGACAGCACATAGTTTAGCAGAACAAATATTTAAAGCGTCTGCCAGCAGTCCAATCATTTCTTTGTCCTTTTGTGAAACCTTTCAGCAAAGAAAGTTACATAAACAGACAAAGACTGGAAGCCAGGAAGATTAATTGAATGGATGTCGTGTGTGTGTGTGTGTGTGTGTGTGTGTGTGTGTGTGTGTGTGTGTGTGTGTCTGTCTGTCTGTCTGTCTGTGGTGTATGTTTGTTTGCCTTATTTGTCCCATGAGTGATTTCTGGATCTTGTGATTTATGGGTCTTGCAAGACTGAAGTGCCAGATTACGTTGGGCAGCTGAAAGCACCACATGGACTCTTAACCATCTCTCTTGCTTCATTCTTGGTTCCTGTCTTCATTTTCTTTACCTTGTCATAATCGCTTTTCATATCACAGATATCTTTTGAATTTGGAAAAAATGCCGAGTTAGAAAATACATTTAAGAAATGAAGTATACAAACTGTGGCTTGGGAAGTTCATTAAAAAAAAAAAAAAAGCTCATCCATACAATAGCCACTTAGAGCCCCAAATTTGGACTTGACCAGCACATCAGTTGCTCCCTCAAACACTCAGTTCAGACAGCTGACAACATAGTACATTGACCTGTTTCTCAGCTTTGTCTGAATGGAACAGAATGGTGCCTATTCTATTCTTTTGTGTGCATCTTGTTTTGCTCAATGTTGTGTTGACAAGACTCATAAACATTGTGGTACGTATGGGACAGTTCATTGGTTTCCAGTAAAATGCCATTGAAATTCTTACACGACATATTTAAAAAATGCTCTTGGTGTTCAGAGGAGCAGCACAACATTGCAGCTATGATAAGCACAATAGACATTCTTTTGTTAGTGTCTCCTTTTTATACACCTATTTATTTAGAACATATGAATAGAATTTAGGATCACATGGTGCAGTGTATTTTCTTTTATTAGACAATGTTAACGGGTTTTCAGAATTTTTTTTCTTTTTTACAATTTGCCACCCCACAGTATGAGAATTGTAGTTTCTCTCCAAGAAACATATTAACCATTTCACTTTCTTCTTCTATTAGTTTAGTTTCATTATTAATTAAATTTGTTCTTTGACAATCAAACACATTGATAGTGTATTCTAATTGTTCTCACCCACAGTGTCTCTCACTACCTTCCCCCTCCTGCTAAGACATCCTCCCTACAAATCCCTTTCCTACAATCTTGTCTTGTTCTTTTTTCACCACAGTGAGTTCATTAGGGCTGTCTGCATGACCAGGGGTTTAGAATTATTTACTGAGGCTGTTTTCACAATAACTAAGAAATAGAATCAGCCTAAATATCCATCAATGAATGAATGGGTGAGGAAAATGTTGCACATCTGCACAAAGGAATAATATTCAGCTATAAAGAAAAATGATATTATGAAATTGCAGATTTGTTAGTTTCATCTTTCTGTTACTGAATGAATACAGGGCCCAAAGAGATTAGATAAGCAGGGGTTTATTCCAGTTTTTGATAACTCTTGGTTATATTCATGCATATGGCTGGAGAGTTCATACCAATGTTAGGAGCTGAGCAAACTAGAAACAACATATCCACAGGAATTGTCAGGACGCAAAAAACACTAAACCAACTCTGTTAATGTCACCACCTCCAAGGGAATGGTTCTGCTCGCTGTGGGCTGACTCTCCCCACATCAGTTAGACAGTCTCCCATAACCTTGCTCAGAGCTTGTTTTAAATTCCCTCATCTCCTCCTCCTCCTCCTCCTTCTTCCCTTCCCCCTCCTCCTCCTCCTCCTTTTCCTCATCTTTCTTCTTCTTCTCCTCCTCTTTCTCTTAAGCCTTCTACTGCAGCCCACACTGCCTTTTAACTTGCAGCAATTCTTTTGTCTCAGCCTCTCAAGTGCCAGGATGGCAAGTAACTGCCTATATTACTTGGGCTTGTTTCAAACTCATGGAAAACCTTTGCCTTAGCCAGCCAAGTATTGGAATTTCAAGATTAGCCACCATAATGGTGGCAATCTTTTCTTCTTGCAAATGATTTAGTCAGGTGCTGCCACTCCTTTGCAAGTGTGCCTCTGGGCTTTTACAATGCCAGCTGCTTTGACATATTTTTATCCTATTATCATAGGTTCTGTTCTTTCTCCATGCCCTACTTGTTGGGTTGAAACGCTCACTTGTATAAGAAACCAGATAGGATTTTTATCATCATTGGAATCATTTAGTACTTTGTGTTGTTGAAATCAAAAGCATTTCATATTGATTATTGTTTGGATCTTAGATGCAATCATGTTTTGTGAAGAGACTTGGGTCAATGCAGCAGTTCATTCACAGATACCTAATAAATATTTAAAATTGAAGGGAACATATGCAGCATGTATATGTTTTATTGAAATGCTCTTGATGCTAGGAATATAAATTCACTTAGAAAACAGTGCCAGAATTTCTTGTACCAAATAATGACCGCAGTCCCTGAGAGTGAATGATAAAGCAAAGTTGGCCAAAGAATCTGTTTAAAACCTGCCTGAGTAACACAATCCACCTTAGCTCAACTTGATGATTCCTGAGGGATCTATCTGTTCCATGAAAGATGATTTCTGGGAGAGGAAAAATAAGATTTGTATCAATTAAACAATAGGTACTTGGCCAAAACAACATTGGCAGATACTGGATTATCCTTGGCGCAAATGGTCTACATTAGACAGCATTGAAAAGGTGATGTGTTTTACATATAGGAGCTGTACAGTGTGACTTACTGGACTCTTCAAAATATTGTCAGAGAGAGTGGTCGGTGGAAGAAGCATACACTTAAGGATTTGATAGGAAAATATTCCTTATGCCACATGCATGTAGTATGCAGTTACACTGTCTCAGTGCTATCTGCTATAAAATGGGATAATAACATGAAATTTTCAAAGCTCATGAGTGAATCTCAGATTATTTTACAGGATAATTCTTTAATTCTTCAACTTGGTTTGTTCCTCCATTTTGTACTTTTGTGACATACTAGAGTTTTATAGCACTTTTCTGTTATAGTCTACGTTTGTATATTCATGGTTGTGACTTTGATCAGTGTGAGCTCAGAGGAGGAGGTAACTTGTATATTCATCACTACTGCATACCCAATACTTATTCTACTTGATACATAGTTTATTACCAAAAATACTTATTCAAAGTGAGTGCAAAATGATAGGTAAATGATAATGTTCTTCCTTTCTTTTGTTTTTGGAATGAGAATATAATATAAAATAGTTGAGATCTTTTTTTCATCCTAAACAGAATTCTTACATTTCATTAAGTTGTACCCTTTAGAAAAGGTAGTGTGTGGAAGCTATATCTATATTTTCACCATACTGAATTAGCTCAGACAACTGTTAAGAGCCTCTTAAATTTGTATCACCGAAATCCAGTGCCCACTGTATAGAATGTCACCAAAAGACTTTTAAAAGAGAACTTCATTTTTGAGAACAATTTGAAACCATTTGGAATCAAATGTGGAACATTGAGCAATTAATTTCATTTTTTGTCTAAGGAAAAGTTTTAAAAAGCACTAATAAATCTACTTTTCTACCTGATCATAAAGATTCACACACACATTTCTGAGAGAAATGAAAGCCTGTGGTGGTGATATCCAAAACTACAATTGTTGGGTGAATGTTCTTTGGGGTGGATATTAGGTATACAGGAATATCAGTAACAACCTCTCTCCCACTTCCTCTGAATATTGCATTTCTTTAATATTATACCCCACTTAAATGCCATTGAAATCTCTTTTCTCATAAGCTTTCTTTTGGAGTGTGGTGAGAATAGTAAATATCCCCATCAGTCATGTAATAGCCAGGCATGGTGGCATGCAGCTGTAATACCAGAGCTGGGAAGTGGAGACAAGCAGACTCACTGACCAGTCAAACAGAGGCCTCCAGGTCCAAAGAGAGACCATGTCTCAAAAAAAAAAATGTGAAGAACAATGAAGGAAGACTCTTGATTGTAGCCTTTGGTATTTTTCTGCATGCAGAGAGGTGTACATACAAAATAGGTATATCCATTCACTCTCTCTTTCTCTCTCTCTCTTTCACTCTCTCTCTCTCTCACACACACACACACACACTGACAGTGCACCACATACACACATAAATACCACATATACACACAGAGAGAGACACAACCCCACACATGCACATGCACTCCACACTCATACAACATGCTGTAGTTTCTGTTCTTTGTTGCTGTAAGAAAACTACTCATACTTAGTCAGAAAGGGAGAAAAGAGACTTATTTGACTCACAGTTCCATAAGGGAGATATAATCCATTATGATGGAATCTCAAAGCAAAATTTGGAAGGCAGTTTCAGGTTACAGCAGTCATCACAGATATAGGGAAATGCATACTGCTAAATAGGGTTGGGCCACCAAAACTTGAAGGCCTCAATCTCTCTGACTTGCCTTCCTCCAGCAAGGCTCCATCTCATAAAAGTGACATGACCTTCCCAAGTAAGAATCTGAACAAAGGGAAAACACCTCTCATTCAAACCATGATACCATACAAATACACACAGACCACACACACACACACACACACACACACACACACAAATAAATGTATACCACATATACACACCCTAAGCCTATATATACACTCAAATACACATATACACATGTGCTCACACAGTCCACAAAAGCACAATACCTGCAGCATGAACACATGCACACGTATACAACACACACACACACACACACACACACACACACACACATACCAAAAACACAAATATGTTTGTTGCATTGAATAGTGAGCTCTATTACTAAAGTAGTTAAGAAAAACTCGCCTAGGCTTCATGTATAAGGTTAAGTCCAAAGAAAAATTGTACTCTATGTTTTTTTTTTCCTTTTTGTTTACTTGAACTTATTTACTTTACCTTTTGTGTTAAGAAATCACATTGGATAAGACGTTTAAAATACAAAATGGTAATTAAGAGTGTTCTAGCAGCTCCAGCTGGCAGTGAAATAGCTCCCCATAGACAGGCTGACATTTCTACCCTTTAAGAATCCCTCCTCTGATGCAGTTCAGAGCAGCCAACCTTGATTCCACCCATTTGATTAAACAACAGAGAAACTGCAAATAGTAAAAGTCACTCCTCTTGGGCCAGCTTAAACTGACAGCAATGTCAAGAAAAGAAGGTGATGGAAATGGAAACTATGAATTAGTATTGAAAAGACCACTTATCAAGTTGCATTCTTTAAAGTATCTAATTAGTCAACGAGCTTTCTCATAGAATATTCTTGTAGAATATTACATAGCTGTTATCAAGATACCTAAGAAAACTATTGAATGGCAGGATTTATTTATTTTGGATCATGGTTTCAGATGGCTATATATGGTTTCTTGTCCCCATAAACTTGGAAAGAACTCCTTTGTAGCAGAAACGTGTAGAGGAAGAGGCAGGTCACCCCATTGTACTTAATAATCACAGAGTGGAGGCCTTATAAGTATAAAATCCGAAAGGGCATAACCTCTTCTTCCAAAGTTTCTAGAATCTCTAAAGACAGAGCTACACCTTTCAGCATGTGAGTGTCGGTGGGTATACTTGATATTCAACACCCAACTGTCTCTAAGCTGAATATCTGTAGTAGCGCTTAGAACAATTGACTTGCATGTGGAATTCTGCACACCGAGGGGTGCAGATGAGCCAGTGGTATGCAGAGGGTTAGGTGCCTGCACAGATGGCCACTTGTCTTACTTGTATAACTTCATGGCTGTGATAAAGCCCTGATCCAAACAACTGAGGGGAAGTGTCTAAGTTTTATTGTCTGTTTGATGGGTGAACCCTGGTCTACAGGAACCCAGTTCTCTCCTAGTGCTTTCTGAAGGCCACTGAAAAAGCGAGACTATAGTGTGGCAGTAAAAACTGATTGCTACTGTGGTAGTGAGGAAATTAAGAAGGAATAGATGCTCGAATACAGAGTCGATCATCTGAATTCAAGTCCAGGAACTAGCAAGGTAGAAAGAGGAAACTGACACCTGAAAGTATTCAATTGGCCTCCACAAGCAAGCGTGTATGGTGTATGTACACACACACACACACACACACACACACACACACACACACCAAACAAACAAACAAATAATCAAAGATGTGATTACTAGTGTACACCACTCTAGATTAAAATCACATTCCTGGAGTTTAGCGCCAGTGTTACCAAAATATAGATAAAGGACAATAGCAAATACTTTCCTTTTGTGGATATAGCTTTTCCCATCTTCAAGACGAAAGCTTTGGGAAGGCAGTCTCTGACATAGGCTCAGTTTCTATGACACTTTGATCAGCAGATCTTCTGCCTTCCACACTCATCCTCTCTTCACCTCAGAGGAGCCTCTAGCTCCTCCTGAGATACCACCACTATGAGAAGAGTTTGGTGACCCTTTCTTGTACGGTAAGTTTTCTATTTTCTAGACTCATCAGTTTCTTATGATTTCTCACATCTCCTCTGCCTCTCATTTTGAGCAACCCATGTCTTCCTTGTTATTACATCTCATCCAATCTCCCTTTCTATGCAATTAATCTCATGTCTTTTAGATCTCTTCTTCCACACAGCTTTTCTTCCTCCGAGATCAGAATGGGATTCTTAGCATTCACTGTCAGCACCCCATGGAAGCTTCACAATTTCATTTCTGCAGCATTATGGCCTGTCTTTCTCACTGCTGTGAAGCAATGTTTGTTATCATAACCAAGAATGCTGCCACAGTTGTGCCAAGATACAAATTATCCATTCATGGAAAAAACAACAGACTCTTATGCCATTAGGTTATTTCCCTGGATGCTTTTCTGAACTTATTATGCTTTTTGTCATGTTTTATTTGCCACATTCTTATGCATTTCTTTTGGTGAAACACTTCCTTTCCTTCTCTACTGAAAGGAAAATTGTTGTTGGACCGTCTTAAAATTCTATCTATGTATCATCTGTCTGTCTGTCTGTCTATCTATCTATCTATCTATCTATCTATCTATCTATCTATCTATCATCTATCTCTCTCATTATCAATCTACCATCTATTTCTCTTTCTTTCTGCCTATCAATCTGTCTATAATTTGAAATTTCAATCCACCCACCATCCATCTATTCATCCATATAGGAAACTTGTTCATTTTTAGCTAAAACTGTAGGTTTAGAAGTTTGCTTCTTTGTTTTTGAAGTTCCTCAGTCTTCCATTTATGTATGTATCTTTCTTTTCCCATAAGTCATAATTATAGGATGACTTTACTACTTACTATTTATGCTGAAAACAAAATCTTATTTCATTTAAGAACCTTGATCATATATCTATCACATATTGTTTTCAAGAGTGTTTTTGGAAACTTACTGGAAAAAATATGAACAAACAATACCATCATAGATGCATTGGACTATGTTGGTCAAATTCAACAAAAAGTGACTTGGCAGTGTTTATACACATCATAAATGCATAAATTCTTTGGATATACACTAACTTCAATGTAACTTTCCTAGAAATATACTTTTTTTTAAATTTTTTATTATGTATTCAATTGTGCATGTATGCATGTGTTCGTGTGTGTGTGTGTGTGTGTGTGTGTGTGTGTGTGTGTGTATAGAACCACGGACGAATTCAGGAACCACCATGGACTTCTCCACCTCGGCCTTGTTTACTCTGCCCCAGGATTCACAGACTCCGCCCTACCAGGACCAGAAACGCAGGCCGCCCCCGCTTCCGCCCGGCGTCTATAGGTGGGGTCTAGGATCCAAACTCAGGACCTTCTGCCTGCAAGACAGAGGCTTAACCCCTGAGCCACCTCTCCAGCCCCTAGAAATATACTTTTGCAAGTGCTAAATTACATGTGAATTGGCATATTTACTGTCTTGTTTTAGTAAATGACATTATAAATTATATATATAAATATAAATCATAATTATAATCAACAACTTTTATATGTATAGCAGCCAAGGTAAGAATCTTCTTTGATAAAGAACAGAAAACAGAAGAAAAATAGTTTGCTGTCTAGCTAGGCAAATTCAATATAACTTTTTTCTGTACATGAGCTCACCTTTTTGTATCTAAGATGCTACCCAACTCCAAGATTGCATTGACTGATTACAAAAAGAAAGCCAATGATTGTGAGAGAAGCAGATATTTCCTCAGTATCTAGTAAGGGGAATTTTCACTAAAGATCACTTGTAGTCTGTTGAATTTTAAAGCATGCATCTATACACCATAAGTGTAAAGAAAATCAACAAAGTAGCCACTGTAAACACAAGAGGAGGAATTGAAGGAAGGGCATACAGATAATAAGAAGGCAGTAAGAAAGCTAACACCCACACTTGCCTCTACATGGTCTTAATCTATCCTAGGAAGCCTGGATGTTTTACTTTTGTGCCTTGAATAATCCATATATCCCATTTTTAATGAAAAGCACAAGTCAGTGTGCTTATTCTTCATGAGGAACCAGAGGGACTTGCAGAGTTTATATGAGACATAAGAGATTATTTGAGATTCTGTATCTAGCTCCCTTAAATCCCTTAACATGATTCTCAATATAAAAGATATTTTTAAATTTTCAGCTCTGTCAATATATAATTGACATATAAGATCATAAATTTAATGTGAACTATATAATTTTATATATGTGTGCATTGTAAAATGATTCATATTCAGTACATCTTTCAGTCATATAACTATCTTTCTCTGAGCGACTGTACATTGATTCACTCTCTTCGCATATGAGAACTATACAATATTGTATTGCTAACTACTGACACCAGGCTGCACACCAGATTCCTAAGACTTCAAAGCACAAGTATGCACTGTGCTTTTGGCCTGCTTCTCTGTTCTACCTTTGTGAATAAGACATTTAATTTCATATTTTAAAATTATATGGAAATAATCTCATTGTGATTTAACTTTTTCTAGTTTATTTCATGCAGCATAATGCAATGAATACCAAAATATCCTTATTTTTAAGGTTGAATACTATTTCATTATTGTTTACACAATATACACATGTATGTCATATATTCATCCATTAATCCATCAAAAGACACATGGGCTGTTTTCATATTTTGGATATTTTGACCCATGGCACAATGAACACTGCTCCGAGATCTTTTGAGACAATAATTTTTATAATAAGAGGTGAAAACTATATACCATGCTAAGTATATTTTGAAGATTACAAACCATCTACATTCCCACAATGTAGACAGACTTTTGGTTCTCTAATTTCTTGCCAGTTTTTGTTATCCCTTGTCATGAGGTTGATTCTAAAAATGCATTCTTAAATTCAAATACAAGAGATACTTTACAAGAAAACATGGTTCTCATCTTTCTAGTAATGTTGGTTAAGCCAGGGAAAAATTTAGAAAATATTCTTCAAATTGTAAATTTATATACTTGGTGAGTCAAAAAGTCAATTTAAAAAGTCAAAACCAATACCTTAGTACAAATCCAACCAAAGAAGTGAGAGACCTTTATAATGATAACTTTAAAACCCTAAAGAAAGGAATTACAGAAGACACTAGAAGGTGGAAAGACCTCCCACGCTCCTTGAACAGCAGAATTAACATCATAAAAATGACCATCTTACCAAAAGTAATATACAGATCAAATGCTATACCAATCAAAATCCCAAAACAATTCTTTGACCAAACAATCTCAAAATTTATATGGAAGCACAAAAGGCACAGGATAGCAAAAAAACAATCCTGATTTACAAAAACACTGCTGAAGGTATCACCATATCAAACCTTAATCTATACTACAAATCCATAGTAATAAAAATAGCCTGGTACTGGCTCCAAAAAAGACACGTAGATCAATGGATAAGGATTGAAGTCCCAGATGTAAGCCCACACAATTACAGCCATTTGATCTTTGACAAAATTTGATCTTTAACAAAATTCAATGGAAAAAGAATAGCATCTTCAACAAATGGTGCTGGCAAAACTGGATATCTGTATGCAGAAGATTAAAACTGGACCCATACTTGTCACCATGCACAAAAATTAATTCTAAATGGATCAAGGACCTGAATATTGGCCTGAGACTATAAAAACCCTAGTTGAAAGGGTTCCCTCAAGCTGATTGGGCTAAGGCAACAGTCACTAAACAGAAATCCAATAGCACAGGCACTAGAACCAACACTTAACAAATGCGATCTTATGAAATTAAAGAGCTTCTGTTCAACTAAAGTGATTGTAAACTGAGCAAAAAAGCACCCCACAGAATGGGAGAAAAATCTTCACTAACCAAATATCTGATAGAGCTCCATTATCCAGAGTGCACAAGGAACTTTAAAAATCTAAACACCAAGGACATAAATGGCCCAATTAAAAAATGGGCCTGGAAACTCAAAAGAAACTTTTCCAGGGAAGAAATTGAAATGTCTAACAAATATCTTTAAAATGCTCTACATCCTTAGCCATCAGGGAAATGCAAATCAAAACTACTCTAAGATATCATTTCAACCCAGTCAGGATGGCAAAACTTCACAATACAAACAACACCAAATTGCTGGTGGAAATGCAGGCTTATACAACCACTCCGGCGATCAGTATGGCGATTTCTAAAAAAGTTAAAGATTGAAATGCCATATGATCCTACTATTCCACTTCTGGGAATAATCCCTCATAATGCAGAAATTCACAACCATTTTCATAGCGGCACTATTTAAAATAGCAAAATCATGGAATCAACCCAAATGCCCAACAGTTGACAAATGGATAATGAAAATGTGATATATTTATACAATGAATACTACTCAGCCATCAAAAAAGATGAATTAATGAAATTTGCTAGAAAATGAATGGAATTAGAAAAAAATTATATTGATTGGAGTATCCCAGACACAGAAAGGTAGACACCATATGTGCTCCCTGATAAGTGGATCTTAGTTCCAAAACCACTTAATGACATATTCAAAGGTAAATCTCTGTAATACTTACTGTAATCACAAAGGATTATACACAGGAGGGAAGGGAAAGTTCTCCCCCCAATAAAAAGGAGATGGGAGATCATGCTTCAGTAGAGAAAATAGGCCATGGTCAAGTATTGCATATAAGTACTGAGACACCTGGTGCAGTTTACTCTTGCTTTCCTTCCTGATCACTTGGGACTGAACAGGTTTGTTCTCACCAATCAAAGAGGCAAATAGATGGCAACCATCCTGCAAATGGAACAATGACCCCTCCCCCATACATACTGCTGTGTCCTACTCCTATTCTTTCATCTACCTTTGAGTGTCCTCTTATCTTATGATCTTCATTTAAACAGTCTTTTATCTTTGGTTAGGAGGTGACCTTCGATACCAATCAGGATGCAGCCAAGGGCAGTACAGGAAAAGCAAAACTGAAAGCAACAAACCGTAATTCAGAACACCAAAGACCCTACATTAACCAACTGGAACCAGATCAGCCAAATCTCTCCCCATCCTAAAGCTCAGAGAACCTTGCAGAAGAGGGGGCAGCAAGATTGTAAGGGCCTAAAGATGGGGAGGTACTCCACACAAGTTAGGGCCGCAGCAGCCAGAATTGGACTTTGCCTGCCCTGCACAATAGCTGGCATGTCAACAACCCTCCAAACCTACAATAGATCACAGGGGAGAAAGCTCCAGGCAGTAGGATCCTTAGAGGAAAGGCTTTGAACAGTCATAATAGAGTTCCCATACTAACAGGGAGCCCAAGAAGGGGCTCCGGGCTATGCCACTGAGTCCTTACCCCTCACTAAGATGCAAGACTCAGAGGGAGGTTTGGTGTTCACACAAAAGGATCCTCCAGGGGATGGGAAGGAAGAAAGAGGAGAGAGGAAAGGGGAGGACTGAGAAAAGGGTAGGAAGGGAGGGGGGTGAAAGGAAGGGGAAAGGGGGAGATGACTGAAAAGAGGAGAAGGGTGGGAGAGGACCAGGGTACCTATTGAGCTTATATGATTAGGAAAAAAGTAAAATGTGGGAGAAAAAAAAAGCCAAACCAATGCTATACTACGTTAATTAAGATTACAATTCTGCATGTTTGTAGGCATTTAGGATTATGATCTAAGATATTTTCTTGTTGAGAGTTATAAAAATTTTTGAAAGTCACTGAGTTTAAAGGGAGGAAAAATGAACTGCATGTTTTCTAAGGCATTAATATAAAAAGAAGTAAATAATTTGAGTTTGCAGTATGGCGATAACAATTTACCTTTCTGAACATACATTATAATTAAGTTTATGCTATATGTTTTATAGGTGAAATGCAATTTAATGTTCATACCATATTCAAGGGACAAGAGTGATTATTATTAGAGGATGTAAGAAATTAATGCTATTTTACAATAAAAAAGAAAAAAAAGCTCAATAGCTTATCAATGATTCAGCTTATTACAAAAAAATAAAATAAGGTCCTTAATATTAGGTAGACTTAATATCAGGTCTGTGTATTAGATTATTATCCTATAAATTTCTTTAAATTAATATATTCTGGCTTTCTAAACTTTTACTGTTGTCTTTGAATGCATTGAAATTTCTTAAACAGTTTTTTTCTCAATTACAGTTTATGAAACTCACTTTGTTTGAACTGTTAATTCTTTTCACACATGCCTCTAATTTTCTGATTAGCACAAATGTAACAACAGAGCATCTTCCTCAAATCAGTGTGATCTTGACTCTCTCCAATAGTAGCATTTAATTTCTTAATGACCTCCTTTATCAAATTAAAATGCCGTGGAACTGCTACTTCATTTCCCCAAATGCAGCTTTCTAGACTGTAAAAAAGGTTAGTGCTATGTCACACTTAAGTTGGGCTAGAGATATATAAAGCAATCTATACATTGACAGAGAAATTCCATAGATCCATAAAATGAAAATTATTAAATACAATGTAACATATATTTAAAAATAACTAGTTCAACATGTATTTGGACTACCTATTCTTAGTAATTTTTCAACCTACTTAAACTCCAAGGTGGTCTCCACTGATTTCTGCTTCTTCGTACCTCTTAGCATTTTCTCTTCCTGACTTATCAGTTGGTCTCCACATTTCCATGCATCATTATCAACTGTGATCTTTGACATATGTATTTCCTCTATAGATGTTTACAATGTTTGATTTATAAATGTTCAATCTTACAGTGAAGTGAAAGCAATAAGCATTCAATAGCTGCATTTCCCATTTTAAATTTTGAATTTTGATATTTTCTACAAGTAGTAATATCAGCCCTTTTGCTCTTTATAGTTGCAATAGCACGTCTTAATTGCAAAAAGAAAATAGTTGTAGTATTTTCATTTGCAATGTCTTTTAAAACATTTATTATCTGTAAGCCTTTCTTTCTCTCTCCCTCTTTCTCCTGCTGCCCCTGTTACTCCTTTCATTTCTGACACAGTAGGAAAAAAAAGCTGTCACACATCTCTATGAAACAGGCTTTTTTTATTTAACATGATTATATCTAGTTTCATTTATTTTCTGAGAATACCATAATTTCTTCTTTATGTGTAAAATTCCAGTGTTTCTGTAACTTAGTTATTGTGAATGGTGCAGTGGCCAACAAATGTGTGTAATCCATGTCTATAATAAGAAGACTTTGATCCTTTTCAACATATATCTAGAAGTGGATAGCTGGATCATAGGGAAGTCCTATTTTAAATTTTAAAGACATTCTATACCTGTTTTAGTTGTGGCTGGATGAGCTTGCTTTCATACTGCCAATAGATAATGTTCCTTATTTTCCCTGGGTCCTGAAGGGAATTTTTCTTGATTGTAACCATTCTGACTATGGAAAGACAGAATCTCAGTGAAGTATCCATTTCTTTTCCATTTCCCTCAGAGCTAAATAGTTTGAACATTCTTCCATGTGTTTATTGGCTATTTGAACTTCTTTCGGTTCAATGCCCATTTGCTCATTGGAATATTTGTATTTTTGATTTATTGCTGGAGATTGATCCCTCCACTCCCACATTATAAGCTCCAGCCCCTCAGTGCTCTTTTCTGAGTCAGGATAGCAGCAGCAAACTATGGCTTCAAGTCACCTACATGCTTATGAAGGGAAACAAGTGCCAATTAACAGTGTGTTGTGCTAAGGTCTGATGCTCCATCCATAAGTTAGGATATTAAATAAACTCTCCGCTCATTTTTACATTAAGATTGTTTTGTCAGGAGATATATATATATATATATATTATTTAGTGTGTTCCCCTTACTGTGGAACATGGTTTCTCTCATTGAAAACTTTAAACAGAACACAGTCTTGGGGACAGTTTCTTTACCAATTATAGCAATTTTGCTGTTGTGCACTTCTGTGTAGTTGGGCTTAGCTCTTGTTGTATCCTCATTTCCTAACAGTCAAACTATTCTACATGGCATGTAGCTTCTCTTCAGGCTACCCAGATCTCCCAGTAGACTTGAAGTTCCCCAGAAAAGGTCATGCTTAAGAGTCACCATCAGGAGAACTGTGGACCGTTTTGTGAACTACAGAGCTTTCCCTCAAATGCCTTTCAGTGCTTTTTGTAATGATCCCTCTTGAGAATAGTATGTGTACAGTGTTACAATCCTCTTTCTAGATGGCATTTTCTTACGTTATTCTTAAAATCTCTTCAAATAAGCTACTAGCCTAAAATGTATGCATATTCTCTCTCCTAGCTACAGAATGAAGCATTGAAACATTGGGTTTGTTGACTTCATTAATATTATTAGTTATTTTCTGATTATTTTAAGAATTTCTACCAAAGCTTGTATGGACAGCTTGAGTCTCAGTGGTCTTCACTAATTGTATAGTGTCGCTAAAAAACTATTTTATTATTTTATGAAGTTCTAAAATGCATTATTGAATAGTGAGTACTTTCAATGCTGTATTTTATATAATAGGATTGAAAGGGTTATAGCTAAAAAAAATCTGGTGGTATCAGGTTGGCACAGACCCACTCTATCACCCTAATCTTACACAGAACTAAACATTGATTTCTCAATATTCAATTTCTCAGTAGAGCAAATGGAGAAGACACATAAAAGATTAGCATTTTTTCTTCAAGCATTATGGCCTTAGCCACATCCTCAATTTATTTCATGTTTATCCCATTTTTCTATACTTTACTTTGCTTCCAAAACTGGTGAAAGTTTAGTGGATAGAAGAGTCACAGTGGTATAGAATAGAACATGAATCTATCTGATTTCAAAGCTGTATAAATATTCTATGAAATATAAGGCTTCATTTACCACCTTCTCCCAGGTGCACTCCCATTGAAATCAGAGAGAAGCCAGGGCATTTGAAGAGAGTAAAATCTAATCCAGTCAGCACATAGAAATAATTTGGCTTATAATCCCTGCACTAATACAGAAATGTAGATACTTCTAAGCAGGAAGAATGTACATACCACTACTGCACAACAGGTAAATGGGAGAAATGAGTAATATTTTCAGTATGTTTTGTACTTGAGGCTATAGAATGCCTAGGGAAGTTTGTTTCTTTTCAGTACAATATAAAATCAGAAATAAATATGTTGGAGTGCAATTTGCTAAAGGCAAAATGTACTATTCAAACACATTATTCTAGCATTATCGTTTTTGTGTAGCTTATATGTAATATCTTGGACAATTTAGATGAAGCTTATTTGTACACTTAAGTTTGAAAGCAATAACTGTTTTCTATTAAAGACTAAGATTATGCAGTATCCACTAACGAGTTCAGTACTTTTGCATATTTATAATTAAACACGTATGCATGTGTACATGTGTTTAAAAGGAGCTTTAGCCTTACAGTCAGGCATACCTCAGGCGAGAAAGAACACTGATCACAGCTGCTGTGCCCCTCTTTCAGGACTCTTGCCCTTTAGTCTGTTCAGCCTCAGCACCATGATCTGCTAGGGAGGGGAAGAAGAAGGAGTCTCATCCAGCTGAGATGGCAGCTGCCACCACCTCTCCTGTGCCTTCCAGGTTTTGAATCACAAGATGGAAAATTTTCAAAGGAAATTATATTAGAAGTGTTGAAAGAAAATGAAACTGAGCCCTCAGCAAAAGAAATAAATATGAACAAATGGATGTATTTCCACAGAATAACTCCTGTGCGTTCTGAGCCTTTGTCCCCTCTTCCAAGAGCTGGTGATGACCTGGGCATAGAAGGGAAGCTTCCAATTGCAGTGAGGTTTATTCCATCTGACTCAGCTGCACAAGTATTAGTGTAATGCTTTCGTTTTCTCAGAGGAATGTCTTTGTTAGAGTCACAATAATTCTGAAAGCCACAGTGCAAATTCTTCATTAACATAGAGAACTAAGGGCAGTCTTCTTCTTGGCAGTATTTAAAGTCTTCTGTAGGTCCTGGTGCGGAAAGAAGAGGAGACATCCATTTGTGACTCATACTAACTTCTCCTTAGCATCCAGAACATAAGGAAAATACGATAACATGACCCATATCTTACTAAGTAATCTTTCTCCCTTTTGGGATTCCTTGTCTACTTATTCTCAGGTAAATTTGTAATCTAATAGGAAAACTGGGTCTAATCAATGATTCAAGTTCACATTCTTCATATGAACTTGATATCAAGAATATCATTCTCAACCATTGCAAATACTTAGCATGTTTTTTTTTTGAAAGCCACTGACTTTATCGAGTCTAAAAACTTTATAAAAGATAGTGACTGTTGTACCAAAAAAGGATCAAAATGTCATCCAATAAATTCTAAAGGGAGCCGAAAAGAAGGATTTAAGATCTACTTGAGACAGTGGGCAACTGTCTGTCCCCATGGAACATGGAACAGAGAAGAAGAAGAGGAGGAGGAAGGGTGATGCATGAAGGGCAAAAATTCCAAAAAGGTTTGAAACGCTGAAGGGAGAGAACTCCCAAAAGATCCTGGGTACATAGGAGGTGTGACAAAGCAATCCTGTTTTCCTTTGTAGGAAAAGGAGGAGGAGCCCCACCCAGCTTTGAACTCTGGAGATTGGATACTGGGACTGGGGTAGGAGGGTCCTTAGACACCATCACAAGAAGGCATCACACCATTTTCAAAGGCACACAAAGCAGTCCTGGGGTTGCTTGGCATTGGCACCATATATGTCCTTCAGCTGTTCCGGAAATAGGTTTTCATCTTTCCTGAGCACCAGAAACTGTCCGAGAACCACATAGGTCTTGTCAAAGCCCCTTTCCTCCAGCCTCTTGCCCAGGACTTCACCAATTCAAGAGACAGACAGACAAAGAGAAACAGGCAGAGACATACACCGAGAATAAAGTGCTCCATCTAAATTTCTCTATTTCTACTCAGGTTACATTGTAGCTTGATAAAATGTGAGACCTTAGAACTGGAAATATCAATGTGATCACTAAATGTGGACTATTCTGTAAAGCAAATAGCTACTGACATAATAAATTCATTACTCATGCAACATGGAAGTTGAATGGGCATGACCCCTGATATAGTTGAGTTTAGCCTTCAGAAAGATTCCTTCTCAATTTTTTATGCTTGACCAACATATTAAATGGCTTAGCCTTAGAGATTCAGAATGTGTTTGACTTGATCTAGTCCTTCCAAAGATATATATAGCCACTCCCCAACATTATGGGCTATGAGCCTCAAAGGCATCTCTTCTCAATTCTTTCACCTTTTCTGTCCGTGCCACAATACTAGTCCTGGCTCATCTTTATACCTCCTACGGGTCTTCCATGCCTTGATCCTAACCTTACTCTGTTTCTTCTTCTTATAATACAGTTCATTCTTTTAAAATGCTGTTTTTATGTTGTTCCTTCAGTTATGAAACACTTCTATGTGTTATTTCCACAGTATCTCAGTTGATAGTTAGTATCCATCCTTGGTTTTGATACATTTCCCAATTCCTCTAATAATGTATACATGATAGTATCTGTGTAAAGCAAGGGCATTACTGCTGAACTCCGGAAAGAAGCCACATTATAGTCTTTGTGCCTCTCCATAGCCTGGATCAAAGTACCATTTCAGTTTCCTCTCTCAAGTTCTCTTTCATCACCATTTTATATTTCCAGCCATGCTCATGGTTGCTTGTATATATTGTAAACTTTACTCTTTCTTCCGTTGTTGATTGCAGCATACCATGCTTATTCTCAACACGTACACATCTTGTCAGAGATCAAACACCTATCTCTGTAGCTTTGAAAAATAAAAACAAAGCTAGTCTCTTCTATTCTTTGTTTTCCACATACTTTAGCAGTATGTATCATACAGTCTGTTATTAGAGCAATAATAAAATAATGCATGGATGAAAAAATTAATATGAAGTCTCTTATTGGCTCCTTAACTATTTTCTGGAAACAGCTCATTTGTGTCTCGGTTATTTTTGTTTTTTATTTCAATCTCTAATGTTGACCTTCCTGGTGTGTTAATTCCACACTAACTCAGACTTAATTTGTAAAAAGCCTTTCTAACTGTACAGCTTCTTGCCTCCCCCAATTTCACTGAACCATACCACCACACAATCCTGGTCCTTGATTATGCATGTCCTCCCTGGTTCCTTAATTGTTTCAAAGTATGTAAATCTCATTAGCCCATCTTGACAACCCCATACCTTCTCAAGGGCAAAGACTGTCTTTACTGTGCCACAAGACTCTTCTGGAGAACTAGCTCCGTGGAGGAAAACAGCTACTGAGAAGGTCCTCCAGCTGAATGAAGTCAGCCTTCACTGCTTTTCAAAACAGAATATCGACCTTGCCAAGTGAGAGTGCCATAGCTAAAGCGTATGGACCTTTCTGTCCTCAAGAATAGAGCAAAACAGCACTCCAGGATTCACTGATAGAATGACACTAGGCTGCCTTCAGAACTCCAGTTGAATAATATCATGTTCACAGGAGAAAATGTAATGCAACCGTCAGAGTGCTTAACTTGCTAGCAGGTGTATCATAGCATTTGAGAATTTGCTAAGATCCATATTCTGTGCACAATACTGACTTGTGACAATGTTCCCTTCCTTGACCCTGCTTCTGCTAAAGACAGGCTTTTGGACTGATTTCCTGAATGAGTTTTTTTCCTTTGATCATTTATATCTACATCCTAAATTCTCTTAATTAAGATCAATGTGTAATAGAGTACCAGTCAATGAGAAAGCATACAAGACTATGACAGACAGAACATGTATTACCACTATCATCGTGATAATCCTATCATTCCTCTGGGATTAGCTGATTTATAAGTTTAAAATGTTAGATGTGCCATTTGACATATATTGTGATGTGATTTGCATTTTCTTATTCATTACTTGTCTGTCTGTACATGTGTACATTTTTTTCTGTTGAATTGAGAGCCCTTAACAGTATCTTAGAATCTGCTATTTACTGGAAGGATTATCTTATTTTGGTGATTAGTTACAGGCATTCCATCTCCCTCTAGTCTGCCATTCTTTTGCAAAGTTTTTGCTTTAAAAAGTTGTGAAAGTTTGTTTGTACCATTCGCTTAGGAATTGTTCGAATGAATTTCGCTGAAGGCAGTATATTCTAGAGCAGCAGGTTTTTATTTAAGTTGCATAAAGCCTCAGGGTTCCACAAGGCATGTCTATGGAGTTACTTGAAATACAGTACAGTCACGCTACAAATGTTAAAAATGTATGTGCTCCAACTCTTCCAGAGCAAGCCAGAAAGCTATACACAATGCTGGAATGTCAAGTCAGAATGATACACAGAAAGCTTCATGTTGAATTTTCTAGGAAATTTCAGTCTAGGAAAAGAGGCTATGAGCTGCAGGAGAAAGGATTTTATACCTTTTTTCTCTGCAAATTTTTGCTTCTGTATCTGATTGCTTATCTGGGCCACAAATTTTCTTTCTTCTTTATTGATAGGTAATAAAAAATTTTAGGGTTTTCTCCCTTTCAATGGGAATTCGAGAACTGAAGTAGAGTTTCTATGGTTGAAAACAGGATGTAAGGATAGATACTACTCCTTCTCATTCCCTCATCTGTGTTCTTTCTTAATCCCCCCACTACCACCAGTATCCACTGGTTCCTAAGGCATTCAGGACCCTAGTAATGAAGTTTAGAAGTCATGGGTCAGGTCTACTTCCTTATCTAAAGAATGAGGTAAGATGAACTCTTTCCTTAGAGTACATAAGAGATGTGTGTATCTTGAAATGTTTCCCCTCACTTAGTGAAAATTCTTCCTAGGCATGATTTGAATAAACATTGTACATAAATATCATATTAAGCTACATTTTTTTTTAGTAATGGAATTAAGAATGATGAGATTTCTGTGCACATTGTTGGAGTCATCCAGTTCTTGGCAGTTGGGTGGTAGGAAGAATTCTTAAGAACCTCTTACAAGGTTTCCGCCAATGGCAGAGTTGCTTCTCCAAGATCTGACTCTGTCATGTGTTCAGATCCTATAGAGCCAGATGTCCCACAAATAGCTATTTCCATTGTACAATAAATCCTACCTACTGTTGAAGTTTCTTCTCATACTGTGTTTTCATGGGCCTTTGGTTACCAGGTCCAGCTACAGAATACGTTTGTACAGAACACAATAACAAATATTTATAGTTCTAACCCCTTCCCATTCTATGCTCCAACTCTGTTCTCTAAAATGATCTGTTGTTCCTTCATTAGACACTGGGGAGACACTGGTGAACTCATGATGATTGTCCTGTGCATTTATCCCAATATATAGCTTTATCCTTTATACATGTGGGTGCCTTTGGGACACACTGAATGCGGGGAACAGCTTTACAGAGATGGGGGAACCTTGGCAATCTAGATTTAACTTTTTATGCCACATTCCCATTTTTGAGTCTTTAATTCACCTTAGAAACTGAATCCTCCAGATTCTCCAAGGAGCAATGTGCAAAGTGCCACTTAGATGGAAGCCATGGATTCTTTGAATGAGAAGAGTACCTAGTGATATTAGTCCTTTTGTCTCATTTCAAAGAGAGAGGAAATGTTCAACAGGTAGTACAGGGAGGGAGAAGATTTTGAAAAATTCATGTTTCCTACTGTTTATATACAAAGAAGCAATGTCTTACAATTGCGTTTCACAGCCCATCCTCCCAAATGGTATCTGTGGTCTGTATAAGAATACCCCATGAAAGATGTTCATGTGTTAAACCCTAGAATGAGATACTAGCAGTATAGATCTATCATAGTTATAGTTACAGTTATAGCTATAGCTATAGTCAATAGCAGGTATCAACTTGATAACTTAAGGATTGATTCTGGGTACATTTGTAAGAAATTTGCAGTTGAGGTAATCCCTATGCAAGCTTTCAGGAGACCAACTGATGAGGAAGATCCAGTCCATGGTGAGGGACACTAGCCCCAAGGCAGGAGGCTAGAGCAGACAGAGCTGGTTAAGGAAGTTGGCATTCCTCAGTATACTTGGCCAGACATGCTAGTCCTGTGGCCTTTAACATTGGCATGATATCTTCTGCCAAAGTGGATTAAGATCTTAACTAAGCAAATAAAGCTTTTTGTTCCCTTAAGCTGTTTGGTCATGAATATTGGCAACATGCAGATAACTGCCACACTTGCCTAGTGTGAACAAAGTTCTGACTTTATTACCAGCACTAAAAAGGAAATAAATAAAAACAAACTAAGTCCAGTCTATAAGTATATTACCTTAGATGGCAAGTGAGACTACAATTAAGCTTCATTTTCCAAGCCTCAAGGTGTAAAGATTATCGTCACTTATTCAGATTGGTAGAATTCCATTGTATGCATCTCTAATGTAGGAAACTCTTTTTCTGGTTGTGGCAAAGGAAAAAGGATTAGAGATAAGTGACATTCCTGATCTTGAAGGCACATCATGGCACAGAAGCAAGAGCAAAAGACAACAAGTGGAATGTAGAATTTAGGAAAGATAAGAAAACAGGCTATCATTAGAAAGAATTATATTAAGTGAAGTATCCCAAACCCAGAAAATTAAGCGCCGTATGTACTCCCTAATAGGTGGCTCCTAGTACCAAACTCACCCAGCCCACATTGAGATACTCAAAAGTAAACCTATGTAACACAGTAATTGCAAGGATTATGAACAAGAGAGATGGGTTAGGAGGGCCACACCAGAAACAAGGAGAGAGGAGACCATGTTACAGCAGAGAAAATAGGCCTCCATCAAGGTCTGCAAGTAAGTAATGAGAAACCTGGTTAAGTTCACAGACGTTCTTTCCTGATCTCACCAGAAGGGGAGGGCATATAGTCTAGCAGATAAAAAGTAATCATTTTGCAAATGGGTGATGGACCCCTCCCTCAGTGAGGTTTCCTACTCTTATTACATCTACCCTTGAATGTGCTATTACAACAAGACTCCAGTTTAACAGCTTTTTGTCTCTGGCCAGGGGGTGACATACAGTGCCCAGCAGAATGGAGTGAAGGGAATTGCAGGAGCAGCAAAACTGCAAAAGAAAATCAACAAACCACAATCCAGAACTTCAGAGACTCTATATCAATCACATAGAACTAGGACAGCCTAATCTCTCCCCATCCTGGAGCTCAGGGACATTTGCGGAAGAGGGGGCGGTAAGATTGTAAGAGCAAAAGGATGGGAGGAGCAACGATTTGCAAGATTCTCAACAATAGTTGGGGCCAAAGCAATCATAATGGAACTTTGCATGCCCTGCGCAATGTCCAGCGCACTGTTGCCCTCATAAAGTCTAGAATCTGTTAAGGGCACCGAGACCCCTGGAGGCAAGGGATTGACAGCCATAGTAGTGATCTTATGCTTAAGGGGAACAAGAGAAAGGGCTTATGGAAATGCCACTGGGTCCTTATATGTCATCGGAGAGGAGGACCCAGTGGAGAGTTAGGCGTACACAATAAAAGACTCTCTGGGAATTGGGGGGGAGGCACTGGGGGAAGGGGAGGGGGAAGAGGGGGAGGGAGGGAACTGGTAAAAAATTTTAAAATGTATAATTAAATTTTTAATAAAAAAATAAATAAAAAAAAAAAAAAAAGAAAACAGGCTATCCTTGGAATTTTCAGAAAGGAATGTAACCTTTTCAACAACCAGAGTTTAGTCCACTAAGACTTGTTTGCTGTTTAGCTACAGACTTACAGAAGTCTAAAATGTCTTTTAAGCCACTGTTCATTGTGATTCCTTACAGCAACAAGAGAGGACTGGTATACCCCAAGAGACTAGAGAGAAAGCCAAATGCATTTGCAGCTTTTTAAGAGCCAAGTGTTAAAATTATGTTGCATGTGCAAGACATTATAGAGCCAAATCTACCTTGTTTGATAGCCATATCCTTGTATGATGCTGTGTTCTCTTAGAAATTGCATTAATAACTCAGGGTACCATTTAGGAATTATTGCTTTGGCATGTGAGCTGTTATCCTGCTGATGGCAACCCAAATCTCCTAAGTCACCCTCAGGGACTTACTCCTGCCATGGGAGAAGCATTAATTTACATTAATCTTCCATCTTATTGCTTTTAGAAAGCATACTTACAAAAACATTTTGGAACTCTCTTTTTACATCTGAGTTCTCATGGTACTTATTTCAAGAAAGAAAAAAAAGACCAATTTACATTGAGTGTGTTCTAAACCAAGTTAGAGTTTTATTAATTTAGTAAATGCTTGGAGACAGTACAATTACCATTATGAAGTTGAGAGCAGTGAGGATGGCTGTGGTTGGCTTTTTCCAAATACATAGTTTCTTAAGTGTGTTTGCCACCTGGGGCTTGGAGAAGAGTTGGTTCTGTTTTGAGGCCATAAGCTTCTTTCCAAAGGAAAAATATCATTATGAGCTATTGAGTAATTCTTTCAGGCTAATGTTCTCACTACTGAATTGCATACCTCACCATCATAACTATAAGGGGAATGTATTGTAAATCCCTGGGTTGAGTCTCACTGAGATTCAGTGACAGTGAGTCACTTTGTCAAGTTCATGCAGCTTAAAAATCCTAAAATGGGATGGCCAGTCTGTATCTCCAGGTTGCAACCCTGAATGTGCACAGTGGTTGTAATGTGTCTGGGTTGTTATATACCTATGCATTTCATCATTCCAAACTCTGCAATCCTGTGGGAATTCAACAATATTTACTGCACAGATAAATGAATGATTTATCAAAGTGTTGTGTGATCACTCTCTTGGGATCTGTATATATCCAGATTCTTGTGTTCAGAGTTGAAGTCTGAAACCAGAACAAATCTAGAGGATTAAGGCAGAGTTTATCAGAGGAGAAAAAGAATGGATCTCACAGATTCCAGACATGGAGTACCAAGAAGGGCAAGGGTGCTCTGGAGAACTCATGGACTCCCGGCATGGAATCCATGAGAGGCATGGAGCTGGAAAAGAACTCATGGATTCCAGATATGAAATGCTATTAAGGGCAAGGGCCAAAAAAATGACTGCTAGGGTCATGTATTTATACTTAGACAAGGGGGTGGGTGGAAGGTGGGAGGGAAAGGCTTTTCCTTATTAGTTAACTCATCTTGAGGTCCAATCCAGTTGATCTTGTGCCCACCTGGTCAAACTGTTTCTTTTGGTGGACTTCATTTATCTGCTCTTGGGAACTAATCTCCATATCCTTTCATAAACAAAGTGTTGGGGGAAATTGACTACTTTATCTCTGTGGAGGATTGGAGTCAGTTCTTCCCTATCAACAGGGGGTGGTTCCTCCAGGACTAATCCCAGTGGGGGATGGCTTTCTTAGATCTTCAGAGACCATCCCAACATAGCTGTTCTAAAACTGCCTAAAAAGCAGAGAGAAAGGTGGTAAAGAACTTGGCCTTCTTTCTATCTTCAGTGTAACAACAGTGGGGAGAAATGGAACCTTCAAATTTTATTATAAAGACCTAAGTAAGTTGAGAGAGAGAGGGAGAGAGAGAAATCAGTACTCAGTACTCATATGGGCTTATCAGTTTTATTTTAAAACACTGTGTGTGTCAGTATGATTTCTTTTTTTTTTTAATTTTTTATTATTTATTCAACTGTGCGCATGTGCGTGTGTTCGCGCATGCTCGTGTGTGTGTGTGTGTGTGTGTGTGTGTGTGTGTGTGTGTGTGTGTGTGTGTGTAGAACCACGGACGAATTCGCGAACCACCAGGAACGCCTCCACCTCCTTCTGCCCCTGGATTCACAGGCTCCGCCCTACCAGGACCAGAAGCGCAGGCCGCCCCGCTTCCGCCTGGCATCTATACGTGGGATCTGGGATCCGAACTCAGGACCTTCCGCCTGCAAGGCGGAGGCTTAACCCCTGAGCCACCTCTCCAGCCCTCAGTATGATTTCTTGTCCATTCTCAGAATCCCTAAACATCAGGTTTCTTGGAGGAAGGAAAGAGACATGTTACAAGCTATAGCATTTTTCCCTGACACATTGAAATTTGAAATAACCGTAAGCCTTATATGATTGGTAAACGCTGAATAAGTCAAAGAACAACCCCTCCATAGAGCTTTCTTCATGTCCTGACTTCAAGCTGTTTATTTTTATGATGTTTTGCAGCAAAACCCCAGTTTTCATGGACAAAGTTTAATTAGAACCTAATATTTAAAACAGGAAATAAGGAATATTTCTATGGATAAGGTGAATGGGAAGATTCCACAGCACCATGTGAACCCTATTCCATGTGAACTTTGCTGAAATCCTATTGTGCCAGAAAATTCAATGTAAAATTTCTATATTTTCTATATTAATGCTCCTACTCTCCTGCAGAATTCTCAGAAACAGTTGCAAATTGTTTTTACAATTTGTCTTACCTTAATTTTGTCATTTGACTCATACAAATACCAATGTGCATTATCTTTACAAGTGCTTGTTATTTCCAAGGTAATTCATTTTATGAAAATAGGTTTTATGTCATCAAAAGCCTAGAAATTAAACTGAGAAGACATTGCTTATATAACTTTAGTATAGTGTATATGGAGAATCCCAGGGTATGAATCTTGTCATATGTCTGATATATAGTAGGGGGGAACACACAGGATAAAGATCTGAAGCAGGCATCTTGACCTGGAAAATTATCAGCACTGATTTGCTTACCAGTTGGTTGAGCTTGGATTGTGGTTTCAGGAGTAAATAGTATTAAGTATCAAGCTCAAATGTGAAGAAATATCTTTATAATAGAATTGGAATTGACACGCCTTTTCTAGTCCTTCATTATTTGTTCAATATTGATGTAAAGCAATAGGCCTTGAGGCAGATGTTATTTTTTCTTATGGCTTTTAAGGATTTCAGATAAGTAGGAAAATATATGAGACCTTCTCTTACTGACTTCAGTTACTCTTAATTGAACCATTATTAAATGTCACAGAAGTATAAAGTAGATTATTATACATTGCATAACTTGATCTTGACAACAACTGTGACAAAGTTATATTTCTTATTTCCAATTACAGAAGAAAAAATTGATACTTACAAAGATCAAATAACTTTTCCTATGTCTTTTAGTTTATAAATGTTGAGGTTAGGATTCTGGGTCAAGTTTTTTTTTTTTTTTTTTTTTTTAAATCTAGAACTTTCTGTTTTTCAGACTTTCCTGTATGGAACCAATACATGAGATTTTTAGTTAATTTTGTTTTTGACATGGGCTGTGCTTGGAATTACAGTTATGGAAACAATAGAGTGTCAAATGCCACACTATTAAGCAGACGTGTTCTACATTGTTGCCTTCTTGAGAAAAGACCTGCATCTTTGTAGGTCAATTCTTCCATTTGTGTTTTAATCTGTTACACAGTATTTTACTAAAACACAAAACTGTTCCCATGGACTGGATTTAATGGAACTACTTGTACACTTCTCCAAGGATCACACAGTCAGTCTGCTGGATGGAGACCATGTGATCATTAGTTTGAAGATCCAGCTGTATCAATGGAGTTCACTTCCACTGATCTTTCACTAGCACTAATTCTGTGCTGTGATTTCTCCATTTTCCCTTTTGTTTCCATGGATGAATAAGCTGCCCCACATGTCCCTGAAATACAGCAAACCCTGTAACTGTAGTGCAGTGAGACTGTGACAACAATAGAGTGTATCTTAGGGAGACTATAGCCAAGATAGCTCTAGGTCTACCAAGGATAAATGGCAGCAATTGTGAAAATGCCCCCTAGTGGAAGCTTCCTATGGCTCTCTTTCATTTGTTTTTTTAATTTTTAAAAAATTTTTTTTATTTTTTTTTACATTTTTTATTATTATTTCAGCTCATACAAACTTAATAGGTACATCAGTTCCCTCCCTCCCTCCTCTTCCCCCCGCACCCCCTGCTCCCTCTCCCCTCACCCTCCCTCCCCATCCCCCTGTGCCTCCTGCCCCAATTCCCAGAGAGTCCTTTAATGTACATGCCTGACTCTCCTCTGGGCCCTCCTCTCCGATGAAGGACAAGGACCCAGTGGCATTCCCTGAACCCTTTCCCTTGTTCCCCTTAAGCATAGGAACACTACTGTGGCTGCCAATCCCTTGCCTCCAAGGATCTTGGTGCCTTTAGCTGATGCTAGACTTTGTGAGGTCAATAGTGTGTTGGATATTGCGCAGGGCATGCAAAGTCCAATTATGATTGCTTCGGCCCTAACTTGTGTGGAGTATCTTGCAAATCATTGCTCCTCCCATCCTTGTGCTCTTACACTCTTACCGCCCCCTCTTCTGCAAATTTCCCTGAGCTTCATTACAGAGATTAGTCTGGCCTAGTTCTAGGTGGTTGATATAGAGTCTCTGAAGTTCTGGATTGTGGTTTGTTGATTTTCTTTTGCAGTTTTGCTGTTCCTGCAATGCCCTTCACTCCATCCTGATGGGCACTGTATGTCCCCCCCCCCCCCCGGCCAGAGACAAAAAGCTGTTAAACTGGAGTCTTATTATAAGAGCACATTCAAGGGTAGATGTAATAAAAGTAGGAAACCTCAGTGAGGGAGGGGTCAATCACCCATTTGCAAAATGGTTACTTTTAATCTGCCAAACTATATGCCCTTCCCTTCTGCTGAGATCATACCCCCTTAGTTGTAAATGATCAAGAACGTATTGTGAACTTAACCAGGTGTCACATTACTTGCAGTCCTTGATGGAGGCCTATTTTCTCTACTGTAACATGGTCACTTCTCTCCTTGTTTCTGGTGTGGCCCTCCAACCCCATCCTTCCTGTTCATCTCTGTCATTCTTTGCATTATTTCTACCAGTGCCTTCCCACTGCCTCACACTATTTTGGTGTGAAAATAAATCCCCTGAGGTCAAACAAAGCTGAACACTACCTTTCAGATTCCATGGTGTTAATTAATCCTCTAACATCAGGGCAAAGTTGATTGAACTTACCAATAGCAGCACTGGTAGCTTTCACAGTACTTGTCACATTCATAAAGCCACCAAATGAAGGACAGAGAATTGTAAAAGTATACAAGATCATTTAAACACACATGGCCTTGCATTTTTTTTTTTGCTCCTTGTACAAGACTCGCCAGAGTTTCTTTACTCTGCCTTCACATATAGAATTGCTTATGGGTGGTAAACGTCCTGCTGTGGTGCCCCAGAAGCTATGCATAAGAAGCATAAGGTGCATAAGAAGCTATGGCACCAAGGGCAGGGTGAGTGGAAGAAGGAGGCCAGGATGCAAGAGAGGGAGGAACAGCTTACAGAAAGAGTGAAGTTTGGAATTGCTTTATTGTCCTTTGCACAAGGAATGAAAGTGCTTCATGTCCACAGGAATATCGAGCTATCTTCATATGAAACACAAATCTAAGCTTGAACTCAGACCCTCTGATGCCCACTCTTCCCACTACCCACCCTCCATGTCATCTTTTTGAGCTTTGTAAAGTCTTTTGTCCACCTTGCCTCACATACCCTCTTCTAGCCAGGGACTTCCCCTTGCCCTTTGAGCCTCCTGGATATTTACAGGGTTTCCCTAGACCGGCCACCTTGCCTTTGTTTGTTTAGTGCAAACAGTGTTGGGCTGCCCAGATGCCTGTTTTCTCATCCATGAGAGGCAGAAAACAGGTTAGAAAGTGTTATGGCAACAAAGACACAACCTCAATAGATAAAACCAACATGGAACACTGCTCCCCCTCTGTGGGACATGCTAAGGGACAGGCTGTTTTCTTCTTTTCTTATACTATTTTGCAATTTTAAGCTCTTAAATAGTTGTAAGGTATGAATAGTTGTTAGTAGGTTGCCCACACTCCCACCCCCCAGAATGCCTAACAAACAAGTTGTTTAAGACTTTGGGGTCCTAGGGAATAAAATCAATTTGCAAGATGTTTTACAATGAAAAATAAAACAGAAAACAAAGGGGAAAAAAAAAACTCCTCTTAAAAAGCAATGTATGCTTTGGTTCTTTAGGAAAAATACTTTAGCAATGATTAGGACAGAAGTTACCAGTGAATAAATAAAGTGAATAGCAAGCAAGAAGCACTTACCATTTTTTAAGAATAATAAAGAAAAAAAACACTGTATAAGCACTTGTCATTTACAACAAGAGGTCTCCTTTAAAATGGAGGTGTATAGGTAACTGTGAAATTCCTTGTATGCACAATTCACTGCTAAATATCTGTGTGCAGACACTGGCTGTGCATTTCTTTAAATGGTAGCTGCATTTTGAAGTACACCATCTTAAATTATGAAAGGAAGTGTCCATGGTGAAAAACCTTGGCTGGAATTGACAAGAGGCCAGTTTCTCTTCATACCAGAGACCTACAAATAGTGAAACAAGCAAATCCCTAAACTGAAACAAACAAAATGTTCTGAGGAAGATCGCTTTCTTTGGCTAAGGAATAACTGTTTCTTTAGCTGTGTTTGTTCTGACCCCAAAATGATATAGAAAGAGCTAGTTCTAGTCTTATTTTCATTTAGTAAATATTTATTTTCATTTGTAAAAGGTTAAGACCAATTTTGCAATCTCTAAATTACCCTGTCTTGCAAATGTGAAGACAAGATGCTTTTGAAAGGATAATGTGAAGAGTATAATAAGGATTTATACTTTGTCTCTGCAGGGAGTTGAGGATCTCGGTTACCTAATGTGTTATTAAGGCAAGAAACACAGCTCTTGCCTCAAAGGGAAAAAAAAATGGTTTATTTGGGAGTCAAATATGTGATCAAAACCTAAAACAAAAACTAAAGTTGCTTCACATTCCATGTGATCTATTGCGGTAATAGCTTCTTGAGGTATTTAACCACAGAACAAAGAAAGTCACAAATCAAGACAGTTTTCAAAAGCATTGGTGGAAACATCAATGTATCAGTTACTCTTAACTATTGCTGTGAGAGAGCACCTAAAATCAAGGAACTTAAGGAAGAAAGGGAAATTTATTTGGTTTACAGTTCCAAAGAGGAGATACAGTCTTTCAAAGAGGAGGCAAGGCTGGCTGGCCAAAGCTGGAGGAGGCTTAAGTCACTGCAGACATCTTGGAGGCTGATAGCTGCAAGACTGCTTGCTGCAAAGGCAGACTTCTCCTGGAGGTAGGGTGGGGCTAATCCACCTCAAGGCCCACCCCTTGTGACTGTCTTTCTCCAGCAAGGCTCCACCTCTCAAGGTGCCATGACCTTGCCAAACATGAGATTGTGGGGAACACATTTCAAACCATGACAATCAGGTAAATAACTTGCAGAAAAGTAAGGAGATCTCTAGTACAGGCTATATATGCTACTTATTGACATTCCTCTCCTTTTGGTTGGTTGAAAGGAAGGTTCTGGATGAACATTTTATACAATGTATCTAATAGAGAGTAGGATATTAGGTCACATACAGAGCTAGATAATAAAGCCAAGATAACCTGGCTCTGATATTGTAACATTCCAGGCCTCTCCACATCATTGAGACTCTAATCCGTCAATCAACTTTGAAATACAGCTTGTTTCCAGGAGTGTTCATTCATAGATATTACATTAGAGAGTTTTGTCAAAAAAAGTACAAATAAAACTGATAGTAGTGTGGGGGTATAGGTTTGTGTCCTTTGTAAAATAATGAATTTTTAAGCAGGAAAAGAGTTGAGAATATTTGTGCTTATTTTAAAACAAAATGATAGGAACAAATGCTGTGTGGATACATGCTGGGAATTCCTATAGAAAGCATGCTTAGAGACTGCCTAGTGTCTCCACAGCAAAAATGTCTTTAGAATTAACATGTTCAGAAGAAAGCATATGAGGAGGAAGAAAGAGAATGTTTTGAACATGTGACTTACAAAATCACAAAGGGAAAGGGGAAATTGAGATATAGATTTTTGTAAGGCAAAGTAGTTTCCTTTCATCTCTTTGACATGCCTCAAATAGGTCAAATTTCCTAGGCATGGTGTGTGTGTGTGTGTGTGTGTGTGTGTGTGTGTGTGTGTGTGTGTATCCAGCTAATTAACTCAAAGGTGTTGTGGCAGTCCGCCCGCATGGTTGCTGATAAATGACCATCATACAGCTTAAGGGAACAAGGAGTTTACTTTCTTACGACAGTCTGGTTACAGTTCATAGTCCAGCTTGATGGGAGAGCACGCACCAACACCAGGGCCAAGGGAACTGGCCACACCATCACTGCATAACAGCTGAGAGATGGACAATCCTTACTTGCCAGACCAGCATGTCTGGCCAAGTAACAGAAGGATGCCAACTCTCCCAACTAGCTCTCTGTGGGCCTAATCCTACCCACCATGGGCTGGGTCTTCCTCATCAGCTAGACATTGTCCTTCAGGTTTGCTCTAGGCTTAACTCAACCATCGACTATCTACAACTGTGCCCAGAGCTCAAACCCTCAACAGTCAAGTTGACACCTGTGCCTAACTATGACAGGTGTAGAATGAGATTTTAGTGGTACTAGGGAAACAGGAGTTGGGTAGGTAGGGTCTAACATCCCTAATAGAACTGTGCACTGTGCGTTTGTGATTTGTGAGTAGTAATCTGGAGTCTCTTACCAAGAAAAAGGAGTGGACAGTGGCCAGAGTGGAAACTCCCCACTTGCTACAACAGGCTTATCTCTCATGGCTGGTGATGAGACTATTTTCCAATTGGATTTTCTAGAACTGTGTCTTGGTGGGCACCAGTTGGAGGTCTGATGGACGAACCTAAAGTCTGAATCTTTCCAACCAACTCTGAAGTCAAATATTTCAGGAGACATCCTGTGTTTTTTATGAATCCTTTTTGAGCTCCTGTGGATGGATAGAGGGTTTCTGGGCTTCCATTATTTACCTTTGCTAGGGGAAGACTGGCAAAGGCTTATTTTCTGAATGGCTTTCAATGAACAGTTGGATGGATGAATCCTGCAACTCTGTAGCACCTTTAGCACTTGGCTTTTAATTTTTACATCTGAATTATGAAATGCCACTTCTGCTAGTTACTGCCAGAAGGTAGAAACATTAATATTGGTCTAAAAAGGTTGGGAGTGCAACTACGGGATGATTTAAAGATGAAAATTATCAGGGACAGTAGTAGAGTAAATAAATCCACTGTACGAATTCCATTACCTTCTCACCCTACAGTTTAAAAGAAATGCCTTGCTTAGGAAAATGAAAAGTCACTATATGTGATTTGAGTTCACTGCTACATCTAGTATAGATCTTCCCTGTCCTCACTTTTCATCCTAAGCATACATGATTGGCACGGACAGAATACAGTGAGGTTGTGTGTCACAGCACCAAATTACATAAATAGAAAACAACTGTTCAGGGAAAAGCAGTTTTGCCCATGGTGTTAGGCCCTTGAAACTTTATCCTTAATCATGACCAATCACATGAATGTTGCCTGTGATATCTGGGAAGCATCTGCTGGCCTGAGGCAACTTTCACATTAAAACCCATTTAGATGTGAATCTAAATGAATTCCACTTTGAATGTGTTACTCTCATTCTCTGCAAAGCAGACTAGTGTGCATAGGGCAGGGACCTAAGAGAAGCAAAAACCACAGGAGACATGATGATGAGAGGACTAACTAAGCCTGTCCAGCCAGATGTCCTCTAAAAGTCTGGTTTGGCTTAGAAGAGATGCACAGAGAGTCTACAACACTTGTCGTCTGGATACCTTTTGCCTAACTAAGGTATTGTATTATGGATAGAAGGCTAGAGAGATGGCTTGGGGTTTAAGACTTTGCCTTGCATGCAGAAAAACCTGAGTTCAGATCTCAGATCCCATGTGAAAATGCCAGGCAGAAATGGCTATGGTCTGTAGTTCTTGCTTTGGAAGGTAGAGCCTTGGAAACTCCAGAACAAAGCCAAGAGGAGGTAGAACAATCCAGGGTGATTCCTGAAGTCACCCTTGGGCCTCCACAGTCACACACAGTTAAGGGCCCCTTGTACACAACAGATTTTTTGGGTATGATTATGTCTCTGTTCCCTATAGTTATTGAAGTTGAAATAGTACCCACTACCCTGGTTCATGTATTCTGTGCAAAAAAATATGGTGAGAAGTGGATTAAATGCATGAAATAAATGACACTGCCAGATAGAATTAATTTCTAGATATATGGAAAATTCTACTTAAAGAAGTCCTACCTCACTCTTTGGTTCTTCCCAGTTTAGACTAAAGAATATTTTGACATTCAAAGGTGAGGTAAAGTTTCTAAGAGCCCTGATAGTTCTCAGAGCCAAAACCATGCCTCTTATCCCCACCAAATAATCCCAGAACACAATTAGGCACTCAAATATTTATTGAATGAGTCAAAATACATTTTCATTCATGCTTATTTAGATCACAGAAAATATTTAGATCATAGGAAAAGAAAATCCTCAGACTTCAAATTAGATTTGAACTCATTTAAATCATACTAAATCTGAGACACATGTGAGAACACCTGGGGAGTTTTACACGGTATTAGTTAGAACATTTGTCAGTGGCAAAGTGGCTAAAAATGGTTAAGTGTGTGAGAGATGTTTTAATTCTATGTTTTGTTATGGTATGGAAGAATATTTCTAGCTAGTCATACTGTCAGAACTGTTGGTGAAATGTTTCATTATGTATAAGTGAGTTTAATCTATAGGAAGCTCAATGTAGAAAGAGAGAACTATGTCCCCCAAAGTTGGCCATGACATATGTATGCCTGAACACACATGCCCACGATGAAAAAATGAGACTTTGGAAAAAAGACAAAAGAAAGAACACAACTTGCTTGTATAGAAACAAACAACAATATGGTCTTCTGAAAACAACCTTCAACCAGATGTGGGAAATTAGTAAGTTACTTTTCAGAATTCAATTTTTCCATTTATAAAAGTGGAAAACTGTGTTAAAATATACATATAGTGTAATGTAGCTCTAAAATTGTATTATTATATTTTATTCTAACAGGCAAGGCAATTCACCATTTGATACTTCTACCTTTAACCTGTCTTGTCTATGTACTCACACTAATATTATCCCATTTTACAGATACACAAGTACAGATGGGAAAGATCACACACATATCAAAGGATCAAACTAGAATTTGAATCTGAACTCACTTGCTATCCAAAACTACAGTGTGATCCTGTGTACTGTGCTGACAACTTTTAAGTTTTTCTTGGTGAGCAAGCCAAATATACTTTAAGAAATGTGTTGTGGGGCTATAGAAATGGCTCAAGGGTTGTAAGCAGAAGGCCCTGAGTTCAGATCCCAGATCCCATGTAAAAACACCAGGCATAATACCAATGACCTGTACTTTCAGACCTGGAGTGTAGAGCCTGGGGAACTCCAAAGCAAAAGCGAAAAGGAGGTACAACAATCCATGTATGACATGCCGCATCTACCAGGCTCTGCCAGGCACAGGCAACATTAATATTTGGAAGGCCTATAGTATGGCAGTAGGGTGAACCACACACACACACACACACGAATCATGCAAAAAAAGAGAAAGAAATGTGTTCCAAATGCATCAATCCAATTATCTTGATGTGAGCAGAACAGATACACTGGTGGGTAGAGAGACATGACAAGTCATGTTAAAGCCAGTAGGTACTAACTATCAGGGTGAATACCAGTTACACTTAGGTATACCTGGGTTTTGAGCTCAAGTTGTGCCAATTCTCAGAGAAAGAGTCTTGCACCTGTTATTTAACTTTTTCACATCTTCTTCCTTCATCTGTCAAGTAATCTTATCTTACAGACCTCTGAGGGATAATGTGCAGATTAAATGCATATTAATACAAACAAAATATCCTCTGTGTTTATACTTGGGGATGGAAGAGAGCCAATGAAGGACCATGGACAGCACACCAACTAGAAAATACTTGTGACAATGACTTATACAACAGGATCTGACAGAGTATTTATTGTAATTATTCTTTGCATGTCTGATCTAATATAGCTTCCTTTCTCTCTCTGGCTTATCAACCTCTTAATGACAAAGCCAAGCCTGTCTGTAATCTATTTCCCTGTAATAGCCAAGCAGTCCTCTACACACAGCAGCAAGGATTACTAAATGCTTGATGCTTGATGGATAGCCCTGCATTTTTTTCTATTGGAATGGAATAGAGACAGGCTGGATAAAGGAGATTAGCCAGTAGGCAGTTGTAGAGGAGAACAACATTTCCATTTTAAACCTACTAAGTCAGCACTTCAGAGTCTGTATTGATTTGCTCCTTAAAAAGAGTATTAATTCCCCTTAAAAAATGTGCATGAAGGACTAAACAAATTAGACCTTGGATTTATTTACTAAGATGCAGTCTCTGATTAGTCTCCCTTTTAAATCACCCTACTGCCATACTATAGGCCTTCCAAATATTAATGTTGCCTGTACCTGGCAGAGCCTTTTAGATGTGGCATGTCATACATAATTCAGATGTAAGGTTTCATGGTTTCAGTGCCAGTGTCTGAATCATGCCACTGGAGGAGGAGACATCGGGGTAATAAAACATGGTAAGACAATGAAAGAATCTTTATCTCAAGTAAAAATCTGTGAAAATTCTACTCTCCCATTTGGGCAAAAGGATTTTTGCCATCCAGCCATGGTTTTAAAACTTTTTTGATGTCATTGAATGTTTTCTGCTATTTACTCATTCAATGAAAGTTGTCCACTAGTGGAGTATTCACTAAACAGAATATTGTTATTATTGCAGGGACAGGAAACCATCGTACTAATGTTGTAGGGTTCTTGTGATCCAGAGCTGAAGATTGAAACCAGAACACGTGTAGAGGATTAAGGTAGAGTTTATTAGAGGAGAGAAAGGCTAGAACTCATGGACTCCAGACGTGGAGTGCCATGAGGGGCTAGGACGCCCTGGAGAACTCGTGAGAAGCCAATAGCTGGAAAAAGAACTCATGATATCTTGAGTACCATGAGGGGCTAGGGCGCTGGAGAACTCATGGACCCTAGGCATAGCGTCCATGAAGAGCAGACAAGGAGCTAGAAAGAACTGACGACACAAGTACCACGAGGGACTAGTGTGCCAAATATGGCTGCCAGAGCCAGGCTTATTTATATACATAGACAAGCCAGGGAAACTGGCTTTTTCTCATTGGTTAACTCCCATTGGGGCCCAACCAAATTGCTCTTGGGCCCAGACATCAAGTTGTTAATTGTGCAGAGCTCATCTCCATAATCCTTTCATAAGGAAGTTGGCCATCTTATCTGTGGGAGGATTGGAGTCAGTTCCTCAGCAGAAGTGTTCCTTCAGGGTGATTCCAGCAGTGGAATCCAAAGACCTTCAAAGACCTTGAGAGACCCATCCCAGCAAAGCTTCTCTAATCCTGCCTTATTGTGAAGAAGACAATTGGTGTCCTAGGTCACCATTTGGGAATGTTTCCTCACAGTCCTTAGTCATTAAAAAACAGAGAGAAAAAGTCAAGCTTAACGACCCACCCAACCGATGATAACTTAGCAGCAGCATAAATCAGGATCTTCCCTGCACACTGACTTGTTTACCAGTGGTCAGCAGGGTAGCTTTCCTGGAGATGAACCAATGACAAAGAACAGATGTGCAGAGAGAAAATAGTGGTGAAAAATGTAGCAGGGGGCAGTAAGGTTGGGGCAGGCAGGCCCAAGTGGGTGGGTAAGGGATGCCAGCACGAGAAGCCTCCTAAGGAAAACCTGGGAGGTGAGAGAGACTGAAGCAAGTGTCAACTGAGAAATGCATTCTCGCTGTGGAAATGAAAGCAAGAATCCAACATCAGCATCAGCAGGAAGTAGTAGAGGAAGTTGCAGAGAGAAGCAAATTCCATATTGTGCAAGCCTGGTGCACCTGTCAAGGACTTGGACTTGGCCTCTTAGTACCTATAATATGGGCTCCTATAAGGCAGTCATCAAGCTTGGCCGCTTTGTTTCTGTCTTCACCCTGCCTAATCAAGGCTGAACAAGCCCTAAGGGTGTGACTGCATAAGCTAAGTGGAAAGGTGTAGGAAATGGTGGTGATGTGACTTCATTTTTCCTTCAGAAAAAGCATTTAGACTGCGTTGAGGATGCACTCACAGACAGTAACACTGAATTTGTGGAAGCTGATAATCAGTTAATACCAGTAAAAGAAGTTGGTAGTTTTAGTGGAAAGGGAATGGGAATGGAGTCTTAATCAAAGAGAATGAGAATAGTTTTTTTAAGTCTTCTGTTTAGTATTAAGCAGTCTAGCCTTTGCTGATGAACTTGGCTGTTACATGCAGACTTGAAGAATTTGTATTTCTTCCTGTTTTTTGTTTGTTTGTTTGTTTGTTTCCCCTCGAAGGTTTTCTTACCTACAAAGTATGTATGTTTGTTCTACATATCAGTAACCCAGTAAAAGATGTAAAGCTAAGTCAAGCTTTAGTGACTGTATGTCATCTTAAAATATCTGTCCTTTGCATTCTCAAATATTGCCCATTCAATGCTTCTCACACGGGCAGTCATTGTTGGCTTGGGATGGGTAGGTGGGTCAGAGGCACTGACTCACTCTGTGATGATGATGGCCCGGACCTTACTTAAAATGCATCCTCAGACCCTGCTTTTCCCCACTATTGTCTCCTTTATTGAGTTATTGGGATGGTGGTGCGGTCCATCCCCTCCCTCAGTTCCCATGGATTGTGGTTCGCATCACACTTTTGCCTGAAGACTTATTTCTCACTGATGAAATCAGCATTCTCTGTATTCCAGGTACTTACTGTGGAAAGTTGCTTCCTGCTTGATGTCCAAATTAAAATAACCAAAAGTTCACATTTTATATGTTGTGGCCAGATTCTGGGGGTCCCAAATATCAACAAGGAGCCAACACTGGCTGCAAATCGCATGAGGGTCTTTATTAGCAGATTCAAACCTGGGCTCACAACAGCCCAACAGCAGTGTCCAGCTGGGAAACACGCGGCCCTTTGTCCGGGTGAAATTTTATAGTTTACAGGTGGGGGGGGCAGGGGGCTTCCAACTTGGTAGTTACATGATTGGCTAACAGCCAACGGTTTCGGCACGCAGGGATCTCCCCCCCTCCCCCCGGTCTGTGAGCAGTTTGAATTGCAACCTGGTAAGGGGAGGAGCAGGGGATGGGCAACTCCAGTGGGGCAGGAATGTTGCTCTTCAGGTGCTTAGCTATGCATGTGGGGCTACATTCCAAGCATTCCAACCTCTCAGCCTGTCTCTAGTTAGAGCTAATGACTGCGCTCTGACTGGGCCACATTGTGAAGGCTATATACAAGAACTAAAAGGAAACCAAAATCGGGTTCTAGGTCTCCTCATATATTGTCATAAGCTTTGCACGTAACCCAGTTAAAAAGAATATATGCTTATATGATGCATAAGGTGAACTCCGTGTGTTTCAGCAGTTTTTTTAATACATTTTTTATTATTTCCGCTCATACAAACTTAATAGGTAGACTAGTTCCCTCCCTCGCTCCTCCTCTCCCCGAACCTCCTGCTCCCCCTCCTCTCCCTCCCCATCCCCCAGTGCCTCCCCTTCAATTCCCAGAGAGTCCTTTATTGTGTATGCCTAACTCTCCTCTGGGTCCTCCTCTTCGATGACGTACAAGGACCCAGTGGCATTTCCCTGAACCCTTTCTCGTGTTCCCCTTAAGTATAGGAAAACTACTGTGGCTGTCAATCCCTTGCCGCCAAGGATCTTGGTGCCTTTAGCTGATGCTAGACTTTTTGAGGTCAATAGTGTGTTGGACATTGCGCAGGGTATGCAAAGTCCTATTATGATTGCTTCGGCCCTAACTAGTGTGGAGTATCTTGCAAATCATTGCTCCTCCCATCCTTTTGCTCTTACAATCTTACCGCCTCTTCTTCTGCAAATGTCCCTGAGCTTCAGGATGGGGAGAGATTAGGTGGGCCTAGTTCTATGTGGTTGATATAGAGTCTCTGAAGTTCTGGATTGTGGTTTGTTGATTTTCTTTTGCAGTTTTTCAGCAGACAGTTTTAAGAGCATCTTTCTTCAAATAATTTTGGAACTACTAAAGAATTAAATACTCATGCTCTCAATGTTAAATGATGGACATATAACAGAGACGGATGTCATATCCAGTAGCATTTCTCAAAACGAATCCCTGACAGAAGAAAAGATGAAGCCACATCAACACAGAAATGAAGGAAGTCTGGAGTTTCGAGAATACAATCAGGGTGTGAGTCTGCAGTTGTGGCAGGAAGGAAATGAAAGTTGTCTAAGTTACAGTGTGAAGGGTTCAGTGTGAAGGACAGTTTTACACCACTAAGCCACAGATATGAAGATGAAAAGCAGTGTCATGCTAGGACACCATCCGTTCACTGTTTCCTTAGGTATAGAAACAAGATAATAAGGTCTAAGGTCTTGTTTTTAAACACAGTGGGTTACTTTATTTATTATTTATTTATTTGTGTGAGTGTAGGTGTGGGTGCAGGTGTATACATGTATATAGAAGTGTAGAAGCAGAAACCTTGTGTGTGTGTGTGTGTGTGTGTGTGTGTGTGTGTGTGTGTGCCTGCCTGTGCAGGCCCAAGAATGACTTCAGGAATCATTCTGGATTGCTCTACCATCTTATCCTTTTCTTCTGTGGATTTTCAGGTTCTGCCTCTCAGAACTGAAAGTACAGGCCACTGCCATTACTACCTTGTGTTTTCACAAAGGGGTAGGAATCTGAACTCAGGTTCTTTTGTTTGTGAGGTAAAGGCTTTAAATGCTAAACCATCTCTTTAGCCCCTGGGGTTCTTGATCTTTTGCATTTCCCCCAGGAATATTGGAGATAGAACTTAAGGTCCTGCATAGTAGGCAAATTCTCTATCACTGAATACTCATCCTTCTTTTTTACTGCTTGCTACAGAGTTTCACTAAATTGTCCAGAGCTGGATTTGTTCTCATTTTATTGATCAGTCAGGTTTTGAAGTTGAGATTTTCTTCCCTCAGCTTCCAAAGAACCCTGGATTGCAGACTTTGTATCCACAGGCCTGGCTTGTAAGATCTTTGACATTTCACTTGGCATTTGAGAGTTATTTTCCACTCCATGAGATATGTGACTGAATATGGAGAAGTTTGGACATACAGGTATGGTTTAAGAACTTTAAAAATAGTAAAGATTTGCACGTACTTACCTTGTGTAAGCCTTTTATCTAGTTAGACAGAGAGATGAAGGCCAAGCAAGAAATAAAGACCTGCATAAGAATAATAAAAAAGTGATCAGTTTAGAAGTAGCAGTGTGCGGGGCTGGAGAGGTGGCTCAGGGATTAAGCCTCTGCCTTGGAGGCGGAAGGTCCTGAGTTTGAATCCTAGACCCCACGTATAGATGACAGGCAGAAGCAAGGGCAGCCTGCGTTTCTATTCCTGGTAGGACGGAGCCTGTGAATCCCAGGGCAGAGGGCAGAGTAAACAAGGAGGAGGTGGAGGCGGTCCATGGTGGTTCCACACACACACACACACACACACACACACACACACACATATGTACACGCGCACACATGCACAATTGAATAAAAAAAAAAAAACAGAAAAAGAAGCAGCAGGGTGGAATGCTGACGGCTCTTGCCTTGGTTCAATGTCAATCGCGCTGAAGTCCCTGGTGTTCCTACTGGTTTAGTGACATTTTCTGGTCTGCATTGATGTCTACTCCTGGGTTTGCATCATACTTACTTTCTCTCCCATTCCTTTTCCCTGAGACTATGCTTTTTTAAAAACCCATTGTGATTCCCATACTGGCCCATTGTAACTCTAATTCTGTCTGTAATGAGGCCATGCTGATTCATGCTGTGAGATGATGAGTTTTCTTTAAGCATGGGGAGAGGTCATGAGACGTGGCCAAGGATGTTTGCTCTGAAAGATTCTGCTGTGAAGCTCTGGGCTATTTACTCCTTCCTGGCCACCAGATAGATTTGCAGAGAAGTTAGTGGCCTTAGATGTGTCCAGGCTGCAAGCATGAAGAAGACAGGCTGGGGTAGCAGATGGGAAAGCATGAAGGTGAGAGGGTGGGAGCCATGGGCTACACTAGCACCCTATTGAAACAACATCCACTTTGTCACCAGGTGGCAGAGGCTCACAATTTGTGCGATGTGATTACAGGAAACAAATTGAACAGTTACTGGATGAAGGCAATCAATTGGTACCTGGCAGTAGGCTGAGAGAAGATCTGTCAGACTCCTTTATTAATCAAAGCAATCCCTGTGGGAGATCCTTTCCTACATATGCTTATATAGTTAAACTGGAAGTCCAGTCTCTTAGTTTAACCTATCATTATTATTAGCCATAATATAATAATAGTATAGCAACAATCATATCAAATATTTTTCAGGAATTGTTTGAGGGACATTACCATTATTATTTTCATTAGAAATGTCTCTCATGCTGGGCTTTAATTATCATTTTTATAAGTGCTCTCTGTTCTCTATCTTTAGCAGACATTTGTTTGTGAGAGGACTTTTCCTTCTCCTTGTTCCTCTGGTCAGAAGCTTAACTGTTCTGAGTAGTAGCATGCAAGACTTGAAAGAAGACCGCACTGTCATTTCTGGAACATTCTCAATAAAGAGTAAGGAGTATTACATGCCATTGATGAGTTAATATTATACAGGCATGAATTTTTCCTTCATTTATTTTATCTAAATATAAGCTAGGCAATCACTATGTCTCCTATGGTTACAATAGTGTAATATTTCAAGTATAATGCAGACAGAACTGGATTTTTATGGTGCTTCTGAACTGGAGAATCAACAATGCTGTGTTGGATGATATACATGATCCATTCAAAAATGGTGAGGGGAGTACAGCACGGCTGGATTCTTGCTTCAAAGAATCATGAGAACTTCTTTCACTGTGCTTTCTAACCCTTGGCCTGTGAGGTAAGTCAGAAAGACGTTACCACCATCAAAGCTGGTGCTGGGGTGAAGGATGAAAGTTGGGGTGATATTCCTACTGTCTAGGACAGTCTGTGAACACCTCAGGTAGGAGACAGACTGAAGGTATACCTTGTAGGCAAAGGAGAAGACTCTGGTAATTGAGCTCCAGGGCAAGATGAAAATTTTGGGATATTTTTCGAGATATGTGTCAGGGTGGGGGAATTCTCAGCCCCCCATCTCATGTGTGCACACCTGACACCCCATGCACATATGTGCACTCACACACATATGAACTGAAATGTATTCATACTCTTCTCTTTTCCCTCAACTTTTCCTTCCCTACATGACTGCTGGAAATTTCTTTCATTTATGAGCCTTTGCCTTTCTTTCCCTTTTGTCAATGAGAAAAGACATTGCCTCTGTCAGTGTATCTCAAAGTTTTATTTGTGGAATAATCACCAGGGATCTTTTCAAACCATTGGCTCTAATTCTGTATATCTGGGGTGGGGTTTGATACTGCACATTTCTAATGAATTCTTCATGAAGTAGATGCCATTTTGCCAATGACCACAGTTGGGAAATAGGAAAGCTACTTCTTTGCTTTTATTTAATTTTTATGTTAGGTTGTCACTTTTAAAGCATGACTAAAGAGTAACTTGATTGCCACCTGTCTCTCTTGGCCTCCACCAGAAGGTTGAGGATAGAGGCACAGCTATCCCAAAGAAGGCCATGTGAGTTCAGGGTATGGTTTATTTCTTTATCTCCCTGATCTGCCCCCTTAGCACAATCAGATTAGTCAGGATCCTATCAGATCAAGGACCATTCCTGTTGGCCAATGTGAGCAAAAGCTTGAGAACCTGAGATTCTGTGAACTTGCATACCTGCTCAGTGACGCCTTTGTAACAGTGCAAAGCCATCCTCAGCAAAGCTCTTACTATAAAGTAACAGAGAATTCAACTGTAGATGCCATGCTCTGCTCTTCATTTCACCTTTCTGTCATCTTAGCCCCCACCAAAAGAAAGAGAGAGAAAGAGAAGGAAGGAAGGAGGGAGGGAGGGAAGGAGGAAAGGAGGGAGGGAGGGAGGAAGAGAGGGAGAGACAGGGAGGGAGGGAGAGACAGGGAGGGAGGGAAGGAGAGACAGAGAAAGAGAGAGAGAAAGAGAGAGAGAAAGAAAGAAAGAAAGAAAGAAAGAAAGAAAGAAAGAAAGAAAGAAAGAAAGAAAGAAAAGGAAGGAAGGAAGGAAGAAAGGAAGAAAGGAAGAAAGGAAGAAAGGAAGAAAGGAAAGAAAGGAGTAAAAGATGGAAAGTGACAATGGGGAAAATTTTATACTATTTAAAACTTCATATTTCCTCTAAGCAATGAGAGTGAAGGATACTGGACAGGGAATTTCATTTAGCAGTGGAGGGATGAAGATTCTACCATTCATAGTAAATATCCATGAGGGAAAGAATGTTATTCTCACAGACAAAAGCGACATAAAGAAGGTGATGAAAGTTCACAGAGAGGAGTCAAAAGTCAGGTGTAAAAGGGATGTCAGAGAAAGAACAGTGCTACAGAGAGAAGCAAGGTCCTCACTTGAGAGCTGTCACTTAGATAGCTTTCCTGGTGAATGTGACCATGTCAAATAAATGAGTTCCTATGGTGGCAGGATGCTTTCATAGACAAAGTTCTGTTTTAGTACGCTGCATCAAGATCAAGGGCTTCTTCAGATATTTTCCTTTGGATCTTCAGAGTCTAGCATGACATTCGGCACATCAGAGATTGTAGATGCTCACTGAATGTAAAGAACATATGCCCGATCGATGTTCAGTTGTGATTGGATTTAATACTGTCATTTAAGAAAATTTAGTTGGAAATTTAAATTATTTAAAAATATTTAAGGGCTAGGATTATAGCAAAGTGGTAGAGTACTTGCTGGGTATGTATAAGAGGGAGTGATCAATATCTAGTACTTCCTTCAAAAAATAAAAAGCATTATGTATACATTTCGTGTATAAAATACTGAAGATATTATCCTATATGACATTAGAAGGTATAATCTCTCTTGCTTTGATAAGCCCAAATGTCCAAGTAAGATAAAGGAGGTATTTTTTTAAAAAATACATAATACTACACATTGGGGATTATTAAGTATCACAAAAAATCAAAGAATAGAAAAAAGAGAATTCTTACATTCTTGAAGAAGTAATCATGTAACTGTTATCCCCAACTCTGTGTTCTAGAGGAAGGAAAGAAAACTCTGGCTGCCAGGTATAAACAGCCCCACAGGACTTGACATTTCAGAATCCTGAAATAAGATTATGCTATAGGGAAATTTTAATAACATTCTTGGACATAAGGTGATACCATCCATCAGAGGCCTGAATCCTGCTGCTTATCTCTTGCTCCCGTCCTCCTATTTGTAATGAGAACAAGTAACCAGCAAGAAGTGTCTCCAAGAAGATTGTCAATGGAGTGGAACCTAGCACAGGGGGTCACACTCCAGGGACCCTGAGGCCCACTTTGGTTTCAGCCATTAAAAGAACAATGTAGTTCTCTGTAAACACACGTGTATCCATTAGGAGGGGTTCAGAAAGAGGCTGCTGAGAAAAATTCCAGAGCTGCTCCTCCAAAGAAAGTGAGATTATTTAATAATCAAAATAACCTCTGTGGTTTTTCAAGTGCTGAATATTTTCTTTCTTTAAATTTGTTTTTGGTATCTCTTTGTATCTTGCAATGAGAAAATCCTTTGGCTAGCCCTCAATAAAGCAGGAAAGAAATGAATGAGAACTTTACTTTCTGAAGTTTTTACACTTAATGGGTTATGTGTATACATGTATGAAGGCCATGGTGTACATGTGGGGATCACAGTATAGGTTGTGGGAATTCGCTTTCCCTTTTCACAGTATGTTCTGTGGGAATTGTACTCAGGTAATCAGGTTTGTCTGGAAAGCATCATTCTCTTCTGACCCCAAGAAAACTAGTCATTTCATTAATCTTTCCAAGAGTCATGTTTTCCTGGTCTATTAAGTTACTTAGATACAAAGGTATCTTTAAGAGGAGACACCCACCTTCCTGACAGCCAGCCCTTAGATTCCACATTACTTAAGTCCAGAAACATCATAGCATAGCACCTATCACAGCTGATCTTGGTAAAGTCCCAAAATGAATTTGTTAGCTAATGGAAACACTTAATTATGATCCTCAATGCTTACAGAGAGAGCTGACCAAACGTGGCTCCCACACATACATGAAATCTCACACATACATGAAAATCAGTTACCCAGCTAATAGGTTATAGAAGGAATTTGGGTTCTTATCTACCTCTTGTTTTGTATGTCAGCAGACAGTTAAGGATTGGACTGTTGGGTCAGACAAAACATATCCCTATTGACAACGGATAGTTTTTCGCATTATCTGTGAAATTTGTTGTTTCTTTTCTTTCCTTTGTTTGTAGGCTTTGGAAATTAGTCACTTTCTCAGGGAAAATCAGATAATGTTCATAAATCATGGGAGTTCTGGGTCATCCATTTGAAACCATCTTAAAGTTCTTTTCACTTCCCAAAGTTCTTATCATATACTGACTGAGGAAGAAAAATGGATGACTGCACTCTGCTTGTGGATAGATAGTTATTCACATAATCTAAAATCCTACCAGACAAGCAATTATGCATCTTCTTCTCCTTGGTGTCTTCTAGCAGAGAATTGACTGAGTTTCAGATGAGGTGATGCAGAAGATACAGGTACCATGTTAGAAGAGCTGTGCCCTAATGTGTCAGCCTGCAAAAGAGTGTGGTGTTTGCTTCCATCAGACACTATCTAGCAAGCAGACACTGTATATGAACCAAAGTCATAGAACAAAAGGTATTTCACAGATGCCATGAAAAACACTCCTGTGTCAAAATGGATATGTTTTGCCTGATCCGACAGTCCCAATCCTTAACCCTCCCATCTGCTGCCATTGATCTAACAAGAAAGTTCTGAAATCAAATGGCAAAATGCAGGTATTATAGAGTATTGATAATATCAACAATGTGGAAAATGAGAAGAGGTTGTGAGTTCTTCTATAAAAGTCACCCAAGTTTTTCTGCCAAATATTAACCATGCTAGGATGTTACAATTTCCTAAGCCTCTCTATATAGTTTTCTTTTGTACACTGAGAAAATGATCTTGTTCTCTAAGTTCCCTTTCTTTGCATAGAAAGCTAGGGTAGGAGGAGGATCAAGAATAAAATATTAGCACAGAGCCTGATGTAGCAAGCACTTATTAAATATTTGTCATTGTAATCACTATCTTATTTTTCAAAGTATCATGCTAGATTATGAATTTCTAAAGTTTTCATTACTGAATATTCTTTGTTGCAATATCTGGTAGCCAGGAATATTTTTATAGCAAACATAGTACACTCATCAGCTAATAATTAAATTGTACTCCCATTTTAGACTATTCAAAGACATTGGGTTGTCAATTAGAGCATCAGCTGCTAGCAATAATGAGTGTTAAAGTGTCCAGTTCATATTCCAATTCAAAGCAGAATGACATTTTAACTAACTCATACTAAGCTCTTCAGGCCTATCATGGTTGAATATGAGCTGATTAATAATAATACGACAAGAAAACAGATTTTCAGAGACCATGTGCAAGGACATGCAGTCTAAGGAGTCATTTCTGTAACTGAAGCTCTGTGGTTATGTGATTCAACAGTTCTGGATGCCAAAAGGAGACACATGGTATGGTTTCAGTGCACTTCAAAGTATGTGCAACTCTTAATGAATTTCATCATCTGAGTACAACTTGAATCATAATTAATCCAACCATAGTATCAAAGTTAATATTTCAGTGTACTTACAAGCTAAATAGCATTTATCAGTGTTCAAGTTAGTTCATTTATACACATAGTATAAATGAAATATTTGAGTAGAAAACATACCAAAAATATCATTGAGCAGATGGGACATAGAACTGGAAAATATCTTAGTACATGAATATATCTGTAGCATTTATGACAGCCCCAGTTCAATGTCCAGTACTGCAGGGAAGAAGCAAAATTATAATAAAAAATAAGAGAATAATGGAAGGATGAATGGATTCAATTTTCTCAACTATAACTGACCAAGATTCAAAGAGTTGTGGATCAAATTAATAATAATTTATCCTAGGGTAGAAATAGTCATGTTGGACTGATTATTTCATAGTGAACTTTTCTCCCTCTATACACATAAGATGTTTTATGAAAAACTCCCAGAATGGAGAGATGCTTCAGTAGTTAAACCACTTGCAATGCAAACTTGAGTACTATATTTCCAATCTGGAGATTCTGTATAAAATGTGCAGTGGTCCGCCTCTAATTCCAGTTTTGTAAGGCAATATGTGGGATTCCCCAGAGCAAGCTGACTAGAAAAAATTACCATGTTGGGCAAACTCCAGGTTTGTAATAAGATAAAAGAATGATTGAAGGATGGTTCCTGATGTAGACTCAGAGAGTTTCACAGTGTGCCTCACCCATGCAAACATGCATGTATACAAGCATGTCCAAGACACAGACATATGGAGAAGCTCTTGTTTTTCCTTGAACAAGAGAAGCAACTCTTGCTGCTTTGTGTGGCCCATATCTACCTCCCTGTCCACACAAGGTATAACCTAGTTCCTTTTTGGAAGACCCACAAAACCCTGAGGCTCTACATTATTGCAGTTGGTGAACAAGGACAGGAGACACTTCATTCTTCACATGGGGAGCTCTGGATAAAAACCATGGAACACAGGGCATACTTCCTGCTGTCCCTAGTGTCTGTGGCCACTTTTGTGAGATGCATTCTGTGGCAACTATTGTGCTTGGAAGGGTCTTAGGGTTTTTGTGTCCACTGAGTAAAAAGTGGAGAATGAGACACAAAGAATAACGTGTTTATTATTTTTACTATAAAGTAAAAGCAAAAGCTTCTCTTCTGGGAAGGGTCTGCAGAGCCTGAAGGTCCTTGATGAGCTACTGGGCAGAGATTGATGGTGTCTTGGATGGGGTCCCACACCCCAACGGCCCTTTCTGTGTTTTTAAGGTCTATGATTTTCCTTTATGGGTAGGAGTCCCACTAATCACTACTTCTATAGCACTCTCTAAATTGGATGGGTTTATGTTTCAGGAAAAGTTAAATTTTACTTGTGGCTGTTCTTTGTGGTCAGTTTCTAACAAAATGTCACAAGCCATACCCCTGTTGAAAACATGCTTTGAATCATGTTTTCTCCTCCCCATAAAGAGGCCCTGCTTCAAAAATATGGTTCTCTTTTCCCCAGAGTCTCTACCTCACCAACACTGACCACCTAGCCTGCTCTACTTGTCTGGCTTTCCCTGGAGGCAGCAGCAGATCTTGACCCCTACTTCATACACAGTGCAGCAGTCAGCTGTGAGTGTATGCAGATGACTGTGGTGAGCTGTGTCCCCATAAAAACATGTTCTTGGAACAGTTCAGACACAGAAATTGTCTTCATTTGGGGGAATCGCCTCACACACAGCCCTAAACACATACCACCTTTTGCAAGTTTTTGATGGTAGGAGTTTAGAATAGAGTTCCTTCTATATTCTTTTAAAAACACAACTTTCAGAGTTGTGGTTCTAAACATTTAAACAATCTCTCAAAGCTCAGTCTACTGAGAAGTTGTAAGTGAAGTACACATGGTGGCAGACTAAATCTGCCCTCTTTCTCTCTATGTTATAAAAGCGAACTACTCTTGCCTTCTGATTGAGAAAGCAAAAGGTTTAGAAAGTGAACCACAATGCACTCAAACTACTCTATACCAAACAAGACATCCTTCCCTAGACAGGGAGGGATGTGATTTTCTTCTCATAGAACAGAGCTCTCAAATCAGTAATAAATAGAAATCCTTTTTACTTTTTTACACATTTCCATAATTTCCCCTGCTGCTTTAGATAATTAATTATCAATGCTATTTATGTTTAGACAAGAGGGTTTGTGTCTTTCGCAGCCCATCTGCTTCTCCATAACCTTGCTGTGAAGTCATGGCAAGGCAGAGTTGCTGATAAAGCTGTTGTCTCCATGGCAACCTGCTGCTATGTCACAAACACAGGCTTGTGACCTCACGGTAGTTTAAAGGAGAAATCAAGCTGGTGTCTATTGTGTAAGCAGATGAGAGGTTTTAATCAGGCACACAATTTGCTCATTTATTTGTTTTTAGGATGATGGGAGTAAGGAATACAGCTTGAGAAATGGTCCTGCATTAACCTCACTGCTAATTACTAAGTGTAAAATATACATGTTCACATCAGGAGTACAATATAAGCTGATACTTGGAGGGAGCATCCTCTGTAAATACAGTATTTTTTTTTTATTTCTTTCTATTCAATTGTGCATGCGTGCGTGTATGTTTGTGTGTGTGTAGAACCACGGGCGAATTCGGGAACCACCATGGACCGCCTCCACCTCCTCCTTGTTTACTCTGCCCTGGGATTCATAGGCTCCGCCCACCAGGACCAGAAATGCAGGCCACTCCCTGCTTCCGTCCTGCGTCTATACGTGAGATCTAGGATCCGAACTCAGGACCTTCCGCCTGTAAGGTGGAGGCTTAACCCCTGAGCCACCTCTCCAGCCCCTGTAAATACAGTATTGATCCAGGGAAGTTTTACTAGTCCACAAAATATGAATTTAACCCTTCTTCAATTATTATTGTGCTTATTTTCATTAACTCTTCAGTATTTAACAAAGCTCTACAGCCACCAACCCATAATACAGAGACCAATGTCTCCATTTTACAGGGATGGAATCCAGCTGGAGACAGAAGCCAGGCTGAGCCTCTGAATGCAAAGCTTGGTTCTTCCCTCTGCACCACGCTTCCTGCTCTGGGATGCAATGTAAATCTTGGTGAAATTTCTTATTGATGAAAACAGACTCCAAAATGAGAAACTGGCTTCAAAACATTGTGAAAGTTGTTGGGCAATGATGAAATTTTAGTAATAAAAGAATGGAAGATTGGGACAACTTCCTTTGTCCAACCTGGATGCTTTACAGATAAAGCAGTGAAGAATTGTAGTGAAGAATTGACTAAAGGCAGTGACTCAGGATTACCTGCTGCTACTTTCATCATTTATAATAACAGCTACAAGCCTTTCTTCAGAAAGGGAGCTTAGGTGCATCTCAGCTTCTGCAGAGTTTGAAAATGATAGAGATAGAGGTCAGGGGTTGCCCAGTAGGTTCTCCTTCACAATAACTCATAACAGAAACCCCAAAATGCACATAATTCTAACAACACAGGCGCTTGCTCTGTTCAGACAACCACACATGATTCTAACACCACAGGAACCTACTCTCTTCAGATAACTATAAGGCAAGTCCTAGATCCTTTGTTTCCCAATGGCCTCTTGAAATTTCTTTCCATGTCGGCCCTCTTGAGTCAATCAACAGAAGTAATGAAAAATTAACAAATACAACACAGCAGCAGGAAACTGGGGATGCCGTTTTTAAGTATTGATATGGTATTTCCACTTACCTCTTTGGATGGTTATTTAGAACAGTTACATTTCCTTTAAAAATCACCATGAACTTTCTCTGTAATTAAAAGCAGAGTTACCTTTATTGTATTAACTTAGGCTAACTGGGTATGAATTTAATCATTGGCCCATTTCAATTATTTTTGTTTGCTTATGCATGTTAATTGTTACTGTCCAAATCATAATAATTTTATCCTACAATCATTTTATAATTGTTTTTGTTATACATTTCCCAGCCCCTTTCCCCCAAAGAGACATATTTCCTAGTCTGATGTTACCAAGCCTGAGAAAGTAAGCATCTTCATCCCTGCAAATTGCTTCCATTTGTATAGCAGCCTGTATCCAGAGAGGGAATCATGACAGAAGCTATGGAACATCTTTCCTGGAGCTAAAGCTAAACACAGGGAATGGGAAGGTAAATTCTGAAATCGACCCACAGAAACTGTTGCAATAAGTTCTAATAGGTCTATTATTTTCTTCCTTGGATGGTTGGTTAACTAGTTACTCATCAGTATGATACAGGTTATAAATACTGTCTGTCTCTTGGAAGTTCTGTATCTTTCCAGCTGTTGGAGAGCTGGGGCAATAGCATTCGTTGGCCAGGTGTGTGTATTCATACACTACACAGTGATCAGTGCACCTAGAATGAGAGATGGGGAACCAACACTCAGCAGAGGGAAAAACATCTAATAGCATGCCAGTAACATGTTTGTAGTTAATTGATGTAATTGCTAGATGTATAAACACAAGACTTAAGAAACACTTCCTACATTAAACAGCAGCATTTCAACTGATGATTGCAAAAGAAGAATGTAACAGGCTCATCATATGGCAAACATCATATTAAACACCTTTCAATCCTCAAGTCAGATTTCACCATACATTTTGCATAGAGGTTTATGATGCATTTTATAGTTAGAATTGTCAAGCACGTTTCCAAACGATAGACAAAAAAATGGTGAATTTCTGAAACTAAAAATTTCAGAATCTATGAGTTCATAAAAATGTATGCTGCCTGAGAAGATCAGTCAGAAACATGGCATAGACAGAGCCCAGAGATAATCACCAACCTTGGTCAAAGGCAGGTTAAATCCCTTGTATCCCACTGTTTTCATTTAAAGTGGCTGAGGGCATTGCAGTATTTCTCTACAACTTGTCGCTGATTCCTGCAAACCTCACGAATTCAAACTTGTCTTTTCTTGGTAACACTAAGCCAATACATGTCACCCCATGTTGTTCAAAAGTACTTTGCTCTCGGGATAAATTTAAGTATATTCATCTTCAATTGTATAGATATTGCCATAGAGTATACAAAGAATGTATTTAAATTTCCAACAAAATATATGTATATAAATATAGTTTTCTTCATTACTAAGTAATATCAAACCAAATTTTCACAATTTTGATGTGATAAAAATCATCAACCAAGTTTAAACTTCTTTACCTATGGCACCATTGAACATTCTTCTTACACTAATTGAGTATTTATTATTTTTCTGGAAGACTCTCAGGTTTTCTCAATAGTATGTTGAATAGTTAAAATATTTTCTCCATAAAATTATTTTGATAATAAGTTGATTAATTTTTAACCCATCATATGATCTAGAAATAATTTTCCTGATTTTTCCTTCTGTCTTATCTTCCTTTATGATAACTTGAAAAGTATTGTGACTTTAAAATTATATATGAATTTACCAATTTTTCTAATTTTTTGGTTTTCATTGTGCACTCCAGTCATTTAAGACAAAAAACATATTTTTCTTTTGTTTTTATGTGATCTCATTCTTGTTCTCTGTTCAAAATTAATCAATGCTCGTTCTACCTAAACTTATTTTAATCAATCTATTATCTATCTATCTATCTATCTATCTATCTATCTATCTATCTATCTATCTATCTATCTCTCTATCTATCATCTATCTATCTATCTACCTATCTATCTATCCATCTATCTATCTATCTAGTGTGTGTGTGTATGAGGACACTGTGTGTTCCTGTGGAAGGCCAAGAGTGACTTCCAGAACCATCTGGATTGCTTCTGTTTCCTTTTTGCTTTGCACGGGATTTACCAGGCTAGACGTGCAGGCGCCAACATTTCAGCTGGTGTTTTTACATGGGACCTGGAATCCAAACTCAGGACCTTCTGCTTTGTGAGGCAGAGTCTTAACTCCTGAGTCATCTCTCCAGCCCCTTATTTTAATTTAATACATGAGAAATATACCATGTTTTATCTTTTAAGAACTAGCCAGCTCTTTTAATAATAGATGTTAAATAATATGCCTTTCACTGAACTTCTTAGCCTGATCTCAATACTCAAAGGTTGCTGTTTTCTACATGAGATCCCTTTTCTCTTCTTTCCAATGATGTGTGTTGATATAAACTAAAGTGTTTTATTGAAGTTGTATTCACTTAATAGTGTAGTTTCACTGAATTGTTATTTCCCCCCAATGATCCTGACTTTTCCTTATGCCTTCTTTTTCCCTTATAAACTTGGGATAATCTTCTTACTCTGATTGAGATTCCTAAATTCACAGGAACTTGTCATCATTATAGTATTGAACCTTTACCCTACAATGTCATTTGCATTTACAGGTATCTTTAGCTCCACAGGATAAACAAATATCTTTACCATGTTTCTCCCTTAGCTTTCTTAATAACCTCCATAAATTCTGAGAGGTAACAGTCATTCATCGAACATCTAGCATGCTTCCTTATTCATTTCATTTTTTCAGTTAGCATTGTTTTATCCTCTCATTTAACCTTGGAAGGTTAGAAATTCCACAGCAGTCCCTCCATGCTCTTAAGAACAGCCTTTTGCTGCAGAGGGTTAATAACACAGTGGTTGAATAATGCCTCCTCATATTATAAACACCACAGAGCCGCTGCCTCTCAGCTCTTCGCTTGGTGTACAGTCATTTCGGGCACAGGATGGAGTGATTTGAGGAAGTTTGCTTAAGGATGATTGCCATTATATATTTATGAATAACAGCAAACACTATTTAGGATAAGCCATTCCCTGAGAATTGACATTCCGCATCAGGGACTGCATGACAGAATTCCTGGACCTGTACTTGTGGCACTGGCAATTTGTTTCCTGAGCCAGTCTCCGCAAGCTAATGATCACAGTCACTAAGCATTCTACTCTCATTTTAATAAAATTTCAAAAGAGGGAGAAGAATAATAAGAAAAATAGGTGATAGATGTCATATTTCTGCTACCTATAAGCCATTTCACCTCATTTGGAGGAATAACTAAAATAAATGTGTACACTCCAGCAGCTTCAGCAAGACATTGCTATTTGTCCTCATACACCCTTTTGTGTTTCAACCTTTCAAAAAGAGAAGAAAATTGCATCTTCCACAGAGCAATCAAGTCCTTGCACACAGTTCCTGTTTGGTTGGCCATAGTGGACTTTGGTGGAAATAGCAGTCACTGTAGCATGTTTGACTATTGCCATAGTTAGATACAAATGTCAATCTGATGGTTGAGAGTTCAAGCTCTGAACACATTATCATTTACGTTAAATCTTGAGGAAGCCTACACAAAGTTTTGTAACTGATGGGGAAGGCCCAGTCCATGATGAATGGGACTAGTCCCTGGGCAAGTGAATAAGATGGAGGGAACTGGTTGAAAAAGTTGTCATCCTTTTGAATAGTTGGCCAGATGTGCTTGTCTGGCAGGTAAGGATTGCCTCTCACAACAGTCAAGTGGGTTTGATGTGGCAAGTTCTCTCCACCCTGGTGTTGGTGTGAGCTCTCTTGCCAAGTTGGAATTAGAACTATAACCAGATAATCATAAAGTAGATTAAAACTCCTGTTCCCTTAAGCGCTTTGGTCATGAATTTTTTGGCAATAATGCAGAGTAACTGCTGTAACTACTTTCCTGATTCTCATTTGTGTTAGTTTATTTTGTCCAGAGTGGGAGTTATCAGATTTCAAAGCACAAATAAAAAGTTAACAAACTGACCAGGCTTGTATAGTTTTCTAGGTATTGGAAATCAGAAATCTTTCTCTTTCCGGCTTGTTTTTCTCTCCTTTAACTTCTTCTAGTCTATGAGCCAACACTCACGCTATCAAGCCCTGCACTGTCAAAGTGGATACAGCAATACATGGGTTTAGTCAAATAAGAAAGTTGAATTTCTTCTATGTGTACTGGGAATCTGACATTTTTAAAGAAGGAAATTGAATTGTGGGTGTTGCTATCTTTTCACATTGGGCTGAAACTTTATTCTTCCATAGTATTGTGTGGTGTCACCTACTCCCTAATGTGTCTTAAATCTGTGTTTTTTTCCACTAACCAGAGCCACAGTGCTTAGTCTACTGACTTAGTATCTAACATCTAGCAGTGCTTTGATACTGCCCATTATATGTTTCTTTTGTTATTGTCTTAAGAAGTGGAGACTGTGAAAACTGAAGAGGTAAGTCAAATGCTAAATTCAGGCCAGTCCTATTTCACAGGGCTGGAGTTAGCACCTGCCCAGAGAAGTGAAGCACAGGGTGAGGTTGCCAGTTCCCTTAAGCTGCCCAAGAGCAGTGGGACCATGGGGAGGTTTATGTTGTTATGTGTTATATGTTATGGTTGTACACTTCCTGATGAGTAACATGACAAAGAATCATGTTTTCATGTAAGTGTGATGGTGGACTTCATTCCTGGGAATGGTAAGCACTCACAAAACTGGTACTGTTTCCCAGGAATAAAAATATAAAAGAAAATATGCAACTATCCCAATAAGTAAGAACGACCATAGTAATTTGGAAATTTTCAGTCCTCAACTTCATACAGAATGACCATAGTAATCTGGGAGTTTTCAGTCCTGGTAGCTTCATATAGAATTTCCCAAGGAGTACACAGCTGTGCTATCCCTCAGCTAAAGGAGGCCTACCTAGGGCTGCGCTCAGGAAGTCCTGTAGGACCAGAGACTGTCCTTCAGATGTCTAAGTCCATTTTGATAATATAAATAATGCAGAAGTAAACAGGAGGACTCTGACTTTCTATTGTTCCCTGGGTGCTGTTAAATGAGTCATTCCAGGAATTTTACCTTATCAGTTCAAAGCAGAATCCAGAACAACAATAAAGCCATTGTATTTCTGCTTAATTCTCTAGATAGTCTTATTATAGAGGAATTTAGTTCATCTCTTTCCCTTCTCAAGTGAAAGGTGATTGATAAGTAAATCAAATCATGTCACTGTGGTCCTAGCCAAGATTTTTCTTTGCTCTTAGAATGAAGAGGGAGTTGGTTAGCAGGAACAAAGGGCACAACCAAGTTCCCATCCAGGTTTCCAGTCTCACCCATTTCCTATGACAGGTCACCTTGCCTTCCCCTTCTTTAGCTTTGAGTCCTCCTCTTCCTTGTTATTGTTCCATTGCATTTGCTCATCATATGCCTTCTACACAGATTCTAGATCACAATCTCTGCTTTTATTCTAAGATTTTGATCATGAATAAACCCTCATTTCTCAGGAAGGCATCTTTGACTTGCTCAAACAAGTAAAATAATATTTATAGATTTTTCATAACACCATTTACTTATCCTTTGTGGCACCATGCAAACCTGTGTTTTCATAACTAGTTACATGACCTGATCGATATCTGCCTCCCTCATGAGACTCTAAGTGATTGACAAGGGAAATCTTATTCGTAATGTTCACTTTGTGATCCAAGTGCTGCAGGAATTCCTGTTTTATAAGAAGTGCTAACAATTGTACTATGTGAATGAATGCTTTTTCTAAACCATGTCTGTATTTCCATATAAAATGCCCAGTGATTATGGGGAGCTGGAAAAATTACTCTTTCACAACTATTTCATGATTTTTGAATGAATATAGATTATAAGTATTCTCTACTCCCCTGAAAATCATTCCCTGAGGAGAGCAGGAGATGAATTCAGAAGTGATGGCTACAGAAGAGAAGTAATGTGATCAACCATCAAGAGAAAGATAGGACAATACCAGACAGGAGAAGGGAAGCTGCTTTACTCAACACAGGCATCCTAGGTGAAAGCGAGTGGGTCACACATACGAAAAGATGTGAACGTAGAAATATATGAAGTGGAACAGAAAGAAAGGTGGGTTGGGGAAGAGGTAAAAATACATGAACTCATAATATTTATGTATAAAAGTGACAAAGGATACAAAAATTAAAATGAAGAGAGAGGAAGCAAGTCATCAAAGAATTTTACAATGTTAAATGATGCATGAATCTTTGTCACATAAGGATAATCTTTCTTTTAAGATCATTGAGAAAGCAGACATTCAGAATTCAAAATTGGGACAAGACACAGAGTTCCCTTACATGTCAACATTCTTTTTGCTACACAGTCCTGCTTCTAAAAAAAAACCAAAAACCAAAAAACAAAAAACAAAACAAAAAAAAAAACCGAAAAAACAACTTTGAGATACTTAGGCTTTAAGAAAAAAAAAACTGAAAAAAGCAGTGAAATTCATGTATTGTAAAAATATGTGTAGCCTTGTTTTTCTTTTTCTAACTAACCATACATACATATGTCTGAATATCATCTCAGAACATATTATGTGTAGCATGGCAGTATGGCATCCACCCAAAAAAGCTTTTACTCTTCCCGATGCATTGTTTGAGTACATTAAGACTATTTTTAATGTAAAAAGCAGACCTCCTCCCTGCATCCTCTAATGAGGTATGATAGATGATAGGGGAGGATTGTGCATCAAGAGCCATTTCAGAAGTTGGGGAATAATCTAATCAGAGACCTCTTGGACTCTAGGGAAAGCTCTGCTTCTACTGTAATCCAGCTTAAGGAGTTAGTATATGTCAATATTTTCAACATATGAATGAATATACTTCCTCCATCCACAGTGATTTGATGCCCAACATTCTCTAAATGCATCTTTTCTATATTAAAACTAAGAAATCTAACCTTTAGCTTAACTATGAACTCTTACCCAGACCACTAAAAATAAACAAAACACATAATTCTATCATAAAGAGAGGAAAAGAAAAGTCAATAGCCCTCTATAAAACATAAAATATCATCTGGTAGAATGATTGTGCTTTGAATATAAATTATGTGATTTTTTTAAAAAACATATTCACTCATTTCTCTGAAAAAGATTGGAAAAGGAATTCAGTCTGGTAGAAGTGTGTTACTTCCCTCACACATACAATTATCCTCTTGTACACACATATGCACATACACACACACACACCCATACACACACAAATTTATTGCTGACACTACTACAAATCAAGAGAAGAAAAATGTAGAATTTTACATCTAATCATCTTTTTTGATAATCAGTGTCTCATACATGTGGCACCTCAAAGCTTAAATATCCTGTGCAAATCAATAGCTGGGTGTTCCCTAGTGCCCTCTGTTAGCTGCTGATTTGTCTGTGGTCTAGCCAGTGATGGATTATTTTATAATTGCTAATTTAGTCCTAGAAATACTTGCTTCATAGACTTCATTTCCCAGTGCTCCTCAAATTCTGCATGTCCATTTGTGCACTTTAGTGCGTCTGAGCCCTTGCATACACTTGCCTGTGACAATGCATGCTGCCTACAAATCTGTGGCTCTAGTGTGTATGCAACAATCTACTTGATTTCTCTTTCTGCCCTTGGTGATGTAGTTCTGAGGGCAACATTTCAGCATGGATGGTCAATAGAGGGTTCTGTAACCTTTGCCTTCATGATCTACAATGACTTCTCAGGACACAGGGAAGTTCCTGACTCCTGCGTGGGTGGTCCTCTTTCATCTTTGTCATATCCTCATTCTCTTTCTGTTTCTTTTGTCAATGCCCAAGAGGGCAGATGGGTAACAGTAGACAAAGATAAGTGCTA